>CM035417.1:40675876-41275876 GCA_020310875.1 Ceratopteris richardii | reverse complement strand
CACACAAACGAAAAAGAAAATCAGTGAATGCTTCTATCGTATCAACGCTACCTCACATCCACATGGAGTGTTTTTGCCGACTTAACGCTACCTCACACTCTCTCATTACACCAAAGCATGCAAATGCTTAATGCCACTCAACATGACACCATTACGGAACTTCAGGACACAAAACTTCATGCGATTTGGATCGTTATATTCTTACAGATCAAATGAACATTGAACTAATGAAGAACTAATGAGTAGAGGAGAATTCTAGTTTTGCATTATGGTGTCCTCTCAAAGAGAAGCCTCTTCAAAATACTGACTTGATTCGTGACCGATGGAAGTGCTGTTTGATCAAACTGAAATTTAACAACCAGAAAACATATACAGGCAGGAAATAAATAAGCTAATTCGAAGCACGATGAGATAAGGCCATAATCTAGCTTTGCACTATTGTTAGAAGCAAACAGAGGAAAAACAAAGAAAAACACGTGAACAAAAATAAGGTTTAAGGAACGATAACAACACGCATCAATATTCTCTACTCAACAACAAATGCTCGAAGCAGATGTAGATTATGACAAGGCTATGAGAGAGCGAATCCGATTCCAGGTAATAAGTGAAAAGCTCTCTGCACAAGTAATAGAAGTTCAACAAGAACTCGTGGCCAAGGAGAAAGAAGCTCATGAAGCAATTGAAAAATGCAATAGGCTAACAACCAACAATCAAAAACTAGAAGCCCAACCCAAAGAGCTTCAAAGTAAATATGAAGCAGGTGAAGTTGAGAAAGCATGAATGAATGCTAGAAGTAAACTACTAGAATCAAAATTCAAAGTATATATGGAGGAAGCTAACAATTTAAGGAGCAGAAATAAAGAACTCATGACCGCCATCCTATGCTACCAACCCATAGACGCACAAGAATTGACAACAACCAATACCAAAGCTTTGGAAGCTCAAATTTCAAGGTATGAAGATCAACTAAAATAAGAGAAAGCTCTCAGAGAGGAGTGGGAAAATAAATACATGTATGACACTAATGAACTTAGAAAAAGATGGAAGGTGGAAGAGAACAAACTCATTGAACAATGTAATGAGGATGCCAATCAAATGGCTGCCATAGGAGAAGAACTTCTAAAGAACAAAGAAAGAATTACGAAAGCTAAAATCATTGAGAAGATGAAATCATTGAGAAGTTAAAGGCTCAAATAGCACAACAAGTTATAGTGGGGACACCAGTAGTTCCAAGCTTCAAAGCGGCTACTGAGGAGACTGAGGTACATCCTCTTTCTCCCCCCATGTTTTATTCACCTATAAGGGAGGAAGCAGAGGTGAGCTTTGAAAGACATGATCGGGCTATTGCAGAACTAAGGCAACATGAGAGGGCACTACTGGTGTCCCAGCTTACTCGATAGTTTGAAGATCAAGTGGTAAAGGTAATGGAAGAGTGAAAGATCAAAAGTAACAGCCTGGAGAAAATTTTGAAGCCATTTAGTATACCTTATGGATTGGTCAAAGAGGAAACGTGATAGTATATCAGGAAAATTACCAATAAAGAACCTGACCTTGACCTGCAGTTCAACCTACAAACATTTACATATACACAGGAAGAGTTTGACAAGATAGATCCTGTGTGGAGGCACAAAGTTGGGGAGTCGGCACCATACATGCTCCAGGTGAATCCATCTTTTTGCCCAGTACCTCGAAGACGCACTTGGACACAATCTTGGGAGACACAGTGCTAGGGTACGGTAAATACTCAATGGCTAAATTACCCACTACTACCTAGTCTGCCACTCGACTACTTACCGACAGAAGTTCATGATTTGTCAAATGGCAACGTCGTTATTGCTTCTAGCATTTTGTGTCGTGGATTGTATAAGCTCATAGAATATGAAAAATTTGTAAATGATTCAACATGTGCAGTACATGATTCTCAGGCTATGTTAGATGCAAAGCTTTGGCATGCACACTTTGGTCATCTGAATTTTGCTAGTTTGCAACGCCTGTAGAAATCTGAAATGGTGTCCTCTTTGCCCAAACTTGAGGCACCCGGAAAACATGCTTGTGAAGGCCGTATTCTGGGCAAAATTCAGCATTCTAAATTTCCAAAAGATGGTTTAGTTCGGGCTACTCAGAAATTATAGCTTGTACATAGTGATGTATGTGGTCCTATGTAGACACCTTCTTTTGGGAACTATCTTTACTTCCTGACTTTCATCGATGATTTTTCCATGCATGCATGGGTATATCCACTGAAGGCAAAGTCCGAAGTGTTTATGTGCTTCAAACAATTTCTGGTTTTGGTTGAAAATCTGTCAGCATGTAAAATGGGCACCGTCCATTCTGATCGAGGGGGGGGGGATATATGTCTTTTGACTTTAATGCATTTTTGGCTGAATGTGGGATAAAGCATCAGTGTACAATGTCATATACACCTCAACACAATGGAGTTGCTGAACAGAAGAACATGTCACTCATGGAGATGGCGAGGTGTATGGTCAGGAGTCAGACTTTACCACATAGTTTCTGGCTTGAGGCTGTCATGTGTGCAATGTATGTACTTAACAAGTGTCCCACTAAAGTGTTGCAATCTATCACTCCATATGAGGCTTGGCATGTTCGCAAGCCATCTCTTGCTCATCTGCATGTTTTTGGTTGTTTGGCATATGCATTAGTGCCTAAACAACATAACACAAAATTGGATGATAAAGTAGTAAAATGTATTTTTATTGGGTATAGTTCTAAAAGTAAAGGCTATCATCTGTATCATCCACAAAATAAACACATTTTGGTTAGTCATGATGTTGTTTTTGTGGAAGATGCTATTCAATCGTTACTTTCATGTATTAAGGAGACATCTGTTAGCTCCAAAGACATGCATGATACTTTGTTGCCTCTTTTTATAGGTGGACAGTCTAGTGCTGCTCCTAATGAGGCAACTTCTCAGCCTTTGCAGGTGTCATGTGATGATGGAGATCATTCCATTTCTAATGCAGATTTACATGATGCAGTTGTTGATGAGAGAGATGATATTGAGCAGGCAAAAAGTATGCCAAAATGGCTAGTGCAGATTTTGTGTGACAACAAATTAGATGCACCTCTATCATATCGTACTCGGTGAGGCTATCATAGTGCCTCTTTTGCATCAGATTGCTATGCTATGGCTGCCTCAAGTCTCTGTGATGAGACTGAACCTGTTTCGTTTGATGAAGCACAAAATTCTGAACATTGGATGGATGCAATACAATCTGAATACGATGCTATCATGAAAAATGGTACCTAATTTATGTGACTTGCTTCTTGGCAAGAAGGCCATTTGCATTATGTGGGTATACAAGTTGAAGCATAAAACTGATGGAATAGTTGACAGGTATAAGGCTGGGCTTGTTGCAAAGGGTTGTGCATAGGAAAGAGGCATTGATTTTGATGAAACCTTTGCTCCTACTTGTCGAATGACTATTGTTTGTAGCATCTCTACACTTGCAGCTCATCATGGTTGGAATGTACATCAGTTAGATATTAAAACAACATTTTTGAATGGTGACTTGCATGAAGAAGTGTATGTTTTTCAGCCCCGTGGCTTTGTTCAAAAAGGGCATGAAAACCTGATGTGCAGGTTAAAGAAGGCATTATATGGTTTAAAGCAAGCACCACATGCTTGGTATGAAAAGATACATGCCTATCTCATTGCACATGGTTTTGAGAATAGTCCAATTGAAAGCACCTTATATGTTAAGCATGCTAATGATGTGCTTCTGATCATTGTGGTGTTTGTTGATGACATGCTGCTCACTGGTCCTCATGACATGCATATTGCTGATTTTAAGGCTGATTTGCATGCCTCATTTGAGATGTCTGATTTGGGGCATTTGCATCACTATTTGGGCATTCAATTTATGCAAGTTGATGGTGGAATGGCTTTGTGTTAAACAAAATATATTGACACATTATTGCAGCATTTTGGCCTTGAAGACTATAAGCCTATTGCCACTCCTATGGAGACAGGTTTGTGATTGAGTCTTCATGATGCTAGAGATGCATTTGATGCTGTTCTCTATCAGTAGGTTGTTGGATGCTTCATTTACTTATGCATTACTCGGCTAGATATTCAATTTGTTGTCTCACAGATGAGCAGGTTTATGCATTGCCCGTGTGTTAAGCATTGGCAGGCAGTTAAGTGCATGTTTCGCTACTTGAGTGACACCCGACTACTTGGGTTGTTTTATCCAAGGGGGGATCACTACCGCCAGATTCGCATGCTTTTTCTTACAGTGATTGGGTTGGTTGCCATGACACTCGTGTGTCTAGGAGTGGTTTTTGCTTCATGCTTGGTAGCTCATGTATATGTTGGTTGAGCAAGAAGCAGCCTACTGTGGCCACTTCTAGTTGTGAGGCTGATTATAGGGAAGCTTTCACAGCGACTGTTGAGTGTGTGTGGCTCAGATGCCTTATGGCTGATTTGGGTGTTGGTCAGTCTTTTGCCACCACAATCTTCACTGTCAGTCAGAGCGCATTGGCAGTTGCAACGAACCTTGTGTTCCATGCTCGCACTAAGCACATTGAGGTGCATTATCATTATGTCATGGAGAGGTTCTATACTAGGGAGATCAGCTTGGCATATGTGGCCACGTAGGAGAACATTGTAGACCTTTTTACAGAGGCTCTACCTAGGGAGAAGTTTGACGCTTTTCGCAAAGCTTTGGGCTTACATCCTTTTGTGGATTAATTTCACATATCTTGGCACTTCCTTATACATGAGTGTTAGCTCCTTGTTTAGATGCCTTATGGCTGATTTGGGTGCTGGTGAGTCTTCTACCACCACCATCTTCACTGACAGTCAGAGTGCATTGGCAATTGCGAGGAACCCTATGTTCCATGCTTGCACTAAGCACATTGAGGTGCATTATCATAATGTCAGGGAGAGGTTCTTTGTTGGTGAGATGAGCTTGGCATATATGCCCACATAGGAGAACATTGTAGATCTTTTAACAAAAGCTCTTCCTAGGGAGAAATTTGAAGCTTTCCACAAAGCTTTGGGCTTACTTCCTTTTGTGGATTGATTTCACATAGCTTGGCAGATCCTTATACATGAATGCCAGCTCCTTGTTCAGACACCTTATGGCTGATTTGGGTGTTGGTCAGTCTTCTGCCACCACCATCTTCACTGAGAGTCAGAACGCATTGGCAGTTGCGAGGAACCCTATGTTCCATGCTCACACTAAGAACATTGAGGTGCATTATCATTATGTCAGGGAGAGGTTCTTTGTTGGGGAGATCAGCTTGGCATATGTGCCCATGTAGGAGAACATTGTAGACCTTTTTACGAAGGTTGTGCCTAAGGAGAAGTTTGAAGCTTTCCGCAGAGCTTTGGGCTTACTTCCTTTTGTGGATTGACTCCACATAGCTTGGAACTTACTTGTAAATGAGTACCAGCTCCTTGCTCACCACATCACTCCCACGAGGGATTTTTTAATATATTTAGGTAGTGACGTGTGTGAACACGCTAGGACTGCCGGGGCACTTTTTTCTCTCTTTAGGAGGGTTTTTCCCCCGGCTTGTATATACGCCTATTACGGTAATGGGCTACTTATCTTTGTACATTATAGTGGTAATACATTGAGTATTGTGTGTTGTGCTCCAAGCTTCTTCTTCTTCTTCATTTTGTTGTTCACGTGCTTCCACAGACGTCTAACTCCAACAAACACCTTGGCTAGTATGAGGATTGTTCTGAATCATTTGATTGGGAGTATAGTTATAATCAGGAACCAGAATTACAAGCATTAGATTTGGGAAATGGGAGGATTGAAATGGATGCAACCACCTTCGTGTATATAACCAACAATTACATGTCAAACACAAAACCCCAAATCAAGAATGTTCAAAAGATAACATGTTATAGGTGTGGAGGAGATCATTTTGTAAGAGATTGTACTCAACCACCTTTGTTAATAGTAGAAGGATCCCATTGTAAGGATTGTGGTAGGGAGCACTTAATCAAACACTGCCCTAGAAATCCTAAAAAACAGGCTATAAATTCCAATATTCCTTTAAAATCAGTGAAAAGGATGCACAAAATAAGACGATCCCCATAAAAGTAATGACAAGATCCAACACAAGAGAACAAGGATAAACATTAAAAGAAGAAAAGAATGAAGTACAAAAGAATGGTTCATTGAAGGAGAGAAAGGCAAAACAAAAGGCTAAGTGGGAGAAGAAACTGGAATAAGTTGAAAAGGAATACATAATGGAGTGGGCAATACATCACTAAATCAAGCCTCAAAACAACCTTTAGAGAGGAAAAAATCTAAGGATCTAGATACAATAATTCAAGCTTACAAAGAAAGAATAAAAGAAGGACCTAGTGCAAATGACCATGGAAAGATATATCCTCTACCTAAATTGGAAAAAGAAAGGATGCCACTTTGCAAGGAAGTAATTGAAAAGACACAACAAGAACTAGAAAAAGGAAACTATGACTTCATGAATAAACAAACAGGCGAGGTGCAAGAGAAAGTGTGGGAGGAAATATTAAGAGAAAAAATGAATGAAGGTTACAAAATATCTTTGGAACAAGAAGACAAGGGAATGAAAGAACAGATAAGCAAGAAAGATCTATTGTTGAAAATGCAAGTTAATTTGACATATCATTACACTTTACAATGTCATTGGACATTAGAAGAATTGATTAAAGAAAATCCTAATTTGCAAAATTTCATCTCAAGAACATCAAAAATTCTGCCAATAGATAAAATTGGAGGATATTGTGAAGGAGAATAGATAAAATTGGAGGATATTGTGAAGGAGAAGAAGGAAATATTGTACTCTCAATTCATTTTGGTAATAAACATACAAAATCTATTTTGGATAGTGGAGAAGGTGTAGCCATAATAACAAAAAGAACTTGGGAGAGATGGGGAGCTAAAACACTTCATCCTACCAAAATGAAACTCCAATTGGTAGATGGTCATATCAAAACACCAATAGGATTATGGGAAAAGTGATAATAGAGATTTGTGGAATTGAATTATAGCACACCTTTGCAGTAGTTGAATTTCCACAACTCACTTCATAGGAAATAATATTGAGAAGACCTTTTATGAGACAGATGCGGGTGGTTCAAGATTGGGGAAGAGACTTTTTGTATTTACAAAACAAAGGAAATGTTATTAAAGTTAATCTCAGGAATGGAAGTTATCATAATATACCTCCTCAAGAGTGGTATAAAATACATCATGAACAAGATAATATGATGGAGTCTGAGGATAGTGGAGACAATGAAGCACCACTCTGGTCTTGTATTTCTACAAAAAGAAAAATACTAAGAAGATTTTTATTAAGGAAGGAAGATTGCATGAATGAAAGAACCATGGAAGATAATAGTTACATTCCTCAAAAGTTCAATGATGAAGAATTTGAACCATATGGTTGGAGTCAGATTATGTCAACATTAGATGTGGAAAATGATGAACATGTGGGAATAAACTTTCAAAATGAGGAAATATGATATTTCCTATGTGGGACTAAGGATGATAAGAACTACAAAGGAAGAAGAAGCAACTCAAGAGAAGGTGAGTACCCAAGAAATACTCAATAAAAAGACATATTTGGAGGAAGTACATGCTTTAGATGCAATTAAGGATAAGATCTCAGGTAAGTATAACAGTTACATACACAAAGAAGATGGAAACAATAGGAATTAAGAAAAAAAAAATCTTTAGAGAAACCACAAGAAAGTTTTGATGTTCCAGCCAATTTTAAAAAATATGAAGTTGAAGATAGACTGTTGTTAAAAGCAAAACTTGAGAGAGAACAGAAGAAAGGGTCATCATATGATAATGAAGAAGAGAAACAAAAGATTGTAATATCTAGAGAAGAGGGAGAGGATAGACACATAACAATGGTAGATGACATGAAAAAAAATGAAGAAGAAAATCTAATAAAATTAGTAAGAGAATTCAGGGATGTTTTTTCTTATAATTATAATGATTTAAAACGAATAGACCCGAAAATCTGTGTGCATGAAATACCTTTTGCACAAAATGCCAAACCAAGTAAGCAAAGACATTATACTTATAATGATAAGTACTCTGCAAAGATCAAGGAAGAGTAAAATAGTTATTAGTAGCCAATTTCATATATTAAATTGAATATACAGAATGGACATCTCCAATAGTTGTAGTTCCTAAAAATAATGGTAAATTGAGAGTTTGCATCAATCTCAAAAGAGTCAATGCTGCAACTATTAGGGATAGCTGTCCACTACCAATAACATATCATCTATTAGAAAGGGTAGCTAGAAAAGAAGTTTATAGTCTTTTGGATGGATTCTCAAGTACCAATTGCATTAGAGGATCAACATAAGACTCCGTTTTCTACTGAATGGGGCATCTATGCATTTAGAGTTATGCCTTTTGGTTTGACAAATGCACAAGTCACTTTTCAAAGGCTAATGTGTCATGTGTTTAAAGATTTTCTCAGAAGTATAATGGAAATCTATGTTGATGACTTATGCACCTTCTCCAATCAAAGGAAGGATAATTTGCATGATCTTGAAAATATATTCAAGGAATGTAGAATTTACAAAGTGTGTCTTAACCTGAAAAAATGTGTCTTTTTTGTCAGATAAGGAAGAATGTTAGGACACATAATCTCTAAAAATGGGATATCAACTGATGAAGATAAGATAAAATTTATAGTGAATATGACAAGACCTACAAGTGTAAAAGAATTACAAACCTTCATGGGTCACTGAGGATACTATAGGAAATTTGTGTATAAATTTGCTAAAATTGCCAAACCTCTCTATGCACTAATTACTAAATTTGAATGGAAACAAGAATTTGAGGAAGCCTTTGAGAAATTAAAAACTTGATTAATTACTACACCAATTCTAAAAACACCACAATGGGATGTAATATTTCATGTACATGTTGATGCTTCCAACTTTTCTCTAGGATGCAGATTAGCACAACCTATTGTGATGGAGATGATTAATCTCCAAGATAACAAGTTATACTTGATGTTAGAGCACTTCTATATCAAGAACAACTCATAAACACAACCAATTTTGGAAATCTATTGCCAAATTATCAAGACTTGAGTCAACATTGAAGAAACTCATTATATAGAAACATCTACTACACTTAATTGACTGACCAAATGTGTAAATTTTTCAATGAAACTTTAAAGAAGGTGTCTCCTAAAGTTTACAGACCTTCTGCAAGTTAAAGTTCTTCAAAAGAATTAGTAGATCTTGAGATTTCCTTCAAACAATGTACCTATGTCTGAAACTATTCTTCTGTGTAGTTGACTTTGACACCTGCAACTTCTAATGCATGGTTCTCGCAAATTAGACCCCATTTATTCAAATGCTTTTAGCCACAAGTAGGTTACCTTTCAACTTAAAGAATGAGTGCTTAGTTGCTCAAAACTTTACACTATGGAGGGAGATATGATCAAAACTCTGATCATCAAGATTGCACATATTTCAAAAAACACTTATCACTTCTTCACATACGAATGTTCCTACTTACGATTCTCTCAGCGTGATTACAATTATACTATAAAATCTTGAACATAGATGCATTAACTATGGACTTAGATATCTACAAAAGGATTTCTGAAATGATCAAGCACAGAAGGAGAGATGAAGAAAAAATCGTGACATAGATTTCAGAAGTTTTCTTCTATCTCATGGAAAACATCTGATTGATGAATCTCATACATTCATCACACTTTTTCTTCTTTTACTCATCTATCTTTGTTATATATCTCTTCTCTCATCTATTTCCTTACTCTATACTAGTATATAAAGGCATATATGTACATACTCGTCACCATTACAAAGACATAAGTGAACAAATTACAAGCGTAATGTACATGTATATACAAGTCTTCATCTTTTGATCATGCAATCATCTTCAAGTCTCAGAGTTTGATCTTTGCTTTACTCTTTGACTTCAAACCTTGTCCAAATCATCAATTGGTGATGGTCTTGCACCAACAGATCCCCCTCAATCATCAATTGTGACTTTCTCTATCTTCTTTATACCTGCCATGTCTTTGAACCTCTGCAACTCAGGTCCATCCAAGCTTTTGGTTAACATGTCTGCAATCTGATCTTTTGTAGAAGTATGTATGACTTCAATTTTTTTATCAATGGCACCTTCTCTCTCAAGAAATGATATTGGATCTCATTATGTTTAGTCCTGGCATGAAACATAGGGTTAGCAGCTAGATACAATGAACTCATATTATCTCCATAAATAGTGGATGTACTCTGATTGATGTCAAACTCTTCATGAGAGTCTTGAACCATATCCTTTGCAGCTTCAACCATACCTTTATATTCTACTTATGTAGATGAGAAAGCAACTGTATGTTGCTTCTTAGAACACCAAGAGATTAATTTATCTCCCACATAACATAGATATCCATATATTGACCTCCTATCATCATAGTTACCTGCCCAATCTGCATTACTATATATCTTGATTTTTGTATCTGATGTGAATCCATAATACAAACCTTCTTTGAGAGTACCCTTAATGTATCTTAGAAACCTTTTTCCTGCAACCCAATGTTCTTTCCTATGACAATGCATGAATTCAGACAACACCCCAACTGCATATGACAAATCAGGCCTAGTCAATGTAGCATAGATTCGACTACCAACCAAACTTTGATACAACTTCATGTCCTTGAATTCTTCTCCTCCATATCTACTCAATTTGTGATTCACCTTCATTGGAGTAGGTGCTACCCTACAATCTTCCATTTTAAACTTGATTAGCAAATTCTTGAAATACCTTTCTTGAGTCTCATACACTCCATGTTGAGTATATGAAATCTCCATTCCCAAGAAATATGACAAATCTCCCAAGTCACTAATCTTGAACTCTTTCTCCATCCGCTTCTTAAGAATTTCTATGCCATTCTCATCTATACCTATAAGAATTATGTCATCAACATATATGCAAATGTAAATAAACCCATCATCGCTTGCTTTAACAAGCAAGCTACTATCTGCCTTAGACACTTGGAAACCAAGCTCCTTCAAGGAACTTCACAAGTCTGTAATTCCATGCCCTTGGAGCATGCTTCAAACCATACAAAGCTCTCTTGAGCTTACATACATACTCTAGATAACATTTATTCTTGAAACCATCTGGTTGCTCCATGAAAACTTCATCTGAAATCTAACCATTTAGAAAAGAATTTCTTACATCTAATTGACATAGCTTCCAAGCTTTACATGCAGCAATAGCTATGAGAGCCCTTATTGTTGTCATCTTTGCCACATGACTATAAGTCTCATCATAATCTACACCATATGTTTGAGCATACCCTTTCACAACAAGTCTAGCTTTATACCTAGACACACTTCCATCTGCATACCTCTTTGTCTTGTAGACCCATTTGCATCCAACGATTTTTTGATTATTTGTTTTAAGAACCAAATCCCATGTCTCATTCTCCATCAATGCATCATACTCATCCTGCATAGCTTTCTCCCAATTTTCCTTACCTTTTGCCTCATCATATGTAGAAGGATCTTCTTCTACTTTCACTATGTAAGCATAATCTTTTGTGGTAAAAAATGAAGTATCATAACTATACCTTATGGGTTGATTTCTGTTCCTTGTTGACCTTGTAACTTCTCCACTCTTTGAAGTCTGTGGTCCTTCATATTTTGGATCGAACCTTGGCATATCTTCACTATCAATTTGAGCATCAACAATCTCTTCATCATCAGGAAATTGAATCTTTGATTTCCCCTTTCTTTGGGTCATGACTTCTTCATCACCTGCATGAACATTAATTATACATGCATACCAAGTACTTTTCTCATCAAATGTAACATCCTTTGACACAAGGAATTGCTTTGTGGATGGACTCCACAATCTATAATCCATCTGCTTATCATCATAACCAATGAACACATACTTTTCAACTTTAGGTTCCAATTTATGCCTTAATTGAGATGGTATATATGCATTAGCCAAACATCCAAACACTTTGCAATGATCTAAGGTAGGTCTCTTATCCCACCATGCCTCATATGGTCTCATACTATTCAAGGCCTTACAGGGAAGTCTATTAACCAAATAAGTAGCTGTATTCACAGCCTCAACTCACAAATAATTAGGGCAATTTTTGTCCTTCATCATTGACCTTGCAAACTCAGCAAGAGTTCTATTTCTCCTTTCTGCTACACCATTTTGTTGAGGAGAGTACGTGCAAGTAACTTCCCTTTTTAAACCTGCATTCCATAAGTAATCACTGAACTCATTAGAGAAATACTCTCCCCCTCCATCTGACCTTAGTATCTCAATTTTTGCCCTGTGATTCTCTCTACATACACATGATTTTGTTTAAATGTATTGAACACCTCTGATTTATCTTTGATCACATATATAGTGATCCACTTGGTAGCATCATCAACATAAATCACATAATATCTCGAACCATTAATGCTAAAGTCCTTTGATGGACCCCACACATCTGTATGCACCAATTCAAGCTTCTGTGAATACATAAACCCTTTCTTAGCATAATTCTTCTTGTGAGCTTTACCCAATTGACATGCCTCACATTTGTATGTCATGTGTTGACCTACAATATTAGGCAATCCAAGCACTGAACCATTATTAATCATATCCTTAATACCTCTTTCATTGAAATGTCCAAGCCTTTTGTGCCAAAGATCTAAGTCAGAGATCTTATGTTCTCCATAAGTGAACAAGGCATGACCAACATTGCCTTGAATCTTCAATGTGAAAAGCCTTCTTTCTTCCTTGAAACAATTTGTTTATATCCATGGCTAGAGTCTTCAACATAAACTCCATCATTAGTGAACCTTACTTCATATCCTTTCTCTACAATTTGCCCTACACTTATCAAATTCTTTGGAATTTTAGGAACATACAAAACCTTGCTCAAAATAGTGCTTCCATCCTTGGCCTTTACTGATCCAATGGACTTCACATTGTGCTTTGTGTTATCACCTGTTTGGACTATATGATTACTCACCTTATTCTCCAAATCACTCATCAAAGCTATGTTGCCACTCAAGTGATTGCTATAGCCTGAGTCAATGTAGAAAACTCTTTGATCTTAACTTTGGTCTTTCACATGTTGCATTCATAATTAAGGTTGAATCCTCTTTCTTATCTGAAGCATAATTGTAGTAGGTATTATTGTAGGATTGAGTTTGAAAGCCTCTTTTTGCATTTCTTCCAAACTTCTAATGCATGGTTCTCCCAAACTAGACCCGATTATTCAAATGCTTTTAGCCACAAGTAGCTTACCTTTCAACCTAAATAATGAGTTCTTACTTGCTTAAAACTTTACACTCTGGAGGGAGATCTGATCAAAACTCTGATCATCAAGATTGTGGCTGTTTCAGAAAACAGTTATCACTTCTTCACGTACAAATGTTCCTACTTACAATTCTCTCAACCTGATTACAATTATACTCTCAAATCTTGACCATAAATGCATTAACTATGGATTTAGATATCTTCAAATGGATTTCTGAAATGATCAAGCAGAGAAGGAGAGATGAAGAAAAAATCATGACGCAGATTTTAGAAGTTTTCTTATATTCTCATGGAAAACATCTAATTGATGAATCTCATACATTCATCACACTTTTTCTTCTTCTACACATCTATCTTTGTTCTATATCTCTTCTCTCATCTATGTCCCAACTCTATACTACTATATATAGTCATATATGTACATACTCATCACCATTACAAAGATAGAAGTGAACAAATTACAAGCTTAATGTACATGTATATACAAGTCTTCATCTTTTGATCATGCACTCATCTTCAAGTCTCAGATTTTGATTTTTGCTTTACTCTTTGACTTCAAGCCTTGTCCAAATCATCAATTGGTGATTATTCTGCACCAACATATTGAAGGAAGCAAGATGGATTTCCCTATTGCCTATGCTTGCAGGCAATTGAATCAAGGTGAGAGGAATTACACAACAACAGAGAGAGAAGGATTAGGAATGGTTGCAATTAAAAAAATATAGACATTAGTTGTTGGCGAACAAGTTTAAGTTTTTTGTGGATCATCAAGCACTACTCTATTTGGTAAATAAACCTTTCCATGTAGGAAGAATAGTAAGATGGTTTTTATTACTCATGGAATTTGAGTTTGAGAACCATATACGTAGTCACCAGTCACCCAAATGGGACAGATGAATTCGGGAATGTGATCCCAGAGACGGACTTAGGTGACCTAGAGCAAGGGAACATAGGTGGAGAGCCTAAAACCCCTCGAGGCAAATCATTTCTCACTAGAATTTTCACACCAGAGTGGGTTCCCCAGGACAATGAGAGCATAGATCTACTTCTAAACCGAGAGACTGATGAAGCCTTTTGGAGGTATAAGCTTGATCAACCAAATGAGGTTGGAGCACTCACGATCTATGAGCTCAAAGATCCTGATAGCCCAGGCAAAGTGACCTATCTAGACAATACTTCAGAGAGGATCTTTGTGGTCTCATAACATGGTAGACATGCCTACACTTGGAAGGGTGAATTTATTTTTCCCCAACCAAGATCAAATGTCTCGTATGGCCACCAAGGAGCTGGAACATCCCAAGCTCATGGTGCTCAGAGAGACAGAAGTAGAGATAGGCTAGAGGTAAGTTTTGCCAACCCCTTGGGAAGAGAAAGGATGAGAACAGAGACGGGTAGAGAAGAAACCGTCGAGCGACCTAGAGCCCCAAGGAACCTAAGAAATGCTGATGATTTTCCTTTGCCAAGGCCTAGAGAACACACTAGAAGCTTGAGGCCAACTCAGCTGGTTAAGTCCATGAAAAATTACTTCGATGGCACTAGAGATCCATACGATCATGTGACTGAGTTTAGGCAAGCCTTGACAGCTGAACAAGTTGAGGACTTATTCACGGAGTACAACACTTTTGGTCTAACCCTTAGGAACACAACCCTTACATGGTTTCAACCATTGAATGAGAGACATCTCAGGAGCATAGACCAACTTCTAGAGGCTTTCATCATTGAATTCTCTAAGAGTGGTATAAGGCATAATACTTCCTCATTGATCCATAGCTTCAAGCAAACACCTCAAGAGACAATTTGACTGGCAGGAAGGAGGTTTAGGAAATACCTAGAGAGGTGTCCAGTTCCTGAGTTACCCACACCAGCTAAACAAGTGGATTTATTCCTAGATGGACTGCTGAATACAAAGTTGAGATCATACATGTACTTGAAGGACCCTAGAACCATAGAAGAGTGTGTCCGCATGTGCATAGACATAGAGCATAATCTAGGAGAGGAGCTTGAGCTTTCGAAAATCTACAAAGATTCAGATAGCTCTACTGTTGCTTTAGCACAATAGTGAGAACCACGTTAAGAAGCTCCACCTCCTTAATGTCAATCCGCAGAAGAGATAGGAGTGACATGAAGATCGTGAATATGAGATGAAGTGAGAGTGAAGGTGAGAAGCATAGAGATGCACACACACATACACACACAATGAAGAGACAAGCAAGACACAATGGAGGTAGGAAATCAACTCTATTACTCAACAACACTCTTACAAGCTCAAAATAGCTCTAAGCTCTTCTCTACTCAAACAAGCTAACCTCAAAAATGAGCTCTCTAGCTCTATTTATAGCTTTTAGACTAGTTTTGACTGGTTTCGCATCTAGTGACTGGCATAGTTAAAAAATAGGTTCTATGTGCTATTTGATAGGGTAAACGATGTCTAAAAATAGCCAAAATTGGTAGCTCGTTCTACCTAAGCTCTTCAAGCTCGAGGACTCCTCGGCTTGCACAAAATGGAGCTACAATTTACTAAAAGGGTTTTTCTATGTTACATATGGTACAATAGTGATGAAAATCACTGTTGGAGATTTTTGAAAAGTATTATAAAACATATTTGTTTGAAAAAATGATCCGACTGGCTCCCAGCTAGTTTGTTGTGCTCCATCTTCACATGCTTCCACGTCTTCTATGCCTCTGGCTACTGCCAACACCCCCCTCCCTTTCGCTTCTGTCGTCCTCGAGAACCTTGTTGTGGGGTCTGTCGGATGTAATTTTGTAGGAATTCCTGAGCGAAGGTGTGCTTTGATATGCGAATTCCTCGAGCCAGATCTACCTCGAGTTTCTCCCAATCTATTGGTTGCAGTTCATCTGATGGTGGGAGTCTCTAGTGTGTGGAGTATACCATCTGTTCATAGGCAAATAATTGAAGCAAGTGCATGGGCCTGCTGATGAACACTTCTGAGTGATATTCCCAGAAATCGGTTGTTAACATTTCTTCGAAGGTCTGCTTATAGCACGCCGGTAAGTATTTGATTCGATAGTGCCAGCCATAACACACCCGGAGCGATGGTGTCGTACTCATGTCATAAGCTAAATCTAGATTGCCATGCTCGAAACCCGGGGTGTTTACATGTGGTGCCTTGACGCGACGGAAGACTTTGAATACCATCTGCATTATGTCAAAGATTTTGATAGTCATATGCGCTGATACATCATCCATTCTTCGTAAGCGAGGGAGCCAGTGGCAAATCGTTGCCATCATGTATCCAACTATTGGTGGTCCTGTGGGTGGCCTGAAGTATGGGTAATTGAGCCAATCCTGGCATTGCTTGTTGTTCTGTACTTCAATGGCAAATGCTTTCCAGGAGCGGCGATGTGGCATGGGTCCCCAGCATGGGTTGCACTTCAAGTGGAGAGGTGCCTTGACCCAGGTGCTCATCATTTTAGGATATTCTTGTAATAGATCCTGGTGCCAAGTTCGTTGAAATATGGCTCCTCTCTACGCTTCCGGTGACAAGTCTTCAGGCTCAAACTGGGTAGCGTGAGAGGGTTTCTTGCATGTTTCTTTTTCTATGGCCAGCTGATATTCCACCATTAACATAAAATAAGGCTTGTATTGTAGTTCATGCCCAGATATGTATCTGCGAGGGGCCAAGTGAGCAAAATAAGGAGACTGTAAAATTCTTTCTTCTATCATTTCCATTGTGTATAACTGTGCCTCTACCCGTGTTGAGTGGGTTCTTCCAAGCTCTTCAACCATCTTCATCCATGCGGGACTAGGAAGTTCAAAATTCTTCTGGCCTTTGGCCGTGACTCGTCCACCTGGGATGGGTTGGGGTTCATATGCTTCTTCAAAAGTTTCCTCCACCAGAATAGTCACTGTTTCTTCCTCTACTGGTATTTTCGGTGGGGAGTCTGGCTTGGGGGGTGCTTCATATACTGCTATCCGTGATTGAAGAGTTAATACGTGGGCCCGTAATGCATTGAGTTCCTCGATGATGTCAGGAGATGGGTCCGCAAGAGCTGGTAGTCCTTGTGGTACAGGTGCTCTTAACTGCAATATCTTGTGTTCTTCTTTGAGCTTCTGGAACTCCTTGTTCATGTTGTCGTATTCATCTAGCAATCTGACATGACCATCTAGTAACATTTTCATAGATTCTGAAGGAACAGCTTTAAAGCGACTGGGCTCAACGGTTGGTCTGGTTGATCTAGAGCAGCTTCCAAATTTTCTCTGTTCTCTTCCAGTAGACGTTGATTTTCTTCTTTAGCTGCTGCCAAGTGGCATCTGAGCAGTCCCATGTTCTTAGTAAGTGTCACATTGCAAATAGTCTGCGCCCTTAACAAGTTGTCTATGTCAGTGATGGCCTCTTTTGTCTTTTCTTCACTTTCTAGTTCAAGTTTATGATATGCCTCTTGTAGCTCTTGGTAGCGGGTGTTTAGTGAGGCATTCTCAATGGATAGGGAATTGAGCTGCGACTGTAAATTGTTCGTTGTCTGCTGCAGCATCTGGTAATTGTTGCCAAGAGATGCAAACCCATCTCGTACCTGTGTCATGCATGTGAACATCTGACGAAATGCAGTGTCAATGGTAGGTGATAAGATCAATGGTGTGGTGAATGCAGATGTTGTGTGTAAGGGTGTTGATGCAATGGGAAGGGGGAATAGGGATTGTAGCTCAGTGATGAGTAGCACCTCCTTTAATGTCAATCCGGGAAGACATGAGGATGGTATGAAGACCTCGAGCAAGTGAAGGCACAAATGTGTGAGTGAGAAGCACACTAACATGCACACACATACACACACACGCGCACACACGGCAAGAACAAAAGAGAGTAAGACAATGGAATCACTTCTATTGCAACAAAGTTCTCATACAAGGTCAAAACTACAAGAAAAACCCCCCAAAAATGAGCTCTCTAGCTCTATTTATAGTTTTTGCCTAGCTTTGGCCCTGTCTAGACCTAGTGTCCGGCCTAGTTAAAAATTAGGTTCCAGGGTTTATTTGAGGGCTCAAACGAGATCTAAAAAATATGAAAATTGGCAGGCAACTACTTCTAAGGCTCCTCAAGCTCGAGGACTCCTCGGCTTGTACAAAATGGAGCTACAAAAAGGTGAAAATGGTATTTACAGGGGTTTTTAGTGATGAGAATCACTTTAAAATGATGTAAGGGTTTTGAAAAAAATGAAGGGTTGCCTTAGTGCTAGATCTGCATGTGTGTCCGTACTTGCTTCTTCCCGTATACTGTCAACACTCTCCCCCCCTAGGGTCTGTCGCCTATGACAGACCTCTGCTCCACTGTTTGATCGATGTACTTCTGCAGGAGGTCGGTTGCCAATTCTTGTTCTTTCATACGTAGTCCCCGGACCAAATCGCTCTGGAGGGCATCCCAATTCACGGCTCCAGGCATGTTAGGTTGTGGCGTAGTGTAGAGCTCTGAATGCATTGTTTGCTCGCATGCAAATAGTTGCAGCAGGTGGGTTGGTCGTGGTGCAAATACCTCTGAATGTGCTTCCCAAAATCCCGTGGTGAACATGTCGTCGAAGGTTTGCTTATAGCAGGTAGGGAGATATCTGATGCGTGCGTGCCATGCATAAGCAACTCGTATGCTTGGGGTTGTGCTCATATCATACAGGAGGTCATAATTGCCATTGATGAAGTCGGGAATCGGAGGCTGAATGTTACATACGTTGCGGAAGGTTTTGAGCACAGCCTGCATCATATCAAATATCTTGAGTAGCATCTGTGCAGCTACATCTGGCATGGAGTGGAGGCGTGGAAGCCAATATCGGATGGTAGCCATCATGTACGCTGTTGTAGGTGGGCCTGTCGGTGGTGTGATTTTGGGGTAGTTCAGCTACTGTTTGCAATTCACATTGTTCTGAACCTTGATGGCAAATGCTTTCCAGGAGCGTCTTCTTTGTACCGATCCAAAGCATGGGTTATATTTCAGATGCATGGGAGCATGATCCCATGTTCGTAACATTTCCGGATAGGTCTCCAGTAACTTTTGTCTCCATATGGGCTGGAATATGGCCCCTTTTTTGGCGGCCTCTGGGATGTCCTCGGGTTCGAACTGTGTTGCGAAAGAGGGATACTTGTTGGTTATGTGTTTGATCTCAGCATTGTAGTCCGCCAACAATACAAAATAAGGTTTATATTGTAACTCTGAGCTAGTTATCAACCGCCTAGGAGCCAAGTGCGAGAAATATTCAGACTTGAGTATAGACTCCTCAATGGTTTTCATGGCCAACATCTGAGTTGCTACGCGCTCTTCGTGAGTGTGGCCCATCTCCTCTACCTGCTTCATCCATGCCGATGGGGGCTCCTCATATGTGTCTTGGCCTTCCTTCGTAATTCTGCCTCCTGGAAGGGGTTGAGGCTCATAATTGTCTTCAAATGTCTCCTCCACTGGAATGACTACTGTTTCTTCTTCTATGGTTTGATCAGGTGGAGAGGGAGGTCGTTCATACTGTAACAACTTGATTTTTAGTTCTGCAACCTGTTGTCGTAGCTCAAGTACCTCACTGTTGGTTGAAGGTTCAGGTTCTGGCGAAGTAGCGGCCTCGACCGTCTCTTTAGGTGTGGGTGGGTGTGTTGTCGGTACTTTGGATCCTCGTAGTTCCTTTATCTGGTCTGCCAACTGATCATGGGCCTCCAGGAGGGTCGCATAACCTTCTAAAAACTGTTGAATATGCTCTGAGGGGACAGCCTGGAATTTTGCAGGGTCTATAGGTGCTCCCGGGGTGTTTTCCATGGCCGCTTCTAGGTTCTCCTGGTTTTGTTGTTGTAGCCTTCTGTTCTCTTCTTGAGCCGCTGCTAGATGGCGACGTAGTAGAGCCATGTTGCATTGAAGTCTCGCATTGCGGCCCATTTGTTCTCTGAGTTGTTCCTCCATAGCTTTGCCTGTCTCTGCATACTTAGCTTCGAGTTCTGTCTTCAATTGTTGGAGGTCAGTCACCTGGTGTTGTAGTGCTGTATTACCTAGTTCCAAGGCATCGACTCGTGCCTGGAGTTGAGCCGAGAGATTGCATAGCTCTGTGTTATTTTCTTCTAATAGCTTATACTCTTGCTTAAGCTAAGTGGCCGCTTCAACCATGGTGTCTAGTGCACTACTAAATGTGGATGCATGGGTAGAGGTGGAACATGCAAAGGGTCGGGAAATGGGGAAGGGAAAAGTGGATGATGTGCCTATGAGTGAAGTGAGATGTGATGATGGTGGAACAGACGTGGCGGTGGGTGCTCCTGTGGATGGTGAAATATCCATGGGATCGGATGTGATAGTGTGTGAAGAGTGAATTGTGAATACGGGAACGGTAGGTGGTGTGTTAGTGGTGGCGGTGAATGTGGGGGAGTGGGGTTGGGAAAGGGACTTTTTATTATAGTTCTCAACCTGTTGGAGTATATTTACAAGGTTTGTCCAGAATGACAGTTGTGTGACTTGGGTTGAGCCTGAGGCAGTTACAAGGGAAGTGGTGGATAGGGTTTGGGAGAGGGGAAATGTGTGGGTGAATGGAAAAGGATGGGATAAGATCTGGCTAGTGGCAAGTGGTTGTCCAAAGATGGGGAGATAGGAGGGGTGACCTATTATGGTTTGATCGGTGACAGGATGACCAGTGTGAGGTTCAAAAATTTGTGCGAAAGTGATGGATGTGGGTAAAGGGAAGGATGTAAAAACGGAGGTGTGTACAATGGGTTCATGTTCGGTGGATATCGGTTGTTCAGAAAGACTAGTGGAGAAGGGTTCTGAGGGTTGAATGGGAGGTGACGGTGGAGATGGTACCTGTGTATTTACATCTTGTTCGTCAGTGGGATTTGGGCTAGTCATGTGAACATCCTCTGAAATTATGGTAGGCAAGGCAGTAGACACTTCCATTTGAATCATTTTTCCCCGCCGTGGCCGTGTATCAATCCTTCGTTGATCATAGGTAGCGTTCTCCCGATAGACCATAGTCCTCAATGCTTCCCCAATCCCACATGTGTCCGCCAATAGATTCAATGATTCAACAAAATGGGAATCTACATTCTCGGCTTGAAGCATTTGGTTCACTAGAGCTCGATTCGCCTCTTCTGTCATCTTATGTCTTCTCTGTACCTGCTTGATTGTCTTGTATAGCCGCTTGAGTTGTGCCGTGTAGGCAGGGGCTTCCTCTTCACTCTCTTCTGGCTCATTTCTTTGTACTTCTTCCTGAACTTGTGTGCTTGGGCCATGAGGGTGTTGTGCCTCATCTTCTCCATGTACTCTGCTTGTTTCGCCCTGTGGCAGTTCTCTTTGGAATGATGCTCCTGGATCGTCATTGTCAGGGAAACCTTCACTGTCCGACAAGTGGGCCGTCTGCAGGAATCTTTCAAAATCAAAGTTTGGATCTTCTGTGAAGTTGGCCATAGATGCAAACTCTACATTGGTAGGTAGTGGAGGGGCGGATGGAGTGGGTTGTACCACATCCCCTGCTTGAACTCCTTGAAGATGGATCGTGACCGGTGCGACCTGGGCATCTTCTCTGGGGAAAGCTTCGGTCGTGGCCTCGTGAGGGATCATTACCTGGGAGAGAGATCCACGCATTCGTTTCGCAGGTTGGCTCCCTGACTTCCGCCCTTTGAAAAACTCCAGCTGTTAATATTTTAGGGCTCTGGCAACCGGCACATCATATGCAAGACATCGATAGATAATCCTTGTAAGTGCACAGCAGCTGTGTAAAGTAGGCTTCCTCACACCCCGCTTGCCTGCTTCATACACTTGGTCCAAGATCCATACAGGCATCTTAATCGGCAAGCTTCCAGTCTCTGCTAGATATAACCCATACCATATTTTCTTGTGTGGTTGGGTGAAGCGGTCTTGAGCTGGAAATGCGAAGTGTTGTAGGCACATTCGCAGAGGTATGGCCATGTTAGGGGTGAGGGCACACATTTCCTTTAACTTTTTGATTCTGTTGCTCTTCATTGAGTCTGGTATCAAGGGATCGCGATCCGACGGTACGTGAGTGCCATACATTTGAAGGGCTTCCCTGATTAAGGTAATATTCAATTCAAACTTCCTCATTTCTTCCTGGTTTGATAAGGAGGGAACCCAGAATGTGCTTGAGTGATCTTTATCACCTGTCGGCTTCAGTGTGGCAATCAGGTAGTAGCACCTGAGGAAATCGGGTTTAGGCAGAGCTGCACTAAAATAAGTTTGTAATCCTGCTTTTTGCTAGATATCTTGAAGTGGAGCTGCATTCTGTAAGGTTTCAAATTCTCTTGAAAAGAACTGGAAGGTCCACCACACTCCTCCACACTCCATCTTGGACTCCCATATATGATCTGCGTCTCCCAAGTCTCCTGGCATTTCATTGAACCAATGAGAGTGCCCTTTTACTCTTTCGGTTAGGCCATTTGGTGGATCTGGAATAGGAATTCTCCGCACGTTCACGAACTCTTCAGGCCGAGCTGTTGGTGGGGCCTCCACCGGCATGGCATCCCAATTGATTTGAGCACCAGAGCCTGCCTAAGAGCATGTGCCTGCTGCTGTTGCCATGAGAGTAGGTTGCTTATCTGCTGGAAGAAGAAAGGCACATTAGTGTTGCATAGGAAACAAGATGTAATGGTGTTCCCTTCACAATACTAACATGACAATCCCAAAGGTTAGTGGTCAGAGATGAAGTGCTTGTGATAGGTGTGAGTGGTGATTAGAGGTCAGTATCATACTAGATGCCTACTTTGGTTATGCAGTGGACTCGGAATGCACCTATGTCAGAGTGGATGGATTTACAAAAATTGGGTCAGGGGGTTTGATACATGGTTTAGGTCTCCAGACTTTGATAGGGGATTCGTAGCTCTTAGAGCTAAAGACAGGCAACGGTTTATGATGGATTTGGGACCTTTTGGGTACCCATTTCCAGACGTTCCTCGATGTGACTGCGTGTGGGTCAGAGTGGTATTTAGGTAGAGTTCCCGCGTTGTTAGTCGAGAGGACTTGAGAGTGTGGAATTATGCCAGTAACTAGAGTTGGAACTATTTGGGCTCGTAAACAGGCCTTGGGCACCCATATGTGTCTAGCATTGGGGCTAGCCTTCCTTGACCGCTTAGGGACCCAAATAGATGTGGTGTGCCTAGGAGGTTTCCTAGGGTACTCCTTCACTTGTGTCCGTGATGGTGTTGCTGGTTTGTTGTCTCCTCGAGAGTCTGCTATTAGAGTTGTGGGTTTTCCATCCTTGCGTATCCAGATCTGCTTCGCGCCACGAGGTGCTCCGTGTTGCACGGGTTGGCGCTCTTGCCTCTTGATCAGCTGCCTCCTTCGTGTCGAGTGATGTTCGGTCTGCCCGTTTAGAATCTTCTTTGGATCAGTTGGGAACTCCTTATTGGCTCATGTACCTTCAGTAAGATTGACAATCCTCTGCACCATAGAAGTTTGTACAAGAACAACATTGTTATCTTCATGTGGATTCCTGGAGGGACCAGGAGTTGATGCCTGTTCTATTGGTTTGAGTGCTCGATTTTCTAATTCAATCGTGAGATGGCTTTGGCCTACCCAGGCCTGAAGAAGTCCACTTCTTAGGTTGAGGTTGACTGCGTGATCGTAGATCCAGTCTTGGCCCAGGACCAGAGGTTCGGTCAGATCCTCGTCTTCACACACTAGCACTTTTGCTGGCATGAGGACCTCTTGTATGTAGAGGGGAAGATCCACCTCTCCCATGCAAGGGGTTTCAACACCTTCCAATCCTATCAGATATGCTTCTAGGGGTTTTACCTCCAATTGCAGCTACTGGCAATAAGAAAGCCGAACTGCACTTGTGGCTGCTCCTGAATGAATTAAAGCTCTCACGCTTGTTGTGCTGTCTCTTTGTCCTATTTCTAGGGTCACAAAAGGTTGTCGATCCACTATCTTATGGGTACGTTCACCTGAAGCCTCACACATGGCCATGTGATAGCCTGGAGACTCTTGAGTGTCAATCATAGGCTGATCCCTCCCTTGTCTCCTCAACTTCATTCGTCTGATGCGCTCTAAGGCCTCTGCATGTGCTTCTTCTCGAATTCGTTTTTCCTCCTCTTTACGTTGCTTAGCAGTATTGAGTCGACTTAGCATTTCCTCTGTGAGGGGTTCCTGATACAGCTTGACTCTGCATCCGCTAATATAGTTTGGGAGAACATCACCCTCTAAAGTGGCTAGTTGTACTGCTCCACTCGTGGAGATCCTATTGATGATCACAGGTCCGTAGCCTCTCTTTTCTAGCTTTCTTGCGTGTTGTTTCAATGTGTAGACTAAAACTAGATCTCCTGCTTTCAAGCCCTTATCCTTCACATGGGCATCAAAGTATGCCTTCTGTCTCTTCTTAGCTGCATATATCCCTGCAGCTGCTCTCAGTCTTGTTTCTCCTAATCATTCAAGGTCAAAAAGTCTAGAGGAGAGTTCATGACCCGTCCATTCGTGCTCTTGTGCTACTTTCAATGTAGGTATTAAGAAGTCCAAAGGTAGCACGACGTTTTGGCCAAATACCATCTGAAAGGGGGTGGCTTGGAGTACCGTTTTGTAGGCGACTCGGTATGCCCAAACAGCATGGTGTAGCTGTTTGTCCCAATCAGAGCGTTTATTGTTCATTAATTTTGTCAATACATTGCATAGGATCTTATTGGTGCTTTCAGCCTGGCCATTAGCTTGAGGGTGATAGGGGGCAGACTTCTTATGTACTACCAAAAATTTGTGGAGCAGATTTTCAATAACTTCATTCAAGAAGTGAGTGCCTCTATCACTAACTAGCTCTATGGGTAGCCCGTATCTAGTGAATACATTCTCAAATAAGAACTTAGCAGTGGTATGAGCATCGTTCTTTGTCGTAGCTTTTACCTCTACCCACTTTGTGAGATAATCCGTGGCCACGATGATATACTCAGCATGGGAACCCTTAGCTGGGGGATTGATAGGACCTACAAAGTCTATTACCCACTTAGAGAATGCATGTCCGCCCATCATGGGCTTCAGTGGCATCTCATCTTTGCGTATAGGATACTGGGTTCGTTGACAAATCTCACACCTCTTCACATAGGTATGTGCGTCCATGTGAAGGGTGGGCCACCAAAATCCTGCAAATAGGATTGCTTTGATCACCCTATCTGGACCAAAGTGTCCTCCTGCTACACACTGCATTCAATTGTCTACTGGCATAGGCAATTGGGAGATCCATATTACCTTCACCACTAGGTTGTGCGAGTACACATCCAATAGCGTAATTGGATGCATCCACATGAACATGGAATGGCTTGTTCCAATCTGGTGTGGTCAAGATTGGTGCTGAACATAATCTTCGTTTAAGCTCCTGGAAGGAATTCTCACATTCATCAGTCCACTCAAAGTTATTCAGAAGTCCGTACATGGGCTTTGCAATGACAGCATACATGTGAATGAACCGGCGGTAGTAACCACAATGCCCCACGAAAGCTTGTACTTCCTTGACATTCCTTGGCCTAGGTAGCTCTGCTATGGCTCTCACTTTCTCTTCATCAGTGGATATGCCATTCTTTGACACTATGTGTCCTAGAATCTTGCCTTGCCTGACCATAAAGACGCACTTTTCTAGGTTCAGGCAGACTTGATATTCTCTACATTTTTCAAAGATTTGTCTGAGTTCGGGAATATGGGTTTGCCTAATGTTGGAATGAGCACAAAGATCATCAACATAGACTTCTAAGTTCTTCCTCAGGAACTCTTTAAACACATGGCACATCAGCCTTTGGAAGGTAGCTGGTGCATTGGTAAGCCCAAATGGCATTACTCTAAAGGCAAAAATGCCCCATTCAGTGGCAAATGCCGTCTTATGCTGATCTTCTGGAGCTATGGCTACTTGATTGTAGCCCGAAAATCCATCAAGGAAGCTGTACACTTCTTTGCCTGCTACTCTTTCTAAGAGATGCTCTGTGATAGGAAGCGAATAGTTATCTCGGATTGTGGCTGCATTAACCTTCTTCAAGTTAATGCACACACGCAGCTTTCCGTTTTTCTTGGGCACCACTACAATGGGGGATACCCACTCAGTGTGCTCAATTTCATAGATAAATCCAGCTTCAACTAGTCTATCTATCTCCTCTTTGATCTTGGCAGCGTAATTATGATTGTATGTATATGGCTTTTGCTTAGAGGGTTTGGCATCTGAGGTCATGGGGATAGTGTGTGAGCATATGTCTGGATCAACACCCTTCAAATCCTTGTAACTCCAAGCGAACACATCTCTGTATTCTCTTAGCAAGGCTATTAACTCTTGTTCTTCCTCTTCTGTCAGGTCATGACCTATGTATGTGCATCTTTCTTCTCCTTCCTCGATGGCGACAACTATTTTCTTGGTAGTTTCCTTGCTATCATAGGCTTCTCCTGCTTGTGCCTCACGTTTAGGCATTCTTATCATGACCCTCCTATCGTCTATCTCATATTTTTTAAAGTTTTCAGGGACCTCAAACAAGGATTCTTCTGCCTCCAGAGTGACTTCCTTCTTCTTTCTTTTCTTTCCTCCGCTTTTAGTAGCTACTTGTGTGGCTAACCTCACCTCATTTGTAAGCTCTCCGTGCCTCTGGGGTTGAAATTCTACTTCATAGAAGTATTCTTCATCTGATGCAAAAGGTGGGTCCATGATGATTGACTCTAGATCGGAGTCACTCGCATCCTCAAATGCATCAAGGATAGGTTTGCATTCTTCTAAAACTGCATCTCCCATGATTGGCTCTATTGAAAAGACTGAAATGTCGTAGCCATCCTCATCACAGTGAGGTGTCCACTGCTCTTCATTGATGGCTACATCCATTGTTGCTAGGATTTCTGCCCAGCCATGGGGTTCAAATTCCTCATCAGGAAAGACTACAGGTGCATAGGTTGGGTCTTGAACTGATCTATGGTTTTCTTTTGCACCTACCTCTCTTGCTTTCTCTCTCTTCTCTTCTTCTACTGCTACCTTACACATCCATAAGTGGGTGTCTTCATGCATCCACGAGGATCTAGATCCTATGGAATGCACAGACTCAGTCTCATCTTTGGCTCTATGGATGGGATTCCATTGAATAGGCGGTACGTCTCTATGAGAGTAATCCTTAAGATTGACTTTGGTTGTAACACCTAGATGTTGCAAATACAAGGAATTGGTTCCCCAATCCTGGACTACTTGCAATTGCTGCATAAATGGCCTTCCCAAAATCATCTCGTAGGCTTGGTTTTTGCTAAAGTCACATATAGCAAAAGTATGCTCAAACTCCACCCCACATGTAGTGAGAGTTATTCCTTCTAGCAATCCTAAGGGCCTTTCAATATGACCATCAGCCATCTGCAATTTCATTCTCGTTGGTCGGAGTGCCGGCTTGCCCCAACGCTTCCATAGGGAAGTTGTAGCAATTGCAACTCCTGCACCTGAGTCCAAAATCGCCTTGGTTGTGTAAACCTGATGAGTAACTAGGAGATAGGTATTTCCTTCTTCTCCTTCACTCATGTCTCCTATCTTATCCAATGGTATTTCAGGCACTGTTCTATGAGATCCTACTTGGGAGCGCGGATTTGCTATGTCCGGCACTTGTTTGGCTACATGTTTCCACACTTCTGGCTTAACTTTGAGTAGCTCTTCTAAAGTGAGATTGCACTGCACTTTAGTGTTCTTTACTACCTCTGTATTCCTAGGTATGATAGAATCTTCATTTCTTATCATGACTGTGGGCGCTCTCAGACAAGTAGACTTGGTTTCCCATGGGCCTGTGAAATGTGGTAATTCTTGTAGAGAATTAGACTCAAAGTCTAATCTCTCTTGAGAGTGGATGCTTTCATGCTCCTCATAAATGGATGCTTTCTTTGGGCAATCTCGTAGGAGATGCTCTTTTCCACAGTCTTGACAGAAACCCTAAATTGTTACTGGTTGAGGTTGTGTAGGGGCAGGCAGTGGACAATCACGTATAAGGTGATCTCCCTGACATCTGAAGCATGGTCCTCTAGGAAATGGAGGTCGTACATGCCTAGGTTGAGGTCTAGAGTTGGGGTTTGTGTACATGACATTGGCATACTCAGGCTCCCCACTATTTTCACTTGGGTCCTCATAATAGTATGACTCGTTATGCTCGGGTGACTGCATGTAGTAAGCCTGTGGGCTATCAATATGTGTGGAGTCAAAACTATGGTCACTTGGATCACTGTCTGATAGCAATGGGGTGACTGGGACTATGGCTCTGTTCGGATTTTCTTCAGCAGATGCATATTTCATGGGGATCACATTGGTTGGAGCAGGGGGTTGCTGCAGTAGGACTGGTTGAGGTCTCTGCTGCCCTTGATAAGGTGGCTGATAAGTTTGTTGTGGTATGTTGTATTGTTGTGGTGGGTACTGATTCTGGTATCTACCCTGTTGTGGATATGCCTGAGGGTAATTTTGCCTAACAGTTTGTTTGTTATATTGGCAGTCTTGTGCAGTGTGGTTGGTGTACCTGCGCTCTATGGTGCAGTACTGGCTACTAGGATTCACCTGGGGTTGGGCCATAATGGGACATACATTTGCCATATGGTCACCGCCACAAGTGTAACACCGCTTAACTAGGGCAAATCTCGGAATTTGTTTGCTAGAGACACCTAGTTTTTGAGCTACCTTCTCTGCAAGTTCCTCAATGGATGTGGATTGACCAGATGTGAGGCTACTAGAGCTATCAGAATCCTTATAGATTTTTTATAGTTCTAATTCCTCACCTAGATTGTCCTCAATGTCTATGCACATGCGCACGCACTCTTCTATCGTTTTGGGGTCCTTCAGATACACATATGACCTGAGCTTGGTGCTCAACAGTCCATCTAAGAACAAGGCCACTTGTTTGGCTGGTGTGGGTAACTCCGGCATCGGGCATCTCTCCAGGTACTACCTAAATCTTCTTCCAGCTAGTCTAACCGTCTCTTGAGGTGTTTGTTTGAAGCTATGAATTAGTGAGGAAGTGTTGTGCCTGATTCCACTTTTAGAAAACTCAATGATAAATGCCTCTAAGAGCTGGTCTATGTTTCTGAAATGCCTCTCGTTCAGTGGTTGAAACCACGTAAGGGCAGTGTTCCTAAGGGTTAGACCAAAAGCATTATATTATGTGAATAGGTCCTCTACATGTTCCGCCTTCAAGACTTGCCGAAATTCTGCCACATGGTCATAAGGGTCTCCAGTGCCATCGAAGTAATTCTTCATGGACTTCACCAGTTGAGTTGGTCGCAGGGTCCTAGTGTGTTCTCTCGGTCTTGGCAAAGGGAAATTGTCATCATTCCTTTGATTCCATGGGGTTCTATGTCCCTCAGGTCCCACTCTATTCCTTTCCGTTCCCGTTCTTTCTCTTCCCAAGGAGTTGGCAAAACTTACCTCAGGTTTGTCTCTACTTCTATCTCTTTGAGCTCCATGAGCTTGGGAGGTCCCAGCTCCTTGGTGACTGTATGACACATTAGTCCGAGGTTGGGGAAAAACAAATTCACCCTTCCATGTGTAGGCATGTCTGCCATACTCGGTGACCACGAAGATCTTCTCTTATGTATTGTCTAAGTAGGTTACTTTGCCTGGGCTATCAGGGTCTTTAAACTCATAGCTTGTGAGAGCACCTACTTCATGAGACAAGGTAGGCTTATACCTCCAAAAGGCCTCATCAGTTTCTCGGTTTAAAAGCAAATCTATGCTTTTATTATCCTGTGGAATCAATTCTGGAGTCATGATTCTGGTCAAGACAGATTTACCGTGGGGAGTTCTCGGCTCTTTCTCTAAATTTCCCTGCTCTATATCACCCATATCAGTTTCTGCAATCACATTTCCAAACTCATCAGTTCTATCAGGAAGAGTGGTGACTACATATATAGTCCCTTCTTTATCTAGGTATGCTCCATTCTCAAACTTCACTACCGGGTGTTCTAGTCCATGGGGTTGATCGGGGTTCTTAATCTGGACCACAGATCTTCTCAGTCCGTCTTCGTAGATGCGAGCACCTAGACAATTCGTCCTGATGTATTCCAATTGAGTCTTGTAAGGTCCCTCTGGCTTTTCTAGATAAGCCACCCCTGAACTACCTACTAGTCTCTCCATGTGATAAGACATCTCAGAATCACTTGTTTCTGATCTGGGAGTGTATGGGTAATCACTCAACTGCTGGGCCCAAGACCTGGCAGTGTGATTGACACTAGCTTCAAAAGATCTGAGGCTTTGTCTGTCTCGGCCTAAGTGTCTGCCTGATCTAAGGTTCATATGCCTGATTTATCTACCCCCTTGGACCCAAGCACACTCTCGTTGCAGGTTAATTTGCACCAATCACTTTGTTCTTTTGAGTTGAATATTATGTTTATGATCTTGTCTGAAATCGCGTCGTCAAGAGTACTTAAGTGAATTTCGCACTTGATAAGTGATCGACTCCAGTTTACCTTTTGTCCCTTAGGGTTTTCACACTTAAGATCTACTTAATTCTTGCACTTGGTTGATTAATTCTCTTGGACTTGATTCGTGCCTAACGTTACCCTAATTAATTACCACACCTAAGTCGTACTTAGCCTAGGCTAGGAATTGACAAAGGAGGGTTGAGAGATCTTCCAACCTCAATTAGCTGGTTGACCAGACTGCTACACAAGCCCAGGAAGCCTTCTCCCAAGCTTGGTACTCACCTTGCTAGCTTGCTTTGGATTGCCTTGAGTGCATACAATGTTCCTGCAAAAGCTCACCCGTTAGTATAGCTCTATTACCACAAGTAATTGACAGACACACATCAACATTTGTAGTCCCCCCTAGAGTAACTCACTGCACCCCCTCAATCTTAGGACCACCTAGTCTCACCTAAAGGCCAACTTGAAAATACATGTTCTAAAACTCCACGTATGATTCTACAAAAAACCAATCGAGGTCCACGTAGGATTTTCAACAAGCTTTCCAACGAGACCAAAATCTCATTAATCGGAGCTCGTATGGTGAAGTTATGACCATTCAGGCACTTAGGGGTCCAAACAGGCTCTCAGGGTTCAGGAAATTCCTCCCTGGTTTCTAGGTCTTTTGCCCACTCCTAAGGCTCTTATATCCTCCCAATGTGTCCAAGATTAAGCCCAAAGATACCTTAATTCAGTCAATTAAATTACTCTAAATTTTCATGCGTTAAGCCCATGTATCGCGATAGGTCGGGTCGAAGTGTCGCGATAGCTCGTGAGTGTCGCGATAGCTCGTGAGTGTCGCGATAGGTCGTGAGGTGTCGCGATACTCCCAAGTGTCGCGATAGGTCGTGAGGTGTCGCGATAGGTCGTGAGGTGTCGCGATACTCCCGAGTGTCGCGATAGCTCGTGAGGTGTCGCGATAGCTCGTGAGTTGTCTCGATACTCCCAAGTGTCGCGATAGCTCGTGAGGTGTCGCGATAGGTCGTGAGGTGTCGCGATAGGTCGTGAGTGTCGCGATACCTCGAGGTGTCGCGATAGCTCGGGATATGGTGAATTTTTCTGTTCTGTCTAGTGATCTTGGGAGCTCTAGGCCTGCGCAGTGTCGTGGTGCACTCAGAATCGTGATTGGGTGAAGTTTTCGGAGTGTCGCGATAGCTCGAGCTCGACGCCTCGGGGACTGTGCAGACAGATTCCGTACCTGCTGAGCTTGCTGGAGATGATGATGGAGCTGCAACCTGCAAGAAACATGCAAAAACACACAAAACAAGAACACACACGCTCGCTCTCTCTCAAACTCGCACACAACAAATGAGGGGAATGACAAGGAAGAGGGAATATGTAGTGGAGAAGGAGGTGGAGGTGGAGATGGAGAAGGAGGTGAAGATGGAGATGGAGATGGAGAAAAATCAGAAATTTACCGACTACTTACCATTCCAACGCGTCCTCTCTACGTCTTACCATCACACGCTCGTCCTCAAAGCTCGAATCCCCGGCAACGGCGCCAAAATTTGGTGTAGCTCAGTGATGAGTAGCACCTCCTTTAATGTCAATCCGGGAAGACATGAGGATGGTATGAAGACCTCTAGCAAGTGAAGGCACAAATGTGTGAGTGAGAAGCACACTAACATGCACACACATACACACACACGTGCACACACGGCAAGAACAAAAGAGAGTAAGACAATGGAATCACTTCTATTGCAACAAAGTTCTCATACAAGCTCAAAACTACAAGAAAAACCCCCCAAAAATGAGCTCTCTAGCTCTATTTATAGTTTTTGCCTAGCTTTGGCCCTGTCCAGACTTAGTGTCCGGCCTAGTTAAAAATTAGGTTCCAGGGTTTATTTGAGGGCTCAAACGAGATCTAAAAAATATGAAAATTGGCAGGCAACTACTTCTAAGGCTCCTCAAGCTCGAGGACTCCTCGGCTTGTACAAAATGGAGCTACAAAAAGATGAAAATGGTATTTACAGGGGTTTTTAGTGATGAGAATCACTTTAAAATGATGTAAGGGTTTTGAAAAAAATGAAGGGTTGCCTTAGTGCTAGATCTGCATGTGTGTCCGTACTTGCTTCTTCCCATATACTGTCAACACGGATAGTAGTGCCTTCTGTAACGATAGGTCGTGATAATCGTATGCGAATAGGTTGTGCAATTATAGGGGCTTCCATCAGAGACTGTTCTAGAGAGGGTTGCGGTGATGGTGATTTCGAAACTTGTAGGCATGGAATGGTTCCTCTCATGCGCTTTCCTGCTCGTCCTTTGCTAGCCTTCCTAGATTTCTTTGTTGTCCCTTTGAATGCCTTCAACTCCTCGCTTGTCATTGCACGCTCGATTGGCAAGTCATACGCCAAACACATATATACAATTCTCATAAGAGTGCAACATCCATGCATTAGGGGAAAAACTAAACCCTGCATGGGCCTTGTAAGGATCCCTAATTTTTAGGGATTAAGCTTAATTCTGTTCTTGTTTAAGGGGACAAAGTACATTTAATAGGGCATTTTTTAGTAGGCTGGAGTAGGCTTTTTTTAAGGCTTCAGTAGGCCTCTCTCTTTCTTCTTCTAGAGAGAGAGAAAGAGAATCTACTTTCCACATCATCAAACTCGTACATGTATTTGAATAAAAAAATGAGTTTGTTTAAAAAGTCTCATTTTCAGTGTATATTAACTCAAAAGGGCCTATTTTTTAATACATATGTCAGAAGTCACTTTTTTGGGCCCATTTTTTGAAGTTTCTTTTAGAAAAAGTATAATTTTCAAACTCCCTCCAAAAGTAAGTGCCACATCATCAAATCCGTGACTATGCTTCCCCCAAAAAATGAATTTTTTCAAATTTCATCATTTTCAGCCATACACAGTGGAAAAATACACTTTAACCCATACACATACAAGAAAACACATTTTTTGAGCAAAACATATGCTTTAGAGTCCCTTGCAACCAGTTTTTCATCTTTGTTCTTGATATTGCTGGTCATTAGCAAAGATGGTGTTGACATGTATCACAAACTTCACAGTAGAACGTCCGCATGCTCCTGCATCAACAAGTATCCATGTTCGTGTGCCTAGAGAGTTTGCTCCAAATACACGATGCAACAATGATGCCAATTCTCAAAATGAACGTCGTGCAGCTAGAGAAAAAAGTATTGATATTTGGGCTCATGGTTCACTATATCCTCTTGATCCATTATCTTCTTACCATCCAACATTCCATAACCTCTCAACTTTACTTCAGTTCATTGGTGCGGGTGAAGCTGGACTATTAGGTTACTGCAAGCGATTATCTACACATTCACCTGCTACTGGTAAGTATTGGTTCCAACAATATCACATCCATCATATGAGGGTGGTCACTTTAGAAAGCACAATCATATCTTTACAAAAACAACTTACAGATTTGGAGCAGGATATTGAAGCAAAACAAAGCACAATTTCAAAGTTAACTGCCAATCTCCAGCAGCTGAAAGAGACTCCACTTGGTATGAGACATAGGAAAAGAGCATTGTCATCCTTTGAAGCTCTTTCAAAAAGTGGTGGAGCACGCAAACGACGTATATATGCAACAAGGTGAGTGTTTGTTTTACTTTAATATGTTTTAATGAAGATTTGTAATGGAATCTTTCATTGTGTAGGTCATTTATTCAAGACATAACTGCTTCATCAACAACACAAGACCAATTCAAGCTGATGAATAGCTATATAAAAACCAAAGAAATCACTTCTGCTTTAGACTCACGCATAGGAAAGTGTATTAGAGTTGTTGTTGAAGATGAGTTTTCAAAGAAATTAAAAAACCTTATCACAGTGCAAGATGTGCAGGCAATATGTGACGAAGCGGGCATCAATAGAAATGGGTATACTGCAATGTACACCCTTCTCAGGCAAGCCTTACAATCACAAGGTATTTCTCAAAGTATATTTCCATGCCCATATAAAGTGTCTATCAATAAAAAAAACTTCAAATGAGGATGTGACTCGTACTATTGGACAATATTTATTCATAGAAGAAACTATGCGTGCCTCTGTTTATCATCCAAATATTCCCAAGAAGCAATCAAAAATCCTATCTACACAAGGATTTACTTACACTAAATTCAACAATATATTTGTGGATCTTCAGAAGCTTCAACAAGCAATGGTTCACTTTTATAGTTCAACAATCAAAGGTACCCCTACTACATTTTATTTGGTGTTGAAGTTTTATTGCATTCAAGAGTCATATTAAGATAATGTTTCTCCTTTGTGCAGACTGTAATGTTAAGTTAAAGTTCATACTGAAGCTTGATGAGTGTCAAATCATAAAGGGTCGGCGACTAGAAAGGTTGAGTGTGACGCTAGTGAATGAAATTATGGACCATGCAATGAGTGATGAAACTTTAGGAGGGAGGGATCATTTGACTTACAGTGTGCAATCAGAGAGAGATATCTGGTGGTTAGGTGCTATAGAAGTTCCCAAAGAAACAAACAATGTTATTTCGTGGATTTTTAGTAGGACTCCATGGATTACGGAAGTAATCTCTTCTCAAATACATGGGCAAAAGCTTTTTGTAAATGATATAGGTGAATTTGAGGTAGAATGGCATTTGGGTGGAGACCTTAAGAGTATAAAATGCATGTTAGGTTGTAAACAAGGAGCATCTTCTCTCTATCCTTGCCCATATTGTACACAAGGTTACAAAGGATCTAAGAGACAGTCTAAACCTAGAAGGGCATTGATGAGAGTTGATGACTCTAAAGAAATTGATGAAACAGACTCATCAAATCACAGGGAATGGGAGATATCACTTTTGAGGTGTCCAATGTTACAGGAACCGACTCGTGATAAAATAAGCAATGATAGGAACCCCATTAGTCAATGTTCACTTTTGTACTTTGCATGCATTCATGAGGATCTTTGATAGGCTTTTGAAGCTCCATGTTGAATATGCATTTGCAACCACTAGAGAGGTCTACAATAGCAATCCAAAAAATAGAATATCTTTTGAATTCTATAGGTTGTCATAGTGGCCACGTATCTTTAGTTGTTAAGAAGTATGGTGAGTCTCAAGAGACTTTACAACAAGTTTCAATGACTGGGAAGAAGGCAAGACCTTTCTTTAAAAGAGATGTGAATAGTCAAGATGATGGGAAATGGGAGCTTTGGAAGGACCTCTGTTCAATTACAATAGACAATGATTGTCAGGTTGATCTCATTAACAAGTGAAAGAAGGTTTGGTCATCGTTCGATCAATTGTTACATTTGATGTGTTTGGTTTCCACTAATGCTTCACAACGAGAATTATTCCAAGTGACTTTGAAGGAGTTTACACAGTCATTCATCTTATCTTGGGGAGAAAGCAACATTACACATTACATAGTAAGTTTTGCTTACATTTTTTTATTTGGTCTTAAACACTATGTGTATATCTTATTGACCAGATCATAGCATATTCTTTTTGCACATGGAGCATATTTTATGAATCAATATGGGTCACTGGACATTTTTAGTACACAAGGAATGGAGAAGTCACATTACAAGGCTAGAGGTGTTTACTTTAAAAACACTTGTCATGGGGGTGGTCTACTCCAATCAAACTATTTAGTAGAAATGTTCAATTGGTTTTTTCGTGCGACATTTGCTAGAAAATATGTAATGGAACGAGCATGTGAGTCACGAATAGCAAAGATTACACAAAAGCTACAACATGATATTGCAAGAGAGAAGTGGATGTCATCGTCAGGACCCGTACATCATGCCCAATGGCAGGCACAAAAAGTCCGCGAGGGTTCTGCTTGGAAATAGTTTCCAAACTCTGAAAATGCATTATTCTTTTCAAGGTTTTTATAACCCCTTTCACTTCAAATAAAATTTTACTATTTTTGTGAAAATAATTTTAATGTCTTAAAACTAATTTTTATCCATTTTAATGTGAACAGGACAATTTTAAGTGAAAGCCTATAAATAGAGGTGTCCTTCCTCATTTTACCACTTTACAACCTAAGAGAATGGCATGCACAAAGCAGACTGCTAGGAAGGATCATGTCGTCTACCCTAGCCATGTGCAAGGTACTCAGCGCCCAACATGGATGACACCCCACAAGAAGCATCGAACCACAAGCCACTCTTCCAGACAAAGCTCGGGTGCAGGTACACAATCCGGTAGCATTCCATCGCGGGGGGATGAAGCTTCACCAGAGAGAGATGTATCTCAAGAAATAAATTATTCCCCTCTCCCATCTGATGATGAGCCCCCAGTCAAGACACCAATCAAGTCAAGGCCCAAACAACGAGGACATAGGAAAGTTGTGATTGAGACATCAAATTTATCAAGTTCCTCAGATCAAGAAAGTATAAATGAGCCACCATGGAACAATGATGATATCCCCGTGAACCATCGAGTAACACAAGGAGGCAAGACACTCCCCCCAGGACAAGGACAAAGACCAACCGATGAAGAAAGAGAGCAAGGTCGGGCAGAGGAAGTAAATGATGAGGCAGGACCATCTAGGCGTCCTCCAAGAAGAAAGAAGAACTACCAACCACGTCGTAGACCACAACGACCACAACCCAACATCCCCCCAAATGCAAGAGCACCACAAAGGCACAGAAAGCAAACCAGAGCCTTTGCAGAGATTCGACACTATCAAAATTTTGTGGAGCTTCTTATTCCACGAAGGTCATTTGCAAGAGTTGTGAAGGAAGAGATCTAACGCTATTGTGTTGGACTTCTTATCCAAGGGATAGCCATTGAAGCTCTCCAAGAAGCTGCAGAGGCGTGTATCTTATATCAATGTTGGAGGACTCTAACCTATGTGCCATCCATGCAAAGAGAGTGACAATACAACCTAAAGATTTGCAGCTAGCTAGGAGAATTAGAGGGAATAACCCTTAACAAAAATTTGTACTCCCTTGTTTGGAGAACCTTTTGTATATCCCATATGATGAATATTTTGTAAATATCAAATGATGAATATAATCTTTGCCTTCTCATATTTGCTCTCCCAAGTGTTTATCTCTTACTGTACATGTTTTGAAGTTTATTTCTCCTATGTTTCTAGGTGTCTTTTCCAGTACCTCTTTGAAGTGTGTTTCATAGTTGTATCATTCTTTTTTCTGTACTTGTTGTAAGTGGTAATGCTATTTAATGCATTTCATGGCTTGGGAATGCCAAAAAAAGGCCTGCCACAGAAATGCGGGGATGGGCCCTGCAAAACTTTTGTAGGGCCTATCCCCGCGTTTCTATGGCAAGCCTTTTTTTGGCATTTCCAAGCCATGGAAACACATGCCATGCACATTGGGGCATATGATTGGCACTACTTATTTACTACTCCATGCTTATATGCACCCAGAGGAGTCTTAACTTTCTCTGATTATTGCACATAAGAAGAGTCTTCCACAATTCTCCAAATGAAGGTGCTAATTGAGGGAGATAGACCATCAATATAGGTAACCTAGTGCATAGGATGGCCTAGGAATGCAAAATAAAGGCCTGCCACAGAAACGCGGGGATGGGCCCTGCAAAAGTTTTGCAGGGCCCATCCCCGCGTTTCTGTGGCAGCTCTTTTTTTTGCATTCCTAGGCCATTGCAATCATTTTGGGCAACACAAATTACAAGAAATAATGGAAAAAGACTTATTAAACTATGCAAAAGTTATGAGATTGTCAAAAACCATAAAGATATAATAGATTGAATGCACATGAATATTGGAAAAACAATAATAGGTATTATAAAGATTTTACAATTGGCTCTTGGCCTTGAGCCTCTCCACTACATTCTTTCTTCTCTGAAAGGATAGTGGCAATTGGTAAGTCAAAACTGATTGGGATATTAACTGAGCGTCTGTCAATTCAAGACCTAAAGCTATTCCTATTTGACCTAATACTTTTCCTCTAAAGTTAACTCCTAGGGTAGTAAGGGCAAGGGACTTCCTAACTAGAAATATACAATTGGTCCCTTGCATTATTGTAGATAGGCACAAAACTTTGCTCAAGGCCTTCAGACACCAAGTCATGAAGTGTCCTTGAGGGGAAAAGTCCTTGTGGATTATGAAAAAATCTTCCTTTGGCAATTTTTCGATGTATTGTGCCAAGGAAGAGCCATGGCCCCGGGAAACTCTTGCTACAAATTTATCCACTTCAATTGTTTCCTGCACATAGACAATCATAAAATTAAATAGATACATCTTGTATGAATATGAGACAACCATAAATGTCAGTAGAGACTTACATCTTGAAGCCTATTTTCATCCTCTCCTCTTCCCATTGCATCTAGTGGGATCGATGAATGGGCCATGCCACTTTGCTCCACAACAGGGGATGTTGCAATCTTCTTCTCCAAAATTATTTCCCTTGTTGCGGCCAAATCTTCTTCAGTGGCATCTTGGTTGGCATGGCTCAAAATCTCTTCACACACAAATGCAATGGTGTCTGCAACTGAATCACCAAGTGGAATTGTTGCCTTTTCGATAATGTCAGAAGTGTTGTCCATGGGAACATCCGAGGTTGAGCAGAAAATACTAAGGCATTCATCGAGGCGTAGACCGAATGCCTTCTCAATATCATGCAGGAACAAAAATTCCTCTTCCTCGACAAGTACAACTGAAAACATTTCCATCTCTACCTCTAGTAGAGTGGGTTCCACGGGGTCTAAGTTGGAGGGTGGACTGTTCTGTGTACTGGCTTCCTTTAATTTGTCCACTATAATGTATTCAGCATGTGTACCTTTTGCAGCGAGGTTAATGGGTCCTACAAAGTCTATACCCCACTTAGAAAATGCATGTCCTCCCATCATTTTCAATGGCATTTCATCTCTGCGAGGAGGAAATTGAGTTCTTTGGCACACATCACATCTCTTAACATAGGTATGTGCATCCATGTGAAGAGTGGGGCACCATAATCCTGCAAAGAGGATGGCTTTGATTATCCTGTCAAGGCCAAAATGACCTCCTGCAACACCTTGGTGTGCAGTCTCTAGTACGCTCAAATAATCGCTTTCATGAACACATTGCCTTAAGTATCCATCTCGTCCTCGTTTGTATAGATTGTCGCCAATAAGTGAGTAGTCTTGAGCTTCCTGCTCTAGACTTCGTTGTCGTGCTAAGGTCATTCCTTGGGGGAATGTTTTCGTCCTCAAGTACGTCACTAAAGGTTCACTCCATTCTGGTGTGAGAGACACGTGATATAATGTAGCATGTTGTTGAGCCCATAAAAGTCATATTGGTCAAAGTCAACCACAGTCAAAGTCAGCCACAGTCAAAGTCAAAAGGTCAAAGTCAAAGTCAAAGCCAATAGGTGCAAAGTCAAAGTGCTAAAGTGCAGGTGTCGAAGTGCACAGGTAGCGCACAATTAATTGTCCACAAAGGGTAAATTGGAGAAAGTGGGTTGCAGGTTGCAGAGGTATTTCTCTAATTTCCCTAAGGTTCAAAGTGTTTTTAAAGTGTTTTGGAAGGTTCAGGTGAACCCTCTCTTATGGGCAAAAGCCCTTAAAAGGAAATGTGAAGGTATGTGAAGCGGCAGCATACGCAGAAGTGAAAGTATGGCCCCCCAATTAAAATGTTTGTCAGGGAGTCGTTGGCTTCCACTTGTGAAGACAATCTTGGGATATCAAAGTGAGCACCAAGATACTCTTGCAGTTAGGAGCGTACGTGAATCGACACACTCAAATCAAGGCAAGGACTATTCTTGGACAATCCTAAGGTAAGCAAGAGTGAGCATAGTCTAAGTGAAGCAAGAGAGAGAAGTGCAAGAGACACACAGTGTGCGACGCAGAGAGTGAAGTGCAAGGTGTGCATGAAGAGTGACCAAGGAAGTGTGCAGAGGAGTATTAAGCTTGTCCCCTAAGGATCCCAAGGTCTTACTGAAGTGTGTGCGTGCCGACAGAAGGTATCCATCCCTCCCCCTTAGTGGAAGCTTGGTGCAAGGTGTGCACAAGAGCAGGCTTGGAGAAGGTGGAGGTTTGGTGCAGAGGAGGCCGGCAGCAATAAGTCCCTTGGGTATTTGGTATTTTGTAATTGAGCACTCTGTGGGATTTTGCACAGAAGCATTGGTTGCATTGTGTTTCAACCTTGTATTTGTCTTACTGTAATCAATCGATAGAGGCTTCCAGTGTGTATTTTTTCTTCTGGTCTTCCCTTTTTCTCCTACAAACACTCAAATCCCTTCTTGTCTAAGAATCCCCCAACAAAATTTGGCACACCCGGTGGGACTCTAAGGAGATTTGAGCATAGGAGAAGATATATTGCAGTTGGAGAAGCAATATTCAAGTGTCGACAGTACTACTTCAGTAGACTAAGAGGTACCTATTCTATCAATTATCTCATACTAAGAGGTCTATGAACAGCCCATGACCGCAACCCGGTCCCAAACATTGAGGGTCACCTACAAGCAAACAAGAAGGAAGGCTATTAGAAGATCCTCTAGTCCACTTTCATCAACTTCATCAGTAAGGACCATGGCGGGACAGGTAGACTTGGAAACCTTACTCTCAAGATTAAATATAAAATTTCCTTCTTTCAAAGGCCTAGCTCAGGAAGATCCAGATGAGCATATTAGAAGATTTTTGGCACTATGCAAAACTAGAGGCTTAATGGGTAGGGAGGATGCCTTCTTGATACTCTTCCCTACCACATTAGAAGGATTAGCAGATAAATGGTTCAGCCAATTTGCTGAGAACCATTTTACAACTTGGGATTTGATGAAAGATGCATTCAAGAATCAATTCCAGCATGGGAATACTGTAGAGATCATCATAGAAGAACTAGAATATTTGAGATTGGGTCCAGGTGAAAAGTTCCCAGAGTTTGTGACTAGGGCCAAGGCACTAATGGCTAAATTGCTAGATCCACCACATGATTTTTTTGTTAAGAAATGGCTAGCTAAGCCACTTCCAGTGGCCACCCAATGCAAAATCAAGGAATTAGTGTTGCCTACAGCCTCCATAGAGGAGTTCATCAACACAGATACACGACTGGAGCAGATAAGGCAATAGTATGGACCAACTTCTTCTCAACTACCATATTCCACAGAAATGAAGGATCCAGTAACCCAGCTAAGGAAGGAGCTAGAGGGCTTAAAAAGAAATAAGCCCCATAGAGAGGAGGAGAATGTTGTCACTCAGTTGAGAAGGGAGATTGAAGCACTAAAGCTCCAAAAGGAGGAGGAGGCCCAAGCAGAGGAATTGGCTCAGCTGCGACAGGAGTTGCAGGAACTCAATAGGGGTGGCATCAAGAGTGGAATTTGGTGTTCCATGTGCAGTAAGCAAGGGCATATAGTAAGTGAATGTCCTCTGTTAAGTGTGACTTGCCAATTATGCAGGAAAGTTGGTCATGAGGCCCATGAATGCCATTCAAGGGGAATGCCTGCAACAACATATTGGACACAAGGAGGACCCCTACCACCAACAAATGTGATGGTTGCTGCACCGAATCAAGGTAACAATTACAACCCTAGACCGAGGGATAACTTTGGAAATGGGCCTAGGAGGCCAATTATTTGTTTCAGATGTGGAGAATGTGGGCACTATCAAAGTAGGTGCACTCTCCCAGAAAATGCCGCTCCTTGCAGGAACTGCCCAGAGGCTAGAGACCACTATACTAATTGTTGTCCTAAGAATCAAGCATCTTCATCTAGGTCCCACATTCAAATGATTTTTGTGTGTAAAGAAGAAAGGATAGATCAAGTCCATGTGCCATCTCCATCTACCAGGGTGGTGCAGTTAGAAGAAATTGAATCTTTTTCAGTGCAGACAAGAAGCAAGGGGAAGGCTCAAGTGGAAATAGGTCAAGAATCAATGATTAATGGATTAAACAAAGACAAAGGTATGTTTGAGAACAAAGCTACCACATGTGCAGACCCAAAGCAAAAAGAAAATTTCATAGGTACCAGTGATGCCATTGGACATGCATTCAACAGGGCTCATGAGGAGTTTGATAAGTCAAATGGAGCCTAGGCTCTTAAGGAATCAGAAGCTTCTAGACTACTCAAGTCCATGAAAAAGGAGGTTAGTATTTTTATTTAATAAAGATGGATAGGAAGTTCATGTCAGAAGCAGATAATTGATGAAATGTCCACTACAAGTCTTGTGGCAAAGGCTGCGGTTATGCATAAAGATAAAAGTGTAGGGGAAGTATCCCTCATAGATTACAAGAGCCCTCAGCTAACAGTCTCCATTAAAGGTCATGAGTTTCAAGGAGTTATTGTGGATGGTGGTTCTGGCATTAACTGTTGATATATCTAGGTAGTGATGGGTGTGAACACACTAGGACCGTCGGGGCACTTTTTCCCCTCTTTACGAGGTTTTTTTCCCCCGGCTTGTATATACGCCTATTGCCATAATGGGCTACTTATCTTTGTACATTCTCTAGTAATACATTCAGTATTATGTGTTTGTGTTCCAAGCTTCTTCTTCTTCCTTGTGATGTTCGCCTGCTTCTGCAGACATCTATCTCCAACAATTGGTATCAAAGCAGGTCGTTGCTTCATATAGGGCGCTATCGACACTCCTTCGTTTGCAATCTCAGAATCGTACGAATTTTGATAAGCATAATCAGGGTGTTTCCGAGATCAAAACAAGCGAAGCTTTGTGGTGCCGAAATCGCGATCTGAGCTCGTTTCGGCCTTCGAACGCACTATCGTAGTGCTTGTGCAGGCTATTTTGTCTTTTTGTGCCAAAGGTATATACCTGTTTTTGTTCGCCAGTATAAGCGTCTCGAAGTCTGCTACAGGCTTAGCAGAACTCGATTGGGCAGTTTCGTTCAACTTTTTGAGATATAGTCAATTTTCTGCATCAAGGTATTTTAGTCACTAGCCATGGCTGAAAGCAATGATGTATTCCGTATGTTGGATGTTGAGGATAAGTTGGATGGTACCAACTACCCATTATGGGCTTATATGATGCGACATGTATTGGTTGCAAAAGGATTGTGGAACATTGTGCAGGGTGTTGAAAGACGTCCTGTTACACCTATAACGATAGGTACTGCAAATATAGGTGCTCGAGCTGATGAAGATGGTGTCGAAGATGATATTCTGCAGATTCTTGTTCGTGCTGCTGTTTTTGCTGCACCTACTGCAGAGCAGATTCGATGGGATGGCAGAGATGCCCAGGCAAATGCATTGATAGCTTTGTCTATCAAACGTGCCATTATTCCTCACAATCGCTCTTGTAGAACAGCTAAGTATGCTTGGGATACACTTACCACATTGTACCAAGCTAGGAATGAGGCTCGTGTTGCTTACCTCCGAAAACAGTTGGATAGTGAGCACATGAATGAAGGTGATTCTATGGACAGTTTCCTAACGAAGATCAAAGATTTGAAGGAACAGTTGATTTTTGCTGATGAGGTTATACCAGATAACTCACTTGTGCAGACCGTTCTAAATGGTCTTCCTGATTCATATCAGAGTTTTGCTTCTACTCTTCTGTTGATGATGAAAGGCAATCCAAATGCCCTATCATTTGAGGAGTTAGTCTTTGTTCTGTTGCAGGAAGATCAGTCAAGGCAGAACAGGTTCATTATGCGAGTTGCAGATCAAGCTTTCCTGGCTAGTCAGAAGGGCAAAGGAAAATGGAGCTCTTCAACTAGTAAGCAGAAATCTGCTAATTCTACATATTCGAAGAAGGAAGATAAAGATGAGAAGAAATCAGAAAAGCAAAAATTGTTTTGTAAGTACTGTAAAGGAAATGATCATATCATAAAGAACTGTCCAAAACTGGCTGCAAAAGAGGCAAAGAAGAAAGAGGCTAGAATGGTTGTTGCAGAGGCCTCTACACCAAAAGCAGAGTTTGCTAATCTTGTGCAGGAAGAAGAATAGGCGTTTACTACTGTCTACAGTTTTGACCCATCTTCTCATGATCAGTGCATGTCTGCAGTAGACTCAGATGTTTGGTATTTTGACAGTGGGGCAACCAAACATATTACCTCGCAGTGCAGTTTCTTCTCTTCACTCGAGCCTGCCCCTACAGGGAATACTGTTACATGCGCCAACAACTCCTCTTACCCTGTTATGGGAGTTGGTAAGATCATTTTGACTACTGCTAATGGTAGTTCTTTCACTTTGTCAGATGCTTTATTTGTGCTAGGGATCAAGAAGAACTTGTTATCAATTTCTGCATTAGCCAAGATTGGCTTGGTTGTGAAATTTGTTGATGACAGGTGTACAGTTCATGATCTGTCAAATGGCGATGTGATTATTGCTTCTAGCATTTTATGTCGTGGGCTCTATGAGCTCATAGACTATGAAAGATCAGTAAATGATTTGGCATATGCAGTAAACGATTCTCAGGCTATATCAGATGCAAAGCTTTGGCATCCACGCTTTGGTCATCTGAATTTTGTTAGTTTGCTACGCCTGTAGAATCTGAAATGGTGTCCTCTTTGCCCAAACTTGAGGCACCTGGAAAACATGTTTGTGAAGGCTGTATTTTGGGCAAAATGCAGCGTTCCTCCTTTCCAAAAGATGGTTTAGTTTGGGCTACACAGAAATTGCAGCTTGTACATAGTGATGTCTGTGGTCCTATGCAGACACCCTCTTTTGGAAATTACCTTTACTTCGTGACTTTCATTGATGATTTTTCCAGACATGCATGGGTATATCCACTCAAAGCAAAGTCCGAAGTGTTCATGTGCTTTAAACAGTTTTTGGTTTTGGCTGAAAATCTGTCAGCATGTAAAATGGGCACCCTCCGTTCTGATCGAGGGGGGAATATATGTCTTCTGATTTTAATGCATTTCTGGCTGAACGTGGGATAAAACACCAGTGTACAGTGCCATATAGACCTCAACAGAATGGAGTTGCTGAACCAAAGAACAGGTCACTCATGGAGATGGCGAGGTGTATGGTCAAGAGCCAGACTCTACCACATAGTTCTGGCTGAACGTGGGATAAAACACCAGTGTACAGTGCAGTATAGACCTCAACATAATGGAGTTGCTGAACCAAAGAACAGGTCACTCATGGAGATGGCGAGGTGTATGGTCAAGAGCCAGACTCTTGAGGCTGTCATGTGTGCAGCATATGTACTGAACAGGTGTCCCACTAAAGTGTTGCAGTCTATCACTCCATATGAGGCATGGCATGACCGCAAGCCATCTGTTGCTCATCTACGTGTTTTTGGTTGTTTGGCATATGCACTAGTGCCTGAACAACATCGTAGAAAATTGGATGATAAGGCAATAAAATGTATTTTTGTTGGGTACAGTTCTGAAAGTAAAGGCTATCGTTTGTATCATCCATAGACTAAACGCATTTTGGTTAGCCGTGATGTTGTCTTTGTGGAAGATGTTATTCAGCCATTGCTTTCTACTAAGGAGACATCTGTTAGCTCCAAAGACATGTATGATACTTTGATGCCTCTTTTCACAGGTGGACAGTCTAGTGCTGGTCCTAATGAGGCAACTTCTCAGCCTTTGCAGGTTTCATATGATGATGCAGATCATTCCATTTCTGATGCAGATTTACATGATGCACTTGTTGATGAGAGATCTGATATTGAGCAGGAAAAAACTATGCCAAAATGGTTGGTGCAGACTTTGCGTGACAGCAAATCAGATGCACCTTTGTCATATCATACTCGTTCAGGCTCTCATAGTGCCTCCTTTGCATGATATTGCTATGCTATGGCTGCGTCTAGTCTCTATGATGAGAATGAGCCTGTTTCTTTTGATGAAGCACAGAATTCAAAAACTTGGATGGCTATTATGCAATCTGAATATGATGCTATAATGAAGAATGGTACATGGTCTTTATGTGACTTGCCTCCTGGCAAGAAGGCCATTGGCACTAAGTGGGTATACAAGCTGAAGCATAAACCTGATGGTACAATTGAGAGGTATAAGGCTAGGCTTGTTGCAAAGGGTTATGCGCAGGAAAGAGGCATTGATTTTGATGAGACCTTTGCACCTACATGCCGTATGACTACTGTTCGGAGCATATGTGCACTTGCAGCCCATCATGGTTAGAATGTACATCATTTGGACATTAAAACAGCATTTTTGAATGGTGACTTGCATGAAGAAGTGTATGTTTTTCAGCCCTGTGGCTTTGTGTAGAAAGGGCATGAAAACCAGGTGTGTAGGTTAAAGAAGGCATTATATGGTTTGAAGCAAGCACCACGTGCTTGGTATGAGAAGATACATGCCTATCTGGTTGCACATGGTTTTGAGAACAGTCCAACTTAAAGCACCTTATATGTTAAGCGTGCTAATGATGTGCTTCTGATCATTGTTGTCTATGTTGACGACATGCTGCTCACTGGTCCTATTGAGAAGCATATTGCTGATTTCAAGGCTGATTTGCATGCCTCATTTGAGATGTCTGATTTGGGGCATTTGCATCACTATTTGGGCATTCAGTTTATGCAAGTTGATGGTGGAATGGCTTTGTGTCAAACGAAATATATTGACATATTATTGCAGCGTTTTGGCCTTGAAGACTTTAACCCTATTGCCACTCCTATGGAGACAGGTTTATGATTGAGTCTTCATGATGCTGGAGATGCATTTGATGTTGTTCTCTATCAGCAGGCTGTTGGATGCTTGATTTACTTATGCATTACTCGGCGAGATATTCAGTTTGCTGTCTCACAGATGAGCAAATTTATGCATTGCCCAGGAGTCAAGCATTGGCAGGCGGTTAAGCGCATCTTTCTCTACTTGAGTGGTACTCGGCTACTTGGGTTGTTTTATCCCAAGAGGGGATCACTACCGCCAGATCTGCATGCTTTTTCTGACTCTGATTGGGTTGGTTGCTATGACACTCGTGTGTCCACTAGTGGTTTTTGCTTCATGCTTGGTAGCTCATGTATATCTTGGTTGAGCAAGAAGCAGCCTACTATGGCCACTTCCAGTTGTGAGGCTGAGTATAGGGCAGCTTTCACAGCGACTGGTGAGTGTGTGTGGCTCAGACGCCTTATGGCTGATTTGGGTGTTGGCCAGTCTTCTGCCACCACCATCTTCACTGACAGTCAGAGCGCATTGGCAGTTGCAAGGAACCCTGTGTTCCATGCTCGCACTAAGCACATTGAGGTGCATTATCACTATGTCAGGGAGAGGTTCTCTGCTGGGAAGATCAGCTTGGCATATGTGCCCACACAGGAGAACATTGCAGACCTTTTCACGAAGGCTCTACCCAGGGAGAAGTTTGAAGCTTTCCGCAAAGCTTTGGACTTACTTCCTTTTGTGGAGTGATTTCCACATAGCTTGGAACTTCCTTATACATGAGTGCTAGCTCCTTGTTCACCACATCACTCCCAGGGGGGATTTGTTGATATATTTAGGTAGTGATGTGCGTGATACACACTAGGACCACCGGGGCACTTTTTTCCCTCTTTAGGAGGTTTTTTTCCCCCGGCTTGTATATATGCCTATTGCCCTAATGGGCTACTTATCTTTGTACATTCTCTAGTAATACATTCAGTATTATGTGTTTGTGCTCCAAGCTTCTTCTTCTTCCTTGTGCTGTTCGCGTGCTTCTGCAGACATCTATCTCCAACATTAACTTGATGCCTGAATATACCATGAAAAATATTGGTCTATACCCTTCAATTCCTGCCAACTTCACTGTAACAATGGCAGATCAAAGCATAGTAAGGCCTATGGGAGTGGTCCCTGGAGTCCCAGTCAAGATACAAGGTACCATCTTTAACTTGGACTTTGTTGTTTTAAGGCTGCCACAGGTAGAAGGACGTTTTCCCTTGTTAATTGGGAGACCTTGGTTAAGGCATGCCAATGTGCTGCATGACTGGGGCAAGGACACAATGTGGGTAAAGCAAGAGGGAAAAGAGTTGCAGCAGATAAATTTAGAAGAAGGTTCAGACAATCAAAGACATACAAGCATGATGCAGACAATTGGTATTTGTATGGAAGAAGAAATGGTGGACAACCCAAAAGTAGATCTATTTGAAGGAGCTGATTTATATGAAGATGAAAACATGCTGGCTTGGCTCCATGCAGAAGACCCATCTTCGTGCTATGGAATTTTTCCAAACTCAAGTAGAAAGGAAGCATTTGAAGAATCAGAGGATATCATTCAGGTTACTGACTCGAGTGAGACAGTCTCAGTTAAAGGCCATAGAAGAGAGGAGAAAAGAAGAGCCCTTAAGTGCAACAGTGCTGAAGATACTTCAAACCATATGTCAATGGCCATTTTTTTATGGATACTGGTATGGATATCATCTATTATGTCAATTTTAATGATAACAAGTGCAGGGCTTTACAAGAATGTGGAAGGAGTACCTGCAAGTCTTTGGAAACAGAGGGTTCCATTGGATGAAGAAGCTGGAATAGTAAAAATAAAATTTTACAGATTAAGTCATAAAGTTGCTGGAGGAGATAATATTCTAATGAAGGATTTAGGGTACCCCTATCAAATGACCAGTGTGCCCAATGAGAAGACAAAACCAAGGAAGTGCATGCCCCATGAGAAGACAAAAACACGGAAGTGCAGTACAATTGGAGATTATGGAGGAGTTTCTCTCAGTCAACATATAAAGATCATGGCTAAAGGCATATCATCAAGCCAACTGAAGAATTATGGATCACATGGAACCTGCAAAATTTTTCCAGGTTGTACATAGCCCTCTCATTTCATTTTTTATTAAGTTTTAGTAGTTTTCTTTATCCATTTCATGCTTGTTTCTTGAGTTTAGCAAATTTAGCAGCCATTTCATAAACTTTGCAAAGGTACAATTTTTGGAATTTTTAGGAATTTTTCCGGAATTTTTCAAGCATTTTTTAGAATTTTTCTAGCATTTTTCTCCTTTTTCATGTGTCATTTTCTTGCCAAATTTGAGGAATAAAGGAAGCTCTCTGTGGGTTTGTGTGCAAAAAACTAGCTTAGGCCTGTAGGAAATTGTTTTGGATTTTTCTTGCATTTTTTTTGGATTTTTTATGTATTTTTTCAGTTTTTTTGGGATTATTTTTCTTATTAAAAAATAAGCCCCCCCTAGGCGTTTTGTTTTTTTCCAAAAAAAAAAAACTCTCCCTTCTTCCCCCCCCCCAATTTTTTTAATTTTATTTTTCTTTTATTTTATATTTTTATTTTTTTATTTTTTTATTTATCTATATATTTTTATTATTTATTTAATTTATTTCTTTTAATTTTCTTTTTATTTTTTTAATTTCAGTCTGGGCGTTCGAAATTAAAATTAAAAAAACACCAAGACAAATTTCTTTTTTTAGAAAACATATAAATTTATATTATTTTTTTTATTTTTTATGGCTCAAAGCTTTTGGCTCTGGATCGTGCCTCGGTTGGTCGTTTTTTACAAAACTGGAGTCATTTTCATGTTTTTTGGCACCTCTGGACTCAGTTCTTGTCTTTATTTTTCCAAATTCCAACTTTTTCTCTGATGTTTGGTCAAAACCCACATGTTTTGAGCACATTTATCACATGTTTTTATTTCACCACATTGTCAACATGGTCTATTCTCACCTTATCTTACCCTATGTTTCATAATTTCCCATCTGCACCCTCTGTAGCTCTACTCTTTGATCATTTTAACCCTCTCCAGACCCCTGATTCCTACTTCCAATCCCTCCCTTTACCAATCTGCCCAGCCACATCCTTACCCCTCCCTACCCTATCCATCTCCGCCCCTCAGCTCTCCCCTCCACCTCCTTTCTACCCTCCTTTGCTTTTCCATGGCACAATCCCCCTTATTGGTTCTTCTCTGGTGCTTCTTCTCTCCTGTTTCTGGTGGACTTGGTCGCTGCTCAGGTGTCCTTTTGAAGATTTTACAGCTCCAGAATCATGGTGTCCTGTATGCTCAGATTTTTGGCTGTAGCTCTCCGGGACGGAGAGCACATTAGGTGGTGGATAACTGTTGAGCCCATAAAAGTCATATTGGTCAAAGTCAACCGTAGTCAAAGTCAACCATAATCAAAGTCAAACTAGTCAAAGTCAACAAAGTCAAAGTCAAAGTCAATAGGTGCAAAGTGCTAAAGTGCAGGTGTCGAAGTGCACAGGTAGTGCACAATTAATTGTCCACAAAGGGTAAATTGGAGAAAGTGGGTTGCAAGTTGCAGAGGTATTTCTCTAATTTCCCTAAAGGTTCAAAGTGTTTTAAAAGTGTTTTGGAAGGTTCAGGTGAACCCTCTCTTATGGGCAAAAGTGAAGACTTAAAATGAAATGTGAAGGTATGTGAAGCGAAGACAATCTTGGGATATCAAAGTGAGCACCAGGATACTCTTGTAGTTAGGAGTGTACGTGAATCGACACACTCAAATCAAGGCAAGGACTATTCTTGGACAATCCTAAGGTAAGCAAGAGTGAGCATAGTCTAAGTGAAGCAAGAGAGAGAAGTGCAAGAGACACACAGTGTGCGATGCAGAGAGTGAAGTGCAAGGTGTGCATGAAGAGTGACCAAGGAAGTGTGCAGAGGAGTGCTAAGCTTGTCCCCCAAGGATCCCAAGGTCTTATTGAAGTGTGTGCATGCCGATAGAAGGTATCCATCCCTCCCCCTTAGTGGAAGCTTGGTGCAAGGTGTGCACAAGAGCAGGCTTGGAGAAGGTGGAGGTTTGGTGCAAAGGAGGCCGGCAGCAACAAGTCCCTTGGGTATTTGGTATTTTGTAATTGAGCACTCTGTGGGATTTTGCACAAAAGCATTGGTTGTATTGTGTTTCAACCTTGTATTTGTCTTACTGTAATCAATCAACAGAGGCTTCCAGTGTGTATTTTCTCTTCTGGTCTTCCCTTTTTCTCCTACAAACACTCAAATCCCTTCTTGTCTAAGAATCCCCCAACAAGACTCCTAGTCTATGCAAAGTCTGCAATGTACGATGTTTCGAATGATGTTGCTTTAATGCACCTACACGTGCTAATTGCAACCAATTCACATGTTCTGATTCGTCCACACAACAAATAAGAATCTTTTGATTATCCTGTTTATATATACTTCCTGCTATTATTTGATATCTTTGAGACTTGGTAATCTCTCCTTCCTTGATCCTTATTCTAGGGTTCTTGGGTCCATATGTGAGAATAGGGACTATCAGCTTAGCCCATTCTGGTGCTATCTCAAGGTTAAACAAATATGCATCGGGTAATTCATTTGCTATCCCTTGAGGAGCTTCTCCTGTGGTTAGTCTCGAGAGGTGGTAATCTCTGAGATGTGTCTTACCTTTCCTGACTACCACTTCAAAATCATACTCCATGAGTAATAGAAACCAACGTATCAATCCTCCCGTGTTACATGGCTTATTGACTAAGTACAATAATGCTTGATGATCTGTAAAAAACTTGAACTTATTTGCCAACAAATAATGCCTGAATTTCTTTATGGCATAGATCATTCATAATCCCTCTCGTTCCGTAGTGGTGTAATTTCTTTCTGCTACATTCAACTGTCTGCTCGCATAAGCTATGGGGAGATCTATATTACCTTCATTCATGGGTTGTGCTAACACACATCCTATGGCATAGTTGGATGCATCCACATGTACATGGAATGGCTTGCTCCAATCTGGGGTTGTCAATATAGGTGTTGAGCACAAACGTCGTTTAAGTTCATTGAATGAATTCTCACACTCATCTGTCCATTCAAACTTGGTCAAAAGAGAGTACAAAGGCTTGGCTATGATTGCATACATATGTATGAATCGTCTATAAATGACCCATAAATGCTTGTACTTCCTTTATGTTATTTGGTCTAGGGAGATCGGCAATTACCTTCACTTTTTCTTCATCCGTAGAGATTCCGTTCTTTGACACAATGTGTACTGGAATTTTGCCTTGTCTGACCATGAAAATGCATTTTTCTGGGTTCAGACAAACTTGATATTCTCGACATTTGTCAAATACTTATCTTAACTCTGGGATATGCGTCTGCTTGATATTCAAATGAGCACATATGTCATCGACATAAACTTCCAAATTCTTGCGTAAGAATTCCTTAAAAACGTGACGTCGCTGGAAAGTGGCGGATGCATTTGTTAAGCCAAATGGCATCACACGAAACGCAAATATGCCCCATTCTATGGAAAAAGCCGTCTTGTGTTGATCTTCTGGAGCAATGGCTACTTGATTATAGCCTGAAAATCCATCAAGAAAGTTGTAAACTTCCTTGCCCGCAACTCTTTCCAATAAGTGTTCCGTGATAGGAAGAGGATAACTCTCTCTAATTGTGGCGGCATTAACTTTTTTAAGGTTAATACACATGCAATTTTCCGTTCTTCTTGGGCACAACCACAATGGCGGATACCCATTCAGTATGCTCAATTTTGTAAATGAATCCTGCTTCTATCAAACGATCTATTTCTTCTTTAATCTTCGTAGCATAGTTATCATTGTACGTGTATGGTTTCTGTTTCGTAGGTTTTGCATCTGGAGTCATAGGGATTCTATGAGAACATATATCTGGGTCTACTCCTTTCAAATCTTTGTAACTCCAAGCAGACACATCTCTATATTCGCGCAATAGAGCAACTAACTCTTCCTCTTCTTCATTCGTCAAATCATGCCCTATGTACGTACATTTTTCTTCTTCTCCTTCTATGGCAACTATGATCTTTTTGGTTTTCTCTCGATTATCATATACTTCTCCAACGTCAGCTTTTCTTTCAGGCATTCGTACCATGATTTGTTTATCTTCTATTTCATATTTCTTGAAGTTCTCAGGAACCTCAAACAAGGATTCCTCTTCTTCTGACATGGTTTCTTTCTTCTTTCGTTTTTTACCTTCACTCTTAGTGGTCACTTGTGTGGTTAACCTCACATCATTCATAAGTGCTTCGTACCTCTGAGGGTGAGCTTCTACTTCGTAGAAATATTCTTCCTCTGATGCAAAGGGAGGGTCCATAGTAATTGACTCTCGATCGAAATCACTCGCATCCTCAAATGCATCAGTGCTAGGTTCACATTCTTCAATAATCGAATCGCACATGATTGGCTCTATTGTTGTGAGAAGTGGAGAATGACATGTCTGGGACTCACCTCCCAGCCTATTTATAGCCCTTGCCTAGTCACCATCTAGAGTTCTCTCTAAGGTCCCTCTACTCATCTGGCCATCATGAGTAGGCACCTCGTATGAACTCTTTGGCTTTTGGCCTTGGCTATCCCCCGAGCAAGGAACTTCTCGTTCCTCCAAGCATGTACATCTCTGGAATATAACACTCTCTCCCCCTTCTAAAGATCATTGTCCTCAATGATATAGAAGGAGCTATAAACCTGGGAATCAACATCTATGATTCCAAGTAATAAAAGTAGAGCGTGGTAGGTGTCTAAAATACTAGATGCTCAAAAAGTAGACAACTAGTCTCTGTGCTTTATATCTAGCATTTCCACCAACAAATAGTAGTCCTTGCCTTGGGCATACTGTAGGAATCCCTCTGAGGCCCAATGAGTCCATATGTGCGCAGCATAAGTACTCAGAATATCCTCGGACTCCCTAGCCTAGACCTTGACCACTAACTTGTGAGGGCTTGTCACCTGTAGAGACCTCGACAGATTGCCCTTGTCTCCCTGAAATACCCACTAACAGCTTTTCATATGGTATAATCATGAAAAATCACTTACTCCACTAGAGTAATGAAAAAAAATACTATGCTCATTCAAAACAATGTGACTATGTCCCAACTCTCTGTGGAAGAATACTAAAAAGAAATGAAAATCTTTTCCAAGTAGTATTTTATCTCTAAACTTAAGTAAACCTGCTTGACTTACTCACCGTAATGAAATAAAACTAAAGAAACTCTCATCATGATCGAAACTGTGAATCCAAGATGATAATCTATCAACGATCCAGACTATGGACCAAGATATCAATATGTCAATCTATCAACTGTGGACAAAGATATCAATATGTCAATGATTCAAACTATGGACCAAAATATCAATCTCTCACATCCAAACTATGGACTAAGATCTCAATCAGTCACATCCCAAACATGGACTAAGATCTCAATCAATCACATCCAAACTATGGATCCAAATCTCGATGTATCATATATATATATATATATATAATCCAAACTATGGATCAAAATCTCTCCCATACAAAGTAAGTCTCAATCCACTCTGTGGACTAAGTCCATCATGCCAAATGAAGACGTACTAAGAAGGTGTAGCAAACAGTGGAACTACCACCGCCTTCTCAATAATAACATGCAAGATGTTCCATGATCACCATTTGATCATCACTATGATCAAATCGCAAATCATTCCTAACCTGGAATGAGGTGTCTCAAGTAAACTACTGTAATAATCTGGCACTCCCAGATATAATGAGAACCATAATGAGAGTCCACTAGATATACTGAAAAAATGGTAAGTAGATGTGTGCACACTCATAGCCCACTAGGCTAAGCATCTAGCTCACCTCATACACACTATGTATGAACCATGGCCTATTCTCAGGCATATCAAATAAAGCAGTACGTACTCTTTGAATTTTTTCTTAATGCAATTGCCTATTCATAGTTCTTTTGTGCAAACCTTGCCTTTCCGCTTCTAGGCCACTTGCCTGCAGACTTGCCTTGTTTGCAATCACATACAGAGTGACTGTCTCAACTTCCCCTTTGTTGTCTAATAATAAGATGATACTAGAAGATCATATAAATGAACTCCAAATCATATAAAAATACAATTTCAGAGACTTCTCTCCCATACCATCTGTCCTACACCTAGGTAGAATACAAAGTTTGATGTCCCATACCACCAACTTTATACTCCACATAGATGCGTGTATGAGATTAAAGTCGAACACTTCTCTCAAAAATGACAAGAATAACTCAGTGAGTACTCACAACCATAAATAATGTAATGAAATCATGAAGTGTTGCTGAAGTGTTTCCTTCCCTCGATGGAAAGAACAGAGTCATTCCTATGACTCTATCACTCATAACTATCTGTAACACCAACTCATCTTGAGTTGAGAAATGATAAATCAACTCAACTCGAGTTGTGAAGGATGTGACTTGCATCAAATATCAACTCATGATAAATTGGAATTTATACGACTTGTATGAATCCACTTATACGAAATGAGAGAACTAGCAAAGTTCTCCTCTTCCATGCTCTCATGGCACTATATATCTTCTCAAACGGTCAATATGAAGATGATCCATGAAATTATAATGAATCCCTCCATCAAGCTCTCCCCCAAGGTCTCTCTCTCCCTCAAGCTCTGATACCAAATGTGAGAAGTGGAGAATGACATGCCTGGGACTCACCTCCCAGCCTATTTATAGCCCTTGCCTAGTCACCATCTAGAGTTCTCTCTAAGGTCCCTCTACTCATCTGGCCATCATGAGTAGGCACCTCGTATGAACTCTTTGGATTTTGGCCTTGGTTATCCCCCGAGCAAGGAACTTCTCGTTCCTCCAAGCATGTACATCTCTGGAATATAACAATTGTGAAGACTGAAATGTCATAGCCATCCTCGTTAGAGTAGGGTGTCCATTGTTCTTCATTGATGGCTACACCCATGGTTGCTAGGATTTCTGCCCAACCATGGGGTTCGAATTCTTCGTCTAGAAATACTACAGGTGCGTAAGCTGGGCCTTGAAGGGTTCGTGGGTGTTGTTCTGAACCTAGGGTCCTGGCTTCTAACCGTTCTTCCTCTCGTTTTGCTACTTTACACATCCATAGATGAGTATCCTCATGCAACCATGAGGGGTCTGACTCCAACGAGTGTACTGACTCCATTTCTTCTTGAATCTTATGGATGGTATTCCATTGTATTGGGGGTACATCTCGATGTGAATATTCTTTAAGATTGACTTTAGTAGTCACTCCTAAATGTTGTGTTAGTCGGCCGCCGGATTGGCGATTGTAAAAAAAAACTGAATCTTGTTCGCACGAACGAAAGGTTGTTACACCGATACTTTGTAATCTTTATATAAAGCAATGAAAAAAGATGCGGGGTGACGTTCGTTGGGCTCACCAGACTGTCTGTCTAGGTGATTGAGCTGAACGTTGATGTAGTGTTTGTTGAGCAATTCTAAGTATACTACTTTTGTTCTATCTGGTTGTCTATTGATACCTGTTCTGTTCGTGAGTTACATAGACGTTCAGTTTATCGTTAGATTGTTTGTCTGAGCGAGTTGTTCTGTAGGGTTTCGGTTTTGATTGTTCTGTTGATTAAGCGTATCGTGGTGTCGCTCTTTCTTGTAAGGTGTTGTAACTTGTTGGATGAAGTCTGTGTAATTGCGGTAGTGTTCTGAGAACTCTGAGTCATATTGTGTTGTCTTCGGTATTGAGGTCTGTCCTCATACGGTAAAGGTTAAGCTACAGTAAGGGTCATCTTAAGTTGCATACTGGACCCCGCAGTACTGTGTGTCTGAGACTGTTGAGTTCTTCTGTATCTTCGGTTTGTCTGATTGTTTATATCTCTTCGGTGAAGGTTGAATTACTGATATGGTCTCTAGTGTTACAGTATTTTGTATTTGGAATAGTTCTTGAGTTCATCAAGTAACTCTGTATCACGATACTGCATAGTCTGGTGCAGTGTGTTCGGTCAACTTTGGGAGAGTTTGGTTGAGTACTGTAAGATTGTAAGTGTAACGAAGTCTTGATGGAGTTTTGAGCATCAGTGTATTGCTGTGTGTGAAGTGGTTAGTTTGGGGAACCAAGCATAGGGCCTCTGCCTAGCAGACCCCTTCCACTCCCAAGAACCCACTAATTGTCTAAACGCGTCTCTGACAATTAGTACCGCGTTTAACACTGGTGCCGTCTGTGGGAAGGTGGCATCAAGAGTGTTGCCAGCTAACTGTGGAAGTGGCACCAGATTGTTGCCATTTGTCTGTGCGAAAATGACATCAAGAATGTTCGTTGATTGATTGTGAAAGTGGTCATAGACTGTGCATCGACTGTAAAGAAGATACGCAAAGTATTGCAAACGTAGTATATGCCGGTTACTCGTTCCGGTGAATCATACCCGAAGCATAGAAGAAACCAACAGTCTTGGGTGATACCTAATTTGCTAAGGACGCCTCTAGGAAGTAGAAGCACAGATAAGTCTAACCCAATTGTCAAGGAATTGAAGAACGCAAGTAGTGACTTCGGTAGTATTCCGGTGGAACATACTACCCTTCTGGCAGATTCCGGTGCGACTTTGGCACAGTCTGTCGAAGAAATAGTGACTCCAGAGTCTGCGGATAGAAACATCGTGGCCAAAGAAATCAGTGGAGGTGAAAAAGCACTTTGTTTTGGTGAAAATTCGACACCTTCCGGTGTTATTCCGGTACCAGTTGCTGAGAGTTCACAGTCTTCCGGTGACGGTTTACCATTTCTTGATGGATCTTTAGTCCAGTCACCGCTATTTGGAGTAAGTACCCCTACATCTGATACCAAGGAGGAAGGTAGCTTATTCGAAACTGAAATCAGAAACATACCGAACGATATTATCAAGCCGGAAAGTGTACAGGCTGACGACACAGATTCAGACGATTCAGATATACAGCCTCAGGATACAGAAGATAGTCACAATACCACCTCCAGCATGATGAGTGGACAACAACAACAACAAGAACAACAGCACCAGCAGCAATAGCAACATCTATTTCCACCCCGGTCGACTCCAACAGGAGTAACATACACTAAATTCGGTGGGTTCCCAAGTGATGACCCAGACGCTCATGTACGCACATTTGAGATAAGTTACGCAGTGCTCAATCATCCACTTGATCCGGCGTATAAGGCTATTGTATTCCAATCTACATTGGTTAATGAAGTAGCCAGGTGGCTTACAGAATATGATATTAACCATTTCGGCACCTATGAAGCGGTAAGGGATGCATTTTTGCAGAGATTCAGGCTAAAGAAGAATCCAGCCGAAATTTTTGATTACCTGCAAAACAATAGACAAAAGATAAATCAAACAGTGTAGGAATATGCCACCCTATTCAAAACGCATTTGAGGCAATTACTGCCAGCACATGCCAACCTACCGGATGACGTTATCACTCAATGGTTTATCAATGGTTTGACTCCACAACTTAAACAGATTATGATCATACGCTGTGTGGGAGCTATGACACTCGATGCGGTGATTGCGATGGCTTTGCAGCTGGAAAACAAGGTTGGAGGATTTACAGAAGACCTGGAATGGTTAAAGGCAAGTAAAAATGTTGCAGAAGATCCGACCAGACAAATGTATTGCACCACGTGCAAGAATTCAGGGCATACCAGTGCCACTTGTGCTCTCAACCAGTTGTTTTGTGCTATCTGTAATACGACAGGACATTCCATCGAAAACTGCGCATACAACACCAAAGTACAGAGAACAGCCACAGTGAATGCAATTATACAAGAACTAGTGCAGCCTGCCAATCACTATGTACCTCCTTAAATGAGAAACAACCAACAGTAGGGATATCGAAATTATAGAGGACAGAGAAATAATAACTACAATGCAAACCGTTGGCAGGCAGGACCAGCACAGGAAAATACTAATTTGCCACCACCTCGCTGCCATTTTTGTGGTGAATTTGGCCACGTTAGAAGATTTTGTAAAGATGCAGCTGAATACGATCAGAGGAAGAAGGAGCGCCAGAACCCTATGACAAATATGGTTCAGATCACGCCCATAGAGACACAAGTTGCAGTAGTTCAGACCAAATCCGGTAGGCCGTTACAACCAGCAGCTGAAATGTTTGAACCAGGCATCCTAGAACAGCAAAGAACATATGACAAGGCTAGTCAATGGACCACCACAGAACCTCCAGTGTTCCCAGATCCTATTCCGGTGACACAAATTCCACTGTCACAAGAAACTACACAGGAGCAAGAGTCAATTCGAGTAACCGACGCATCGTCTTCAGAATCGGTGAAAGAAACAAGTCAAGTAAATCAAGCATGGGAAATCTTATCTAAAGCATCCATTACTCTTCCTCTTGGACAGTTACTTGCACTAGTACCAGGAGTCCGCCAACAATTCCAGCAACAGTTTAGTACTGAGTCTGCCTGCATTCCAGCAACAGCGACAGTGCAACCGGAACCTGATTCTACGATTGATCATTCGGTTCCTTTAATTATGGTATGGTATAAAAATCATAAAATTTCACAGGTACTAATTGATGGAGGGTCTGGTGTAAACATTTCTACTGCCGCACTGTGTAAAAAGTTAGGATGGACGAAAATTGAGCCTGTCTAGTTTTTTGTAAGGATGGCTGATCAGTCCAGAGTCCACCCAGTAGGACTAGTACGAGATATTCCCATAACTCTGCAAGGTACAACATTTAAGATGACTTTTGTCGTCTTAGAGCTACCAGAGTCTAGCTTGGATTATAATTTGCTTTTCGGCCTTCCTTGGTTGAAACAAGCCAAGGTGATACAAGATTGGTCCGCACAAGAACTCACTTTCAAGGATAATAATCGTAAATATGTTGTTAAGTTAGATGCTATACAGCCTTGTGAGTTACATGCTAGACCTTATTTTGCAGAACCAGTTCATATGTTAGATGGTTTGTCAGATGATGAAGAAGAAGAGTTTTTAAAGAATAATATTGATTTGATCTCCCTAGGAACTGTTGATCTACAATCTGTTGTAGATAATTGGAATCTGGCAGTTTGTACGGTGATGCCTGTGACGGAAGAAGTCAAGAAAGAAGATATTGCTGCTATAGATGACACTGATCTACGAAAGCTTTTAAACCCACACGATGTTACAGAGAAGTCCCAACAATTCTATGTTCCAGAAGATCAGTTAATTACATATAATTTAGGTGATGAAGTTAATCAGCAACCTATAAAAATAAAGGAAGGATTGCCTGAAATGTTTCAAGCATAGTTAATATAATTGCTTCGAGAGTTCTATGATGTTTTCGCATGGGATTACAAAGACTAGAAGACTTGCTCCTGCAGAAAAGAATTACTCTGTAACCGAAAGAGAATGTCTGGGTTTAGTGTATTCTGTAAAGAAATTCAGACACTATTTACTTGGCCGCAGATTTACTTTTCATGTAGATCACGCTGCACTTGTCTATCTGGTACGACAACAGCATTTAGGTGGTCGATTAGCGCGTTGGGTTCTACTTTTACAAGAGTTTGATTTTTAAGTAATCTATCGGCCCGGCAACTCACATGCCTTAGCAGATTTTCTTTCTCGCTTAGATTTCGGTGAAGCTCCAGTCGGTATTGATGACACCACACCAGCGATTTACAGTACTGAACCAACTAATGATGAAGAAGCAAATCCTCCGGTGCAAACTAATTACTATGATCAGTTGTTAACTTTTTTGACTGATGGATGTCTTCCTTCTACAACATCTCCTGCAATGCGTACGAAGATTGCAGTGTACAGTCGCAAATTTAGGTTAATTGCTGGAGAATTATACTACATGGATCACACTGGAGTTTTACTTTGTTGTATTCCTCCACATGAAGTTAATTACTCTAGCTCACTCAATTCCTTCCGGTGGACACTTCGCAGTAGAGTTAACGCACCGAAAAATTCTGCAAAGTGGTCTTTGGTGGCCTACTATGTACAGGGATGTATCTCAGTTTGTCAAACAATGTGATACTTGTCAGCGGTCTAGACAGCCTCTACAACGACATTTTTTTCCTCTCCAACCTGTCTTACCGTTAGAGCCTTTTCAGAAGTGGGGCCTAGATTTTGTTGGACCTATTACACCTCCAGCCATACTCAGTAATAATCGTTATATTCTAACATGTACAGATTATGCTACCAAATGGGCAGAAGCATGGGCTTTAAGGTCTGCCACAGCTGTTTCGGTGGCAAAGTGTCTAATGAAAGATGTTTTCCCGCGTTTTGGCTTACCACTGGAGCTGGTGACAGATCAAGGCACGCATTTTGTGAACAATTTAATGAAAGTACTCACCCATTCTTTTCAGATAATGCATAAATTCAGTTCTCCTTATTATCCTCGTGCCAATGGTTTGGCTGAGAGTACAAACAAAACCTTGTTGAATATACTCCGAAAACTGATTCTGGAATCACCGAAAAGGTGGGATCAACTGTTACCTGCAGTATTATGGGCGTACCGGACTACCTACAAGGTAGCAATAGGACTAACACCTTTCAAATTGACTTATGGACTGGAAGCCATAGCACCAATGGAGATTGTTGTGCCAAGTTTATGTGTAGCTCTCACTCAGAAATTGATACCAGAAGATTCTTTATCATTTCGGCTAGATACACTCAGAGAACTGGATGAGCATCGATGGACAAGTTTTCTGACTATCCAGGAAGTTCAGTTAAGACAAGCTCGAACACATGATCGATATCTAAGGACTCCAGTTTTTACAGTGGGGCAACTTGTACTCTTTTACAATGCAAAGTCAAATCGCTCTGCTGGCAAATTCAAGATACGATGGTTTGGTCCCTACCGAATTTCTGAACAGGCGGGCCCAGCCACTTTTCGATTGACTACTTTGACTGGAATTCCTCTTCCAAAGGTGATAAATGGTTCAAAGCTACGGCCGTACCAACAAGCATCCGATCTACACTGAAACGTTCCGCGGATTGGCCGCGTCTTTTGCATTTCCTTTTCTTTTCTTTTCTTTTGTTTTTGTGCGTTTAATAAAATAAGTCTGTAATTATCCGCGTTTTGAGACCTAATTATGACTAACAGTCGCCTTGCCTTATCGGATCCGCTCATGCATGCCCACCGAAGTTATGAGGTTATCATCTCAAGATCGCGCGATGATTCACGAACTTAATTGCTTCTCGGTATCAAGCATCTACTTAACCTTCTCCGTTTCGCCAAAAATCACTATTGTGTTTGCGTGATTTGTGTGATTGTGTATACCCTGTGCGTTTGTGTCTTGTGCTTGCTTTTACTGTGTGCGCCATGGAAGCTCTGGCAAACTTCGCCGCTTTCCGTGACGGACTCCCTACCGATGTAGGAGAGTTCCTGTGCACCCGTGGGTTGGTCAATTTCGTTGAACTGCCGTGGCATTCAGTCGATTGCCACCCGTTCTATGCCCAGATAATCGCCACCATCGCTAACACACTTGCCACCGAGCAGAGTTGGGCGATCACATCCCTGCCCTCCTGAAACGTAATCACGTTCCAGGCCTTTGCTGATGCGTTTCGACTCCCTCGGCAAGGTCGTGAAAATGGCCCAAATCTACCGATTGCCACCATGAATCAATTATTTCCTAGAAGCTCATCCAACGAATACGCAATACTTTGCCGCCCTGAGCCTGAGAGATCCGCGCTACAATTCTTAGTAGTCATTCTTAATCTACAGAGACGAACCTATGGCATCTCTCGGCCTTTCTATTCGGCAATAGATTTGGCTGCGAGAGAGCCTGTAAATTTTGCATCCTACTTCTTCCGCCGCATTCACAAAGAATGTGTTGCAATCATCAAGCAGGTCAACAAGGGATGTATGCCAAGGTCCCGACTGCCGCACATCATGTCCTTCCTATTCCCGACTATTCTAGCAGCACAGCCACCACCCCGAGGACCCATTCTACGACATGAGGAATCTGCACAAATATTAGAAGACAATGAAGAAGAAGATGAAGAGATTTTCCACCTTCTCTGCCAGAAAAGAATCAGGATAAGTTCATCCGATAGTGAAGTACAGGGGTCAACCGCAAATGACAAGGTAGACGACAAAGCAGAAGAAGCAAACGAAGAAGAAACCTTTCACGACACCGCAACCTCCATGCATCATGAGTCTTCAGCACAGTCCTCTTCAGAACAACAACAAGAGCAGGAGGCTCCCACCGAGTCTGACACAAGCTCATCAGAAGAAGAATCTCAGCAGCAATCGGAGCAGGAAGAGCAAGGAGATGAAGAACATATAATTAAAGAAGTTTTCGAAAAACTGCTTAAGGCAGTCGAGTCCACAGCTATCGACACCGCTGAAACTACGCAACAAACCACAGAAAAGGTAACGGAATCTAACTTTGTTCTTCCCATTCCTCCACCAGAACCTCCAATCAATCCCACTATTCCTAGTCCACCCATTGTCCCCAACGAACCCTCTGCCTCATCACCAAATTACTCACCACCGACCTCCCAGCAGCTCCTCACCGCATCCTCATCTCAACCTCGTCCTCATCTTCCACTTCCTTCGACTCCAATGATATCTGAACTTGCAACCATGGGTCAGATGTTGATCCAGCTTTCACAACAACTACCTGCACAAATGAAGCAAATAACAAAGAATATCCGAGATGAATTTCATCACAAAGTGGACGTGTTGGAGGCAGACATTAGTCCGCTCCAGGAAGAATTAATAGTGGCCAAGGCAGAAAATCAAGCATTACATGAACAACTTAAGGAGTTACAGGCAAGACTTGACGAACAAATAGTAGTTTCCGATCAAATAAATGAGGCACGGGCTGAGCTCAGAAAGAAGAAAGAATTATTAAATGATGCAAATACAGAAATCATCCAGTTGAAGCAAGATCTACAGGATAAAGAAGATGCACGAGTAGCTTTAGGGAACCTGTTAGAAGAAACAAGATAGACGCTAGATGAAGTCGTACAACGAGGCCAAGAGCAGCATGATCTGGCTATGAAAACTGCTGAAGAACTCCAGAGATGCAAGACAGATTTATATGAAGTAAAAAGTATTCTCAAACGATTATTGACCGAGGAAGCTCAACGACAAAAGGTAATAACAGATCTCCAAAGAGAAAGGGATGCCTACTCTAGGACCATCCAATTTCAAAATCACAAAATTGAAAGAAGGGAAAACCAACTGGACGCTCAAAAAGATAGAGTAGCCAGAATGGAAAAGCAACTTGCAGAGATGAAAGTATTGAGAGATGCGGCCTTATCAAACGAATTTTATTTACAAGAGGCTTTTCTGCAGACACAGGCTGAAGTTTTGCTGACAGAAGTTATTTCCTTAAGTTCTGTAAGAACAGATGCCCAATTAGTAGAACCAGATGTTTTGAAACAAATGTTAGAAGCCTTAAAGAAGAAAATAGCCCGAACTTTTAGATTAGCAAGATCCATGTACTTAGAAGGTATAATCGATGAACCATGAGTTTTTACATTTTGATATACATGAGGGTTCGAGTCCACCGTGCGTGCCAGTGTTAGTCGGCCGCCAGATTGGCGATTGTAAAAAATAACTGAATCTTGTTCGCACGAACGAAAGGTTGTTACATCGATACTTTGTAATCTTTATATAAAGCAATGAAAAGAGATGCGGGGTGACGTTCGTTGGGCTCACCAGACTGTCTGTCTGGGTGATTGAGCTGAACGCTGTTGTAGTGTCTGTTGAGCAATTCTGAGTATACTACTCTTGTTCTCTCTGGTTGTCTATTGATACCTGTTCTGTTTGTGAGTTCCATAGACATTCAGTTGATCGTTAGACAGTTTGTCTGAGCGAGTTGTTCTGCGGGGTTTTGGTTGTGATTGTTTTGTTGATTAAGCGTATCGTGGTGTCGCTCTTTCTTGTAAGGTGCTGTAACTTGTTGGATGAAGTCTGTGTAATTGCGGTAGTGTTCTGAGAACTCTGAGTCGTATTGTGTTGTCTTCGGTATTGAGGTCTGTCCTCATACGATAAAGGTTAAGCTACAGTAAGGGTCGTCTTAAGTTGCGTATTGGACCCCCCCAGTACTGTGTGTCTGGGACTGTTGAGTTCTTCTGTATCTTCGGTTTGTCTGATTGTTTATATCTCTTCGGTGAAGGTTGAATTACTGATATGGTCTCTAGTGTTACAGTATTTTGTATTCGGAATAGTTCTTGAGTTCATCAAGTAACTCTGTATCTCGATACTGCATAGTCTGGTGCAGTGTGTTCGGTCAACTTTGGGAGAGTTTGGTTGAGTACTGTAAGATTGTAAGTGTAACGGAGTCTTGATGGAGTTTTGAGCATCAGTGTATTGCTGTGTGTGAAGTGGTTAGTTTGGGGAACCAAGCATAGGGCCTCTGCCTAGCAAACCACGTTTAACAGTTGCAAGTACAAAGAATTAGTTCCCCAATCTTGTACAATTTGCAACTAACGCATGAAGGGTCATCCTAAAATCATCTCGTAAGCATGATTTTTTGCAAAATCACAAATGGAAAAAGTATGCTCAAATTCCACACCACAAGTGGTGAGAGTTATGCCTTCTAGTAAGCCTGATGGTTTTTCTATATGTCCGTCAGGCATTTGTAGCTTCATCCTGGTAGGTCTTAATGCTGGCTTACCCCAACATTTCCATAAAGTAGTGGTAGCGATGGCTACTCCGGCTCCTGAATCTAAGATGGCTTTGGTGGTATAGCCCTCCTGGGTTATTGGAAGATAAGTGTTGCCTTCCTCTCCTTCGCTTACATCTCCGATCCTTTCTATGGGTATCTCTAGTACCTTCTTATGTGATCCTATCTGTGAGGGAGTAGTAGCAAGCTCAAGGAATCGATTTGCTACATGCTTCCATAGTTCTGGTTTAATCTTCAACAAATCCTCTAGAGTGAGGTGACATTGTACCTTAGTGTTCTTGATCACTTCCGTGTTTCTAGGGATCACGTATTCTTCATTTCTCACTATTATCGTGGGTGCTCTCATACTAATAGAATTAGCTTCCCAAGCTCCTGTGAACTGAGGTAATTCTTGCAAAGAATTGGATTCAAAACCTGTGTGTTCACTCAGTTGCTCTTCCTCTACATCATTGTAACTAGAGGGAATGTCTTGGGGAAATTGCTCCTGCAAGTCGTCTATTTCTTGAATAGGAGGATGGGTTCCTTGTTCTTTTCTCCATTTCTCTTCTTGGATTTCTCTCAGAAATTCATGTGAATACCTATGTATGGAAGACAGGTTGTCTTCACCCTCTGTATCTGTACTTGAGACAGGGATGGTGCATTCCTTTCCTGTGTCTCTGAGGCAATAGGGTTCCTATGCTGATTCTTTTTCTCCCTGCTATCGATCAAGTATTCAGCCTCTCCAGTAGTCCTTGAAAGTGTAATTCCGGTTTTGCCATGTTATTCCAATTTAGATATCTAGAGGCTTCAAACATAGCTTCTGGTAATTCTACCATCTTCATGCAAAGTTTAGTCCTCTCAATTTCTAAGTCTACTCGAAGGTAGTTCTTACTCATTTCAACTATTTGAGGTCCTTCTTTTAATCTAGCTTGATACGCATGAAACATCATGTCTAGGTTTTCTGGTATGGGTTCTGCTAAAACTAATCCTGATATCTGAGCTAGATTTTCTTGATTTGATTCTTGCGAAGTCAATTCTAGGATTTTGGCTCTCGATTCCTTTAAACTTCCTTCCAACTCAGTTATCTTTCTACTCCATTTTCTCTTAATTCTTTCTCTGGAATCTTTCCATGATTTCGTTTTTTTACTGCTAGATTCTCCAACTTCACTGGTTCCAGTTATTTTCTCCTGATTAAGCAATTGTTTCTGTAAGACTGCCTGGGCTCTTGTTATAGCTTGGATAGGCATGTATATAGGGTCGGATCCATCTGCATTGTGTACAATACCTATCGCGTTGATGGTTGTCACATCTTTAACGTTAGTCCAAATGCATTATATTGCGTGAACATGTCTTCTACTTGTTCTGCTCTGAGCACTTGCTTAAATTCTGCAATATGATCATAGGGATCTCCTGTCCCATCAAAATAGTTTTTCATGGATTTTACTAACTCAGTGGGTCTTAATACCCTTGGATGCTCACATGGTCTGGGTAGAGGAAAATCATCTCTACCACCTAGTATTCTAGGTTCTCTTTGTCTATCCACTCTGTCCGTGTCTATGGTGGTTCTATCTCTCCCTATGGGATGATTGAAACTTACTTCAGGTCTCTCTTTGTTTTTCTCTCTTTGAGTGCCATGGGCTGAGGATGTTCCTGCCCCTTGTTGGCTCGCGTTTATGTTTGATCGAGAAGGAGGGAACACCAGCTCGCCTCTCCATGTGTAGGTATTTCTTGCATGGTCTGGTACCACAAATACTCTTTCTGAAGTTTCATCTAGGTATACAACCTTTCTAGGTGTATCTAGGTCCTTGAATTCGTAGATCATGATGGAGCCTACCTCACTAGGTTGTTCCATTCTGTATCTCCAAAATGCTTCATCTGTCTCTTTGTTTACGAATAATTCTATGCTTCTGTTATCCTGAGGGATCCACTCTGGAATTAGTACTCTTGTCAGTACAGATTTCCCTCTCGGTGTTCTAGGTTCTTCTAATGTTTCTTTTCCTTGGGCTCTCGCTTCCGTCTCCAACTGAATTACGCCAAACTCATTGGTATTATTTGGCTGAGTACTTACGATGTACATCGTTCCTTCTTTGTCTATATACGCGTCACTCTCAAATTTCACCACTGGACGTTCCAATCCAATGGGTTGATCAGGGTTGTGCATTTGCACCACTTGTCTTCGCAAACTATCCTCATAGATGCAAGCACCTAAGTGGTTGGTTCTGAGAAATTCCAACTGAGTTCAATAGGGTCCTTCGGGTCTTTCCAAATATGCTACGTTTGACCCCTCTTCTGGTCTTTCCGTGCTAAAAGCCATTTCTGATTCACTCGTATCTGAGCTCAACTTGTAGGGATAACTATTATTCAATTATTGTGCCCACGAACGTGTAGTAGTTCCTACGCTTGCTTCTGATGATCTGAGGCTTCGTTAATCTGACTTACCTATATGCTTTCCTGATCTAAGGTTTATGAATTTACTTCGTGATTCTTCTGATCGTCAATGATTCTTTTTTCTTACTTTCTTGATTCCTTTTAGATCCCTTTAGATTCTTGTCTAGATGTATACGTCAGGAATCAACTTTCTATGGTACTTTTGAGTTCTCGTTCCGTCAGACTTAAGTTCTTTCCTTTAGGTTTTTGTATCACACACTCTTACTTTAGTCTTGGACTTAAAAAAATTAAATCTCTTGAACTTGATCCATTCCTATCGTCGTTAATCTAATCCACAATGCTACCATTTAGCTTAAGCTAGTAATTGACTGAGGGGGTTGAGTATTCTTCCAACCTCAAGTCAGCTACTTTGAGTGCTCTGATGCCCAGGAAGTCGCACTTCCCAAGCCTTGCATTCTTCACTGCCTTGCCTTGATTGCCCTTGATTGTCCTTGCTAGACCTGTAAAGATTCAATATTAGACCAATTCTCAAATGGAAGACCAAGCACTTTGATATATACACTTTTAGGTTCTTTCCCTTTTGCCCAAAAATTCAATGCCCCCTGGCTTTCTAGTCCCAAAGATGGTCAACCTCAATTTATCCTCTCGTAAAGAGCTTTCTAATGAGCTATTAAGCTCAAAAAACGGACTTAGGATGAAAAAAATATGAGCATTCAGGCCCTCAGGGGTGAAAACTGACAAATAGGTTTTTCTCCAAATATGAGCTAAGGGGTCTCCTATGAGTGCAATCACTGAAAAATTTTCAAAAAATAGCCCCAAATTTTCCCAAAAAATCAAACCCTAAAAATTATGTTTGGGGTGGACAATCACGATGGTCTGATATAATCGTGATGGTCTGGGACCGTCGCGATGGCTCAGGTGAACCGTCGCGATGGCTTGGCACAATCGCGATGGTCTGAAGGCGCGAGGCATCGCGATGGTCTGAAGTGAACGATCGCGATGGTGTAAATGAACCGTCGCGATGGTCTGAAGTGAACGATCGCGATGGTGTAAATGAACCGTCGCGATGGTCTGAAGTGAACGATCACGATGGTCTAAATGAACCGTCGTGATGGTCTAATCGGTGAGCAATCACGATGGCATCGGTCAACGATCAACGCGACAATCGCGATGGCGTGAGTCCGTCGCAATGGTCACGAGGCACGATGGCTTGATCCAATCGCAATGGTTCGAATTTCGAGGTGTCACGATGGTCTGAGGGTATCGTCGAGATGATCTAGCTTGCCACGTGGCAGCATCGGCACGATGGAATGAGCCAATTGTGATGGCGTGGGGTCGACGGCATCGTCATGATGGTCAAGGACCGTCGCGAGGGTTCAAGTGAACCGTCGCGATGGCGTGAGATCGTCGCGATGGTCCGACCGATCCGTCGTGATGGCGTGAGCCAATCACGATGGTGTGATGCAATCACGATGGTCTGAGCCAATCGTGATGGTCCACCAAAATGCAAATTTTTCAAATGCAAGTGTGGATTCGTGTATGCGCTTGTGTCGCCTACCTCTTGGAGAACTCGCTTACCAAAAATGTCAAAGTTGGAAGACCATCACGATGGTCTGACACACACGGCACAAATCTGACAGAAAGAGGTTTTTTACCTTTTGGAAGCTTTCTTGATGCACTGGAGCTCTGTACCTGCAAGAAAACTCAAAAACACACAAGTACATGCAGTCACAAAAGCTCTCTCTCTCTCTCTCTCTCTCTCTCTCTCTCTCTCTCTCTCTCTCTCTCTCTCTCTCTCTCTCTCTCTCTCTCTCTCTCTCTCTCTCTCTCTCTCTCTCATGCACAAATGAGGGGAAATGAGGAGAATGGGTGGATATGGTGAATTTTTTGAAATTTTTGAAGTGGAAGAAGATGATGCGGTGGTGAAGGAGGAGATGGAAAACACTAAAAACTAATTAAAAACAACAACAAAAACTGAAGTTTTTACCTTCCAATGCCACTTCTTGTTATACTCTTACCATCACACATTAGTCCTAGACTAGATCCCTGGCAACGGTGCCAAATCTGGTGTTGCTCTAGCACGATAGTGAGAACCATGTTAAGAATCTCCACCTCCTTAATGTCAATCCGCGGAAGAGATAGGAGTGATATGAAGATTGTGAATATGAGATGAAGTGAGAGTGAAGGTGAGAAGCATAGAGATGCACACACACATACACACACAATGAAGAGACAAGCAAGACACAATGGAAGGTAGGAAATCAACTCTATTACTCAAGAACACTCTTACAAGCTCAAAATAGCTCTAAGCTCTTCTCTACTCAAATAAGCCAACCTCAAAAATGAGCTCTCTAGCTCTATTTATATTTTTTAGACTAGTTTTGATAGGTTTCACATCTAGTGACCGGCATAGTTAAAAAATAGGTTCTATGTGCTATTTGACAGGGTAAACGGTGTCTAAAAATAGCCAAAATTGGTACTAAGCTCCTCAAGCTCGAGGACTCCTCGGCTTGTACAAAATGGAGCTACAATTTACTAAAAAATAATGATCCGACTGGCTCTCGGCTACTTCGTTGTGCTCCGTCTTCACATGCTTCCGCGTCTTCTATGCCTATGGCTACTGCCAACATCTACCAGCTCTCTTCTAGACAATCCACGTCTATTGAGGAACTTGTGGAGAAAGTAGCTCAAAAGGTAGGTGTATCAAGAAAACAAATACCAAGGTTTGCCCTAGTGAAGAGATGATATACTTGCAGAGGTGACCATATGGCAAACGTATGTCCCATTATGGCTCAACCCCAAGTGACTCCTGGTAGCCAGTACTGCACCATAGAACGGAGATACACTAATCACACCGCACGAGATTGCCCGTGCAACAAACAAGCCGTTAGCCAAACCTACCCTCAGCCCTATCCACAACAGGGAAGATACCAGAACCAGTACCCCCCATAGCAATATGGCAGACCACAGCAACCCTATCAACAACCCTACCAAACCTAGCAAAGACCTCAGCCTGTGTTAGCTCAGCAACCTCCTACCCCAACCAATGTGATTCCAGTAAAGTATGCAGCTGCAGAAGAAAATCTGAATAGAGATATAGTGCCAGTAACTCCATTACTCTCAGAAAGTGACCCTAGTGATCATAGCTTTGACTCGACCCATATTGATATCCCCTAGACATACTATATGCAGTCACCTGAACATAATGAGTCCTACTATTGTGACGAACCGAGTGAACCTAGTTGGGATCCAAAATATGCAAATGTCATGTACGCAAACCCCAACCCTAGACCTCAACCTAGGCAGGTACAAACCCCATTCCCTAGAGGACCATACTATAGATGTCAGGGAGATCACCTCATTCATGATTGCCCAATGCCTGCCCCTACACAACCCCAGTCGGTGACAATTCAAGGCTTTTGTCAAGATTGTGGGAAGGAGCATCTCTTAAGAGATTGCCCAAAGAATCCCAGTAACATGCCAAAAATCACTCCTATCAACGTTATTGGGTTAGTAGTTGACTCTACAGGAAGTGTCACTTCCACTGCACCAGTGCAAGTGGTCACCAGAGCTCAGGCTTTGCAGCAAAACCAAGGTTAATCCAAGAAAAGAGCACCGAGGTTAGTGAAACTAAGAGCATAACCAAGAAAAGGACTAAAGCCTGGAAAGATAGCCGAGAAAGGATGAAAAGACAATGGGCTAAGAAGATGAGCGACTTAGAAGAAAGCATAAGAGAAACAAAAGCCAAAATTGTTGAGCTCACCTCTCAAATAAAGTCTCACATATCACCACCACCTTCATCCCTATCACCATCTAATCCACCATCTTTCAACCCATCTCATACAACTCCACCACCCCCTAGAGTAGGATCAGTGTTAGCTGACCCCACTCCTGAGGATATAGACATGATGCTTAAGGCATATCATGCCAGAATCCAAGAAGGGCTAAATGTGACAGGTCATGACAAGTGCTACCCTAGAGCTGACCTAGAGCTAGAAAGAACCAAGCTTTGCGTGAAAATGGTAGCATTGGCTCAGACCATGTTTGAAGCTAGTCACCTCTTCAACTACTCTTGCTCAGCTAAGGCACAATTACACTTGGATGGGCTGTTGGAGAAGTTAGAGAGCATAATTGCAAGATCTGCCAAGGAAGGAAATTCCCAAGGAAGAGCCAAGGCAAGCGAAAGATCAAGCATTCCTCCCCACGAAGCTTATGTGCCTAATTCCACTGAATCAGACACCTCTTCCTCTATGAATAGGTATTCACCAGAGTTTCTGCGAGAGATTCAAGAAGAGAAATGGGCAAAGGAAAGTGACATCCCTCCTCCCATTGAACTTGTGAATGACGCACATGATCAATTCCCACAAGACATTCCATCCATTTATGGAGAGCAAGAGAGCACCCAATCCCAAGAGAGATTAGACTTTGAGTCTAATTCTTTACATGAATTGCCCCATTTCATAGGCCCATGGGAAGCTAAGTCTACGTGTATGAGAGCACCCACTGTCATGGTAAGAAACGAAGATTCAGTCATACCTAGGAACATAGAGGTAGTGAAAAACACTAAAGTGCAATGCAACCTCACTTTAGAAGAGCTGCTCAAGGTTAGGCCGGAACTATGGAAACATGTAGCCAATCAAGTGCCAGAAGTAGAAAAACCTCGTTCCCAGGTAGGATCTCATAGAACAGTGCCTGAAATACCTTTGGATAAGATAGGAGACATGAGCGAAGGAGAAGAAGGAAACATCTACCTTCCCATTACCCATCAAGGATACACAACGAAGGCAATTTTGGACTCAGGTGCAGGAGTTGCAATTGCTACCACTTCCCTATGGAAGCGTTGGGGCAAGCCAGCACTCAAGCCAACAAGAATGAAGTTGTAGATGGCCAACGGTCACATTGAGAGACCCTTAGGGCTGTTAGAAGGAATAACTCTCACTACTTGTGGTGTAGAGTTTGAGCACACATTTTCTATCTATGACTTTAGCAAGAACCATGCCTATGAAATGATTTTGGGAAGACCATTTATGTGGCAGTTGCAAGTGGTATAGGATTGGGGAACCAACTGCTTGTACTTGCAACACTTAGGTGTCACGACCAAAGTCAATCTCAAGGATTACTCCCATAGAGATGTACCCCCCATCCAATGGAATCCCATCCATAGAGCCAAAGATGATACCGAGTCAGTGCAATCCATGGGATCATGATCCTCATGGATGCATGAAGATACCCACTTATGGATGTGCAAAGTAGCAGTAGAAGAAGAAAAGAGGGAAAAGGCCAGAGAGGTAGGTGCGAAAGAAACCCATACATCAGTTCAAGACCCAGCCTATGCACCTGTAGTATTTCCTGACGAAGAGTTTGAACCTCACGGTTGGGCAGAAATTCTAGCAACAATGGATGTAGCCATCAATGAAGAACAATGGACACCCCACTGTGACGAGGATGGCTATGACATTTTAGTCTTCTCCATAGAGCCAATCATGGGGGATTTGGTTCTGGAAGAATGTGAACCTAGCACTGATGCATTTGAAGATGCAAGTGACTCCAATCTAGAGTCAATCATTATGGACCCACCTTTTGCATCAGATGAGGAATACTTCTATGAAGTAGAAGTTCACCCTTAGAGACATGAAGAGCTCACAAATAATGTAAGGTTAACCACACAAGTGGCCGCCAAGAGTGAGGGCAAGAAGAGGAAGAAGAAAGAAACCACACCAGAAGAAGAAGAATCTTTGTTTGAGGTCCCTAAAAATTTTAAGAAGTATGAAATAGATGATAGAAGAGTCATGGTAAGAATGCCTAAACGTGAGGTGCAATCAGGGGAGGTCTATGATAACAAAGAAACCACCAAGAAAATAGTTGTAGTCATAGAAGAAGGAGAAGAAAGATGCACATACATAGGACATGACTTAACGGGCAAAGAAGAGCAAGAAATGATAGCTTTTCTAAGAGAATACAGAGATGTATTCGCTTGGAGCACACTATCCCCATGACCTCAGATGCCAAACCCTCTAAACAAAAGCCATACACATATAATGATAACTATGCGGCTAAGATCAAAGAGGAGATAGATAGACTGGTGGAAGCTGGATTCATCTATGAAATTGAGCACACTGAGTGGGTATCCCCCATTGTAGTGGTGCCCAAGAAAAATGGAAAGCTATGTGTATGCATTAACCTGAAGAAGGTTAATGTAGCCACTATTCAAGATAACTATCCGCTTCCTATCACGGAGCATCTATTAGAAAGAGTAGTAGGCAAGGAAGTGTACAAATTCCTTGATGGATTTTCTGGTTACAATCAGGTAGCCATTGCTCTAGAAGATCAGCATAAGACAGTTTTTGCTACAAAGTGAGGCATACTTGCTTTTCGAGTAACGCCATTTGGGCTTACCAATGCACCTGCCACCTTTCAGAGGCTGATGTGCCACGTGTTTAAAGAGTTTTTTAGGAAGAATTTAGAGGTCTATGTTGATGATCTCTGTGCTCATTCCAACATTAGACAAACACGTATACCTGAACTCAGACAAATCTTTGACAAATGTAGAGAATATCAAGTCTGCCTAAACCCAGAAAAGTGTGTTTTCATGGTCAAGCAAGGCAAGATTCTAGGACACATAGTGTCAAAGAATGGCATATCCACAGATGAAGAGAAGGTGAAAGCTATAGCAGAGCTACCTAGGCCAAAGAATGTCAAGGAAGTGCAAGCTTTCGTGGGGCATTGTGGTTATTACCGACGCTTTATACACATGTATGCCATCATTGCAAAGCCTCTGTATGGACTTTTGACTAACTTTGAGTGGACTAAAGAATGTGAGAACTCCTTCAATGAGCTTAAACGACGATTATGTTCAGCACCAATCTTGACCACACTAGATTGGAATAAGCCCTTTCATGTTCACATGGATGCATCCAATTATGCTATTGGGTGTGTACTTGCACAACCTACTGGTAAAGGTAATATGGATCTTCCAATTGCCTATGCTAGTAGACAATTGAATGCAGCTGAACGAAATTATACCACCATTGAACGAGAAGGATTAGGCATGGTGTATGCGGTTAAAAAGTTTAGACACTATTTGCTTGCAAATAAGTTTAAATTTTTTATTGATCATCAAGCACTATTGTACTTGGTAAACAAGCCATGCAATACAGGTAGATTAGTAAGATGGTTTCTCTTACTAATGGAATATGACTTTGAGGTTAGAAGAAAATGATGACCTGAACCAACGATACACTACACTTGAATACACCCACCAAACCATATTGGAAGCTCCCCAACCCTCAGAATCCTCCGAGGTTAAGAAGCTAACAGCTTTACTTGAACTATATCAAACAATCCTCGAAGAGAACAAGCGCTTGCAAAAGCAGAACGAAGAGAATTTAGAGGCAACCATGGAGAGTTCTCCCCAGGAGATCGACCCCAATAAATTCAAAGTTGTTCCTTCAGGGACTATGAAGACCATTCTTGAGAGATATGCCAATCTTCTGGAAGCCCATGATGATGTAGAAAAAGAATGAGACACACTTCACTGACAACTAAAGGAACAAGGAGAACAACCAAAGATCCCAGAGTCAACATTACCTACAGAGGAGGTAAAGCAGCTCAAAGAGTAGGTAGAAGAATTGCAAAGGAAGCTCCTTTAGTATGAACGACAACCTTCCCCGATCATCAAACCAGAAGTGGAAGAATTGGTACCCATAGAAGTAGACGAGTCTTATGAGGAGCCATATGTTCCTATGCCAATGCCGGGTGGCCAACAAACCTCTGAGGGATTGGACACACTAAAGGTGGAAGCCCCAGAATGGTTGCAGATACTCGAAAAAATAGCCAATATGCATGATGATCGAGTAGCGGTCCAGATTGAGTCCATGACCAAGATTGAGGACACCATTATCAAATCAGAATATTTCCGAAGTATGTCTTATCACAGATGGATAGGCACCAACGACGATCAGTATGTGCCGTATTGTGTGCCCTTGGCAGATTACAATGCAGAAATTCAACGACGATGTGGCAAGGCTCCAACCTTTGCCACTCAATTCGGCCCTAATGATATCCCTGAGAACCCTACACAAGGATCAATTTATCAACCTACCTGGCGGCTACGACTCCTAGAAACTTACCTCGAGATGGTTCGAACTGGGAATAACATGCCACTATTCATCGAGTATAATCCCTGTTATGCTCCCGTACTCAGAAGATGCACATGGCCTGAGTTTGCCATCACTGTGAAGAACGTCAAAGGCTGTGCAAAGTGGCTCAATTACGTATACCTGGCACCGCCACGGGGACAATATATGGTGGCCTATATGATCTCTACCATCTGCCACTGGGGAGTCAGATTGTGAAACATCCCAGATGTAATGGCTCAAGTGTGCATAAAGATATTCGAGTTGATGCTAGTTACCTTCAGAACATTCAAAAATATTAAAGATCCACATTTCTCATGAGTTGGATTCACAGTAGGTAACCTCGACTTGGTCTACGATATGAGTACAACCCCCTCCATCCAGGTGATATATGCATGGCATGCATGAATAAATACCTCCCTGCTTGCTACAAGCAAACATTTGAAGAGATGTTCATCACCGGGTTCTGGGAATACCACTCTGAAGTCTTTGTTCCTAGACCCTCCCATCTTCTCCACCTCCTTGTAATGGAGCAAACCTTACATTCGGAACAACTATGTTTGCCACATCTGGACGTTCCAGGTCCAGTGGATTGGGATGCCCTCCTAACTGATTTAGCAAAGGGGTTGAGGCTCGCAGAACACCACTTGGCCACTGATGTCGTTGAATATTATGTCAAACACTCAGCCAAACAAGGGTCTGTCAGGGACGACAGACGCGAGAGAGGGGGGGTGTTGGCAACAGTCAAGGCACCCAAGGACTCACAAGACAAGGAAGCCAAAGAAGAGAGTCAGAACGGAGAGAAGGCACAAGCAGACAAAGTAGTCAACGAAGATCTTGCAAATAGGCCATCCAAATTTTCCAACCAAACCTCATTTGAACAATGATTTTCATCACTACATTAACCTTGTAAATACCGTTTTTGGATAGTTTCAACTCCATTTTGTGCAAGCCAAGAAGTCCTTGAGCTTGAGGAGAATTAGAAGTACCTACCTATCAATTTTTATATTTTTTAGACTCCATTTGAGCCCTCAAATAGGCCCTAGAACCTAATTTTTAACTAGGCCGAACACTAGGTCTGGACAGGGCCAAAACTAGTCAAAAACTATAAAAAGAGCTAGAGAGCTCATTTTTGAGGTTAGCTTGTTGTAGAATTGAACTTGTAAGAGCACTTTTGAGTAGTCTAAAGAACTCCATTGTCTCTCTCTTTGTTCGTGCCTTGTGCGCGCATGTGTGTGTATATGTGTGCATGTTAGTGTGCTTCTCACCCACACACTTGTGCCATCACTTGTTCGAGGTCTTCATACCATCCTCACATCTTCCCGGATTGACATTAAAGGAGGTGCTACTCATCACTGAGCTACACCAGTGTTGACTATTGGAACAAACAAAATAAATGACAATCAGACACATAGGATTTTGCAAAGTAAAAATTTTGTTTTACTTGTTGGACATTTATATCATATGACTCAAACTGATTATTAGAATATTGTATTCCTAAGGAGGAATGTGCAATTTTTTTAGAAAAGGAACATTTATGGAATCAGTGTTATCATTCTTCTAAGATTGTCACTCTATATAATTTAGCAAGAATGGGAGTATATTGGCCCACAAAAGAAAAGTATGTAGAAAGGTACATAAGTCAATGTCAAAAATGCTATTCAAAAAACCAAAGTGAAATAAGTACCTTATTTTGGTTCTAAGGAAATCCTTTGTGGAGTAAACACATAGTTGAAACATTAAAACAAGGAGATAGCAAGAAAGCGAATTTGAGGACTTTTGAATCAAGAAACATACAAGAATTGAGTAAAGATTTTGTGTTAATAAAGGATCAATTATATAAAAAGGGTATGGATGGATACTTGAGAATATGCGTTCTTGAAGATAAATGTGTGGAAACTAGGTTGCATTTATTCGATCGAATAATTAAAAAAAAAACCGAATATGTTCGTTTTATTCGAGGTTGTCCGAATGAACACCGAAAAAAAAAACGGATAGGGATAGACTTTCGATCAAAAGTTTTTTCGAAGTAAAAGATTTTGATCGAAACATTTTCGTTCGAAATTTCTTTCAATCGAAACTTTGTTATCGAGAACTCATTTTGTACATGTTTGAGAGTCTAGACTCTAGAGAGCTCGTGACTTTTCTTCAAAGATAAAATTAGAGTTTTCGTTTTACAGATTTGAAAGTACGTATATGCATGTGTATGTATGTGCATATCATACACACATATGCATACACACACATGCACACATATACACACACAAACATGTACACATGTACACACAAAATCATACACACACACATATAGATACTTGCACATATACACACAAATATAGACACACACACATACACTCACATGCATACATACACACATATGCATAAATACATACATAGACATGTATACACACACATGCACATACATACATATGCATATACACGCATGCACATACCTACATATGCATACACATGCACATGCATACATATGCATACACAAACATGTGCATACATACTTACTTGCATTCATACACACGCATGCAAATGTATACATATGTACACATATGCATATGTATATATACATAAATGCAAGCACATACACACAATAAATCGACTTGAGCCTAAAAAAAAGCGAAGTTAACGATTCAAATGATTCAATTAACAATTGATAACAATCCCTTTTTAGTGGGAAATTTCTACCTTTATACTCAGCTCAAAATCAATCAACCTTCAAAATAACCTCTAATATTAAAAAAGTAAAAATTCATTATTATGTGCTTGAAAAAATATTAAACGATATCATAAGAAGTAAAATATTTTATTACCTGTTTATATCTCTTTTGTCATAAGTATCGAAAGTTTGAGTGCATAAGTCGATTTCTATCAAAATTTGGCCATAACAAGTCCCTCTTGATGCTATTATCTCAATAAGCCTATTTCTTTCTTCTCAACAAGTCCCTCTTGATGTGATTGTCTTGATGCCAATATCTCAGCTAATAATAGAAGGTTCGTGTTGTATCAATACAATACAACTTCTCAAAGAAGTTCTATGGATATGTGAAGCTGTATTGTATTAATACAACACGAACCTTCTATTAGTTGAAATACATTGTCCAAGATGCCATTGATCTTCACTTGTTGATACCTTCTCAACCCTTGAATTATAAAAAAGAACACAAAACCTTTTTCAACAATTACAATAGTTTTTAGTTCACAATCATACACACACATGCACATACACAATCATATTTGATTTTCACTTGCAATCATATAATATACATGCACATACACATACACACTTGCATACACATACTTTCATGCGCACATACATACACACATGCATACACATACTTTCATGCACACATACACATATACATACATATATATATATATATATATATATATATATATATATATATATATATATATATATATATATATATATATATATATATATATATATATATATATATATATATATATATATATATATATATATATATAGATACTTGCACATATACATACACACATGGCCGCACATACACATATACTCACATGCATATAACATACACATACACATAGTATTGTGAAGTAAGAATCAAAATTGATTCAAACAATCACAATACATACTACTCACAATCATACACACACATACATATACTATTATGAAGTAAGAATCAATGTTGAGTCAAACAATCACAATAGTTTTTAATTTGCAAACAAATATATTTTTCTTTATGCTTTACGTATGAAAGTTAATATGTATAGCAAGAGTTTATACTTTGTTCTATCTACGACACTATAAGTTCGTAAAAAACAAAGTAACTCTTATGAAAAATGAGTCTACTTGTGTTGTTTTATAAGAAAATTTTTTATCGAATTTGTTTCGATCAAAATTTAATTCAATTGAAGGATTTTTTATCAATAAAATTTTCGATCGAAAACTTTTTTGGTTGAAAGCGTGTGCGATCAAAAATTGTCTAATTATCATGCAAAAGGTATTCGCTTATCTCCGAATAAGCTGATGTGGCACCAAATAATTTGGTGGAATAATGGGGGGTTGTCGTAAAATTTTGTAACCTTTAATATCTACTATAGCTTTTAGCAAGTGGGGAATGGATTTTATAGGACCCATAAATCCCCCTGTTAAAAATACACATGCAGAATATATAATAATGGGTACCGACTATTTAACAAAATGGGCTCAAGCCAAGGCCACTAGAAAAAATGATGCCCAAACAACTGCTAAATTCTTATATGAGTATATCATTACTAGGTATGGCTTGCCAATTGAATTGGTAAGTGATAGGGGAACTCATTTCCTAAATCAAGTAATTGTTACCATTAGTGTCCATGTGAAAGGCAAAATGGCCACTGGACACTTCTTTGTATATGTTCTTTAATAAAACATATAGTGGCCTAGTCAGTCACAAATTGTAAGTTGGATCGCATTTGTAAGACCTAAGAAGTATGTCTTCGTGCTCCTGGTGCACTATGTTTTTCTTGCGTATTCTGAAGTCTTTGTGCGGAGTACCATGTGCAGCCTTAAGAGCTTGGTTTTCTACTCTGAGGATATCATCGTGGATATCGTGAGAAGGAGAGTGCACTGTCGTGCATTGCCATCGAAATACTTCACTAGTATCAGAGCAGTTGGATGCAAAATCTTTGTTCCTTTTGTGTGAGAGAAGCAAGCACCCCCCCCCCCGACTTTCTCCAAGGCTTACAACTAAGGTGGCGACCAAGGCATAGACCTTGGCATACTTTGTCATCCGAGTCACTGAAGTCACGATTGGCACTGTTGGCTGCACGCGAGGGAGAACCTCAACAAACAAGGAATGTAGAGGTTCCTGGTACTTCTCGGGACCCATCCTACTACTGTTCCCCCCGGAGCTCGCTTAACCATGGCAATCTCTTGCCACTAAGCTACACTCTTGTGGTGTCTGAAGAAGTGGAAAGACTAAGGTTGACATTACCTTGAACATGTTTTGGTCCCTCAAAGCTTCATTCTTTGCTTTCAAAGCCTATTTTTGAAACATTTTTGGGGAATCTTTTAGAGCTGTTTTGGAGTACTTCCGCACATAGTTCTCTTCACAGAGGTCCAGGAACATCAAGAAGAGTGTTCTTTGTACTTCTTCAACATTAAATATCAACCTTTGGGGCTGTGTTTTCAGCCACACTCGCAAAACTACAGGTTTCTTGAAAGATTTCAGTTTTGGTGGGAGCAGCCACTGCAAATTTATGCAGGTTTTTTGAGCCAAAAACATCAGATTTGGCAGACACTTATAGATGTTATTGGTTAGTTTTTGGGTTGTGCATTCAGCCTTTTAGTGTCATTTTACTGCATACATTGAGCACATACACATTATGTACACTTCTGTGGATACCGTTTATGTACGTCCATGTGGTCATTGATATAGTGGTTATGTTCTTTGCATAAAGCCTTTTATGTTTGATAAAGAGGGTTGTGGTGAGGTTTTCTTAACTAGGAGACACCCAGATGTCGGGGTCCCTTCGGTGATGTAGGTCGAAGACTTACCCAGCCTCGCCATAGGAGATGTATGATAGTTGTTCATAGGTGCTCGATAAGCCTAGTTGGCTTCTGTTGGGTAACTGATTATATGCAGTGGAGTCAGTGATTAACTATGTAGGCAAACATGTCAGTACTTGCAGTTTTATGATATTTTGAAACTAGTCATATGCTCATTTTGCAGAGGATACTCTGGCAGAATTTTTCTAGATTTATGGTTTTGTCAACTATACAGTGGTCGATTTACTCCTTGATACACTTATTCGTTGGTGTTCAAATTCTTCTAGCTCCATTATCATTCCATTCAGTTCTCTACCATCATGGCATCTGAGGTCTCAGGCACATTCGGTGGATCACGGTCTAGTGCTAGTGTTTCGAGGAGGAGCTATAACTTGTAGGGCAAAGACCATTTTGAGATTCGAAATTTTGATGGCACAAACTTTGCTCTATGGAAGAATCAGATTAAAGATGTGCTGATTCAAAGGAGGCAATGGAAGCCAGTAAATGGAATTTCAAAGAAGCCTGCTAACATGGATGAAGATGATTGGGATGAGTTAGATGAAATGGGCAGGTCTACCATTCGCTTGCACCTGGCAGATAATGTTTACTTTATAGTATTAGACTATGAAAATGCAAAGGAGCTTTGGAAGAAGTTATGCAATACATATGAAAAAGAGAAGTAGATGGCATCAAATAAATTCTATTTGATGAGAAAACTATATGACCTTTGTATGAAGCACACAGATAAAGTTGCTTCTCATTGAAATGATTTTGATGCTATATTCTCTCAACTACAGGCTCAGAAAATGGATATGGATAATGAAATGAAAGCAGTATTGTTGTTATGCACCTTGCCTTCATCATGGGATACATTTTGCACAGCTATTAGCAATAGTGCACCTCTTGGTAAACTCGTATGAAGGACACAGATAAAGTTGTTGCTCATCGAAATGAGTTTGATGTTATATTCTCTCAGTTACAGGCTCAAAAAATGGATGTGGATAATGAAATGAAAACAGTATTGTTGTTATGCACCTTGCCTTCATCATGGGATACATTTTGCATAGCTATTAGCAATAGTGCACCTCGTGGTAAACTCGTATATGATGACAGAAGAAATTAATGCTATTTCTAATGATGCTGATGTGTTGACACTTGATAGTATTGTGCCAACTGAGGTTCTTATGGTTGATTCTCTTTCCCAGACTTGGCTGCTAGATTCTGGTGCTTCTTTCCATGTGACACCACATAGAGGATGGTTCTCTAATTATGCAGCAAAGTCTCTTGGTACCGTGAGACTTGGTGATTCTTACTAGTGTGATGTTGTGGGGATTGGAGATGTGGTTGTGTAGTTCATTGGTGGTTCAAAATTTACTATGCATAATGTACACCATGTACCTCAGTTATCAGGCAGTTTGATGTCAGTTGGTCAATTTGATGACCTTGGTTACAAGGTGGTCTTCTATGCTCAGTCCTTTCACATATCAAAGGGCAAGCAAAGTTGTCTCACCTTATCCTTTATTTGTATCGCAGAAAGAACACTTGTTAGCTATTACTGAACAACCTATGGCTTGTACTTGGCATGGTTGTTTGGGTCATATATCTCGTAGTGGAATGGAAAATCTTTCTGGTTCTGGCTACTTACCTGTGTTATCTTTCTCCGATTTTTCATTTTGTGAGCATTGTCAATATGGAAAGCAAACTAGAAATGTGCATAGAATGCACACTGACTCTTCAATTCAGCCTTTAGATCTTGTTCATACAGATGTGTGTGGCCCTATGCCGACTAGGTCCTTAGGTGTTTCTCTTTACTTTGTCACTTTCATAGATGATGCTACTAGAAAAGTTTGGGTGTATCCTATCAAATCGAAGGATGAGGTATTCCCTACTTTCAAAAAATGTCTTGCTTCAATTGAGACTGAAAAAGGAACTAAGCTTAAGGCTTTACGTTCAGATAATGGGGGTGAGTATACCTCACATGAATTCAACCCTTTTTGTCAGTCTAGAGGGATTCGTAGAGAGTTTATAGCTCCTTATACCCCAGTACAGAATGGTGTAGCTGAGAGGATGAATAGAACTATTCAAGATAGAGTGGTCTCTATGTTGCATCATGCAAAACTCTCACAAGGTTTTTGGGCAGAAGCAGTATTGACTGCAGTTCATGTGATTAACCTTTCACCTAGTACTACCAAAGGTTTGAAAGTGGCACAAGAGTTATGGATAGGGAAGCCACCATATTATGATCATCTTTGATTTTTTGGGTGTGAAGCATATGTTCATATACCAAAGAATCTTAGACAAAAGTTGGATCATAAGTCAAAGAAACGCATTTTTCTTGGATATGGTTGAGAAGGAAAATTTGGATATCGCTTATGGGATCCTGAAACACGGTCAGTGATCAGAAGTAGTGATGTCATTTTCAATGAGTCTAAGATGCATAAACATCCCATTAAGGAGGTTGAAGTGAGAAGAGTGGTGTTTGAGGATACTAGTCCTCCGGTTAGCATGCATAAAAATGCTACACATAGGGATGTTCAAGAGAATGTCCATTCAGATCAGTCTGCACATATTCCTGTTCAAGAACCATTGAGACGTTCTGCACGTGTCTCACATCCACTTGATAGATATGTTCCACGTCTAGATTTTGTTATGCTAACAGATGTCGGTGAGCCCTCTTGCTACAAAGAGGCTATGCAGACAAAGGATCATGTCAAGTGGGAGCGTGCCATGAAGAGTGAGTTGGATTCTATTCACAAGAATGGTACTTGGGATTTGGTACCTTTGCCAAAGGGCAAGAAAGCTTTGACCATGTAAATGGGTATATAAGCTGAAATTCACATAAGATAATGCTTCTCCAAAGTATAAAGCACGACTTGTTGCAAAGGGTTTTAAGCAACAACATGGTGTTGATTTCGAGGAAATCTTCTCTCTAGTGGTCAAGATGACTACCGTGTGCATGTTGCTTGGATTCGTTGCAATGTAGGACTTAGAGCTAGTCCAAATGGATGTGAAAACTGCTTTCTTGCATGGAGATCTTATAGATGAGATCTATATGGAACAACCAGAGGGTTATGTAGTTCCTGGCAAGGAAATTCTAGTTTGTAAGCTTAAGAAGAGCTTGTATGGACTTAAACAATCCCCTAGACAATGGTACCAAAGTCTCAAGGCTATTCTCAAAACAATGAGAATCATTGTCTCTACACAAAGAGATGCTCAGATGGCAGCTTAATATGCTTGATACTTTATGTTGATGATATGCTGATTGCTCGGAAGTCCTCTTATGATTTGTCAATTCTCAAAAAGAGATGAGTCAGACATTTGATATGAAGGATTTGGGGGATGCCCAACATATTCTTGGCATGCGCATTACTCCTGATAGAAGCAAAAGATGCATATACTTGTCTAAAAGTGAGTACATATCCAAAGTACTTCACAGGTTCAATATGCAAGGTGGAAAGGCATTTAGTACACCTTTACCCACATATGTGAAATTGAGCAAGGATGGCTGCCCCAAATCAGATGAGGAAAAGGAATTCATGACCAAAATTCCCTATCAGTCTGTTATTGGTAGTCTCATGTATGCTATGGTAGCTACGAGACCAGACATTGCATTTGCAGTGGGAGTTGTGAGCAGATATATGTCTAATCCTGGCAACAAACATTGGGAAGCAGTCAAGATGATTTTAAGATATCTGAGTGGCACTAAGAACAAGTGTCTCTGCTTAGGTAGAGGGAAAGCATCCATTATTGGTTACACAGATTTTGACTATGCTGGTTGTGTAGACAATCGTAAGTCTACATCAGGGTACATTTTTCATTTTGCTGGAGGTGCTATCTCTTGGAGATCTCGTCTTCAAGAATGTACAATTGTTTCCACCATAGAAGCAGAGTATGTTGTAGCAAGTGAGGCATGTAAGGAAGTGTTGTGGCTTTCTCATCTTGCTTGTGATATGGGTTTACCTCAGCATGTACCTCGTTTGCTCAGTGATAGTCAGAGTGTCATTGCCTTGGCTAAGAATCCGGTCTATCATGCAAAGACCAAGCACATTGAGGTGAGGCATCACTTCATTCGGGATTGCTTAGCCACTGAGCGCATTATTCTTGAGAAGTTTCACACTCGAGATAATGTTGTAGATGCTTTGACTAAAGCTCTACCACAGGATAGCTTTCCACACTGTTCTCACTTGATGGGGGTTACTTGATTCATGATCTTACAGTCACTTGTATACTATGTAACATGCCCATCAGGTGGGAGGTATAGTTTGTATACTTACACTCAGGTATTCTTTATCATTCTTTATTTTTTTTTCTCATAGTTACTTTGGCCATATTGGCCTTTATTGGGAGATTGTTACCATTAGTGTCCATGTGAAAGGCCAAATGGCCACTAGACACTTCTTTGTATATGTTCTTTAATAAAACATATAGTGGCCTGGTCAGTCACGAATTGTAAGTTCGAACGCATTTGTAAGACCTAACAAGTATGTCTTCGTGCTCTCGGTGTACTGTGTTTTTCTTGCGTATTCTACAGTCTCTATGCAGAGTACCGTGTGTGGCCTAAGGAGCTCAGTTTTCTACTTCAAGGATATCGTCATGGAGATCGTGAGAAGGAGAGTGCACTATGGTGCATCGCCATCGAAATACTTCAGTAATTGAGGAATCGACTTTACAATTCAATATCATACATAGGAAATATGCACCCTATCATCTTCAAGCCAATGGTCTTGTAGAAGGTACTAATAAAGTATTGCAATACTTTCAAAATTAGTAAATATAAAGAGAATAGATTGGGACTTACAATTGCATCATGTGCTATGGGCATATAGAGTAGCCTACAAAATTGCTATTGGGAGAACTCCATTCAATTTGGTGTATGGCCAGAATGCAGTTTTGCCCATGGAATTTTTGATAGCAACTTTAGAAAAGGCAATCAAATGCAATGGATAGGTCATGAATTATCTAAGACAATTATGGAATCAAAAAAATTAGGAACATCCAGAATGCAAGCAGTCATGAGTATTTATGCAGATAAAAAGAGACAAGAAGCCTATCATGATATACATATCAAGGGAAAAGATCTGCAAGAAAGAGATTTAGTGTTGGCATATACTACTAAGCAACATACTAGGAAACTAGAGAAGAAAGGACATGGACCATACATTATTCATCAAATTAGTCCTAGTAGAGCTGTCCAATTAGCAAATCTAGATGGAAAAATCATGCCAAACTATATAAGTGGTTGTAGAATCCAAAGATATAGAATGCCTTTAACCACTGAGGAATGGAGAAGAATGCAACTATCACATAGAAGAAGACAAGAAGAAGAAAGAATTAGACAAGAGGATAAAAAAGAGGCTAAAATAAAAATGGGGAAATATAAAGGAGTACATGAGGTATTGGTATATGGGTACAAAGATTGATTTCAGTTTTGTAAAGAAGCATTCACCTACCTATGCAAGATTCACCAAGTTTTTAGATTTTAAGGAAAAAGCTAATGAGGACATTGTAATCACAATATTTTTACAATTACAATGCTTTCCAAGGTTACCCAAATACACCAAACCACACAGGGTAGTGACTTTGGTTATAATGAATAACAAAGATAAGAGCAAACCTTATGGTGTGGTAGACATGACACCTTATATTCATGAGCAATTGAGGGAGACTCCCAAACATTGGGAGATAAAAAAAATTCCTGAATGGAGCTCAACTACTCACCAAAATAATATATCATGTTCTGGGTATGGAGGATCAACTCAAGTTGGCTCCTGAAGCAAAGGTATTTAGATCATTAATGAGTAATGTGAAGAGTCCTCTCAAGTCAATAACTATCTAGGAAAGTAGGTAGAAAAAGGAAGGAAGAACTCAGTGAAATGACTCAATCAATCAAAAAATGGAAAATGGGTCCCAAAAAAATAGACCTAAGAATCACAAAAGTCACTGAAGAGGAAATAAAGAAAGCGCAAGGGAAATTCCAAGCCGACTGAGAGCCGCATCCTCCTCAAACAAGTGAAGAGAAATTATGTTCATATTTGATGCAAGATGGTGACAAGAGAGCAGCTTATGAAGCTCAGTACCTAAAGATGTTAGAAGATTTTTTAGACAAAGCTATAGATTGGACTCAAGCAGAGATGGAACACTATGAAGAACTTCATAATGAAATGATGAATGCAGAGACTAAAGTTGTTTTTATAAAGAAAGAAGCAGTATTACTTTCCTACTTCAAAGAATTACAAGGACCTCTTGAGAAGAGAACAGTAGTTGTGGCAACTGTGAGAAGACCAAAGAAGGAATCTAAAAGAAAAAGAAAGGTTAAGGAATCAAAACAAAAGGGACTTTTGAAGGAAAGCAAGGAATATCAGAGTCAAGCTGGAGAATCAACCTTGATCCATAAAGTTGAAATACCAAAAGAATAGGGTGTCTAAATAACAGTAGTAGATGGCTCTTAAGAAGTGTAAGACTACACTAAAGAAAGAACCCATTCAAACACAAACACTGATATTGAAGGATTTCTCCTCAAAAGTTTGAATCTATCACTACCAAGTACTCTTATAAAGACAAGACAGATTCAAGGATCAACCACCAAATAGATGGAGGAAGTGAAACAAGGAGAAAAGGAAGAACCCTTTGAGAATATAAATACCACTATCAAGGAAACAACAAATGAGCTAGGAATGGCACAAGAATGTCAGGGCAGTAAAGAAATATTTAAAATAAATGATGATATTTTTGAAAAAGGAAAAAAGACAGAGCAGTTTTTTATACTAGAAGAGTTGAGGTCATATAAGAAAGAGGAAAAAGGTTGTGTTGTGATGAGTCATGATATGCAGTAAGCATCAGAATCCAAGAAATTGGAATCCAAAAGTAATGGAGCAAAGGCATAGAACGAGGACACAAACTTAAAAGTGTAAAAGTAATAGTAAGACAGGCGTTCAAGAAATTCTTGATGACATCCAAAAAGAAACAGTGTATTGAAGCATGGATGTAGAAATGCAGGATGTACATACAGAAGAAGAAGCATCAAAAACTAAACATGAAGAGGAAAAGTTAGAAGCAAAGTAGGAAGAAGAAAAGTCTCAGGAAGGACTAAAGCAGATAGAAGAAGTAAAGGGAGAAGATCAGGAAGAATGTGAGTCAAAGGAAAATGAAGAAGACTATCAAAGAAATCAACAGCTTGAGGTAACACAGTTTGAACATACTACAAGAATAGAAAGGATTCCCAAGGATATCAGGGGTGTATGTGAAACAATAATGAGGAATATTGAAGATTTAAGACCTGCAAGCAGAAACATTATTCTATCAGGAATAGCTAAAGAATCAGAATTTGTTAAAGGGCATAAGGTCATAGAAGAATATAAAAAAAGAGAAGCATCAGTTGGAGGAGGATCTCAAGGAGGAGCAACTGAGAAATGAGAAATATTTGGAGAAAGCAATGGCATTAGAGACACAAGTAGTGCAAAACAAAAACAGAATAGGATTCTTGGAGGAAAAATGCACTAAACAAACTAAGACTATCAATAAAATGGGGGAAGATATCAAAAGATTAGAGTCCAAAAATAAGATATTACAAACTTCATATCAAATTTGCACTAAAGCCAATGAAGAAATTAATAGAATCCTCATGGACGAAGGGCAGATGATCACAAAAGTACAAAAATACAGGTGCTAAAAAGGAAGAAGTGAAGCGAATGAGGTTGCAGTTGGAACAAACCAAAGAAGAGTTAAAGGATGCAAAAGAGTTAGAAAGACAAGCTGACGCACATGTTGGCACTACAATGAGAGGATATAATAGGCTTAATGAAAAGGTGGAAAAGGAAAAGGAAAAATGGGAAGAACTCAATTGTTGTGCCTATGACCTAGCTGTGTGATTGACACTAGCTTTAGATGATCTGATGCTTTGTCTATCTCAGTCTAGGTGTCTACCTGATCTTAGGTTCATAAGCTTTATCTTATAGTCCCAATTTTTTCCCAAATACAGCTTTGATGCAATGTTCTTTTGAATCAGTTACTTGTTCTTTTACAGCTTGAACGTGAGAAATTATAGTTTTCTTGGACTTATGTCGTGCTTATCGTCACCATAATTAATCAATATCATTAGTCATATTTATCCTAAGCTAAGAATTGACCAAGGGGGTTAAGAATAATTCCAACCTCAAGTCGCTTCTCCCTTGATCACACTTGAATGCTCCAGATACACGTTCCCAAACTTGCAGCAAACTTGCCACCTTGCTTTGACTCCCTTGAATGCCTCTCAATAGACCTGTAAATGTCCCAAGGTTAGATCAAGCTTTAGACTTAATAATTTTGATAGACCCCTTGCATTCAGGTATCTCCAAGACCTATTTTTCCCCCCAAAAGCCAGTCAAGCTTTGTGTGGGATTCTCAACGAGCTTTCCAAGGAGCTCAAAATCACTCAAAACGGAGTTCGTATGAGAAAAGTTATGTCCAATTAGGCTTTTGGGAGCCAAAACAGGCAAACGTGACCTCTCATAGAATCGTGATTTTTTGCAAATCAAGTAGCCAAAAAGTCGTGGTTTTTACAAGTGCAACAACGAGAGAATCACGATTCTCTCAAAATCCACAATTCCAGGAAATCGTGACTTTCTCAAAATTTCCAGGCAAAGAATTATGAATTTCTCAAATCTCTAAGTCCAAGAAATCGCGATTTTCTCAAAGTCACTAAGACTAGGAAATCCTGAATTTCTCAAAATCACTAAGTCCAGGAAATCGCGATCTTCTCCAAATCACCAAGCAAAGAATCACAAATTTCTCAAAATGCACAAGTCCAAGAAATCGCAACTTTCTCAAAATCACCAAGCAGAGAATCGAGAATTTCTCAAATATTTAAGTCCAGGAAATCGCGATTTTCTCCAATCCTCTCAATCCAGAGAATCACGATTTTCTCAAATACCAAGTCCAGAGAATCGCGATTTTCTCAAATTTTCCAAGTCTAGAGAATCGCAATTTTCTCAAAGTTTCCAAGTCTAGAGAATCGCGATTTTCTCCAATTGCGACTTTCTCCAAATCCAAAATGCATAGAATCGCGATTTTCTCAATTTTCACAAGTGTAGAGAATCGCGATTTTCCCAAGATCTACAAGCTAGAGAATCGCGATTTCCTTGAATTTTCTAAGCCCAGAGAATCCCAAATTTCTCAAAATGCACAATTCTAGAGAATCATGATTTTCTCACTTTCAAAGAATTGCTCAACAATTTTTAGGTGGGAAAAATTTTTTAATTTTCCAAGGAATCATGATTATATTAGAAAGTCGCGATTTTTTGAGTTTTTAGATGGGAATTTTCAATTTTTGCGTCGAGTCCCAAATGTACAAAAAATCATGGAAAACACAAGCGCATGCATTCCCAAGCACTTCCTAGCTCTTTCTTCCACTCCCACACATGAGAAATGATGTGAAAATGGTAAAAATGCACTCAAAAACAAAAAGATTCTAAGAAGATGAAGAAGGATGAAGATAGTGATGATGATGGAGAAGAAAAATCAGAAAATGATTATTTTTACCTTCCAACATCGCAAATCTACGATCTTACCATCACAACGCTCGTCCTCGAGCAACGCTCCCCGGCAGTAGCGCCAAAATTTGGTGTAGCTCAAGTTTAAGAACCACCTCCTTTACTTGTCAATCCTCGGAGACGTGAGGAGGTGAAGAACCCAAATGTGCAAAAAATCATGAAAAACACAAGTGCATGCATTCCCAAGCACTTCCTAGCTCTTTCTTCCACTCCCACACATGAGAAATGATGTGAAAATGGTGAAAATGCACTCAAAAAAAAAAAATTCTAAGAAGATGAAGAAGGATGAAGATAGTGATGATGATGGAGAAGAAAAATCAGAAAATGACTATTTTTTACCTTCCAACATCGCAAATCTACGATCTTACCATCACAACGCTCGTCCTCGAGCAATGCTCCCCGACAATAGGACCAAAATTTGTGGTAGCTCAAGCGTAAGAACCACCTCCTTTACTTGTCAATCCGCGGAGACGTGAGGAGGTGAAGATCATGAGCGATTGTGGTGAGCAAATGTGATTGACAAGAACATACATGTACGCACACGCACACAAGGCAAGATCAAAGAGAGGAACAATGGAAAGCTTCAATTACACAACAACTCTCTTACAAAAGCTTCAAACTCTCATAAGCCAACTCTCTAACAAGCTATCAAAAAGCTAACCTCTCTATAGTTCTTTTTATAGTTTTTTGACTAGTTTTGGCCCTATCCAGACCTAGTGTCTGGCCTAGTCAAAAATTAGGTTCTAGGGCTTATTTGGGGGCTCAAATAGACTCTAAAAATTTTGAAAATTGGTAGGTAGCTACTTCTAATACTCCTTAATACCGGGAGCTCTTGGGTTTGCACAAAATGGAGTTTGAAAAAGGTGAAATGATATTTACGATGGTTTTAGTGATGAAAATCACTCTTTTTGTAGGGGTTTCTTCTGAAAATTTGACATACACTTCTTGGAGCTCCCCACTTGCTCCTTCTTCTTGTGTTTCCACTTCTTTGATGTGTTCTTGCACCTTGTGCTTGACCTTGAGTTCCAACAACAGGTTCTGAATATATCGAGAACTTTGTATGTATGTATGTATGTATGTATGTATGTATGTATGCATGCATGCATGTATGCATGCATGCATGCATGTATGTATGTATGTATGTATGTATGTATGTATGTATGTATGTATGTATGTATGTATGTATGTATGTATGTATGTATGTATGTATGTATGTATGTATGTATGTATGTATGTATGTATGTATGTATGTATGTATGTATGTATGTATGTATGTATGTATGTATGTATGTATGTATGTATGTATGTATGTATGTATGTATGTATGTATGTATGTATGTATGTATGTATGTATGTATGTGTGTGTGTGTGCACTCATGCATGTGCCATGCTTTGCAAGTGTGTATGTTTGTATTCTTGTATTCTAGCATGTATGTATGTTTGTATTCTTATATTCTTGCATGTGTATGTTTTTATTCTTGTATTCTTGCATGTATGTATGTATATATGTGTGCATGTTTGATGCTTGCCTATGTGATGCTTGCATGTGTGTATGTTTGTATTCTTGTATTCTTGCATGTATGCATGTAACATGTATGTGTGTATGTATATATGTATGCATGTGTGATTCTTCTATGTGTGATGTTTGCATGTGTGTATGTTTGTATTCTTGAATTCTTGCATGTATATGTGTATGTTTGAAATTTGAATGTATGTGTGATGCTTGCATGTATATATATACATTGAGCAATCCTTTTTAAGGATTTCAAGGCTTGCACATTGAACGTATTAGACTTTGGAATCTATCTCTAATCAGAAATTTGGTAATCTAATCTTGTTTCTAGATGTACATAGAAGTATGTATGCAAGTGTGTGCAGAAGCTAGGCATGTATATGCCAAAATAAATGGACATAGGTATGGACAGGCATGTATGTGCCAACATAAATCAAGACATATATATATATATATATATATATATACATATATATATATATATATATGCATGTGTGGATAGCTATGGGTAGGTATGTATATGATTTGATTGATATGTATGCCAGATATGTGCAAGTTCACTTCACCTTGCTAACTCTTGTTGCCCTTGTTGCCCCTAGCATTCAAAGTGACTGTATTGGGATCTTTATTTTCTTTGCAGTTTTACAGTCTTTAACCACTTCAATAGAGGTTGGCATGTCTTTCTCTAAGAGGATGTCAAGTGTGAATCTTTTTGTCAAGTAAGTATTCATCAGGTGAAAGGTGACTCTCATGGTGAAGAGTGACTCTCATATCATATCATGTGTGTGGCTTGTCATGATTTTTCATTCGCAGTTGTATACCCACCATTGGGTACTGATGAGTTTAGTGGGATGTCATAGTATTGAGTCGAAATTAGCATAATATAGTTGATTTTCCATATAATGGTATATATATTGGGATTTTCTTGGATCCATTTTGATATATGTATTGGATCCTATCTTCAATTAACATTTTGTTATTTTCTTTTTCCAAGTTTAATATAATGGTAGGTACCAATATGGAAGCCTTGAGAAGATGAGATCAAGAACTCACTGTAGGGCGTCATATGATGGGAGGTAATGCATGCAATCATATTTGAGTGTGACTTTTTAGAGGATTTCAAACCTCAAGGTCATCTACTTTCTTGTTTTTTTAGTAGCTGAGTATCAAAAGGTGTTTCAAAAGGTATGTAATAGTGCATGTACAATGCATATGTGTCGGTATGTGTTGGTATGTATGTGATGGTGTGTATGTGCAAGTATGTATATGATGGTGTGTATGTGCAAGTATGCATGTACAATGTATATATGCATAGGGTGTATAGGTATGCATAGATGGGGTATGCATTGGGTGTGCAAGTATGTAGATATGCATTGGCTGTGCAGGTATATTTCCCTAGGGACGATAAAAATTTATTGGAACATACCAAAATGTCTTCAAGGAAATAAAGTATTATTTACACTTTTGTGGTAAAGTGTTACTTTGAGTTGGTTTTGAGGAGGGATCGCTAGTTGAAGGTAGTATGGAATTCATATTGGGCAATGCAACGTTGCTACTGGAGCATTGCCATATCCATTGGTTTCGACTGTGAATCTTTCACTCGTACTTGCGACCATGCTCTCTTAAGTACAAGTCGTTCAGACCTTCTAGGCCTACCATTTTGGCTCCAACATCTCCAAAGTCTCTTAAACCAAGTGTGTTCATAACAATTGGTATCAGAGGAGTGTCTCCACCCAACCGGTCCCATCGGACCGTCACGGGAGCAATAACCAATATTTCTCAAATAGCTTCTGAGGAGTCGTCTCTCAACTGGGACACATTATGATGCATCGTGGAGACAAAGTTGATTGATTCTTAGAAGCGACATGCCTAAATCAGGCATCAAGGGTCCTTAGATGCGTCTTTTGTTTTGGCCCTAACCAAACCTTCTATTATCCTCCCTCAAGCATGGAAGAGAAGGATCATTTTAGCTTGTTAACCAGGATCATGGTGAGGGGCTGTCTCATCTACATGAATATGAGCTACCCGGGGATCCAGACCCAGGCATTGCTTGCATGGCTCGTCTCGAAGACTTGCTTATGAAGCTTGCGAAGGTGAGCTTGCATAATGCCATGGAGCATGCCACAATACCACCTACTCTGCCGGTAGACCCTCTTGGCAATTTGCAACCCATCAAACCTACTATATATTCGGGATAACGTGATTCTCTCATTTTGGGCAAGTGGATCAGAGAGTGCGAGAAGAGTGTTTCATTTTGAGTGAGAAACTAAAACGACCTCAGATATCCATTCCTGAATAAATGGAAAACCCCATGGAATCTCTATTCAATAAGCTGCATGCGACTGTGCATCAGATGAATTCCCTTAACCATTATGAGTCTTCAGATCATGAAGTTGCTGTTCTCAAAGATTACTTATGTTATTCCCTTACAAATATATGTTATGAACGTTAGAATAGGAAATTTCAGGACTTTCAACATATAAGAGATAAGACTTAAGTGTGTCTGTCGTAGCGCCATGAGTATGCCAATCAGTTCTAAGACTTTGAAAAAGAGAGTAATCTTCATATTGCACTTTCAGTGCTGATATATCAGACGTATATCTTTGCAAGGCAAAGCGTATGTGAGTATGTGTGTAATTTCTTGTGTTACCGCATTCACTAGTGTAAAGGTACATATGAGAGAAAATCCACGTTTAGGAATCTGACAAACACAATCCTCTCACTTAAAATTTAATAGATAAACGAAGGAAAAAGAAAAACACTGCATAAATAGAACAAAACCTCGAGTCTCTCGAGTTTGCAGATATATCTGCTATCAGGTGTTGAAGCTTACAGATGATACAAACAGCTTTGGGGGCCGCTACCAGTACTTCTCTTACTATGATATTGCCTGAATACCAAGGTATTGAAGCTTACAGATGATACAACCAGCTTTGGGGGCCGATACCAGTAGTTCTCTTACTCTAATATTGCCTGAATACCAAGGTGCTGAAGCTTACACATGATACAACCAGCTTTGAGGGCTGATACCAGTAGTTCTCTTACTCTGATATTGCCTGAATACCAAGATGTTGAAGCTTACAGATGATACAACCAGCTTTGGGGCCCGATACCAGTAGTTTTCTTATTCTGATATTGCCTGAATCCAAGGTGTTGAAGCTTAAAGATGATACAAGCAGCTTTGGGGGCCGATGCCAGCAGTTCTCTTACTCTGATATTGCCTGAACACCAATGCCTGTGAGCATTTGGTCAATATCCTTTGCGTAAAAACATGTGTGTCGATATCAGCATCCTGTTCACAGTACGAAGGTCATCAGTCCTTGTATGCACATCTTCTGAAGAGACCTCCATCAAAAGTACATGATCTGTCTGCGCCGTTCGGCAGCTGCTACGCCATATTCAAGTGGCATCCCCATCAGACACACTGTAGAAAGTAATTCTGTCACTATGTCGCTGAGTTTCCTCGATGACGGGGTCGCCGGTTCGTCTGTCTGTGGAACTGAAACCATGTACGGCCGAAGTTCTCTGGTAACGATCGCTCGGCCTCGCGCCTCCGTGATCCACGTCGACCCGATTGAACTTCCAACCGCAGTCTACGGACTCTTTGCTTCATCTTCTCCCGCAGCTCTCTTTATTCGAAGGTCGCTGGATCAGGTTTCTCCTTCGTTCTCCTCGATATTCTAGGCAGTAACCTCAGAGCCCCTCCTGCAATTCGGTCCCCTCTATCTTGATCATTTTGACCGCAGCCTCTCCTTTTTTTGGTAAAATATATAAAATTAAATTAAAGGAAATAACTAAAAGAACAATGAAATTTGATTCGTGTGCAAAACAAGAATTCTTTGGATTGGTTCTAGTCCGGGTAACCTAATGTTGTGACACCTTGAGTCTCTAGGAGGAAGTTCTGAGTTCAAGTCTTGACTTGACATATGATGGGTGCCTCTACCTTACGAGGTTGGGTGTGTGAGTGTGTTTCCAATTCATTGTACTCTAAAAAAAAAAAGGAATTCTTTGGATCCAATAGCCCTAAAAATCTAGATCTAACAAGATTCCATAAAGGGTTGTTCATCCAAACATAGGTATTATGAAGCATTTCTCCATCTTGAAAGGCTTATGATTCACCCAAATCACAAAACCTCTTTCAGTAACCTCAGGAAGCTTCATGAAGAGGGGGAATCCAAGAAGATGTGTTCCCTTTGAATTGCATCTTTAAGTTTAGAGCAAACTTTGGAAAGATATAAATGGATCATTTGGTACTTTTAAATGGAATTTTTAAAGCAATTCCATCTTCGTTTTCAATATTTGAGATGCATCTTGAAGTGATCTTTATTTTTTTTATACAAAACCTAATTGTTCTATACATCTTTCTCGTTATCGAGCTTCTAATATCAGTCCTATGCATCTTGAGTACTCTGATTCAAGGAGAAAAGTCCTATTTTTTTCTATTAGATTACCAATCCCTAGAGTGAAAATACATGAAGTTGATATTAGAATCCACATAAGAATGGGATAGACGTCCTTTAAATTGGTGAACTACTTAGGCCACATGCATTTAGAAAGATGGTTGTTGATTTCTTAAATAGACAAGGGAGAAGTGATAAGTTCCTAGAGGGCGAGTGTTGGGTTGTAGGGTGTGCACATATATTGTGTATATTTGTAGGCTTGCACATGGGAACACCCTCTTAAGACCTTTTTAATTACTCTCCAAGACTATGGCTTGAAGACTAGTCCACTTTTTGTACTTTCAAAAATATAGGAGAAAAACCAAGCACTATTCTTGGGAGATTTGTTTGTTAGGAGTATATTTTTGAAGTTCTCCTTATGATATGTTAGTTAAGCACATGTTCACTTTTTGACTAGTCTTTAGAGCACATGGGGAAAAGAGCTTACCTTATAAATAGAGAAGCTCATTTTTAGAAAAGGGAGCTTGTGGTTCACGTGAGCTCCATGTACATATCTTCTAGAAATGGAAGGGAAGACTCTTTAATTTTAAGAATATGTGCACTTGTGTATATTTGTCTTTGTGTATGAGAGTGTGGTGTGTGTGCATGCTTCTCTCTCCTTGTGTGTGAGTAGAATGGTGTTGCATTTCTTGTATTTTCCATTTGTGGACTAGGATCCTAGATGACCTTCCTCTCTATGTTCTCAAGGGTTTGTGGCATTACTTGGCATAGTTGACCAATGGCTTGAGCACTTTAGAGGGTTGACTTGTGAAAGGAGAGTCCTTCTTGAGCTTTCCTATTCTTTATATGCAAGGTGGTGTGGGTCTTGGCTCCCCTTGGTCATATTACAACAACAATTTGGCATCATTGTGAGGGAGAACGACCTTTCATCACTTGGAGAGATCAAGAGCATGTGATAAAATATTGAACTGCGATTTTCTCTACTTATGTAGGTAGGTTTGAGTTCTTGCACGTCATTTGCACCTCCCTTTGGACCATTCGCCCATCTTAAAGCATACCATTTTTTTCAATTTTTCTAGTGTATTTTATGTTCATTTTTGTTGTTGAAGGAGAACCCCTCCTTAACCCCCTTCTCTCTCACTCTCTCACATACACACCTCCACTCACATCCACTTTGGCATCACCCTCCATCTCTTTCATTTCTTGAAGTTGATGTCTGCCTTCGATGGAGGGATGGGGGGTACATTCTCTCTTTGCCTTTTCCCTCTCTTCTTAGGTTGAAGATTTACATCTCCCATGAATCTATTTTGGATACTCACAAAGGAGCCCTTGGAATTTAACATCGCGAATGCTCATTGATGAGGATATGTAGCGAAGTTCTTAACTTGGTGGGTGAAAACATTAACTCCACTCTTTATTATGGTTGCATGTGGGTTGGTTGTAAGGTTGGTGGGGGAAGATCATTCTTTCCCTCCTTTTTCCTCCCTACCTCATTTTGGGGTCGAGCTCATTTGGGAGCTCCCCCCATTGGCACCATGGCAAGATGGAGCTAAGCTCTCCCTATGATTCCTCTTCTAATCAAGATCGTGCTCAGTTGGGCACCTTCAGAGGCCCCAGCACCTTCCGCATTTATCATGGTTGAGTTCGAGCATTTGTGATGCTCCTTCTCGTCATCTATTTGGTATGTGGAAGCATGGAGCTATCTCTTGCTCCCTCATTCTGATGAGCATTTCCCCACACAAGATTGTGCATATGCTCCCATGCTCACTATTGAGGCACTCACGATAGAGCATCACTCTCAATACCCCTTACCTAGATAGGCTCCCTTATGCCTCATCTGTGATACTTATGTAGGCTTTTGCTCTCTTAGGAAGCTTTTTCCTTTCTCATTGTGGCTTGGACGGTCATCTTTTGGACTCCATATTGAAAAGGCATTTTGGCTCCTCTCCTTCAACTTGGCATGCCGACTTGTGGAAAATGGAAATCATGTGCTCATCATCATGAAAGGGGTACATATGAAAATGGAAGTCATCAACCAAGGAAATAGGGATTGCTCGTGGTGATGTCAATAGTGGATACTACAAGATGATTTTCTACCTCCCGTATGGTTTATCTTCTCCTTCCTCGAGCCCCCTTTGTCGATGCCAGAGTTGGAGCATGTGGTGCTAGTGATTCGTGAAAGAGGATGATATGGATTCTATGAAGAGATAATGGCTATCTTATGATCCTTACCATAACCAATCATATGATGGCAAGCACTAGAGAAGTCTATCGATCTATATGTGACATCCTAGAAACCTTGTCGAAAACTTTATGAACATGCCAGCTCAAATGGTGGTGCCATTTCTCTTCGATGGGTTCTCTCTGGTAGAAATTGTACCCATCCATAAGAAATTTTTATTCTCTACAGATATGTGCCATGGTAGTTTTAGCTGTCTGTCATAGTAAGTTGTCATAGGAGATGTTCTTTGTCGTACTTGATTGATCTGCAACAGTTCCTCTTACAATATCACATATTGTTTCCCCTCGGATTCAGAAAATTCTAGTACCTTTTCATTGGCAAAATTTGGGTAATGTTTGGGATGCTACAGATGTTTGAAGCTTCTGAGATTCAAGGTTCTAGGTATGCTTGCAAAACTGGATGCATTGAGGTTCTCCAACTGATAAGGAGCTTATGGACGAGGTTGTTCTATTGTTGCTATTCTTGTATTCTCCATTTGTGGAGTAGGATCCTAGATGACCTTCCTCTCCATGTTCTCAAGGGTTTGTGCATTGCTGGGAGTAGTTGGCCAATGGCTTGAGCACTTTGGAGGGTTGGTTGGATGAAAGGAGAGTCCTTCTTGAGCTTTCTTATGGCTTCCATGCAAGGTCTTGTGGGTCTTGGCTCCCCTCGGCCATATTACAACAAGAGTGAGGTTCTTCCAAGTTGCATTCTCTTACAAAAAACAAAAATAGAATTAGTGTTCCTTTTAGGAAGACAAGACCAAAATTCACTACAAGAAAAAGGGGGGCGTAGCGACGCCCCCGAATCGGGAAAAAAACGAAAACCGTCGCTTATGCGACCAAACCGTCGCATAAGCGACGGTAAAAATTTCGGATTTTTTTTTTGGCCGAGCATCGTCGCATAAGCGATGACAGCGTCGCATAAGCGACGCTAAACCAGAAGCGTCGCTAGTAGCTTCACAGGTTAGCGACGCACTTAACGACGATGGCAAACTGCAGAGCGTCGCATATGCGACGCTCTGGAATGTAAAAAAAAAATTCAATTCTCCCGGCACATTTGTGCCGGGCCTTGAACGCGAGGAAGAATACAGACCGAGAGAGAGAGAGAGACATACAGCGCGCGAGAGGGAGAGAGAGAAGCGAGACATACACAAGGTATGCGCACACACACACTCACACACACACATATACACGCATAGACACACACACACATACGCAGACACACACACATACACACAAATACACACATAGACACACATACACAAGACGCGCACACACATACACACACATAGACGCTCACACACATACACACACATATACACTCACAGACACATACACACATAATGATGCATCCACACACATACACATGCATACACACATAGACACACATATACACACACACACACATATGCATACACACACACATAGAGAGACATACACACACATACACATACATGCATACACATACACACATAAACACATACACACACATAGACACATACACACATAAACACATACACACTCATAGGTACACACACATACACATAGACACACACACATATAGTATATACACACACATGCACACATAGACACATACACACATACACATGCATACACACACATACACATGCATACACACATACAGACACATATACACACACATACACACACATATATGCATACACACGTGACACACATAGAGAGACATACACACATAAACACATACATGCATACATTTGCATACATAATGCATATGCATATGCATATAATGTACATACATACTTACATGCATACATAATGCACATGCATAGATACATACACACACAGATACATACACACATAGACACATACACACACATGAACACATACATACTCATAGATACACACACATACACACACAGACACACATACACATAGACGCGCACACACATACACACACATAGACGCTCACACACATACACACACATATACACTCACAGACACATACACACATAATGATGCATCCACACACATACACATGCATACACACATAGACACACATATACACACACACATATGCATACACACACACATAGAGAGACATACACACACATACACACACATACACATACATGCATACACATACACACATAAACACATACACACACATAGACACATACACACATAAACACATACACACTCATAGGTACACACACATACACATAGACACACACACATATAGTATATACACACACATGCACACATAGACACATACACACATACACATGCATACACACATACACATAGACACACACACATACACACATACACATAGACACACACACATACACACACATACACACATAATGATGCATACAAACACATACACATGCATACACACATACAGACATGTACACACACATACACACATAATGATGCATACACACACATACACATGCATACACACATACAGACACATGTACACACACATTCACACACACATTCACACACATTCACACACATATACATACATGCATACATATTGCATATGCATATGCATACATACATACTTACATGCATATGCATACACACACATATGCATACATACATACTTACATGCATATGCATACACATGCATATGCATACACATGCATATGCATATGCATACATAATGCATATGCATATGCATACATAATGCATATGCATATGCATACATAATGCATATGCATATGCATACATAATGCATATGCATATGCATACATAATGCATATGCATATGCATACATAATGCATATGCATACATAATGCATATGCATATGCATACATAATGCATATGCATATGCATACATAATGCATATGCATATGCATACATATGCATATGCATACATAATGCATATGCATATGCATACATACATACTTATATGCATACATAATGCACATGCTTACATACACTGTCATAATGTATACACACACACATACACACATAGACACATACACACATAATTATGCATACACACACATACATATGCATACACACACATATGCATACATACATGCATACACATACACACACATAGATACATACATACACACTCATAGACACACACACATACACATAGACACACACACATATACACACACATACACACATAGACACATGCACACGTAATGATGCATACACACATACACATGCATACATAGACACACATAATAATGCATACACACACATACATATGCATACACACACATGCATACAAACATATACACACACACATGCATACACACATATACACACACATATACACATATACACATATACACATACACATGCATACACACACACATGCATACACACATACAAACACATATACACACACACATACACACATAGATACATACACACGTAATGATGCATACACACATACACATGCATACATAGACACACATAATAATGCATACACACACATACATATGCATACACATACATATGCATACATACATGCATACACATACACACTTAGACACATAGACACACATAGATACATACATACATATAAACACATACACACTCATAAACACACACACATACACATAGACACACACACATATACACACACATACACACATAGACACATGCACATGCAATGATGCATACACACGTACAAATGCATACATAGACACACATAATGATGCATACACACACATACATATGCATACACACACATGCATACATACATGCATACACATACACACATAGATACATACACACACGTAGATACATACATATACATAAACACATACACACTCATAGACACACACACATACACATAGACAACACACACATATACCTACACACATACACACAGATGCATACACACACATACACATGCATGCACACACATACACATGCATACACACACATACACGTATATATATATTGATTTCTAACCATTTTGTTTTATATGTTAGGTATTATGGATCCCAGTAAAGAGAGAAAGGCGAAACTCACTCTCATAAAAAGTCTTATGAGAGCAAGAGTTCCGTCAGATACTCTAGGGGCCATAATGCGGGACTACGCAGACATGTCCGATGAGGAGCTGGATTATACGATCCAGATGCTTACGCGATCAGACAAGGGCTCTTCTGCGGATCCACATGCAGGAAGAGAGCTATCTGCTCATAGGTATGTTTTTTTTCATAATTTTTTTTAATGATATTATAGCACATATTTTTATTTATTTCTATCTATCTATCTATTTTTAGGACACCTATACCACCTCCAGCACGTGATAGCAGAGCAGAGTTGCCTATGAGGACATGCATAGGCACCTTAGGACTAGAGTGCGACATAGAGCCGGAGGGGAACATTGTGTACATAGGGAATGGATTGGCGTTCAAGAGAAGAATGCGGGCACTATGCGACTCTTACCTGCGCTTTATCCACTTACCATGGAAGTAAGTAAAAGTTTTACATATAAATTGAAATGTATATCTTATGTTTTATTTACATTATGTTTTTTATTTTTGTAGTGAGCATGATGAGAGGGATAAAAAGTACGTGCTTAGTTCACTTGAGACAGAGTTTGGGACAGGATGGTCCCTTAAGTGGTGTTTAAAAGAGATGCGGACACTTATGGCTCATCGTCGCGACAATGCACGGTATGTATGTATATGAGAGAGAGAGAGAGAGAGCTATGTATGTATGTACGTATGTATGTATCTATATATGCATCTATGTATGTATGATGTCATTCCTAAAATCTATTACTCTATGTTTACTGAAAGGCATGTATATTAACTTATATATGTATCTAATATACATGTTTCTATTTTTGTAGTATGTATGTATGCATGTGTATCATGTATGTATACATCTATGTGTTGTGTATAAATGTAATATGTATATACTATGTGTATATATACATAAAAATGTGTGTATTACATTACACGTATGTATGTAGTATATATTTACTGCTATGTATGTAATATAATATAATCCATGTATGTATGTATGTGTGTGTGTATATATGTATGTATGTATGTATGTATATATATATATATATATATATATATATATATATATATATATATATATATATATATATATATATATATATATATATATATATATATATATATATATATATATATATACATATAAAAAAATCTAAAATAAAAATGTATATACATATACATATAAAACCTTTTAGCCATATGTTTGAAGTATATATACACCTCCGACGTCCTACTAGAGAGATGTCTCTCCTCCCAACCTTATGCCTCTATATATAGCTACTCGAATCAACGAGGATCATGATTCATAATATATGTAAAGATATATACACATCATGTAGATAGGATACATAAATATAAAATGGAGTAGATATATTATGCTTCACACATACATGCCTAAATGCACACATAAATATATATATACATACTAACATATTTACATGTACATATTTACACATACATGTACATGCCTACATGCACACATAAACATATATATACATGCATACATATTTACATGTACATATTTACACATAGACACATATACATATATACATGTACACAATTATAAACACTTGCATATATTACGTACATGAATACATGTATACATATATCACACACATGCAAACACATACATATACATGAAATACATATATATGCATACTAATATATGTATACATATAATACACATGAATACACACACATATGCATACATACATGATAAAAATTTACTCCTCGAAGATAAAGCTATATATAAAATAATTAGGCATACCCCCGAGCTTCATGTTCTAACTTAGAAGAACATGATTTCATCTCTCTAGTAGGATTCATCGTTATTCAAGTTAATAAAAAAAACCTATTATATATATCCATTCAGAAGCTTCAAGTTACTATCTAATCTGCTCATATGTTTTCATTATTGCCATCATTTTGGTAAGACATCAATATAGTCTCATCTTCATTATCCTTATTGATTTCATTTATTTCTTCTATTGTTAAATCTATGTTCTCATGAATCACATCATCTATTGGTGGATTAATATCTATTTCTGGTAATTCCTCTTCCTCATCAGTAGAATCAGCATGTAGAGAATTATCCTCTTCATCAAAAAGATTAGTATCATTATCACGTATAATGAGTCTAATTTCTATTCTAGATGTTGATGTATCAGTATCTGATGCTGAATCATCAAGAGGACTTTCTTCAATCTCTCTAACAATAAAATGTTCAAACAATGACCTACCTCTAGGTTGCACATGAATGACTTGCCACCAAGGATGAGCATCTGGGTTTTTATAAAAAAATGCTTGTTCAATATGCCTAGGAAGAATATATGGTTCTTTAGTAGATCGCATTACCTTGGAAGAATCAATTGCCCAAAACCCAGATAATTCCTTTCTTATTGTAGAATTACTACCTTTATACTCCGCTCGATACCAGTCAACCTTCAAAATGACCTATCACAATATATAACAACAAAAACGTCCCATTATTAGGTGCTTAAAAAAAAACTAACTCTAAAAAAAATATATAAACTTTTTTCTACCTGTTTGAATGTACGAAATGAAATTTCGTAGATACCAACAATAGTTCCTACGTAACCAAGTTCGCCATCTATAAGGTTCGTGTCTTTTGAGCTAGCACGTGATAGTTGCTTGAAACAAGCAACAATACTAGAATCCTCTGTTTTACGTAAAGAATCAATGGATTTGATTCTAATATGCTGTCCAAAAGCCCACATATTAGTGAACATTCGAGCCTGCAAAATAAATTGAATTAGTAAATAGAAACTAACATACATATATGAAAAAAATAAAATATATATTTAAATAAAATTACCTTTTGTTCACAACCCATCATTAACTCTCTTTGCTCATCTGAGATTTCTTCATTATTTGCGTTGGCGCGTTGCAAACGACTATATAGCCAATCCGTGAAAGAAGGTATATCTGTAATCTCATTATTATCGAGATTACGTCTAGATCTTTTGTTTTTTCGCCTTTTACTTTGGAGACTTTGAAGTTCCTCGTACTCGCTAACGAATGCTTGCATGCATTCGCTATTATATGCTACAAAAGTGGGAACATCATTTTTTTCTTGAAATGTAAATAAGAATGGAACCCCCTTACCTGATAATACCTCATCGGTTATTTTTGAAGAAGACTCGTTGGTCCATGCACGTGGAGCTTCTTCATGAACTCTTTCAAGGTACTCACTAACGTAATACATGCACTCTTCAAGCATCCAACCCTTTGCCATGGATCCTTCTGGTTTTGCTCTTTCTCGCACATAACCTTTTAGTATTCCCATAAATCGCTCAACCCAAAACATCCATCGAGTGTTGACAACACCGGCAATCTCTATCTCATCTACAAGATGGACTAGTAAATGAACTTGAATATCAAAAAATGAAGTAGGAAGTTCTTTTTCCATCAAACATAGTAGCTCTTTGCATTCACGTTTTTTTTGTGGGATCGAATTTTTATCGATCTCTTTGGATGTAATCCACCTATACAAATCATAAAAACAATTGTAAAGAAGTTAATTAAAAAATAAAAGATATCCAATATTCAAACATATTAAATATAAAAGTATCATAATTACCTTATAAGTGATCCAAGACGATAGATGACATCTCGTACTCCTTTCGTTGTACATCCATCGATAACCAAAGGTAAAATATGTTTCAAAAAGTTATGCCAGTCATGGGTCTTTAATCCAGATAAGCTCTTATCATCCATAGTAAACATGTTTTGAAACGATGCTCCATATCCTGTAGGAGTCTTGATCAATTGAATTCTATTGTTGATAGTTTGTATCTCTTTTGTCGTAAGTACCCAAGGAGCAGATGCATAAGTCGTTTCTTGTCGATGTCTATCAAAAACTGGCCATAACTTTGGTTTGGATTTTTGATCTTTCAAATCATTTCTTGATGTTGTGGTATCTTTTAGTCCAAGAAGATGCTGCCATAGTGAATAACCAATATTTTTGAATATATGCATAGGATCAAGAAGATGACATACTTTTAACTCTTTCCAATACTCCAAAGAATACCATATTGATATGTTCTCTGCGAGTGCCAATTTCCCTTTACCTTTGTTCACATACTCATTATCTGAATCATCACTGAAGATTTCTGCTTCTGGATCTATCAGAGGTCCATCTGTCCATTTTTTATACCAATCCATAGGCGTCATAGGTTTTGGACACTGACCTGTTTCAAGCTTTCCATTAAAATGTATCGCTTCTCTTTTAGATCTTAATGGATGATCATCAGGCAAGAATCGTCGATGTCGAAGATAAATATTTTTGTTGACATTCTTACTATAGATTGATCTCAACCAATCACCACAATATGGACAAGCTTTATAACCCTTAGTAGATATTCCTGCATCATGGAAAATGATAAAAATATAATTAGATTAAATCATATTTATTTACATGCATATTGAATAAAAAAATTACATCAATACCTGAACAAACGCCATATCCAGGAAAATCGTGAATAGTCCAAGCCACAATACCACGAATCGTAATATGTCTTTCATTGATGCTTTTTGATATATCAATGACATTAATACCTCTCCATAACTCTTGAAGATCGTCAATGAGAGGAGCAAGATATACATTCATATCTTTAACTTGTCTTTTGCCTGGGATCAAAAGTGAAAGCATTAAATGTTCCTTTTTAATGCTAAGATATGGCAGAAGATTATAGTTTATGACTACCACTGGCCATGTTGACCATTTACTGGATTTCATGGAGAATGGATTAACCCCATCTAATGCAACTCCTAACTTTAGATTCTGTGGATTTTGTGCAAATTCAGGCCATGTAGAATCAATATGCTGAAAAGCAACACTATCATGAGGAATTCTGATTATTCCATCAGTACTTTTGTGATCATGTCCCCAAGTCAAAAGCTTTGATAATTCGGGGCTTTGAAACATATGTCTAATCCGTGGAGCCAATGGAAAATGTCTCAATACCTTATTCGGGATTTTACCTTCTTCACCCTTATATCGAGGAGATTGACATTTGGGACATGTCAAAGAGTCTGCATATTCACCTCTATATAAAATACAATCGTTAGGACATGCATGTATACATTGATAATCCATACCAAGATTGTTGATTATCTTCTTCATTTCATCATGTGAGGTAGGAAGAATATTTTGACTTGGTAAAAACTTTTCAGATAATAACCTGTAAGTTTATCAAAAAAATGATATATTAAAGAAAGTAAATAAATAAATATACATATATATATATGCATATAATTTTATATATGTGTATGCTTATGTGCATCTTTCAAAATATTCGTAAAAAATTTGATTGTTTGGATGGCAGGATACGATTGTTTGTTTTGGAGGATATGAAGTATGTATCTTCATTGAATGATTTGTCGATTCACGCATATGTTCAGTTTGAAAGTGTGAGAAGCGGATTTATAATTTGTATTCAAAGAATTTGGCACTGTTTATAGGCCATACGATGGTGACCTGGATGAATCGCATGCACAGAGGTTACTCAAGATAGAGCAACCTGATTATAAGGGACTAGTACTAGCAGGATTCCTGGGGTATGCAGTAAACCTCTTGCATGTATATGTGTGATCCTCTCAAGCCACCATGATTTCCACTTTGTATCCTAAACTTCAAATGCGCCTCATCATTGACATGCAAGAGGTTTACTGCATACCCTAGGAATCTTGCTGGCACTAGTCCATTATAATCAGATTGCTCTATCTTGAGTAACCTCTGTGCATGCGATGCATCCAGGTCACCATTGTATGGCCTATAAACAGTGCCAAATTCTTTGAATACAAATTATAAATCCGCTTCTCACACTTTCAAACTGAACATATGCGTGAATCGACAAATCATTCAATGAAGATACATACTTCATATCCTCCAAAACAAACAATCGTATCCTGCCATCCAAACAATCAAATTTTTTACGAATATTTTGAAAGATGCATTAATAGTTTTAAAAGATGCGCATATATATAAGTAGATAGAAAATTGAAAATTATACCTTAATAGTGTCGAAACAGATACATTACTCCATCCAAAACGATTTTGAAGGTTGAGAATAAGTAAGCTTGCACTTAGTCGTGTCAAACGACTTCCTTCATATACATGCTTTAGACATTCCTCTCGAAGATATTTCTCATTTTTAGAAATATCCATGCTCTCACTGTCATTTTGATACCAATCCTCAATAAAATCTGGCATGCCATCATCTTCATCATTGTCACACAAATCTTGTACTTTATCATCTTTTGAATATAGATCTTTCAACTTTGCATATTGCACAGGATTAGTTTTGCGTAGCCTCCTCATGGAAGCTTCTGATAAATGAGGTCTTATTGGTAATTGTGAATGTTGTGGACGAATATCATCAACATCATACGTTGGAATCTACACATATAAACAAAACTCATTAGTATTCCATAAATGAATAAAAATTAAACCTCAAATATAAAATTAAGTATATAACTTATTAAATATGGATAGAAAATTTTTATTCTCTCTAGCTAAAAGGTGCTCTTGGAGGTCTACGCCATCCATAATTCACTAATAGTTCATCACCAGCATGTAATGTAGTAATAGCATTGACAACTATGTATCTTGATACATCTCTACTCATGTATGGTGATTCATGACTATTTTCACGCTCCTCAAATGTGCAATTAGTCCTTGAACTATTATGTAACCCTCGACTACTATTTATTAAACCTGCTATATTTCCATGTGTGTAAGGTCTTCCATCAATATATAATCTTTCATTTTCTGCATGTAAAATCCTTCTACTAGTAAGAGATGCTGCGTTCAAGCATATTCCATAAGTACTCATGCTTTGAACATAACGTGAAAGTCGATGCCAATCTCCCCATCCATATATAGGACCACAAAATGACATAAGAGTGACTTCAGAGTTCGGAGGCACATACAAATCCTCTACAATAAAGAGACCACGACCAGCATTAGTAATAGTGGATGGAGCAATCATATAGCGATTACCCCAAAAGTTGAAAACCTCTCCATCTAAAGGAAGTGGTCCTCTATTCCATCCTCCATATCTTCTTCTATCATATGTTTGTACTAAAGAACGATCACGAGCTGGCAATGGATAATCTCCAGCCGTTTCATTCTCTAAACCAGGAGGTAGAGGATTTCTAGAAACCTCTGCTTGTAATTGATGAACAGCAAGTCCATGACGTGTACGAGGTATATTAACATTATGAGAAAAATCATTATCATCATCATCATCGAGCAAGTATTCCTGTATATCAATAATAATTTGATTTTATACATGGTTTTTAAATAAAAAAATGACATTAATATATATAGAAAATACATACCCAAGCATTATCACGTTGACTAGGTGATGGTGCATGCTCAAAAGTACCATACTCTGCCTCATGTTCAATACATTCCAATCGTGGTCTTCGATACGTGCCATAACAAGAGTTACACCAACATATAATATGCTCTTGATAGTAAAATTCATCATAATTCCTATCGGAGGACACATGTGAAGTCGTTGCATGGGTAGGAGGTGGTGGAGTACCCTCTGATTGATCAGAATCTGCACATCATAAGAAACATAAAAAAAATATATAAGTTATGTATCCATCAAATATAGTTAAAATTAAATATTTCATATACTTACAGTATAAAGTCGTTGCACGATGAGGAGACGGTGGTGGAGTTCCATCTGATTGATCAGAATCTACAAATAATGGTATTTGATATTAATAATTTGATTATCTACATAAATAAAAAATTCACATATACATATTTACACATACACACATATTCACATATACACATTTATACATACACACATATTCACATATACACAACACATATTATTGTGGGATAAATGCATGTATTTTGTATGAATGTGTATATGCATGCATGTGTGTGTACGTATATATGTGGATATGTATATGTGTGTTTATGTTATATGTATGTATATGTGTATATATATACATATATGCATGCGTATATGTTTGCATGTATATGTGTATGTGGGTATGTGTATGTGTATGTGTATGTGTATATGTGTGTATAAATGTGTATGTATTCTGACTTTTTTTTCTGTTTGAGATTAAATTAACAGGAGATATTGTATGGTCGAAAAAAATAAGAGGCGAGCTAACATACCACCTGAGTCGTGGCAGTTTTTTCGTAGACAGCTACGTCTTCAGGAGTCATTTCCTCAGCAGAAGGTACACAAATTAATAGTTTATATTTATAATTTTTAGATATTTTAGTAATTTTTTAATTTAATTTATGTATTTTTTTCCTTGAATAAACAGGCTGCTGCAAGGAAGAGAGTGGAGTCGGGCCACACATCGCACTTAGGTCAAATGGGCCATAATGGTTTTGTAGCTACGTTTGTAAGTATATGTGTTATTGTGAGTATATTTTTTATTTTAGTTAAAATGCAAGCAACTAATGTTTTTTATTTGTTTCATTGCAGCGAAAGGATTATGGCCGATATCCTACGAAACACGAGATCGAGTATGCTACACATTTTGGATATCGGCGTTTGAGCGAGTATATACAAGATCATCCTGATGCCTTTGTGAGTATTTTTAAATTTTATATAATTATTTTGTTGTTATGAATGTTTTAATTATTTTATTGATTTATGTTTGTTATATGTAATACAGGAGTATTATGGGGAGACAAATATGGATGAGGTGGAGAGACAGACACAGGAGGGACGATCTCGATCGTCACAGGGTGATCATGAGGATGAGGATGAGGAAGATCCATCTGATCATGATATTGCTGATGATGATGATGATCATGATGACGATGATTAGGATTTTAGACGTTGATTATGACATTGGATTATGTATTTACATTGATATATACATATATTTATCTATATATTTTTCATTTCAGTCATGTTTTGAATTGTGTGTATGGTATTAAGTAATGAAGAGTTTTGTTCTATTGATTTTTATTATTGTTTATATTAAGCATGTGTTTTAATACTTTAATTATATAATTCATTCATATGTGTGTACCTAAGTGTATATATGTGTGTGTATATGTATGTATGTGCATGTGTATGTGTGTGTATATGTATGTATGTGCATGTGTATGTGTGTGTATATGTATGTATGTGCATGTGCATGTATAAGTGCATATGTGTGTATGAGTATGTGCATGTGCATGTGTATGTGTGTATATGTATATGCATGTATATGTATAACTCTATGTGTATGTGTGTGTATGTGCATGTATATGTGTATATGTGCATGTGTATGTGTGCGTATATGTATGTATATGCATGTGCATGTATAAGTGTATATGTATGTATCAATATGTGCATGTTCTTGTGTATGTGTGTGTATATGTATAACTCTATGTGTATGTGTGTGTATGTGCATGTATATGTGTATATGTAGGTATATGCATGTGTGTGTGCTTCTTCGTCATGTATAAGTGTATGAGTGCATATCAATAAGTGTGAGTATGGTATGTAATGAAAATAACACAATTCAAATGATCTACAAATAATAGAAATTGTACTTACAATTGTGATCCATAGTTTTTGCTTGGTTAGCTTCTTGAATAACCTGCAATAAAAAGAGAGAAGAGAAAGAGAGAAGAGAGAGAGAGAGAGAGAGAGAGAGAGAGAGAGAGAGAGATCTAGAGAGAGAGAGAGAGATCTAGAGAGAGAGAGATATCTAGAGAGAGAGAGTGAGATCTAGAGAGAGATCTAGAGAGAGAGAGAGAAAATTCAAAGAGACAAAGATGTAGAAAGAGAGAAACAAAGACAGAGGGAGACAATAACAGAGAGCTTAAGCAAAACAACAATTCTGCATATACTTGCTTCAGTTCGTAAGCGCAGCGCAATTGCGAACGTTGGAGAGCTCTTCGATCGGATGCGTGAAAATGCCGATTGCAGAGCCTCCAACGTTTTAATTTTTGTCCGTCAACAGATCGTCGCATAAGCGATGCAACCGCGTCGTCGTATAAGCGATGCAATAGACCGTCGCTTATAAACCGTCGCTTATGCGACGCTAAAAAGCGTCGCTTATGCGATGCTAAAGAGCGTCGCTTAAGCGACGCCATTAACAAGCGTCGTTTATGTGACGTTAGGCATATACCGTCGCAAATACCGTCGTTTTTTGCGTCGTATAATCGACGGTCCGCGCTCGACGGTATTTCCGACGCAAGTTGCAATTTTACAGCGACGAAATTCTGTCGCGTTAACCGTCGCTACATGCCCGTATTCCTTGTAGTGATTCATTGATTGTTTAAAACTCTTGAGGGCCAACTTAGGACCTAGTTATATAGCTAATGTGATTACTACTCTACATTCCCAATCCTTGTACAGATCTAACAAAGCAACATGTTTCTAGGAGACTTTATAAAGAATAGGATTAAAGTCATCATTGACTCGAAGGGATTTTTTGGAAACTTTAATGAAATAATTTAGCCAATATGTAGAGGGAAGCTAGTAAGATATTTCATAAGTGTTAATAGGTGAGATATAATGGTATAGCATAAGAACTATGTTGGAAAGTGTAGGTCGATATACATAACATTTCAAAATATTATTTTTAGAACTTTTTAATAGCCAAATCTTGCACATCGATTGATGGAGACCTTGAATATCATATGTATACCAAGAATTTTGTTTCCTACCATCTTGCATGAAATAACACCCAACTTCAATTACATATTAGGCAGTTATACTAGTAGATGCATTACAACTACTTTTTCAATGGTTGACTTTAGACTAAGAAGCAACACAAGGAGCTTAAAAAACCTCGAGAAAATCATCAAAGGGTTTAATATGAACATAAGTGAGAGCACTCTTATAATTTCAGAACATCAAAAGCTAGCTTTTTTATATGTACCTTTGACTTGAAAACCTTGTATTTCACTTGTACCAGTTTTTTCATGCACAATTCATCCCAAGGCATTGGCAACAATGACAAATAGTGAAAGGGGAAAGAGGGAGTCCTTAGCTTATAGGCCTCTAAAAAAGGACTTTTGTAGTCAAATCACCATTGATAACAGCACCCATCATAAGTATTTTTTCAAAAGAACAAAAGCATACTTAATGTTTTTTTTCCAAACGTAGATACCATGTAAAGAATGAAAGATGAGCTCCCAATCCACTATACATTCATTTTTGTAGAAATTAAAACTAAAGAAGCAATACTATTGAACATTTTAAAGACATTTTTCCTTTAACATCTCATACATACGTTTGGAGGGTCTATCTACTTTTCTAGCCAAAAACTCTAAATGGAAACAAAGGTGGTGTTAAAGGCAAGACGTTCTTCTAGCCTCAACATAACTTTGAACTCAACAAGTTTAAAGAAGGATTCATAATTGGTTGTCTCAATTTCCTCTTGAGAGATGGATTTTTGTATCATCTTCCTTCTATGTAATTGTGCATCCATGGCAATATTGTACCAGATAAGAAGGATTGGAATCTTACGAATGGTAGATTTATAATCTTTGAAAAGGTTGAGGATAGCTTCAAAAGATATGAGAAAAGAATCGTGGTAATCAGTTTCCTATCCATTTCAACTCGAATTTCAATGATCTATATTTTGCTAGATGACTTCTAGAGTGAACCATGTGTAACAAAATCTCATAATCATTGCATATCAGAGTTGTGATTGAATCATGTTTAGTAAGTAGGTGTCTGAGAGGGGAGATTCTAAGAAAGTTTAATTAGATTTTGTTGCAATATTGGATTCAAATTATCAACATTGGTATCCCAAATGAAGGCAATCTACTATATAACCAATAATTCATGTCAAAGGAGGAATATATGGCTAAAAGAAGAGGTGCTACATCAAGATGAACATCATCAAGACTGACCACAAACAAGAGATAATTCAACATACCTTCATCTATTGAGATGGTAGATTTGGATCAAAAGTTAGAGCAATAAAAAAAGGAAATATTTCAATCTTGGAAGCTTAAGGTTACCAATTACATCATGGGGAAAGGTTTTTGGGGGATAGTTAGTGGAGAAGAGCCATAATGACATGTGGATCTCTAAGATCCAAACACCACATGTATATGCCACCTCTACTGGTTCAAGGAAAAGTTGCAACTCAAGGATGAGTTGAACACTCTCAAGAAATCCTCAAATAGAATCATCATGGATTACCCCCTCAAGATCAAGGAGCTTATGGATCAATTAACATCAGTGGGATGCACCATTGAAGTCAAAGACATTGTGCAAATAGCTCTTAATGGATTTTAAGTTCAAATGTAAGCCTCTCATTACTACCATCCTTTATAGATACTCTTTACCTTTTTGGAGGATATCATTCCACACCTTGTGGTGGAGGAAGCTCACAAAGTCAACAGAGGGTGTGAAGAGGTGATGAGATATTAGCAAAGATGAGAGTGTTTTGGCTAAAACCTACTCAACACCAGCCAAGATGAATTCTAGGATATCTAGCACACTCATGTAGCTATCCAAATATGCATTAAGAACCACTTAGTCCTTTTGAACTTCACTCACAAATACTTGTGAGAAAATTGGTAAGATTGCACATCACGAATCTTGAGAAAGCCTTCCATTTTGGGATGAGATGCTCTCAAGAAAATGTTCAGAGCTCACACCCTAGTACAAATTTACCAGAAAGCTTTTGCACAATTTCAATTAGATGTCCAAATAACTTAATGAAGTTATTTCATGAATTTAGCCTCACTATACACTAAGCAATAAGTTTGAGAAGTTTGGGGCGTCACCCCAAATTTTCCAGGAAGAAGGAGATGTATAGACATAGTTACACTCAAACATTCATATCTTAAAATCTATAGACTCAATTTTGATGAAACTTTATATGTAAGCTCAGAATAGCCTTATTTGAGTGATCCAAGTGATATATTGGATATCGAATATCCACACACTGATAAATGAACCAAACAAGATGACTATGTAACTCAAAGTACTATAGCAACACATAGAGAATGAGTAATCAATGTGAATGGATCATAATGTGTATTGATATTGCACATACGATACAAAGGACTTGTGGAGGACTTCTCTCGCTTCAGTGGAGTACAAAGTAAGCTCATAAGCTCAGCTCAAATCGCATAGTAAAGCTCTGCTATCTTGCAACTAAAATGAAGTCCTTTTATACATTTTTTTTGAGCTTGGGGTGGTGGACTTATGTACCTAAAAGGTAGTCCTAAATCTTAGGATGAATTTGAATTTAAACTCAAATAGTCATGGAGTTTGAGTCTCATTAGATCACGATGTTTCTCCTAGTTTTGCTTTTACAATTGATTGAGATAAGTTCAAGGCTTTAACCTTTGAACCTGACAAACATATGCTCAGAATGAATTACATTTATGTGTAATAAAAGCTGAGAGAAATCAAAGAGCATAAGCAAAGATCTTAGGCTTGCTTCTTGCACAAATAGTCCCCCTTAAGCCTAAGAAGCTTCAATCTTCAATTCTTCAATATCTCTTGTAATTCAATAATTGATTTGAACTTGTTCGACTTGCCCACACAACACCTCTTACACAAAGTGTGTATCACGATACTTGGCACAACAGCATACACAAATCCAATGATGTCTCTTAGATCCAACACTCGAATATAGTCAATAGGATTTCATTTCAAAGTTCTCAACGAGACGCATCTAATGCTATTATTTTCAGCTTTGTCAAACCTCCATGCTTCAAGTTACGACAAAAACCAGAGTGGCATTGTTGAAGCTCAAGGTCAAGGACAAAGCATGGAAGCACATCAAAGAAGTGGACATAGAAGAAGAGAGAGCAAGTAGGGAGCTCCAAGAAGTGTATGTCAAATTTTCAGAAGAATCCCTTACAAAAATAGTGATTTTCATCACTAGAAACCATTGTAAATACCATTATCTATTTTTAGTAACTCCATTTTGTTCAAGCCGAGGAGTCCTCGAGCTTGAGGAGTATTAGAAGTACCATCGTACCAATTTTCATAATTTTTAGACTTCGTTTGAGCCCTCAAATAAGCCCTGGAACCTAATTTTTAACTAGGCCGGACACTAGGTCTGGACAGGGCCAAAACTAGTCAAAAAACTATAAAAAGAGCTAGAGAGCTCATTTTTGAGGCTAGCTTGTTAGAGAATAGAACTTTTGTAAGAGAACTCTTTTGCAATCTAAGCTTTCCATTGTTCCTCTCTTTGATCTTACTTTGTGCGCGTGTGTGTGTATGTGTGTGCATGTTTGTGTGCTTTCACTCACGCACTTGTGCCTTCACTTGCTCGTGGTCTTCATACCGGTCCTCACGTCTCCGCGGATTGACAAGTAAAGGAGGTGGTGCTTACGCTTGAGCTACACCAAATTTTGGCGCCGTTGCCGGGGAGAGAGCTTCGAGGACGAGCGTTGTGATGGTAAGATCGTAGATTTGCGACGTTGGAAGGTAAAAAAACTATCATTTCAGTTCATTTTCTGTTTTTTTTCCTCTTCATCTTCATCATCATCATCATCTCCACCTTCTTCCATCTTCTTCTTCATAGAAATTTCTTGTTTTTTAGTGCATTTTCACCATCTTCATACCATTTTTCATGCATTATTGTGTGGGAAGGAGTTAGGAGGTGCAAGGGAGAGCAAGCGCTGTATTTTTTTCATGATTTTCTGCTCATACGGAGCTCGCCATAGCCGGCGCTCAGAAATTTGAATTTCCCGCCAAAAAACGCGATTCTGTGATGAAAATCGCGATTCTGTGAAAATTCAAAATTTTTTGAAAAATCACGATTTTCAGTTTCCCGCCTAAAAGTTGGTTGAAAAAAAAAATCGCGATTCTGTGTTTTTCTCAAAAAAAACACGATTCTCTGCTCAAAATCGCGATTCTCTGAAAAACACGATTCTCTGCTCAAAATCGCGATTCTCACCAATCACGATTTTCAGCAAAAACACGATTTTGTGAAAAGGCGATTCTGTGAAAAAACACGATTCTCTGCTCAAAATCGCGATTCTCTGAAAAACACGATTCTCTGCTCAAAATCGCGATTCTCACCAATCACGATTTTCAGCAAAAACACGATTTTGTGAAAAGGCGATTCTGCGAAAAAACACGACTTTCTGCTCAAAATCGCGATTCTCACAAATCACGATTTTCAGCCAAAAATACGATTTTGAGAAAAACACGATTCTGTGGGACAAAATCGCGATTTTCAAGTCAAAAACACGATTTTGAGAAAACACGAATTTTTGCTCAAAATCGCGATTTTCAAGTCAAAAACACGATTTTGAGAAAACACGAATTTTTGCTCAAAATCGCGATTTTCATGTCAAAAACACGATTCTGAGAAAACACGATTTTCAGTCAAAAACACGATTTTGTGAAAAACACGACTTTGTGAATCACGATTCTCTGAGTCAAAATCGCGATTTTCAGAAACACGATTTTGTGATCAACATCGCGATTTTCAGAAACACGATTTTGTGATCAACATCGCGATTTTCAGAAACACGATTTTGTGATCAACATCGCGATTTTCAGAAACACGATTTTGTGATCAACATCGCGATTTTCAAAAACACGATTTTGTGATCAACATCGCGATTCTCTGAAACACGATTTTGTGATCAACATCGCGATTTTCAAATCACGATTTTCTGCTCAAAATCGCGATTTTCAAAAACACGATTCTGTGCTCAACATCGCGATTTTTTTACTTCACAGCATCGCGATTTTCAGAAAGTTCACAAAATCGCGATTTTCTCCAAAGGTCCTGTTTGCCTGTTTTGACCCCCAGGAGCCTGATTTGACATAACTTTCTCATCCAAAGTCCATTTTTTGAGCTCTATAGCTTGTTGGAAAGCTCGTTTCAAATCCTACACGATCTCAACTGTTTTTTTCAAGAATAATGCGTTGATTTTGAGATAGGATAATTTGAAGTTGACCCTCAGGTGGAACTAGGGGACCAAGGGGGCTCTAAAGAATTGTGAACCATACCAAAGGGAAAATTTGGACTCTTGACTAAAGCTTATGAACCTGAGATCTGGTAGACACTTAGGCAAGGATAAACAAAGCATTAGATCTTCTGAGGCTAGTGTCAACCATACATCCAAGTCTTGGGCACAACAACTAAGTGGTCATCTTTTACTCAGATCAGACACAAGTGATTCAGAAATGTCTTTTAGTATGGGAAAACCCGCAGGTGGCTCAGGGACTGCCCATCTACAAACACCGGAAGGTCCCTATAAGACACAGTTGGAATATATTCGGACCAACCAATTAGGTGCTCGCATCTATGAGGATGGTCTGAGGCGATCAGTGGTCCAACTCAAAAATCCAGATCAATCCTTTGGACTTGAACACCCGGTGGTCAAGTTCGAAGAGGGTTCATACATTGATAAGGAAGGAACCATGTATGTGGTTACCAACCAACCAGATAGGACCGATGAGTTTGGAAATATCATTCATGAGAATGAGATAGGAGACCTAGAACAAGGAAACGTAGGACAAGGACCCCAGACTCCTAGAGGTAAGTCAGTTTTGACCCGAGTGATCACTCCGGACTGGATCCCTCAAGACAACAAAAGCATAGAACTATTTTTGAATAGAGAAACAGAGGAAGCCTTTTGGAGGTTCAAGCCAGATCAACCTAGCCAATTGGGCATAGTTATCATCTATGAATTCAAAGATCCTGAGATACCAGGCAAAGTTGTCTACCTGGATAACACATCAGAGAAAATTTTCTTGGTAACGGAACATGATAGACATGCATATACATGGAAGAATGACATGATTTTCCCCCCACCAAGATCCAATGTTTCCCATGGCCTCCAAGGGGTAGGATCATCCCAGGCTCATGAAGCCCAGAGAGAAAGAACTAGAGAGAGACCTGAGGTAAGTTTTGCACACACCTTGGGCAGGAATAGGTCAGGATTGGAAAATGAACGACCTGAAAGAGAGAGACATCAAGCACATAGGCAACAAAGAGATGAACAGGATTTTCCATTGCCTAGACCTCGGGAGTACCCAAGAACCCTTAAACCCAGTCACGTGATCAAGGCAATGAAGAACTATTTCGATGGGACAGGGGATCCTTATGATCATGTGGCCGAGTACAAACAAGTGCTGAGAGCCGAACAAATTGAGGACTGGTTCACCCAGTACGAGGCATTTGGTTTGACCCTTAAAGGCACTGCCTTAGCTTGGTTTCAACCATTGAGTAGAAGCAGCTATCGCGATATAGGTCAACTGCTAGACGAATTCATTGTGGAATTTTCCAAGAGTGGTATCAGGCATAACACATCGTCCCTGATCCATAGTTTCAAGCAGACACCCCAAGAAACAGTGCGACTAGCAGGTAGAAGGTTCAGACAGTACCTAGAAAGATGCCCTGCTCCAGAGCTACCCACACCAGCCAAACAAGTGGCTTTGTTTTTAGATGGCTTATTGAGCACAAAGTTAAGATCCTATGTATACTTGAAAGATCCTAGATCCATAGAAGAGTGTGTGCGGACGTGCATAGACATAGAAGATAACTTGGGTGAGGAGTTAGGATTGTCCAAACTCTACAAAGATTCGGATAGTTCTACTAGTCATGCTTCAAAGATCTCCACAGAAATAGAAGAGATAGCTGAGCAAGTTGCCAAGAAGCTGGGAGTCCAAAATAAACAAACACAGGGAGTCACTTCATTGAATCGGTGCTATACTTGCGGAGGCGACCACATGGCTAATGTATGCCCAATGCAAAACCAAAACATTAGAGAAAGGAATGCTCCATATTGCACTATTGAGAGAAAATACACAAACCACACGGCTCAAGATTGTCCCTACAATAGGCAGGCTGTTAGACAAAATTATCAGCAACCTTACCCACAAGGTAGGTATCAGAATCAATACCAACAGCCATATTACAGACCACAACAGCAATATCAGGTACCATATAGGCCACAACCTGTCTTGGTAAACCAACCACCAGCTCCAGCCAACGTGATTCCAGTCAAGTATGCTGTGGGAGAGGAAAATCCAAATAGAGCTTTGGTGCCACTAACCCCATTGATACCAGATAATGACTCTCATGCTCATAGTTCAGACTACTCCCATGAAGGTAGTCCACATGCTTATTACACAGAGTCACCTGAACATAGTGAGATTTACTCGTATCAATATGAGGCACCGCCTATGGAGCAAAATTGGGAGCCAGAATACTCCAAGGTCATGTACACAAATCCTAACCCTAGGCCCCAGTTGAGACAAATGAGACCACAAGCCCCTAGAGGATCTTGTTTCAGATGTCATGGTGACCATTTCATTCGTGACTGTCCCCACCCACCATCTCCGAGTCAAGGACAGGCTATCACAATACAGGCTTTTTGTCCTGATTGTGGCAAAGACCATCTCCCCAGAGATTGTCCAAGAAACCCCTCTAGTGCACCCAAGATTACACCCATTAATGTGGTAGGCTTAGTGGCAGATCCAAGTTCAAGTAGTAGCAATGTGGCTCCTATACAAGCTGTCACTAGAGCACAAGCCTTAAAACAGGATAAACCAGTAGAACAATCAGAGCCGAGTGAATCGGGAGAGCCTAGTAAGAGGAAAACAAGAACATGGAAGGATACCAGAGAGAAGGCCAATCGCAAGTGGAATAAAAAGTTATCGGAACTAGAAGAAGGCTTAAAAGAAGCGAAAACAAAAATAGAAGACATTGCATCTCAAAGCCCCTCGCATGCCGAAACTCCATCCACTCCACCTCATCCCACCCCACCACCCACTGTAAATAGACCGCAACCAGGGTCTGTTCTTGCAGATCCAACCCCAGAAGGCTTGGACATGATGTTCAAGGCCTACCAGGCTCGACTTCAAGAAGGGCCTACAGCGGCAAACCTAGACAAGAGTTACCCTAGAGCAGATTTAGAGATTGAACGGATGAAAATGTGCATGAAAATGGTAGAACACGCTCAAGCCATACTTGAGACTAGTCAAAAGTTCAATCAGACAAACTCTATCAAATCGGATTTGCATTTCCAGGGCTTACTAGAACGATTAGAGCAGTTGGTAAACAAACCACAAGTTTCTCTACCTCCACAGGCTCAACCAGTTATTGAAAGAGGAAGCTCACCACCAAGGGGAGCTTATGTTCCTAATTCCACGGATGCTGGAATACCTCCTTCTATTCAACAGTACTCTCAAGAGTTCTTGCGGGAAATACAAGAGGAGAAATGGGCCAAGGAGAAGGGTAATTCCCCTCCTATTCCTGAGATTGATGATCTTCATGATCAATTTCCCCAAGACATCCCATCTATTTACGAAGATGAAGCAGAACAACAAGAGGACGAAAGGTTAGATTTTGAATCTAATACCTTAGAAGAACTGCCTCAATTTCCAGGCCCATGGGAATCTGAATCACTCCAGATTAGAGCTCCCACAATACTGGTAAGAAATGAAGACTCAGTGGTTCCAAGGAACACTGATGTCGTGAAGAACACTAAGGTTCAGTGTCATCTCACTGTAGAAGAGCTGCTCAAAGCAAAACCTGAGCTCTGGAATCATGTGAAGGATCAGGTTCCAGAACTTGATTCCAACATGCCAAAAGCAGGCTCCAAGCAAAGGGTACCAGAGATACCTCTAGACAAAATAGGGGACATGTGTGAGGGTGAAGAAGGTAATACTTATCTTCCCATCACCTACCAAGGTTACACAACCAAAGCAATCATAGATTCAGGTGCTGGTGTTGCTATTGCGACCACCTCCTTGTGGAAGCAATGGGGCAAGCCCACATTAAGACCAACTAGAATGAAGCTTCAAATGGCTGATGGTCATTTTGAAAGACCTCTAGGATTGCTAGAAGGGATCACTCTAACCACTTGTGGTGTAGAATTTGAGCACACATTTGCTATATGTGACTTTGAGAAAAATAATGTCTTTGAGATGATCCTAGGAAGACCCTTCCTACGACAATTGCAAATAGTACAGGATTGGGGAACTAACTCCTTGTACTTACAGCACCTAGGGGTCACCACTAAGGTCAATTTGAAGGATTACACCTTCAGAGATGTACCACCCCTACAGTGGAATTCTATCCACAAAGCGAAAGAAGATTCCATCTCTGTGCATTCTGAAAGTTCACCTGATCCATCATGGCTGCATGAAGATACTCATTTGTGGATGTGCAAAGTCGCAAAGGAAGAGGAAAAACGTTTAAAGGCAAGGGAAGAAGGAACTTCACTAGGAGATAGACCAGTTAGAGACCCAGCCTACACACCGATGATCTTTCCAGATGAGGAGTTTGAGCCTCATGGCTGGCCAGAAATCTTAGCCACCATGGACATTGCTGTCAATGAGGAACAGTGGACACCTCATTGTGATGAGGAGGGTTATGATATCTCAGTGTTCATGTGTCAACCCTTGCTAGAAGAATGTGACCCTAGTGATGTCATAGAAGAAGAAGAGAATGACGATGATCTGGAGTCTATTGTGATGGATAGTTGCTTTAACTCAGAGCAGCACTATCTAGAAGATATAGGAGTGTTCACCCAGAAAGAAGAAGAACCTCTCACAAGTATTAAAACAGTAAACTCAAAGGATGGAAGTGAGAGTAGTCAAAGGAAAAAGAAAAGAAAAGCAGTGAAACAAGAAAAGGAGGAATCATTGTTTGAAGTACCAGAAAACTTCAAGAAATATGAAGTTGACGACCGCAAAATTTTGGTACGAATGCCTAAGAGAGAGGCCATCATAGGAGAATCATATGATAATAAAGAAAAGACCAAGAAGATTGTAGTGACCATTGAAGAGAACGAAGAGAGATGCACATATATAGGAGATGACCTAAGTGCAAGAGAAGAAATGGAGCTCATAGCTCTATTAAGGGAATATAGGGATGTGTTTGCATGGCACTATAGAGACTTGAAAGGGGTAGATCCAAGAATTTGCTCTCATACTATCCCCATGACTGCTGATGCTAAGCCCACCAAACAGAAGCCCTACACATATAATGATACCTATGCAGCCAAAATCAAAGAAGAAATTGATAGGTTGATTGAGGCTGGATTCATCTATGAGATTGAGCATACCGAATGGGTGTCCCCCATTGTTGTGGTACCCAAGAAGAACGGGAAGTTGCGAGTGTGTATTAACCTTAAAAAAGTTAATGCCGCTACGATTAGAGATAGTTATCCACTTCCAATCACAGAACACCTTTTGGAGCGTGTTGCAGGCAAGGAAGTTTATAGCTTCCTTGATGGATTTTCAGGTTACAATCAAGTAGCCATTGCCCCAGAAGATCAACACAAAACAGCTTTTGCTACAGAGTGGGGAATCTTTGCATTTCGGGTGATGCCATTTGGGCTCACCAATGCACCTGCAACATTCCAAAGGCTCATGTGTCATGTCTTCAAAGAGTTCTTGCGAAAGAGCTTAGAAGTGTATGTGGATGATTTATGTGCTCATTCCCAAGAAAGACGGGTTCACATCCCTGAACTCAGACAAATTTTCAACAAGTGTAGAGAATATCGAGTGTGTCTGAACCCAGAAAAGTGTGTGTTCATGGTGCGTCAAGGTAAAATCCTCGGTCATATTGTTTCTAAGAATGGAATCTCAACGGATGAAGATAAGGTACGAGCCATAGCGGAGCTGCCAAGGCCAAGGAATGTTAAAGAGGTACAAGCCTTTATGGGCCATTGTGGATATTACCGTAGGTTTATCCACATGTACGCGATCATAGCTAGACCCCTTTATGCCTTGTTGTCTAATTTTGAGTGGAACGACGAATGCGAGAATTCTTTCAATGAACTGAAGAAACGTTTGTGCACAGCACCAATACTGACCACTCCTGATTGGAATAAACCATTCCATGTCCATGTGGATGCATCCAATCATGCCATAGGATGTGTGCTGGCACAACCCACAGGTGAAGGGAATTTAGATTTGCCCATAGCATATGCTAGTAGACAACTAAACCCAGCCGAAAGAAATTATACCACAACCGAGCGAGAAGGGTTAGGCATGGTATATGCTGTAAAGAAGTTTAGACACTATTTATTGGCCAACAAGTTCAAGTTCTTCACTGATCATCAAGCTTTGTTATATTTGGTCAATAAACCTTGCAACACTGGACGCTTAGTAAGATGGTTCCTCTTACTAATGGAGTATGACTTTGAAGTTGTTGTCAGGAAAGGTAGAACCCACCTTCGGGCAGATCACCTTTCTCGCATTACTTCAGGAGAGTCACCACAAGGAGTGTCTGATGAACTACCTGATGCTTATCTGTTCAATTTGGAAGTTGTTCCTAAATGGGCAAATAAGTTGGTACCAGTCCTAACCTTCGGCCCTGCAAATAAGAATGTGAAAACATCACAAGAAGAAATTGTAAAATCACAAAAATATCACATATTGGCAGGAAGCATGTACAAACAAGATACTGAGGGTGTATTAGCTTGTTGTGTCGAGGATGATGAACATAGTAGTTGGTTGCAGCAAGCTCATGAGGGATTGCTAGGAAATCACTATTCTAAACAACGAACATTGCAGAATTTGAAACGTTTAGGAGTGTATTGGCCTAGCATGGACAAGGAAATACATGAGTGGATCAAGAATTGTCCAATGTGTAGAGAGAAACCACCAGTGGAGCATGCGACCCTTTATCAAGTATCATTAATTCCAGATTGGAGTACTCCATTGGTAGAGTTTATGAGATTGGGAAGATTACCCAAAGAGGCCAGTCTAGCAAGAAGACGAAATATGGAGCAAGAGGCTCAAGGCTATGCCTTAGTAGGAGAAAACCTATACCGAAGAGGTAAAGATGGTTACTTAAGACTGTGCGTTCATGAATCAGACTATTTAAGGGTCTTAGAGACTGCACACAGTGGTGTTGCAGGTGGACATTTTGGCCCTGATCGAGTGATTAAAACCATTCTATTCTCAGGACTTTGGTGGCCCACTCTTCATATGGATGCACATACCTATGTGAAGAAATGTGACACTTGCCAACGTGCACAATATCCAGTGAGAAAAGACGAGATGCCCTTGAGGCCAATGATGGGAGGACGTGCATTTTCGAAGTGGGGCATAGACTTCATAGGTCCTATTAACCCCCCAGCTAGAAACTCCCATGCAGAGTACATCATTGTAGCCACAGATTACCTTACAAAGTGGGTAGAAGTCAAAGCCACAACAAAGAATGATGCTCAGACTACGGCTAAGTTCTTATTCGAGAAGGTGTTCACGAGATATGGACTACCAATAGAGTTGGTGAGCGATAGAGGCACACACTTCTTGAATGAAGTCATTGAAAATCTTCTCCAAGAATTCTTGGTGATACATAAGAAATCCGCCCCCTATCATCCACAAGCCAACGGACAAGCCGAGAGTACCAATAAGATCCTCTGTAACGTATTGACAAAATTGGTAAATAATAAACGCTCTGATTGGGACAAACAACTTCATCATGCTGTTTGGGCTTATCGAGTTGCCTACAAAACGGTACTCAACGCCACCCCATTTCAGATGGTCTTCGGACAGAACGCTGTGCTACCATTAGATTTCTTAATCCCTGCCTTAAAAGTAGCACAAGAGTATGAGTGGAATGGGCATGAATTGTCCTCTAGGATCTTTGATCTCGAACGCTTGGGTGAAACGAGGCTACGAGCTGCAGCAGGCATCTACGCTGCAAAGAAGAGGCAAAAGGCATACTTTGATGCACACATCAAGGACAAGGGATTGAAAGAGGGAGATCTAGTGTTGGTATACACACTAAAACAACATGCCCGTAAGTTGGAAAAAAGAGGTTATGGACCCATGATCATTAATAGAATTTCCACTAGTGGTGCAGTTCAGTTGGCCACTCTAGAAGGAGATATCTTGCCAAACTATATTAGTGGCTGTAGAGTCAAGCTATATCAAGAACCTCTTACTGAGGATATGCTAATGAGACTCAACACTGCGAAGAAGCGAAAAGAAGAAGAGTTAAGAGTGAGAGAAGAAGCACAGGAAGAGGCCAGAGAGCGTATTAGGCAAAATAAGTTAAGGCGATTAGGCCTAGATGTCAACTCAAAAGCCCCAAAATATCACATGGATATGTGTCAAAAGTCAGGCATTGCGACTTCTCAGGTCATTGACCGAAGACCCTTTGTGACCATAGAGATAGGACAAGGGAAGGGTGCAAGGACGGTGAAAGCATTGATTGACTCAGGTGCAGCAAGTAGTGCAGTTAAACTTTCCTACTGCCAAGACTTGGGGTTGAACATCAATCCCATAGAAGCTTATCTCATAGGATTGGGAGGTGTGGAAACCCCTTGTTTGGGCGAGGTGGAACTTCCCATCTACCTTCAAGATGTTCCAATGAAAGTCAAAGCGCTAGTATGTCAAGATGAGAACCTTACAGAACCACTTGTCTTGGGTCAAGATTGGATCTATGACCATGCAGTTAACTTAAACCTAAGAAGTCAAATTCTTCAAGTTTGGGTACATGAACAATGCATTACATTAGAATTAGAGAACTGCATGCTCCTAGATCATGGCACCACACACTCTCTTAGTTCTTCCAAGACTAATCATATGAAAGAAGATGTTGTATGTGTCAAAAGCTCTATGATGCAGAAGGAGTCAGTCGTGGAAGACCAGGTTCGAAGGCGGGTGGATCTTTCTTCTTCTCCAAAGACTCAAGTAGCCACAGTAGTGAGCCCACCACACAAGCAAACACCACCGTTCACGACAACTGCTACATCAAATAGAAAGACACCATTCGGTAAAAAAGCGGTTCCGGGCATGAAGCAGATCTGGGTACGCAAAGGAGAGCAACCACCAGCCTTACCCCCACAAATCCCATCCATGCACACTAACCACGCCAGAAGACGAAGGAAGCAGCTCAGACAAGCTCCGGCACAAGATATCCAACAAGTTTGGGTGCCTAAGAAGTTAGCTGCAGCTCAACAAGGGCAATTACAGATGTGGGTACCTAAGAAGATCCTACACCCACAACAACCTTTGTTCTCCCACATGCAAAAGGTTTCAACGAAGAGGCCAAAAAGAGAAAAGGGTAAGAACCACGTACAGAAACCAAAGGAAGATCAAATCAGCTCTTCAACATTAGTAGGAAGACATGCAAAAAGGATATGGGTTTGGAAGCCAAAAGTGCAAGTAGCCTCCACCGAACCAAAGCATCAACCACACTGGAGACCACAGTTCAGAAAGCATCCAAAGAGGAAGACGCCTGAAGTGACCTCTACAGTGCCAAATGATGTTCTAAAATGGACTCCAATAAGGAGGATTACATCAGTTCGAGACTCAATGGATACCTCCACTAAGGCCGGCATCAACCTCCACAAATAACATCGAAAGCCTCGAACGAGCAACAACCATGTGCTCCTTGCACAACCCTGTCTTTTGCACCATTCAGGTCATGCATTTCCAAAGTATGCATTAATATAGGGCCACATTACACGGCCGTGCATAGACACACTTGAGAATCCCATGCACAAGAGCACAGTGACATATGTCGAACATTTCTATTGATACTAACTTTTGTGTTCTTGTTTTGTGATATCCTGTTCCTCTATAAAAAAAAAAAAAAGAGAGAAGTGGGAGAGAGCTTGTTCCCAGTGTGTCTCAGCCAGCAGTGAGATTATTGCTGCCTTATCTGGTAGAGGACAAGCATTTGGCATGAACATGGCATCTACAGCTATGATTTTATCTTACCATGAAGAGCTTGAAGATCCGCAACTTGCGTGATGCTTAACTACTTCATGTACCAGAGCATCCAAGGAGATATCTGCAAAAGGTAGTTCTGGAGGAGAAGACTCCTGCATATGGTGAGCTAAAGAGTATATGTGAAACACAGCTTGGTGTAGTTATCCGATGTTGCTTGCCAAGGAATATAAAGCAATTCAATTCTCAGTATTTCCTGAACCAGTATGGAACAGTAGCACTGGTGAATGGTCTATGTCAATCAGCATGGTAATCTCTTAGAAACCGGCACGTGTCCAATATTCCTCTGAGTGTCAATATAGGGAAGTGAACGTGCATGAGCCCAAGCTCAGAAATGCACATTGTTAGTGACAAATGTTGCTTTGAAAAGAGGAGAGGGGATCCACCACTCAAAAGATCTCATCAGTGGACAATCAACATGGACATTCATCAACAAGGTTCCATCCCAAAGGCCGAGTGTACCACACGAAGAGGCAAACATCCATCAACCTTCGCCATGGTAAGTATCTTTACTCTGGAAACACCATAACCATGATAGTTTAGGAAACCTCTTCGTCAGCATACCCTTGAGCACTTAGCTCAAGACCCGCAATTTTTGCACCATACTTCTTCCAATGCATTTTCCAAGTAAGCATGCGTAGGGCTACATTACAAGGCCGTGCACAAGGCACATACTTTTTTCAACCCATGCACGAACACACTTACCCATCACTCAATATGGGTTATGAGTACTTGGCTTGACTACTATGAAGATCAACTTTGGAAGATCTAGAAAACATCAACGGAGACTCACAACGACACAGTCATGCTGGAATACAAGGCAGAAGCACATACCAAGAGACTACAACCTGCAAAGACTCACAGTGATAGATGAAGAACGTCGGACGACTTGTGTTCATACAGAAGGGACACTCCCTCTCAAGGCACTACTTGGAACAATCACTACAACAAGGGTCTGTCAGGGACGACAGACTCGAGAGGGGGGGGAGTGTTGAAGCTCAAGGTCAAGGACAAAGCATGGAAGCACATCAAAGAAGTGGACATAGAAGAAGAGAGAGCAAGTAGGGAGCTCCAAGAAGTGTATGTCAAATTTTCAGAAGAATCCCTTACAAAAATAGTGATTTTCATCACTAGAAACCATTGTAAATACCATTATCTATTTTTAGTAACTCCATTTTGTTCAAGCCGAGGAGTCCTCGAGCTTGAGGAGTATTAGAAGTACCATCGTACCAATTTTCATAATTTTTAGACTTCGTTTGAGCCCTCAAATAAGCCCTGGAACCTAATTTTTAACTAGGCCGGACACTAGGTCTGGACAGGGCCAAAACTAGTCAAAAAACTATAAAAAGAGCTAGAGAGCTCATTTTTGAGGCTAGCTTGTTAGAGAATAGAACTTTTGTAAGAGAACTCTTTTGCAATCTAAGCTTTCCATTGTTCCTCTCTTTGATCTTACTTTGTGCGCGTGTGTGTGTATGTGTGTGCATGTTTGTGTGCTTTCACTCACGCACTTGTGCCTTCACTTGCTCGTGGTCTTCATACCGGTCCTCACGTCTCCGCGGATTGACAAGTAAAGGAGGTGGTGCTTACGCTTGAGCTACAGGCATGAAACACCTATTCTCAATACTAGACTTCCTATGCTTTACACACACACCTTAATAGCAAAAAGAGATGGGCAAGGTGTAGAAAACACTTAAAGACACACATTCCGTGCCTCAAGCATGCACACAAGCTCATGAAGAAGAAGATACACAAGCAAGAAGAAGCAAATTCAAAATATTTGCAAGTTAGCTTTTCAAAATGGAAAAAAGCCTTTACAAAAGAGTCATAAAGGAATTATATACATGTGCCCTAATTTTGGTCTTTTCACATAAGATACCGACACTTTCTCTATAAATCACTAAGTTCCTAGTATTGTACAAAAGTAATGTTACAATCTTCAGAGATATACATCTAGAGGACTCCTCTAGAGCATTCACAATTCTTCTCATAGTTTTACAATGGATTTTAGGGAAAAGAAAATGAGCCATGTCAAGATCTTTGAATTCATAAATGATGACTGTCTTCCTCATTGGCGTTATCTGGCTTGAATCTCTAGAATGCTTCATCAATGTCTCTATTCAAGAAGAGCTCTATGCTTTTGTGTCTTGAGGGATCCACTCTGGCTTGATTATCCTTGAGAGGATCGACTTACCTCTAGGAGTTCGTCTCTCTCCCCAAATTTTCTAGTTCCAAGTTTCCTATTTTCGACTCAGGGATGATCATTCGAAACTCATCCATCCTATCTGGTAAGCTTGCAACCACATACATGTTTCCTTGTTTATCAATGTAGGAACCCTCTTTGAATTTGACCAATGGGTGTTCAATATCCAAGGGTTGATCGAGGTTTCTGAGTTGGACAATAGATCACCTCAAACCATCCTCATAGATGCATACACATAAGTGGTTGGTTCATATATACTCTAGCAGAGTCTTGTAGGAACCTTTAGGGGTTTGCAAATATGCTAGTCTTGAACTTCATGTGGGTCTCTCCATGCTAAAAGACATTTCTGAATTACTTGTCTTTGAGCTCAATGTGTATGGATAATCACTCAGTTGCTGAGCCCATGACCTAGTTGTGTGATTGAAACTAGCATTAGATGATCTAATGATTTGTATATCTCTTCCTAAGTGTGCACCTGACCTAAGGTTCATATGATTCAATTATTTACCCAATACCCAAGTACAACCACATTGCAAGGTTCTTTTGTAACAACCACTTGTTCATTTTAGATTCGTTTTTATGTAAAACCTTGTCTTATGATATGGTTCATCAAGAATACTTGCATTTTAACGTACTTTGATATTTACTTGATCAAATTAGGTTCTTAGAAAACCAGTTTTTGGGCTATTAGCTTAACCGTTTACCGTTTAGGTTTTCTTTAGCGCAAAACCAATAGCCCACCCGGCGGGCGGAGGGAAGACCAACATCAAGTAGTTTTTTTGCAATTTTTTTCTATCTAATCTTGGACTTGAGAACTTAAAGTGTCTTGAACTTGTTTCATGCCTATCGAAACTCTGAGTCAAAACCACTAATCACGCATAGCCTACGCTATAAAATATACTAAGGGAGTTTAGAGTCCTTCCAACTTTGATTTGAATGCCCTTGTTAATGCTCAAATGCCTAATAAGCATGCTTCCAAGCTTGCAAGGCAACGGTATCTTTCTTAGCCCTTCCAAGTAGCCCCAAGGAACTATAACAAATCCAAAAAAATAAGGCAAAATTTTGACAAAACTTGCGTAAAAATTCCATTTTGTCTGTCTATCATGATGGAAAGCTCTATCTATCACAATAGACAAAGTATATCATGGATGGCTTTCTATCATGATGGTTGTGTCTATCACGGCAGACATGTCTGTCATGATAGATAGGTCTGTTGTGATGGAGAGAGACCATCATCTATTGTCTATTGTCCATTGTGTCTATCTATCATGATGGAATTTTTTGTCATGCTAGATCAGGTTTTCGAGATCCTTGTTTATCTTCTGTTGTGCGATAGACAGAGTCTATTGTGAATTTTGCATGTCTTGATGGACAGAATGCTTGTTAATTCTATCTTTCATGATGGATAACTATGTGTCATGATGGATAGGGTGTTTTTCATAATGCCTGTCTGTCGTCTGTCATGTGATAGGCTATGTCTATTGTGATGCACAAAAAAATGCATATTTCTTAGAGGTCATCATTCCAAGACACGTGCAAAGTTTTATCATAGCTACTGATGTTGTTGTTGCTACTGATGATGCTAGAACTTTACAAAAATCTCAAAAACACTGTAGCTCAGTGATGAGTAGCACCTCCTTTAATGTCAATCCGGGAAGACATGAGGATGGTATGATGACCTCGAGCAAGTGAAGGCACAAGTGTGTGAGTGAGAAGCACACTAACATGCACACACATACACACACACGCGCACACAAGGCAAGACAAAGAGTGAGAAGCAATGAAGTTCTTTAGATTACTTTCAAAAAGCTCATACAAGTTCAAAACAATTACAAGCTAACCTCAAAAATGAGCTCTCTAGCTCTATTTATAGTTTTTGACTAGGTTTTGGCCTTGTCCAGACCTAGTGTCCAGCTTAGGTAAAAATTAGGTTCTCTACCCTATTTGGAGGTTCAAATGGAGTTTAAAAAATGTGAAAACTGATAGGTAGGTACTTCTAAAGCTCCTCAAGCTCAAGGACTCCTTGGCTTGCACAAAATGGAGCTACAAAAATATGAAATGGTATTTACAATGGTTTTTAGTGATGAAAATCACTATTTTTGTAGGGATTTCTTCTACATTTTGACATACATTTCCTGGAGCTCCCTACTTGCTCCTTCTTCTTGTGTGCCCAACTCTTTGATGCCTGAAAAATTTAAATGGCCTACTTGCCAGATCTTCTTTGACTACTGTGTCTGCTTGTGCTTTCTCTTCGCTCCGACTCCCTTCGTAGGCTTCCTTGTCTTGTGACTCCTTCAGTTCCTTGACTACTACCAACACCCCCCTCTCTCTCGCGTCTATCGTCTCTGACAGACCCTTGTCTAGCTGTGCATTGGACATAATATTGAACAACATTGGCCGCGAGGTGGTGTTCTTCTAATCGTAGCCCACATGCTAGGTCTGTTAACAATGCATCCCAATTCACTGGTCCTGGGACGTTCGGATGTGGCACCCGCAGTTGTTCTGAATGGATGGTTCTCTCCACAGCAAATAAGTGGAGGAGATGTGAGGGCCTGGGTACAAATATTTCTGAGTGATATTCCCAGAATCCTGTTACGAACATCTCCTCGAATGTCTGTTTAAAGCAAGCTGGGAGGTACTTGATTCTGGCGTGCCAAGCATATATTACCTCTATTGATGGGGTGGTGCTCATGTCGTATACCAGATCTTGATTTCCTGTAAGAAAGCCAACTCCTGAGAAGTGGGGGTCTTTAATATTCTTGAATGTCCTGAATGTGATTAGCATTAGTTCAAAGATTTTCATGCACATTTGGGCCATCACATCAGGGGTATTCCATAGTCGAATGCTCCAGTGACGGATGGTAGAAATCATATAATTCACAGTGGGAGGTCCTTGTGGAGGTGCTAGATAAACATAGTTTAACCACTTTGCACAACCTTTGATGTTCTTGACAGCAATGGTAAACTCGGGCCAGGTGCGTCTGCGGAAGACTGGAACATAACAGGGATTGTATTTAATAAAAAGTGGCATGTCAGTCCAAGTACGAACCATCTCTGGGTAGGTCTCGAGAAGACGGATCCTCCAGGTGGGTTGATGAATGGATCCTTTTTTAGCACTTTCTGGGATATCATCGGGCCCAAATTGTGTGGCGAAAGTTGGAGGTTTGCCACATCTGCGTTGGATCTCCGCGTTGTAATCTGCAAGGAGTACATAGTATGGCACATACTGATCGCCGTTGGTGCCGATCCATCTACAATGAGACATAGTGCGGAAATATTCTGACTTTATGATGGTGTCTTCTAATTTGGCCATTGATTGGATTTGGATTGCCACTCGATCTTCATGGGTTGTCGCTGTTTTTTCTAGTGTCTGGAGCCATTCAGGTACTTCGACTTCTAAGGTGTCCATTCCTTCTAAGGTCTGCTGACCACCTGGCATCGGCATAGGAACATATGGTTCCTCATACGTTTCGTCCACCTCGATGGGTACCAATTCATCAGGCTCTGGTTCTACAACCGGAGAGGGCTGCCTTTCATATTCCAATAACTTCTTCTGCAGTTCCGCCACCTGCTCTGTTAATGCCTTTACTTCCGCTGAAGTCGAGGTCGTTTCTATGACTTTGGGTTGTGCCTCCTGTTCCCTGAGCTGGTGATGTAGTTCATCTCGTTCCCTTTCCAAATCGTCATGTGCTTCTAATAAATCAGCATAGCTTTCCAAGATTGTTTTCATTGTTTCTGAGGGAACTGCTTTGAACTGTTCTGGGTCGATTTCATGGGGAGAGCCTTCCATGGTAGCTTCCAAGTTTTCTTCGTTTTGTTTCTGCAGACGCTTGTTTTCTTCAAGGGCTGTAGCCATGTGTTTTCTGAGTAGAGTCAAATTTTGCCGGACTCTCAGATTATCTGTTTGGTAAACCTCCAGTAAGGCTTCGAGTTGTTTGACACCTGACTCTTGTGATGGTTGGGGTGTCTCCAGGAGGGTTTGATGAGCTTGCTCGAGAGTGGTGTAGCATTGATTGAGGTCTGCATTTTCTTCTTCTGTACTTGTAAGCCGTCTCTGTAGTTGTTGATGATTCGTCGTCAGTTGATGATGACGGTCTTTGAGAGCCTGGTACTCACTCTGAAGTTGATACACGCATTGATGTAATGCCATGAATATACTATTTACATTAAACGATGCAGGGAAAGATGATGATGCAGGGGGAATGGGAAAGGGGAAGGGAGTTGTGAATGCTGTGGAGTCAAGTGGTGAGGTAGGTGGAGGGGGTATGGGAGATTGAGGTTGCATGGGGGGTGGGCGTGGTGCTGTGGCTGGTGATGTTTCCATTGTGTCGAACGTGTATGTGACTATGTAGATGGGAACAGTGGCTGGGGTGGATGTGATATTTGTGAAGAGTGTTGTGTAGGTGGGCATGGTAACTCCTCCGAATTGGATGCCGGGAGAGAGAGGAATTCCCATGACGACTGTGGTAATGGCAGAAATAGGTGTGGTAGTGCCAGGTGGTGAGGTGACTTGTGTAGTGAGAGGTGAGGTGGGTGGTGAGAGTGGTTCCTCTTGATGTTCTTCTGTCTGTGTGTTACCTCCTGGTTCTGATACATTGATGTGGATTTGTTTGCCACATCGCATGGGACGGGTAGGCACTCGTTTCTCAGATCGATGAATATAAGTCATGGCTGCATGAACAGCCTCATATAAGCCTACTGCGTCAGCGTGCAGGTTCATTGATTCGATAAACATGTCATCCACACCTTCCTCGGCTAACATTTGGCTCATGATCATCTTTCCTGTCTCGAGCGATAGTTTGTGTTGCTCTTGGACCCGCTTCATGGTTTCGTATAATCTTTTTATTTGGGCCGAGTATGTCGGGGCACTTGCTAGTTCTGAAAGTTCTTCATATTCTTGATCATACTCCTCGTTTGCCTCTTGTTCTTCTGTCTCTTCTTCATCCTCTTCTACTTCGACTACTCCTGGTTGGGTCGGGGCTGAAGTTGTAGTCGTGGGTTGTTGTCCTTGGGTCTGCTCTGCTTCTGTCTCCAGGTTAGATTCATTGATCAAACGGGCAATTTCTTCATCTGTCAGATCAGCAAGGGTGTAACCTTGAGGGAACTCCAAGTCTGATGGAATAGGAGGGAACACCAGGTTGGGTCCTTCTGCACTTGGTCTGGGTAGGCGAATGGTAAATGGTCGGACACGCCTCGTTTGTGGAGGAGTCACCTCGGGTGTGGTAGTGGCTCCCCTTGGTTGAGCGCATGGTAGTTGAACTCCCCCTCTCATCTTCTTCGATGGAGGGCCCGCCGTTGATAGTCGTCTTTGGAACTCTTGGGCCCTGGACCATACTAGTGCTCTTTGAATGGGCACGTCGTATGCTAAGCACCTGTAAATTATTCTTGTGAGAGCATAGCATCCATGAAGTACATTTTTCTGTTTCTTATTCCACCGTTGATGGGCTAGGTGTATTTGATCGATGATCCAGTGCGGTATGTTGATGGTGAGATTCTCTGTCTCTGCCAAGTACAAGCTGAACCATATCTTTTTTGGTGGCATAGTGAATCGTTCTTGGGCGGGAAAAGCAAAATGTTGCATAATAGTTCGTAGGTGTAGAGCAATGGTAGGTGTCATTGCTACCATGTCCTTCAATTTGTTGAGATCCTTATGCTTCATCCTGTCTGGAACCATTGTTTCTTTCTCAATGGGAATATGCATTCCTTGCATGTTCAATGCTGCCCGTACCAAATTGAGGGTCAGTTTGAATCTCTTGAGTTCGTGGCCTGGCAATAGTGAGGGTAGCACAAAAGTACTATCGCCTCCCTTGGCCCTGCTAGGAGTGATGGTACTGATAAAATAGGAGCAGCGTAGGAAATCTGGCTTAGGCAAATGTGCTCTGAAATAGCTATCCAATCCTGCTTTGGTCCAAACCGATCACATTACTTCTGCATTTTGATAGTTCTCAAATTCGCGAGTGAAGAAATGGTAGCATCCCCATTTGCCATTGAACTCAATTTCTGCTTCCCAAAAGTAGGTGCCATCACCCAATGGCCCTGCGACATCACTAAACCAATGAGCGTGTTTCCCCACTTGAGAAGTGTGTCCCTGAGGAGGGTCCTGAATAGGGAGAACATGCACCGCTTGAAGTTCTTTAGGCCTCTCGGTGAGTGGTGGTTCCAGGAGGAGGGTTTCAATGTCCACAATCTGTGCGCTAGACCCTACCTGGGAACTGGTGCCTCCTGCTTCTGCCATTGTTATTGCTTGCTTGCTGGTTCTGTGAGAATATAGAATCATGCGTTAATATTGTAATGGACAAGATAGAACACTTTTTGTCCCTATTACAACATTATCATGAGGTGAGTAATGGGTCAGTGGGTCAGTGAGTGCTCAATGATTGTGTGTGTAGTTAATGAATGGATAGTCCTACGAGCTAGATGGAAAGATGCAGTGTATGAGTGATGTAGTTAGCAAATGAGGATGAATTTACACATCGGGTTCGGGGGTTTTATTACAAGTTTTAGGCTGCCAAACACAATGGATGGCTTTCGGTTTTGGTTTAGTGGAGACTATGTAGGGCTTTATGAGTATGTCTTCTTGGGAATGAGGCATTTTTGGGACCCATTTTCCAGTGAGTCTGTGCGTGCTTCTGGGCGACTGTGTGTTCGTGCGGATTAAACAAGAGTGGGTAACGGCTCCTTGAGTGAGTGAACCCTGTCGTGTATGATGTGATTCGTGTGTGACTAGTTGAGCCCGCAAGCAAGCCTTAGGCACCCAAATTTGTCTTGATTGTGGGCCAGCCTTCATCGACTTCTTGGGTACCCAGATAGTTTTCACTTTCTCAAAAGAAGGTTTGGAAGTCCTCTTATTAGTATCATGTCGTTGATTACTAATAGGAAGTTGAGATAGTTGTTGTGACTTGACTGCAATAGGCCGCTCGCCTTTCCGCACCCACAATTGGTTCAATGGCTGCGTCATTCTGCTTCGCACGTTCTTTTGGCCTCCAGCATAGGTAGTCTTCAGTAATTGATATGCCTTTGGTTGCTGCCTCCCTCTGGACTTTGGAAAAGAGATCACCATTCCTCTGCATCACATAGCTTTGGACAAGAACAACATGGTCAACTTCATGTGTACCCCTGGAAGGACTAGGAGTCTGTGCCTTTTCTAGTTCCTTGAGTGCTCCATTATCTAACTCAACTGTAATTCGACTCTGATTTATCCATACCTGAAGAAGTCCACTTCTTAGGTTTAAGTTGACTGCATGGTCATAGATCCAGTCTTGACCCAAGACCAGAGGCTCAGTGACATCCTCATCTTGACACACTAGTACCTTAACTGTCATTGGAACATCTTGAATGGAGAGGGGAAGTTCCACCTCGCCCATGCAAGGGGTTTCCACACCTCCCAATCCTATGAGATATGCTTCTATAGGATTGACTTTTAATTTCAATTTTCGACAGTAAGAAAGTCTCACCGCACTATTGGCTGCACCTGAGTCAATCAATGCTCGCACAATTTTTGCACTAACTCCTTGTCCTATCTCTAAGGTCACAAAAGGACGTCGATCTATTATTCTTTGGGGACTTCTTCCTGAGACTTCACACATTGCCACATGATATCCTGGATCCTCATAGGCACCTGTCCTAGGTTGATCCCTACCTTGCCGTCTCAACTTCATCCTCCTGATGCGTTCTAAAGCTTCTGCTTGAGCTTCTTCTCGAACTCGTTTTTCTACTTCTTTGCGTTTCTTAGCAGTGTTGAGTCGACTTAGCATTTCTTCTATGAGAGGTTCCTTATACAACTTGACTCTGCACCCGCTGATGTAGCTCGGAAGAATATCACCTTCTAAGGTGGCTAGTTGTACTGGTCCACTCGTTGAGATCCTATGTATGATCATAGGTCCATAGCCGCGTTTCTCTAATTTTCTTGCATGTTGCTTCAAAGTGTACACTAAAACTAGGTCTCCGGCCTTTAATCCTTTATCCTTAACATGGGCATCAAAGTACGCCTTCTGTCGTTTCTTAGCTGCATATATTCCTGCTGTAGCTCTTAGTCTGGTTTCACCTAATCGTTCAAGGTCAAAAATCCTAGAAGAGAGTTCATGGCCTGTCCACTCATGCTCCTGTGCTATTCTCAATGTGGGAATCAAGAAGTCCAAAGGTAGCACAACATTTTGGCCAAATACCATCTGAAAGGGTGTGGCTTGGAGTACCGTTTTATAGGCCACTCGATATGCCCAAATGTCATGGTGTAGCTGTTTGTCCCAATCAGAGCGTTTATTATTCACCAATTTGGTAAGCACATTGCATAGAATCTTGTTTGTGCTTTCGGCCTGGCCATTAGCTTGTGGGTGATAGGGGGCAGACTTTTTATGTACTATCAAGAACTCTTGGAGCAGATTTTCAATAACTTCATTCAAGAAGTGAGTGCCTCTATCGCTTACCAGCTCTATAGGTAGCCCATATCTCGTGAATACATTCTCGAATAAGAACTTAGCTGTCGTTTGGGCATCGTTCTTTGTGGTAGCTTTCACTTCTACCCACTTGGTTAAATAGTCTGTGGCAACAATGATGTATTCAGCATGTGAACCCTTAGCTGGGGGATTAATAGGACCTACGAAGTCTATTCCCCACTTAGAGAATGCACGTCCACCCATCATAGGTTTTAGTGGCATCTCATCCTTGCGTATAGGATACTGACTTCTCTAACAAACATCACACCGTTTCACATAGGTATGTGCATCCATGTGAAGGGTCGGCCACCAGAAGCCTGCAAATAGTATTGCCTTGATCACCCGATCTGGTCCAAAGTGTCCTCCTGCTACACCTTGGTGAGCAGTTTCCAAGATCTTGAGATATTCACTCTCATGAACATATAGTCTCAGGTAACCATCTTTACCACGCTTGTATAGATTATCACCGATGAGTGAGTAATCTAGGGCTTCTTGTTCTAGACTTCTTTGTCTCGTCAGGTTCATATCTTGAGGGAATGTTCTCATCCTCAGGAAATCTACTAATGGTTCACTCCAATCTGGCACTATGGACACTTGATAAAGAGTAGCATGCTCCACATGTGGTTTAGTGCAACAGATTGGGCATTCTTTACACATCTTATGTACATCAGCTTCCATAGTAGGCCAATGCACTCCGAGTCTCCTTAGTGTCTGTAGGGTTCGTTGTTTTGAGTAGTGTTGCTCTAATGCACCTACATGTGCCAATTGCAACCATTTAGCGTACTCATCCTCTTCCACACAACAAGTTAGGATCCCTTGATCTGTTTGTTTGTACATGCTTCCTGCCATGATATGGTACTTCTGGGCTTTTACTACTTCTCTACCTTGAGTGTTTATGATTGGGTGGTTAGGCCCGTATGTCAATACTGGCACCAATGGCTTAGCCCACTGAGGTACAACTTCCAAATTAAACAAGTAAGCATCAGGAAGGTCATCTGATACTCCTTGTGGGGCTTCTCCCGATGTGAGCCTAGAGAGATGGTCTGCTCTCAAGTGGGTCTTCCCTTTCCTCACCACAACCTCGAAGTCGTATTGTATTAGTAAGAGAAACCATCTTACTAATCTACCTGTATTGCACGGCTTGTTTACCAAGTACACAGTGCTTGATGATCAGTAAAAAAATTAAACTTATTTGCAAGCAAATAGTGTCTAAACTTTTTAACTGCATATACCATACCTTATCCCTCTCGTTCAGTGGTGGTATAATTCCGTTCAGCTACATTCAATTGTCTACTAGCATAGGCAATTGGGAGATCCATATTACCTTCGCCCGTAGGTTGTGCAAGTACACATCCAATAGCATAATTGGATGCATCCACATGAACATGGAAGGGCTTATTCCAATCCGGTGTGGTCAAGATTGGTGTTGAACACAATCTTCTTTTAAGCTCATTGAAGGAGTTTTCACATTCATCAGTCCACTCGAAGTTAGTCAAAAGTCCATACAAAGGCTTTGCTATGATGGCATACATGTGTATAAACCGTCGGTAATAACCACAATGCCCCATGAAAGCTTGTACTTCCTTGACATTCTTTGGCCTAGGTAACTCGGCTATGGCTCATACTTTCTCTTCATCGGTGGATATGCCATTCTTTGACACTATGTGTCCTAGAATCTTGCCTTGCCTGACCATGAATACACACTTTTCTGGGTTCAAGCAGACTTGATACTCTCTACATTTGTCAAAGATTTGCCTGAGTTCTGGTATATGTGTCTGTCTAAGTTGGAATGAGCACAGAGGTCATCAACATAGACTTCCAAATTCTTCCTCAAGAATTCTTTAAACACGTGGCACATCAGTCTCTGAAAGGTTGCTGGAGCATTGGTAAGCCCAAATGGCATTACTCGAAAGGCAAATATACCCCACTCTGTGGCAAAAGCTGTCTTATGCTGATCTTCTGGAGCTATGGCTACTTGATTGTAGCCTGAAAATCCATCAAGGAAGCTGTACACTTCCTTGCCTGCTACTCTTTCTAAGAGATGTTCTGTGATAGGAAGCGGATAGTTATCTCGAATTGTGGCTGCATTGACCTTCTTCAAGTTAATGCATACGCGCAGCTTTCCATTCTTCTTGGGCACCACTACAATGGAGGATACCCACTCAGTGTGCTGGATTTCATAGATGAATCCAGCTTCTACCAGACGATCTATCTCTTCTTTGATTTTCGCAGCATAATTATCATTGTATGTGTATGGATTTTGCTTGGAAGGTTTAGCATCTGAGGTCATGGGGATAGTGTTGGCAGCAGTCAGGGAACCGAAGGAGCCACAAGACAAAGAGGGTCGGAACGAAGAGATAGCACAAGCAGACACAGTAGCCAAAGAAGATCCGGCAAGTAGGCCATCTAAATTTTTCAGACATCAAGGAGTTGAGCATACAAGAAGAAAGAGAAAGTAGAGAGCTCAAAGATGTGTATGACAAATCAACAGAGAAAATCCCTACACAAATAGTGATTTTAATCACTAAACACCATTGTAAATACCATTTCGTATTTTTGTAGCTCCATTTTGTGCAAGACAAGGAGTCCTTGAGCTTGAGGAGCTTTAGAAGTATCTACCTGCCAATTTTCGTATTTTTTAGATCTCGTTTGAACCCTCAAATAAGCCCTGGAACCTAATTTTTAACTAGGCCGGACACTAGGTCTGGACAGGGCCAAAGCTAGTCAAAAACTATAAAAGGAGCTAGAGAGCTCATTTTTGGGGTTAGCTTGTAATAGTTTTGAACTTGTATGAGCTTTTTGAAAGTAATCTAAGAACTCCATTGATTCTCACTCTTTGTCTTACTGTGTGTGCGTGTGTGTGTGCATGTGTGTGCATGCTAGTGTGCTTCTCACTCACGCACTTGTGCCTTCACTTGCTCGAGGTCTTCATACCATCCTCACGTCTTCCCGGATTGACATTAAAGGAGGTGCTACTCATCACTGAGCTACACCAAATTTTGGCGCCGTTGCCGGGGATCGAGCCTTGAGGACGAGCGTGTGATGGTAAGACGTAGAGTTGAAGCGTTGGAGTTATAGGTATTTTCTTCACTTTTATCCATTTCCTTTTGTTTTCTTCATCACCATTATCACCTTCACCACCTCCCACCTCCATCTCCATCATTGCAAAAATTTCAGTTTTTTGACTATATCTCCTTTCTCCCTTCATTTCCCTCATTTCACTTGTGAGAGAGAGCGAGAGAGCGATATTGTGTGTGCTGTTTTTGCATGTTTTTTGAGCTGTCTTGCAGGTACATGCTGCATCATCTTCTCTAGCACTCCGTGCAGGTACAGAAATCTTGGCAATTGTCTCTGTGTCGCCGACGTCTATCAATCGCGACCGACAGAAAAAATGCTCCATTTACCAAACAAAGTACAAAACCATGATCTACAGGCCTAGAGCTTCCCAAAACTGTGTTTAGATTTTTGAAATTCATCAGATTTCTGTCAATCGCGATCGACAAACCACGACGCACAGACCTGTCAATCGCGACTGACAGCCCACGACGGCTCTGTCAATTGCGACCGACAGAGTCCACGACCGATTGACCACGACGGACAGATCATACGCGTGACACGTGTCAATCGCGATCAAGTCATCAATCGCGATCGACCCATCAATCGCGACTGACAGGCCACGACGGCTCTGTCAATCGCGATCGACATAGTCAACGATTGTTTGACCACGACGGACAGACCCTCGCGACTGACATGTCAATCGCGATCGACCCATCAATCGTGACTGACAGAGTCAACAACCCTTTGACCATGATTGATTGAATTTTCGAGCCACGTATCAATCGCGATTGACCCATCAATCGCGACTGACAGCCACGACGGACCTGTCAATCGCGATTGACACATCAATCGCGACTGACAGAACTTGCGAACGCGTTAGAAGGGCAAATTTGGCCAATTTTCTAGGGCAAAGAATAGGGGGCCAATTTGGTCAATTTGTGGGACAAACACTCGAGGTTAGCATTGCATGTTGAGGCCGCAACCCAAGTAATTCGAGAATTTCTGCCTGCTTGATTAAACTGTTTTGAACCCTGTTTTAATCCCTGAAGCCTGAACTGATATAACTTCCTCATACGAAATCCGTTTGCTGTGATTCTTGTTTTGTTGGAAAGCTCGTGGGAAGGGTTTCTTGAAGTTAACCATACCCCGAGGTAGGAAGCCTGAGGGATCCTTGGATTGTTTTTCATAAAGGCAAGGGATAATTTGGTCTGTGAGTTACATGCATGAATGTGGTCTATTGTGTCACTTGAATCTAAGTCTTGAGCTAACCATGGGACGTTTACAGGTCCAGTAAGAGCACTTGAGGGCATTCAAGCAAGAGTAAGTGCAAGCTTGGGAATACGCATCTTGGGCACACCAGGGCACCAACACAAGGAAAGAAACTCAAGGTTGGAAAATCCTCAACTCCCCTTCGTCGATTCCTAGCTTAGGCTAAGAACGACTAGAGGTAGGAGTAAGTCAGGGCGACGATAGGCAATTATCAAGTTGAAGAATACCTAAACTTTCAAGTTCAAGCTAAGGACATAATCTTTGTACTGTCAAGAACTTTAAAGGAAAAGAACATAACGTGGAACGATCAACTTTAAGTGCGGAACTACACTCAAGTATTCCTGACGACGTGATATCAGACAAGAATGTTAACACGGTAATCAACTAAAAAGAATCAAGTAACTGATACAAATGGACTCCGCAACAAGGTTGTACTTGGGCAAATTTGGGTTATTCAATTAGGCTTATGAACCTTAGATCAGGACGACATCTAGGGAGAGATAGACAAAGCCTTAGGTCTTCAGAGGCCAGTGTCAACCACACTGCTAGGTCTTGGGCCCAGCAGTTGAGCCACCACTCATACTACCCTAGCTCTAAGACCAGTGAATCAGAGATGTCTTAAGGCATGGACCGACCAACGGGAAGTTCATGAGTGCCATACTTGCACAGAGTAGAAGGCCCTTACAAAACATAGTTGGAATACCTTAGGACCAACCGATTAGGTGCTAGCATCTATGAGGACGGCCTAGGAAGATCCGTGGTCCAGATTAAAAACCCTGAACAGTCTATTGGACTAGAGCACCCACCTGTCAAGTTTGAAAACGGGGCATACTTGGACAAAGAAGGAACCATATACGTAGTCACCAGTCATCCAGAAAGGACTGATGAATTTGGGAACGTAGTCCCAGAAACGGACTTAGGTGACCTAGAACAGGGAAACATGGGTGTAGAACCTAGGACCCCCCGAGGCAAATCTGTTCTCACTAGGATTATCACACCAGAATGGGTTCCCCAGGACAACAAGAGCATAGATCTGCTTCTGAACCGAGAAACGGAAGAAGCCTTTTGGAGGTATAAATCTGATCGACCAATCGATATAGGAACAATCATGATCTATGAGTTTAAAGACCCAGATAGCCCAGGCAGAGTGACATACTTAGATCACGCTTCAGAAAGGATCTTTGTGGTTACAGAAAATGATAGGCATGCTTACACTTGGAAAGGTGAATTCATTTTCCCCCAACCAAGATCAAACGTGTCCTTTGGTCACCCAGGAGCTGGAACCTCCCACACTCACGGAACTCAAAGAGACAGACATAGAGAAAGACCGGAGGTAAGCTTTGCCAACCCAGGGGGCAGAGAAAGAACGAGGACGGAAACAAATAGAGTAGAGCCTGAGGTACTTAGAGCTCACAGGAATCAAAGAAGTGCGGATGAGTTCCCTCTACCACGACCTAGAGAGCACACAAGGACTTTGAGACCAACTGAGCTAGTTAAGTCCATGAAGAATTACTTCGATGGCACCGGAGATCCATACGATCATGTGGCCGAGTTCAGGCAAGTCTTGAGAGCTGAACAAGTGGAGGATTTATTCACGCAATATAATGCCTTTGGTCTAACCCTTAGGAACACAGCACTTACGTGGTTTCAACCATTGAATGAGAGACAGTTCAGGAGCATAGACCAACTCCTAGAGGCTTTCATTATTGAATTCTCTAAGAGTGGCATAAGACATAACACTTCCTCGCTGATTCACAGCTTCAAGCAAACCCCTCAAGAGACCGTGAGACTTGCAGGAAGAAGATTTAGGCAATATCTTGAAAGATGCCCTGTTCCGGAGCTCCCCACACCAGCTAAGCAAGTGGCTTTATTCTTGGACGGATTGCTAAGTACCAAATTAAGATCATATGTGTACTTGAAGGACCCTAGGACCATAGAAGAGTGTGTACGCATGTGCATTGACATCGAGGATAACCTAGGGGAAGAACTAGAGCTTTCCAAAATCTACAAGGACTCAGATAGTACCTCTAGCCTCTCTTCCACGCAATCCACATCAATTGAGGAACTTGCAGAGAAAGTAGCTCAGAAATTAGGTGTCACTAGCAAACAGATCCCAAGGTTTGCCCCTGTGAAAAGATGCTATACTTGTGGGGGTGACCATATGGCAAATGTATGTCCCATTATGGCTCAACCCCAAGTAAATCCTAGTAGCCAGTACTGCACCATAGAACGGAGGTACACCAATCACACCGCGCAAGATTGCCCCTACAATAAGCAAGCCGTTAGGCAACCCTACCCTCAGCCATACCCTCAGCAGGGAAGATACCAGAACCAGTACCCTCCACAGCCATATGGCAGGCCACAATCAGCAACCCTACCAAAACCAACAATGGCCTCAGCCTGTGTTAGCACAACAACCCCCTGCCCCAGCTAATGTCATCCCAGTAAAATATGCAGCTGCAGAAGAAAACCTGAATAGAGCTATAGTCCATGTAACACCATTGCTTTCTGAAAGTGACCCCAGTGACCATAGCTTTGATTCTACACATGTGGATAGTCCCCATGCTTACCACATGCAGTCTCCTGAACATGGTGAGTCCTACTATAGTGAAGAGCCAAATGAATCTAGTTGGGAGTCAGATTACACACATGTCATGTATGCAAACCCCAACCCTAGACCTCAACCTAGGCAAGTAAGACCTCCATTCCCTAGAGGACCATGCTACAGATGTCAAGGAGATCACCTCATTCGTGATTGTCCCTTACCTCCACCTACACAACCCCAGTCAGTGACAATTCAGGGCTTTTGCCAAGAATGTGGAAAGGAGCATCTCTTACGAGACTGCCCTAAGAATCCTAATAATATGCCAAAAATCACTCCTATTAACGTTATAGGGTTAGTGGTGGATTCCACAGGGAGTGTGACTTCCACCGCACCAGTACAGGTAGTGACTAGAGCTCAGGCATTGCAGCAAAACCAAGGGGTAGGCCAGGAAAAGAGCCCAGAGGCTAGTGAAACTGAGAGCATAACCAAGAAAAGGACTAGAGCTTGGCGAGATAGTCGCGAAAGAATGAAAAGACAATGGGCAAAAAAGATGAGTGAACTCGAGGAAAGCCTCAGAGAAACAAAGGCCATGATAACTGAACTCACATCTCAAACTTCCTCTCACACTACCCCACCTCCACCATTCCCAACTCCATCCGACCCGCCACTTTCCAACCCACCTCAACTAATACCACCACCCCCTAGAGTAGGATCAGTCCTAGCAAATCCAACTCCCGAGGACCTAAACATGATGCTTAGAGCATATCAGGCCAGAATCCAAGAAGGGCCAACCACAACTGATCATGAAAAATGTTACCCTAGAGCAGAACTAGAGCTAGAACGAACCAAAATTTGTGCTAAGATGGTGGAATTGGCTCAGACCATGTTTGAAGCCAGTCGCCTATTTAACATCTCTAGTTCAGTCAAGACACAGTTACACTTTGATGGACTATTAGAAAGAATAGAGAAGCTAATTGCACAATCAGAAAAGGAACCCGCGTCCCAACCTAAGAACAAGGCAAGTGAAAGAGCAGGTCTTCCTGCCCAGAAAGCATATGTGCCTGAAGCCTATGTGCCTAACTCTACGGAGCCAAACACATCATCATCTATGAATCGATTCACACCAGAATTCCTACGAGAGATTCAAGAAGACAAATGGGCTAAAGAAAGTGAAGTCCCTCCTCCCATTGAACTTGTGGATGATGCACACGACCAATTCCCACAAGACATCCCATCCATTTATGAGGAGCAGGAGAGCACCCAATCTCAGGAAAGATTAGACTTTGAGTCTAATTCTCTACAAGAATTACCCCACTTCACAGGCCCATGGGAAACTAAGTCTACTTGTATGAGGGCACCCACGGTCATGGTACGAAATGAGGACTCAGTCATACCTAGGAACACAGAGGTAGTGAAAAACACTAAAGTACAATGCAACCTCACCTTAAAAGAGCTACTCAAAGTAAGGCCAGAGCTATGGAAACATGTAGCCAAACAAGTACCAGAGATAGCAAAACCTCGTTCCCAGATAGGATCCCAGAGAACAGTGCCAGAAATACCCTTGGACAAGATAGGAGAGATGAGTGAAGGTGAAGAGGGAAACACTTATCTTCCCATTACACATCAAGGATACACAACCAAGGCAATTCTCGACTCAGGTGCAGGAGTTGCAATTGCTACCACTTCCCTGTGGAAGCGTTGGGGCAAGCCAGCACTCAGGCCCACGAGGATGAAATTGCAGATGGCCGATGGTCACATAGAAAGACCCTTAGGCTTGCTAGAAGGAATAACCCTCACCACATGTGGTGTTGAGTTCGAGCATACATTCGCTATATGTGACTTTAGCAAGAACCATGCCTATGAGATGATTTTGGGAAGACCATTTATGCGACAGTTGCAAGTGGTACAGGATTGGGGAACCAACTCCTTGTATTTGCAACACCTAGGTGTCACGACCAAAGTGAATCTCAAAGATTACTCTCATAGAGATGTCCCTCCTATCCAATGGAATCCCATCCATAGAGCCAAAGATGATACAGAATCGGTGCATTCCATAGGGTCAGGATCCACATGGATGCATGAAGACACCCACTTATGGATGTGCAAAGTAGCAGTAGAAGAAGAGAAGAGAGAAGAAGCCAGAGAGATAGGTGCAAAAGAAACACATAGATCAATTCAAGACCCAGCCTATGCACCTGTAGTCTTTCCTGATGAAGAATTTGAACCCCACGGCTGGGCAGAAATCTTAGCAACAATGGATGTAGCCATCAATGAAGAACAATGGACACCTCACTATGATGAAAATGGCTATGACATTTCAGTCTTCTCCATAGAGCCAATCATGGGAGAGGCAGTGTTAGAAGAGTGCGAACCTAGCCCTGATGCATTTGAGGACACAAGTGACTCCGATCTAGAGTCAATCATCATGGACCCACCTTTTGCATCAGATGAAGAATACTTCTATGAAGTAGAATTTCAACCCCAGAGGTATGGAGAGCTTACAAGTGATGTAAGACTAGCCACACAGGTGACCCCGAAGGACGAAGGAAAGAAAAGAAAGAAGAGAGAAGTCACACCAGAAGAGGAAGAATCTTTGTTTGAGGTCCCAGAAAATTTTAAGAAGTATGAGATAGATGACAGGAGAGTCATGATCAGAATGCCTAAACGAGAGGCGCAATCAGGGGAGGCCTATGATAACAAAACCACCAAGAAAATAGTGGTAGCCATAGAGGAAGGAGAAGAGAGATGCACGTACATAGGACATGACCTAACCGAGGAAGAAGAGCATGCGTTGATAGCCTTGCTAAGAGAATACAGAGATGTATTCGCTTGGAGTTACAAGGATTTGAAGGGTGTTGACCCAGACATATGCTCACACACTATCCCCATGACCTCAAATGCCAAACCCTCTAAGCAAAAGCCATATACATATAATGATAATTATGCTGCCAAGATCAAAGAAGAGATAGATAGGCTGGTTGAAGCTGGATTTATCTATGAAATTGAGCACACTGAATGGGTATCCCCCATTGTTGTGGTGCCCAAGAAAAACAGAAAGCTGCATGTGTGCATTAACTTGAAGAAGGTTAATGCAGCCACAATTCGAGATAACTATCCGCTTCCTATCACAGAGCATCTTTTAGAAAGAGTAGCAGGCAAGGAAGTGTACAGCTTCCTCGATGGATTTTCGGGCTACAATCAAGTAGCCATAGCTCCAGAAGATCAGCATAAGACGGCATTTGCCACTGAATGGGGCATATTTGCCTTTAGGGTAATGCCATTTGGGCTTACCAATGCACCAGCAACTTTGTGCTCATGTATTTAAAGAGTTCCTAAGGAAGAACTTAGAAGTCTATGTTGATGATCTTTGTGCTCATTCCAACATTAGGCACACCCATATTCCTGAACTCAGACAAATCTTTGACAAATGTAGAGAATATCAAGTCTGCCTGAACCCAGAAAAGTGCGTCTTTATGGTCAGGCAAGGCAAGATTCTAGGACACATAGTGTCAAAGAATGGCATATCCACTGATGAAGAGAAAGTGAGAGCCATAGCCGAGTTACCGAGACCAAAGAATGTCAAGGAAGTGCAAGCTTTCATGGGGCATTGTGGTTATTACAGCCGGTTCATTCATATGTACGTTGTCATTGCAAAGCCCATGTATGGACTCTTGACTAACTTTGAGTGGACTGACGAATGTGAGAATTCCTTCCAAGAGCTTAAACGAAGATTATGTTCAGCACCAATCTTGACCACACCAGATTGGAACAAGCCATTCCATGTTCATGTGGATGCTTCCAATTATGCTATTGGATGTGTACTTGCACAACCTACTGGTGAAGGTAATATGTATCTTCCAATTGCCTATGCTAGTAGACAATTAAATGCAGCTGAACGAAATTACACCACGACTGAGAGAGAAGGCTTAGGCATGGTATATGCAGTTAAAAAGTTTAGACATTATTTACTTGCAAATAAGTTTAAAATTTTTACTGATCATCAGGCATTGTTGTACTTGGTAAACAAACCTTGCAATACAGGTAGATTAGTAAGATGGTTTCTCTTACTAATGGAATACGACTTTGAGGTAGTGGTGAGGAAAGGGAAGACTCACTTGAGAGCAGACCATCTCTCTAGGCTCACATCTGGGGAAGCCCCACAAGGAGTGTCAGATGACCTTCCTGATGCTTACTTGTTTAATTTGGAAGTGGTGCCACAATGGGCTAAACCATTAGTGCCAGTATTGACATACGGGCCTAACCACCCAGTAATAAACACACAGGATAGAGAGGTAGTAAAAGCCCAAAAATATCACATCATGGCAGGTTGTATGTACAAGCACACAGATCAAGGGATCTTGGCTTGTTGTGTGGAAGAGGATGAGTACGCTAAATGGTTGCAATTAGCACATGTAGGTGCATTAGAGCAACACCATTCAAAGCAACGAACCCTACAAACACTAAGGAGACTTGGAGTGCATTGGCCGACGATGGAAGCTGATGTCCAAAAGCTGTGCAAGGAATGCCCAATCTGTTGCACTAAACCACCTGTGGAACATGCCACTCTTTATCAAGTGTCCATAGTGCCAGATTGAGTGAACCACTAGTATCCTTCCTGAGGACGAAAACATTCCCTCCGGACATGACTCTGGCTAGGAAAAGGAGTTTAGAACAAGAAGCCCAGGATTACTCACTCATTGGTGATAATCTATACAAGCGTGGTAAAGATGGTTACCTGAGACTATGTGTCCATGAGAGTGAATATCTTAGGATCTTGGAAACTACTCACCAAGGTGTAGCAGGAGGACACTTTGGACCAGATCGGGTGATCAAGGCAATACTATTTGCGGGCTTCTGGTGGCCGACCCTTCACATGGATGCACATACTTATGTGAAACGATGTGATGTCTGTCAGAGAACTCAGTATCCTATACGTTCTTACAGGAAACCAAGATCTGGTATACGACATGAGCACAACCCCATCCATCGAGGTAATATATGCTTGGCACGCCAGAATAAAGTACCTCCCAGCTTGTTTCAAGCAGACATTCGAGGAGATGTTCATAACGGGATTCTGGGAATATCACTCAGAAATATTTGTACCCAAGCCCTCACATCTCCTCCACCTATTCACTGTGGAGAGAACCATCCATTCAGAACAACTGCGGGTGCCACATCCGGATGTACCAGGACCAGTGAATTGGGATGCATTACTAACAGATCTAGCACGGGGGCTCAGATTAGAAGAACATCACCTTGCTTCCGACGTTGTCCAATATTACGTTCAACGAACATCTAGACAAGGGTCTGTCAGGGGCGACAGACGCGAGAGTGGGGGGGGTGTTGGCAGCAGTCAGGGAACCGAAGGAGCCACAAGACAAAGAGGGTCGGAACGAAGAGATAGCACAAGCAGACACAGTAGCCAAAGAAGATCCGGCAAGTAGGCCATCTAAATTTTTCAGACATCAAGGAGTTGAGCATACAAGAAGAAAGAGCAAGTAGAGAGCTCAAAGATGTGTATGACAAATCAACAGAGAAAATCCCTACACAAATAGTGATTTTAATCACTAAACACCATTGTAAATACCATTTCGTATTTTTGTAGCTCCATTTTGTGCAAGCCAAGGAGTCCTTGAGCTTGAGGAGCTTTAGAAGTATCTACCTGCCAATTTTCGTATTTTTTAGATCTCGTTTGAACCCTCAAATAAGTCCTGGAACCTAATTTTTAACTAGGCCGGACACTAGGTCTGGACAGGGCCAAAGCTAGTCAAAAACTATAAAAGGAGCTAGAGAGCTCATTTTTGGGGTTAGCTTGTAATAGTTTTGAACTTGTATGAGCTTTTTGAAAGTAATCTAAGAACTCCATTGATTCTCACTCTTTGTCTTACTGTGTGTGCGCGTGTGTGTGCATGTGTGTGCATGCTAGTGTGCTTCTCACTAACGCACTTGTGCATTCACTTGCTCGAGGTCTTCATACCATCCTCACGTCTTCCCGGATTGACATTAAAGGAGGTGCTACTCATCACTGAGCTACAGATAGTGTGTGAGCATATGTCTGGGTCTACTCCTTTCAAATCCTTGTAGCTCCAAGCGAATACATCTCTGTATTCTCTGAGCAAGGCTATCAATTCACGCTCTTCTTCTTCTGTCAGGTCATCTCCTTTATAAGTACATCTCTCCTCTCCTTCTTCTAGGGCTACCACTATTTTCTTGGTTGTTTCTTTGTTATCATAGGCTTCTCCTGATTGTGCCTCTCGCTTAGGCATTCTTACCATGACTCTCCTGTCGTCTATCTCATACTTTTTAAAGTTTTCAGGGACCTCAAACAAAGATTCTTCCTTTTCTGGTGTGACTTCTCTCTTCTTTCTTTTCTTTCCTTCATCCTTAGGGGTCACTTGTGTGGCTAACCGTACATCATTTGTTATCTCTCCGTGTCTCTGGGGTTGAAATTCTACTTCATAGAAGTATTCTTCATCTGATGCAAAAGGTGGGTCCATAATGATTGACTCTAGATCGGAGTCACTCGCATCCTCAAATGCATCAAGACTAGGTTCACACTCTTCTAAAACTGCATCTCCCATGATTGGCTCTATGGAGAAAACTGAAATGTCATAGCCCTCCTCATCACAATGTGGTGTCCATTGTTCTTCATTGATGGCTACATCCATGGTTGCTAGGATTTCTGCCCAGCCGTGAGGTTCAAATTCTTCATCAGGAAATACTACAGGTGCATAGGCTGGGTCTTGAATGGATCTATGTGTTTCTTTTGCACCTATCTCTCTGGCTTTTTCTCTCTTCTCCTCTTCTACTGCCACTTTACACATCCATAAGTGAGTGTCTTCATGCATCCATGAGGATCCTGATCCTTTGGAGTGCACTGACTCTGTATCATCTTTAGCTCTATGGATGGGGTTCCATTGGATAGGAGGGACATCTCTATGAGAGTAATCTTTGAGATTGACTTTGGTCGTAACACCTAAGTGTTGCAAATACAAGGAATTGGTTCCCCAATCCTGGACCACTTGCAATTGTCGCATAAATGGTCTTCCCAAAATCATCTCATAGGCATGATTCTTGCTGAAATCACATATGGCGAAAGTATGCTCAAACTCAACACCGCATGTAGTGAGAGTTATTCCTTCCAGCAAGCCTAAAGGTCTTTCTATGTGGCCATCAGCCATCTGCAGTTTCATCCTCGTGGGCCTGAGTGCTGGCTTGCCCCAACGCTTCCATAGGGAAGTGGTGGCAATAGCAACTCCTGCACCTGAGTCTAGAATTGCCTTGGTTGTGTACCCCTGATGGGTAATGGGAAGATAGGTGTTTCCTTCTTCACCTTCACTCATATCGCCTATCTTGTCTAGAGGGATTTCTGGCACCGTTCTATGAGAACCTACCTGGGAATGGGGTTTTGCTATCTCTGGTACTTGTTTGGCTACATGTTTCCATAACTCTGGCCTAACTTTGAGTAGCTCTTCTAAAGTGAGGTTGCACTACACCTTAGTATTCTTTACTACCTCCGTATTCCTAGGTATTATCGAGTCTTCGTTTCTTACGATGACTGTGGGTGCTCTCATACAAGTCGACTTGGCTTCCCATGGACCTGTGAAGTGGGGTAATTCATGTAAAGAATTAGACTCAAAGTCTAATCTCTCTTGAGACTGGGTGCTCTCCTGCTCTCCATAAATGGACGGAATATCTTGTGGGAATTGATCCTGCGTGTCATCCACAAGTTCAATGGGAGGAGGGACTTCACTTTCTTTAGCCCATTTGTCTTCTTGAATCTCCCGTAGGAATTCTGGTGTGTACCTATTCATAGAAGAGGAGGTGTCTGGTTCAATGGAATTGGGCACAAAAGCTTCCTGTGGGGGAAGGCTTATTCTTCTGCTTGCCTCCTCTCTTCCTTGGTTTTTCTCTTCCTTAGCAGATCTTGCAATTATGCTCTCTAACTTCTCCAGGAGTCCATCCAAGTGCAATTGTGTCTTAGCTGAGCCAGAGTAGTTGAAGAGACGACTGGCTTCAAACATGGTCTGAGCCAATGTGACCATTTTTGTGCAAAGCTTAGTTCTTTCTATCTCTAGGTCAGCTCTGGGGTAGCACTTGTCATGCTCTGTCACATTTGGCCCTTCTTGGATTCTGGCCTGATATGCCTTAAGCATCATGTCTATGTCTTCAGGAGTGGGGTCAGCCAACACTGATCCTACTCTAGGGGTTGGTGGGATGTTCTGAGGTAGGGGGACAGATGGTGGGTTAGATGATGACGGAAGTGAGGGTGGTGGTGGTATGTGAGAGTTTGTTTGAGAGGTGAGTTCGACAATTTTGGCTTTTGTTTCTCTTATGCTTTCTTCTAAGTCGCTCATCTTTTTAGACCATTGTCTTTTCATTCTCTCTCGGCTATCCCTGCAAGATCTCGACCGTTTTTTGGCTATGCTCTCGGTTTCACTAACCTCTGCACTCTTCTCTTGACCTATTCCGAGGTCCTGTTGCAAAGCCTGGGCTCTAGTGACCACTTGCACTGGTGCAATGGAAGTGACACTTCCGGTTGTCTACAACTAGGCCAATAACGTTAATTGGAGTTATTTTTGGCATATTATTGGGATTCTTTGGGCAATCTCGTAAGAGATGCTCCTTTCCACAACCTTGGCAAAAGCCTTGAATTGTCACTGACTGGGGTTGTGTAGGTGGAGGTATGGGGCAATCACGAATGAGGTGATCTCCCTGACATCTGTAGCATGGTCCTCTAGGGAATGGGGGTCTTACCTGCCTAGGTTGGGGTCTAGAGTTAGGGTTTGTGTACATTACATTTGTGTACTCTGGCTCCCAACTAGGTTCACTTGGTTCTTCACTGTAGTAGGACTCACCATGTTCAGGTGACTGCATGTAGTAAGCATGTGGGCTATCAATATGTGTAGAATCAAAGCTATGATCACTTGGGTCACTTTTTGAGAGCAATGGAGTCACTGGGACTATGGCTCTATTCAAATTTTCTTCTGCGGCTGCATACTTTGCAGGAATCACATTAATGGGGGTTGGAGGTTGTTGAGCTAACACAGGTTGTGGCCTTTGTTGGTGTTGGTAGGGTTGTTGATAGGATTGTTGCGGTCTACCATATTGCTGTGGAGGGTACTGACTCTGGTATCTTCCTTGTTGTGGATAGGGCTGAGGGTAGGTTTGCCTAACTGCTTGCTTATTGTATGGGCAGTCTTGTGCTGTGTGATTTGTGTATCTCCGTTCTATGGTGCAGTATTGGCTGCTAGGGTTCACTTGGGGTTGAGCCATGATGGGACATGTGTTCACCATATGGTCACCACCGCAAGTATAGCACCTCTTTACTGGGACAAATCTAGGAATTTGTTTACTAGAGACACCTAGTTTTTGAGCTACTTTCTCCGCAAGGTCTTCAATTGATGTGGATTGTGAGGAAGAGAGGCTAGAAGCACTATTGGGATCTTTGTAGATTTTGGAAAGCTCTAACTCCTCCCCTAGGTTATCCTCAATGTCGATGCACATGCGTACACACTCTTCTATGGTCCTAGGGTCCTTCAAGTACACATAGGATCGCAACTTTATACTTAGCAATCCATCCAAGAATAAAGCCACTTGTTTGGCAGGCGTGGGTAACTCAGGAACAGGGCATCTCTCAAGGTACTGCCTAAATCTTCTTCTTTCAAGTCTCACAGTCTCTTGAGGGGTCTGCTTGAAGCTGTATATCAATGAGGAAGTATTATGCCTTATGCCACTTTTAGAGAATCCGGTGATGAAAGCCTCTAAGAGTTGGTCTATGCTCCTGAACTGTCTCTCATTCAATGGTTGAAACCACGTAAGGGCTGTGTTCCTAAGTGTTAGACCAAAGGCATTATATTGCATGAATAGGTCCTCAACTTGTTCAGCTCTCAAGACTTGCCTAAACTCGGCCACATGATCATATGGGTCTCCTGTGCCATCGAAGTAATTCTTCATGGACTTAACTAACTGAGTCGGTCTCAAAATCCTGGCGTGTTTCCTATGCCTTGGCAGAGGAAAATCATCAGCATTCCTCTGGTTCCTTGGGGCTCTAAGTCCCTCAGGTTCCACTCTATTTGTTTCCGTTCTCGTTCTGTCTCTTCCCACTGGGTTGGCAAAGCTTACCTCCGGTCTATCTCTATGTCTGTCTCTTTGAGTTCCATGAGCTTGGGATGTTCCAGCTCCTGGGTGACCAAAGGACACATTTGATCTTGGTTGGGGGAAAATAAATTCACCTTTCCAAGTGTAAGCATGCCTATCATTTTCTGTAACCACAAAGATCCTCTCTGAAGCGTGATCTAAGTAGGTCACTCTACCTGGGCTATCAGGATCTTTAAACTCATATATCATGGTTGTTCCTACCTCATTCGGCTGATTAGATCTATATCTCCAAAAGGCTTCATCAATCTCTCGGTTCAGGAGTAGATCTATGCTCTTATTGTCTTGGGGAATCCACTCTGGTGTGATAATCCTAGTGAGAACAGATTTGCCTCGGGGGGTTCTAGGTTCTACACCCATGTTTCCTTGCTCTAGGTCACCTAAGTCCATTTCTGAGATCACATTCCCAAATTCATCTGTTCTATCTGGATGACTAGTGACTACATATATTGTTCCTTCTTTGTCCAAGTATGCTCCATTTTCAAACTTGACAGCTGGGTGCTCTAGTCCAATGGATTGGTCACGGTTTTTTATCTGGACCACAGATCTTCCTAGGCCGTACTCATAGATGCTAGCACCTAATCAGTTGGTCCTAAGGTATTCGAGTTGCGTCTTGTAAGGGCCTTCTACCCTATGTAAATATGGCACTCCAGAACTTCCTGTAGGTCTTGATGGAGAGTGTTAATCTCCAAAAGAACAAGTTGACCTTGAATTTAGACCACCTCTATATCAAGAACAACTTCAGACTCCACCAAATTTAGAGAACATTCACCAACTTATCAGAAAATTAACTATTCTGAAAAATTTTCAACTTCTCAGAAAAGTCTGCTGCAGATTAATCTCTGATTGACTAACCATTTGTGTAAAGTTTTTTATAAAACTTTGTAGGTTGCTTCACCTTAAGATTGTGCACCTTTTGCAACTTGAATCTCCTCAAATGATTCAGTATACTCTGAGAGATAACACAAACAATTTACCTATGTGTGAAACTGCTTCTCTGCAGTAACGACTTTGACACCTTCAACTTCTTAGCTTTGGTTCTCCCAATGTCGAACCCGTTTGGTCAAATCCTTTTAGCTATAGATAGCTTATCTCTAAACTTAGATTTTGAGCTATCACATGTGTAAAACTTTACACTGTGCACTGAGCACTACTCATTTTCCTGAACTCAAAATCTGCGCCTGTTTCAGAAGTCACTCAAACTTTTCTACATACAAATGTTCCTAATCAGAATTCTCTCAGCTTAAACACAATTGGAAGCTAAAACTTTGTACAGTAGTCGATCAACTCTAGACTTAGACTTGTACAAAAGCATTCCACAGAAGATCTATCACAGAAGGAGAAGACACGAAAACTTCGGGCGCAATTTTTTCTTAATATTTCTGAAGAAGACTACAATTCTATGAGAGAGAGATCTCAACTAACTTTCATGTGTCCAATGACACTACAACTGCTCATTCCTCTATTCCTATCTTCTCATTTCATCTCCTCTCGACGTCTTCTTACTGTCTCCTATCTATCCCGACATTTTTCCAAAGTTTTTATAGGCAAATATATACAAGCTTATGACTAATCAAAAGTCTAAGTGATCTATGTCTTTACTAATGTACATATGTGTACATATCCTTCATCCTGTGAATGTAACCACCTTCTTTGCTTCAAGACTTGATCTTATCTCCATCCTTTGTCTTTCAAACTTCAATTGGTGATTGATCTGCACGAACAGCTCCCCCTCAATCATCAATTGAGGTTTCTCTTATCTTCTTTATTCCTGCCATATCTTTAAACTTCTGTAACTTTGGTCCATCCAAGCTCTTTGTAAGCATATCAGCTATCTGATCTTTTGTTGAAGTATGTATGACTTCAATCTCTTTATCCATCACCTTCTCTCTTAGAAAGTGATACTGTATCTCAATGTGTTTGGTCCTGGCATGAAAAACAGGATTAGCAGCTAGATATAATGAACTCATTTATCTCCATAAATGATAGGTATGCTCTGTATAGTGTTAAAACTCTTCATGAGAGTCTTAAGCCATATCACTTCTTTTGCAGCTTCAACCATGCCTTTGTACTCTGCTTCTGTAGATGACAAAGCAACTGTATGTTGCTTCTTTGAGCACCAAGAGATTAACTTATCTCCCACATAACACATGTACCCATAGGTTGACCTTCTATCATCTGGATTACCTGCCCAATCTGCATCACTATATATTTTTATATTTGTATCTGATGTAAAACCATAATACAAACCCTCTTTGAGTGTACCCTTAATGTACCTCAACACTCTTTGACCTGCAATCCAATGCTCTTTTCTAGGACAATGCATGAATTGAGACAACACCCCAACTGCATATGATAAATCAGGCCTAGTTAATGTAGCATAGATAAGACTACCAACCAAACTCTGATATTGTTTCATGTCCTTGAACTCTTCACCTCCAAATCTGCTCAATTTGTGATTCACCTCCATTAGAGTAGGTGCTACTCTGCAATCATTCATTTTAAACTTGGTTAACAAATTCTTCAAATACCTTTCTTGAGTCACATACAGTCCATGTTGAGTGTATGAAATCTCCATGCCCAAGAAGTATGACAAATCTCCCAAATCACTGATTTTGAACTCTTTCTCCATTTGCTTCTTTTAGCTTTTTGAATGCCTTTCTCATCTGTACCTGTAAGAATTATATCATCAACATATATACATATGTAAATGAACCCATCGTCACTTGCTTTGACAAGCAAGCTACTATCTGCTTTTGATACTTGAAATCCAAGTTCTTTTAAGAACTTTACAAGCCTATAATTCCATGCCCTTGGGGCCTGCTTCAAGCCATATAAAGCTCTCTTGAGCTTATACACATGATTTGGATATCTTCCATCTCTGAATCCTTGAGGTTGCTCCATGAAAACATCATCTGAAATACAACCATTCAAAAAAGCATTCTTCACATCTAATTGACACAATTTCCAACCTTTACATGCAGCAATTGCTATAAGTGTTCTGATGGTTGTCATCTTTGCCACAGGACTATAAGTCTCATCATAATCAATACCATATGTCTGAGCAAACCCTTTCACAACAAGTCTAGCTTTGTACCTAGACACACTTCCATCTGCAAACCTTTTTCTCTTGTAGACCCACTTACATCCAATGATCTTCTGACTATTTGGTTTTGGAACCAAATCCCATGTTTGATTCTCCATCAATGCATCATATTCTTCCTGCATAGCTTTTTCCCAATTTTCTTTACATTTTGCCTCTTCATATGTAGAAGGGTCTTCATCTGCTTTTATCATGTAAGCATAATCTTTGGTAGCCAAAAAAGAAGTATCATAGCTATACCTTGTAGGTTGCCACTTGTGTCTTGATGACCTTCTAAGTTCTCCACTCCTTGAGGTTTCTGGTTCTTCACATTCACGATCAAATCTTGGTGTCTCTTCCACTTCAACCTGCACTTCATTATTCTCTTGCTCATCAAATATCTGAACCTTTGACTTACCTTTCCTTTGGCTCACAATTTCTTCATCATCTGTATTAATATTGATAGTACCTGCATACCAAGTACCTTGCTCATCAAATGTAACATCTTTTGATACAAGAAAATGTTTTGTGGATGGATTCCACAACCTGTATCCCATTTGCTTATCATCATAACCAATAAACACATATTTTTCAGCTTTAGGTTCCAATTTATGCCTTAACTGTGATGGCACATATGCATAGGCCAAACATCCAAATACTTTGCAATGGTCTAATGTGGGTCTCTTACCCCACCATGCCTCATATGGTGTCATACCCTGCAAGGCTTTACATGGTAGCATATTGACCAAATAAGTAGCTATATTTACAGCCTCAGCCCACAAATAATTTGGGCAATTTTTCTCCTTCATCATGGATCTTGCAAACTCAACAAGAGCTCTATTCCTCCTTTCTGCTACACCATTTTGTTGAGGAGAGTACCTGCAAGTAACCTCTCTTTTTATACCTGCATTCCACAAGTAATCACTGAACTCATTAGAGAAATACTCTCCCCCTCCATCTGACCTTAGTCTCTTCAATTTATGGCCTATAATTCTCTCTGCATACACATGATAATGTTTGAATGTATTGAATACCTTTGACTTATCTTTGATCACATAGATAGTGATCCATCTGGTAGCATCATCAACATAAATCACATAATACCTTGAACCATTGATACTGAAATCCTTTGATGGTCCCCACACATCTGTGTGTACCAACTCAAGTTTCTCTGAATACATAAACCCATGCTTAGAATAGGGTTGCTTATGAGCCTTAGCTAATTGACATGCCTCACATCTGTATGTCATATGTTGACCTGCAACATTAGGCAATCCAAGCACTGAACCATTATTAATCATGTCTTTAATACTTCTTTCATTGAAATGTCCAAGCCTCTTGTGCCAAAGATCTAACTCAGAGATCTTATGTCCTCCATAAGTGAACAAGGCATGACCAACATTACCTTGAATCTTCAAAGTGAACAATCTTCCTTCTTTCTTCCCTGAAACAATTTGTTTATACCCATTGCTAGGGTCTTCACAAACACTCCTTCATTAGTGAACCTTACTTCATAACCTTTTTCCACAATTTGTCCTACACTTATCAGATTCTTAGGAATTGTAGGAACATACAAGACCTTACTCAATAAGGTGCTACCATCCTTGGCCTTCACTGATCCAATTGACTTCACATTGTGCTTTGTATTGTCACCTGTTTGAACAACATGATTAGATACCTTATTCTCCAAATCAGTCATCAAAGCTATATTACCACTCAGGTGATTGCTACACCCTGAGTCAATGTAGAAGACTCTTTGATCTTCACTCTGCCTTTCACAAGTTGCATTCATTATCAATGTTGAATCTTCGTTCTTATCTGAAGCATAATTGTAGTAGGTATTGTTGTATTGTTGACTTTGGAATCCTCTACCTGCATTTCTTCCAAAGTAAACCCTACTACCTCTACCTCTGAAATTACCTCTTTGATTTCTGCCACCTCTTCCTCTTGAATTATAGTTCTGATTGTATCCACCATTACTCTGAGTGTTATGCCAACAATCATTAGCTAGATGATTTGTCTTACCACAAATCCAGCAAGCTTTGGCTCCATCTTTGTTATTCCTGCCTCTTCCTCTACCTTTGCCACCTCCTCTTCCTCTTAGGAAGTTGGCTTGGCTAGTTGTGCCTTCTTCTTCATTTGCTTGTTGCTTTCCTTTGTTAGCTTTCTTCTTGTCTTTAGAGTACATTGCATGACCTGCACTTTGTCAACATCTCCTTTGATATCATTCTCAAAAGTTATCATATGTCCTAACAATTGATTCAAATCAGGATTGAAATGATCCAATGAAAGTTCTGTAGACAAAATAAAAGGCTTCCACTTCTCATCACCTCTTAGTCCTGTGAGAATTTGCCTTACCAATTTATCTTCTTCAATGTCTTCATCCACTGCTCCTAATGCATCTGCAATGTCCTTCATCTTTGTCACATAATCAGATATTGATTTTATTCGTCTGCTAACAGATCATCAACTTCATACTCCACACTAATGAATAAACCTGTGACTGAATTGTCTAATTCTCAAATCTCTACTCATCTAGATTAAGTGTGTATGTCAAATGTCAAATGTTGAGAAGATGCTCTTAAATCATATGTTGTAAACCTAGAAGTCTGGGAACCCGAGAATGTGAGAGCCTGAATGCTTTGATACCAAATGTTGGAAATTTAGTAGGCCCATAACTAATACCACAGGTCCATAGTTCCATAGTCCAGGATTTACAACATAAATGTAAGCAATCTTCCAATATTGACAAACATCAACATACCACACTTAATCATACAAATGATGAGACAAAGATAGAGAGAGTTTAGACAACATGTGTAAAGTGTTACTTAAGCCATTGCTTACTCACACCATCATATATACAAATGTCAATTTACAATGTGGGAGCAAAACTCTCAACCAATCTATGTGAACAGAAATAGATGGAAGAGTGTATGTACAGAATTTACAAGAATATTCAGATGTAGGGATAGAAATCTGAATATGTATGAGATGTGTGACTTGATAGGTTGTAGAAGAGTGAATATGAGTAACAGAAAGAGGAAAGATCAGTTGGAAACTGATAACCAGCAAACCCTAATCTGATTTTAGGCTATGGAAGACCCTAAATCAGATGTGCATGTGAAAGATCACATACTTACAGAATTAGTAAAGAATTCTAATATGATGCTGTCAGAAATTCTCATACTCATGTGAACACATCTTCTCTAACACCTCATCTGAACGCATGTAGCATGCATGTACTAATTCTCCTTTAGATATGCCGAATAGGACTCCTCTTGATATGGATGCCACTGCCTCCATAAACTCCAAGTAGTATCTGTGTGCATAAAGAGAAGACGTACCTGAATTCTTAACATAAGATGCAAATCTTATGTTAACCTCCATCCAATGTCTTTGAAGTACACCGAAAACTTCATGTAGAAGACAATCTTCAAATACATCATGTAGATGGCTTATCCACACCACCAAGCTATTGATGGACAAGTCCTCTCCATAAGCAAGAGTGTGAGCACACTCTTCTCCAAGAAGAACTCCATAGCTGCTCCTCAACATGCTCCTAGAGTGCACCATGGCTGCCCCATGTGTGCTAGAGCACCACCTCTAATGAGGGACCAAAGCTTACATTGCCAATTGGTGTGTGATGATCCATCAAGTGCCCACAAGACATCTTTATATAGTTTTTAAGTCCTCATTGAAAATCCATCCTGAAGAGTTATTCACCCAAAAATAAAGCTATCATTGTTGTATTAAAATTGGATCGCAAGTTTTTAATTGAGCTTGCTTTGTTTTTAAAGTTGCTTTTAGCTAACTTTAAAATAGCTTCTTGACCTAATTTTTCACACTTCTGACTACCTGATGAATGATCTGACAACATTTTTATGATCCTCAGGCCGAGAGCTATCATATGAGGTCAAAACCCTAAATCAATAGAAAATTAGGGTTAGGGTTTTCTCCCAAATCTGATCTCTAATGACTACATGTCATATACCATTGGAAAGCTCTCTTCAAGCTCTACAAGATAAGCTCATAGAGTTTTACCCATTTTTGTGCCAAAAATGACTACCCAAAATTAGGGTTTTTGCCCTAAATGGATTTTGGACTGATGTGACATTGTTTTCCAACAGCCCCAAGGCATAAGGAATTATAGGTTTTCCCCTAAGGCATCAAACTTTACAAGCTTTCTTATGGGGTATCAAGCGTCATAGGCATACCCTTAGGGCATTAGGCATCATAGGCATTCCCGAAGGCATCACACATAGTGAACTTTCCCCTAGGGCATTATGTTATGCTTATTTACACATCCATGGTCTACCTACATTTTTTCAAGGACCCTACCTGAGTCAAGGACCAGATCTCAGGGGAGCCCAAGCTATAGCACGAGTTTTCAAGGTTATTACATCTCCTCAAAGTGGTAATATGAGGCGTGTTTGGAACTTAGAGAAGACTCTAAATGTGTCAAGGGCAAGGGCTATTTAAGGTTGGGAGGAGAGTGGCAGGTAGCTACTTGGGATCTTTCATTTGGTATCAAAGCCTAAGTGAGAGAAGAGGAAAGTCTTGGGGAGAGAGAGAGAGAGAGAGCCAACTCATCATCTCTTTTAGAAGATTTTGGGAGGAAAATTTGGAAGCTTTTCATGTAGTCTCAGTTAGCTTCACGTGGGAATTTTTGGAAAGAAAGAGAGTCTTCATCTTGCATGTGGGAGGATGATTTTCCACCTCTACAGTTGTGTAGCTAAGCATGAGCTCCATCAAAAAGACTAGATTTTTTATCAACAACGTGTCACACAATTGAGAGGTAAGACCGTTTTTGTTCATATACACGATGGACCTCACATAGCTTCTGCCCACAAGCGGGGCTACCCACGAGGTTAAGAAGTGAGAGACACTCTTGTTCTCACTCTCCTTCTTAATTATTGAATACTAAGCATCGCTTGTCTTTTAAAAAGGTGTTTGAGACATAAGAAACTTTGCATGTGGGATAGCAACCCCACAGATGCATTATTTCTAAGAAAAGGCAAAATGGAGGAGAACAAGGGAGGAAAAAAGGTGCTCAAGCCTTTGATTTGATTATGAAATTCTTTACCTAGGTCCACAAAATTGGCTATACATGTCCAAATCAATAAATTTAAAATTTTATGGATTCCTCACTTCAAGATATTTCCAATTATATTTTTTGTTAGAGATGACCATCTGTATAAGGCTTGCAAATTAACTAAGTAGGATTGTGATAAATCTTTGAGGTTTGAATTGCTTCATTATACTTCCATAGATGCTTATGGGAGATGTTTGCATCCCATAGGATATGACTTCTCTTAGATTCCTCTTGATTTAGTATCATAAAGAGAAAATTTATATTTTAAATTCTCATAGAAAATGGATTAAAAGAAAAGGGAAAAGTTTTTATTGGTTATTACACTTTTGTGATGGATTAGATTTTGAATTCTTTCTTTTATTTCTTCCATTGGAAGCAATTCTTCATAGATTAAAGAAATCAATGTTTATGCATTTATTTGCACATAGAAATTCAATGATGCATTCATTAATAGTTTCTTTTTAAATACATGTTTATAGATACTTGATGATGCACACAACCTTCCGATTGATTATATTAGAGAATGGAATGAATAAGTATATTTATTGATCGGAATACATTGATTGGGACTAAACATAAGGTAAATTAACATCATTTAAGTATATGTATTTATATTTTTTCCATATCATTTCTTTTGAAAATCATTTTTTAAGGCATTTAATGATCCACATAATTTCTAAAAGAAATTTTTGATTATAAGAGGATGGATGAATATATGTATTGATAAGAATGCATAAAATAAAGATTGGGTATGAATGGAAAATAAAATCATTAAAGAACATACACCAAGTATCAAATCATACTCAAAATGATTAGTTCATTGAGTTAATCATCTAGTTTCTTTTATGCGTGACTTGATATTAGTGGAAGCAATGCATGATTTAATCTCCTGAAAAAAACATCCTTTTGATTGATGATTTATTGCAAAGGATTTCATTGATTGCCATTGAATTCATATTTTGATGCATACCATTCAATCAAAACGTTTTAATTAGAGGCAAAAAGTAGTTCAAATTCATAGAAAGAATCACTAAAGTACGTTGAACTTCGTTTTTCCAAAATGGAATGATATTGTTGCATGTTGTTGTATCCATAACTTCTTGTAGGAAAATGAATTTTTTATGAAATTATGTACAATAGTAGAAGATTAAATTTTTAATATACTCACAAAATTTCATGCCAGTCAAAGCTATTTTCGTAGTTCAAAAGGTCCCAAACATTCATACCTATCGCAACAAAAGTCACCTCTGGAAGGTGTATAGGGGTCACTTCATATCTCCTCATAGGAGATATGACTGTTTTCTTATCCCCTCATAGGGATCACTATATAGGGTCATAACTCCTCATAGGGGTGTCAAGTTCCTGAGTATCTTCTTGGGATAGATAGTTTATGTATTATATTTTTGGCCCTCCAAATCTCATGAAATTTGGAGACTTGAGTAAAGAGAAATTAGAAAATCTCTCTCGTCCTTATTCAAGGAATTATTTCTATCAAGTTGTTGCAAGTGTATAGAAACTTGGGCTCCATTGCATTGTCCATATGATATGAATTTTGGATATGGGCTAGATCTGGTATTATCATGCATATATATATATATATATGTATATATCAAAAATTATTATTTTTTCAATTGTTTTGGTATTTCTAATTCTCTAGTCATTTTGAAGTAATACAGTTTATAACATGAAAAGTTCTTTAGATCCATTGAAGACTTTAAATTGTAAATTTTTAGGTCATGTCACTTAGATTCAGGTTGTATTTTTTACTTGTAGTTTCTATGGGGTGCATTTAGAATAATTTTTTCACATGTATGAGCTTGTATAGTTTATTCATGGTGCTTATCACCGGATGTATTTTAGGATTTTTCAGAACTTGTATATTCATCATGTAAACTTGTATAGGACTTGGGTATTGAGTAAGGTTTATCTTTTTGTGGATGTGTAGGATGGAGAGAGGATTTAGAAGACATCTTTTCAATTCATGATTTGCATAAAGAAATCATTGATTAGGAATATCATTACGTAGGAATTGCATTTTTTATTCACATTACTCATTAATTATATTGTCTATTTAGAATGAATCTAGACAAGACTATATCTCTCATTGCTGAAGGAATGGCTATGCGCTAATGGCCAAAGGTAAGAAGGAAAGAAGAATGTTTACACTTCAAACAGGTAAAGGACAAAGCAATAAATCCATGTTTATCACATATGGAGACAAGAATATTGCATATTCGGATATGTGGCACAAGACATGTGGCCAAATCAACATTTAAAGGCTCAAGACCATGGAGATGAGGCAATTTGTAATAGGACTTCCTTATTTTTTTTATCAAAGATGTTACACGAGATTTGTGAAGCATGCCAACTAGACAACCATTAAATAAGAGTAGCTATGTAGCACATGGTGTGCTAGACCTTGTGCATATAGATGTATGGGGGTGAAAAAAGGATCCCTCTCATGTAGGTGATAGATATTTTGTGATATTTATAGATGATTACTCAAGGAAGTTATGATTGTATTGTATTGAACAAAAATTATATGTGTTTGACATGTTTAGAAGGTTCAAGGCTCAAATATAGAAGGAATCAAGATGTTATATCAAAACCTTAAGGTCGTATGGAGGGGTAGAAAAGTGACATATTTTTCTATGTGTGATAAAGATCACTCATTATATGCAAGGAAGGTTGATGATGGCATCATAATTTTGGCTATTTATGTTGATGAATTGATTGTAGGTGGTGATAATGGAGAAAGAGTTAAAGAGGCAAAGCAACTCCTTATGTAGGAGTTTGACATGAAAGATCTTGGTGTGTTGCACTACTTTTTGGGCATTGAGTTTATACATATAGAGATAGTCATATGGTTATCCCAAAGGCAGTATTCCTTGAGTATCTTGCAAAAGTATGGTATGGCTGGTTGTAAGCCAATTTCTATTCCATTAGATCAAAATTTTAAGTTGGGTGCTGCTTTAGGTGAAGCATTGGAAAATGCTACTATGTATAGGAGAATTGTGGGAAGTTTGATACCTCTCACAATTACAAGGCTTGATCTAAGCTACACAATGGGACTTGAAGTCAGTTTATGCAAGTTATAGGAAACCACATTAAGATGCTTTGAGATGCACTCTATGTTACATGAGTGCTACTTTGGATTATGCATTGGTTTATGAAGTTGGGTAGAATTTAGGTTCATGGATACACAGATGCAGATTAGGATGGTATTGTTCTAGATAGAAGATCTACTAGTGGTTTTCTATTTTCAGTTGGGAGTGCTAGTGTTACATGGAGTAGTAAGAAGTAACCCACTATCGTTTTTTCAAGTACATAGGTTGAGTATAAAGGTTTTGCAATGGCAACATGATAGGCATTATGGCTAGAGATGCTACTTGCATATTTAGGTGTAGAAGTGCATAAGCCTATCATCAATTATTACTATGTGGAGTTTCATGATGATGAATTTGTTAGTGATGAATATATCAATGGAACCTTATCAAGACCAAGACGAGAAGGCGAAGAGGAGGATACGTCAACTTCAAGAGGAACTGGTGTTGCAATCATAGCTCATCAAGAAACAACTGAAGAAGAGGTAACCACTTCTACATCTAGAGTCACAGGTAGATCCCTAGTTAGAGTTCATCCTACTAAAGAACAAGCAAGATGGGATGCTAGAGATGCTTTAGCTCTCTCATTCATAGCAATGAGTGTTAAAAAGCGTATTCTACCACAAATCAGATCTTGCAAAAGTTCTAGACAAGCTTGGTTAAAGCTTGAGAATCTTTTTCAGAGCAAAAATCCTGCTAGGAAAGCTCACTTGAGGAGACAACTAGCAAACACAAGGATGAAGGCTGGTGAGTCAATTCAAACCCACATTACAAAGCTCATCGGCTTGAGAGATCAACTTCTAAATGTAGGAGTTGAGATATCTGATAAAGAAATGGTAAATATGTTGATTAATTCACTTCCTATCTCATATCGCTCTTTTATTACTACTCTTACTCTTACAACAAGAGAAAGAGAGATTACATTTGAAGAGTTACAATTCTTGCTACTTCAAGATGAAGATCAGTTGAAGCGTACAGAAGAGAATGAAGAAGCACTTTTTCCTTCATCAAAGGGTAAAAAGAAGAAGAAGGATAAGAAGGAGAAACAATCCAAGAAGGAAAGTAATTCCTCTTCACCTTCTACTTTAGATTCTATTTCTACTACAACTAAAGAGAAGTATTCAAAGAAGAAGGAAGCATTATACCACTATTGCAAGAAACCTGGACATTTTATAGCAGTTTTTCAGAAAAGGATTGCAGCAGAAAACAAAAAGGCATCACGTAATGTTGTAGAAGATGATAAAAAAGGGAATCCTCAAGGTGATTCTTATGCATGTATCATCATTGACGAAGTCTCTTTTGATCAGTCAGCTTTACAAGTTATTTCAATAGATCCTTGGATATTTGATTCAGGTGCTACAAAGCATATGATAGGATGCACTGAAGTATTTTCTTCTCTTTCCTATTCTTCAGGTAGAAGAGTTACTATTGCAGATGGCAATGATTTAGATGTTGTAGGAATAGGTACAGTAACCCTAAAGTCAAGAGATGGTGGTAATTTTCAGATTTCAGATGTTTTATATGTACCTAATATCAAGAAGAATATGCTATCTATATCTGCATTTTTAGGAGATGGTTACAAAGTTTTATTTGAAAGAGATCTTGGTAAGATTTTGTCACACAAAGAAGAGAAGTGTATTTTGCAAGCTGAGCACAAAGGAGGGATTTTTATTTTGTCAAAAATCAATCAAGCAGATGTTGTCAAATCTTTGTCACCGGTGGAAGATATGAAGTTATGGCATGAAAGATTTGGACATATTAGTTTTGGAGCTCTCAAGAGTATCAAAGATAGAGGTATAGTTGAGAGTTTACCCTCATTCAAGCTACCAAATGATTCAGATATATGTGAAGGATGTCTTAAAGGTAAAATGCATAAACTACCTTTCAAGAAGCATGGTCATATTACAGCTACCAAGAAATTGCAGATAATACATTCAGATGTGAATGGACCTATGAGAGTAGACTCTATTCAAGGTTTTAGGTATTTTGTTCTATACATCGATGATTTTATGAGATATTCATGGATCTATGGTCTTAAGTTGAAGTCAGAAGTCTTTCCAACATTCAAGAAATTCATAGCTATGGTTGAAAATGAAAGTTAGTCAACTATCCAGATTCTCAGAAATGATAGAGGCGGAGAATACTTGTCAAATGAGTTTCAGACATTTCTTGAAGAAAAAGGTATTACTCAATACCTTACTATTGCTTACACTCCTCAGTGGAATGGTGTTGAATAAAGAAGGAATAGAATACTTGTCGAGATGATGCAGAGCATGATGGCATCCAAGAAGCTTTCACCAAAATTCTGGTTTGATGTAGTTCGCACAACAAATCACATTTTGAACAAGTCTTCTACAAAAGCTTTAAAGGTAATTACACCTTATGAAGCATATTATGGAAGAAATCCTAATGTGATCTATTTCAGAGTGTTTGGATCACTATCTTATGTTCATGTTGAGAAAAGGGATCATGGCAAACTAGATGTAAAAGCAAGGAAAGTTGTTTTTATTGGATATCATCATGAAAGTAAAGGATACAAGTTTTATGTTCCAGAGACCGATGAAGTTATCCTTTCATGCAACACATATATTGCTGAAAATAAGATATATGATAAAGAACCAAAAATTCCAGAGTTCATTAGTGAAAATGATTATGGATTTTTTAGAAGGAATTTGGATGTACATGTTCAGCCATATCATGAGGGAGCTAAAATTCCTAGGATTGAAGAAAGAGGAATTTCACCACCTTCTACAAAATCAGTTCCACATGAGGCTTTAGTTCCAAAAATGGAAGAAAGTACTAGAGTTCCAAAAAGTCCTAGAACCTGAGAGGGACAAATTCCGGAACAAGTGGAGACTAAAGAGTCAAAAAGAGTATCACTACTATTTAAGGATACACATACTTGGTTATATGAGTCATGGAAAGATAGTGGTATAAAGACTTTTACAGGAAGAAGGAGTCACACTAGGCAACAACACCAAAAAGATCATGTAAGTTTTGTTGAAGACTTTGAGATTCATGATATTTTAGCACTCACAACAGTTGAAGATGAACCTGCATGTGTTAAAGATGCACTTAACATTCCTATTTGGAGAAAGCCTATGCAAGAAGAGATTGATTCTATTCATAAGAATCAAACTTGGCAGCTATGTGAGTTATCAGAGGGAAAGAAAGCTATAGGTGTAAAGTGGATCTTCAAAATCAAACGGAAAGCAGATGGTACTATTGATAGGTACAAAGCCAGATTAGTTGTCAAATGATATGCACAACAAAAAGGTATTGATTATGATGACACATTTTCTCCTACCTCTAGGATGACAATAATTAGATCATTACTTGCATTAGTAGCATACTTTGATTGGAATGTATATCAACTTGACATAAAGACTGCTTTTCTAAATGGAGATTTATATGAAGATGTATATGTTCAGTAGCTAGAAGGTTTTGAAGAAACAGGTAAAGAACACTTAGTATGTAAGCTTATAAAAGCCTTGTGTGGATTAAAATTGGCACCTAGAGCATGGTATGAAAAGATGCACACATATCTTTTATCCATTGGTTTCCATAACTCAAATGCAGCTCCAACTCTTTATGTCAAAGCTGAAGCAGGTTTGATGATTATAGCAATCATTTATGTGGATGATATTATAGTCAGAAATCCCAGAGATGAAGATTTGCACATGTTCAAAGAACAATTAAAGCAGACTTTTGATGTAAATGATTTAGGAATTTGCATTATTATCTTGGGATTCAGTTTCAGTTTAAAGATGAGTGTATCTATATGACACAACAGAAGTACATTGAGAAACTATTAGAAATGTTTTAGATGACTGAAGCTAAACCTATGCAAACACCTATGGATCAAAACACGTCTTTACAAATAGTAGCAGATGAAGAATCATTTGATGCTACTTTATATTGTCAAGAAGTTGGGTGCTTAATATATATTTGTAATACATGTCCGGATATAGAGTTTGCAGTTTCTCAAGTATTAAGGTTCATGCATAATCTGACAAAGTTACATTGGAAAGCAGTAAAGCGGATCTTCATATATTTGAAGGGAACTTCAAATTATGCTATGGTATTCTCGAAATCTACACATTTATCACTAAAAGGATTTTCATATTCTAATTGGTAGCTTTGCACATGAAAAACTAAATCAAGTGAAAAGTATGGAAAGAATGAAAAGTGTGGATTAAAACATCCCTACCTAATTCAATGTTTTTCTATGTGTGAACTAGACATCAATAGTACAAACATATGAAGTAGGTGGATTCTAAGTATTTCCATCTGATTTGCTATATAGATTAAGCAAAATGAAGTTACGGTTTACCAAAACATCTAACTTAGATGTTTCCACTTTTTAAGCAACCTCTATTGATCCTTTTTCCCCCAGCTATAAGATTGTTGTGTCTGATTGGTCTTTAGAGCCAAAGTAGAATGTAGGAAAGAAGTGTTTCATTTACTTCTTTGGTCAAGTAACTTCAACCAATAAATCAAATTTTCTCAAAGACCGGACTTCTTTGGGAATTGTCAAAACTAGAGACAATTCATATTTCCCTTCAAGAGTATATTCAAACTCTTTTAAAGAACTATAACATTTCCTCATCCATTACTATGAGTTTTGATCTTGAATCAATATTCAATGGATGAATGATTTCTCTTAAACTCAAGAGCCTTCTAAGATTGAATGGGTTCTATACAGAACATCCATATATGATGTTTAATTCAGTTACCCTGTTGGACTTGGTCTAGAAATGAGTCAAATATTCCTTCAGAGTCAAGCTAAGGTTCTGAGAAGTAGGAGGGAAGAAGTGAAACTCTATGGAACTAGTTCAAGCCTCTAAGACACTAAAAATGATTGAGACTTAAAACTTTGAGGATATATTCAAGTCAAAGCTTTGAAGTTTTGTCTCTCTCTATCTCTATGAGATTGAGCTGAATTCTCAAAAAGATTCTCTAGATAAAGTTAAACCATCTCCATCTACAAAACTCTAGTGTGGTAAGTTAAACCATCATCCATATACCAAACTCTAGTGTGGTATCGGTGTCTCGAGCCGCTAAGCTTTGTAATTATTGGATGATGTTTTACTTTTGTCCAAAAAACAAATGATATTTCATCTATCTCAATTACTACATTAATCCCAAATCCAATCTCTTGAGAGTCGTATGTACTAGAATATCAATATAATATTCATCTTTTAATTAGGAGTTGATTCACTAGATTGTATTATCAAGAAGGTGTTTTAGGATTAACTAAGTCTAACTTCAATTATGTTGATTACTAAGTTAATCTTTTTCACAATACCTTGAAACCCATTTATAGTAGAATGCATAACTTTGTTTCTGAGCTATTTATTCCCTTAGTTGTATTCTCAACTAAGTGCTTCATTCTAGATTGACTAAATCAAACTTACCTTCCTTAAAAGGATCCTTCCAAGTTCTTTCTCTTTAGAAATTTGTGTAGCATTTCTATTAAAGAGCTAGAGAATCTTTACTTGGAATTCTCATAACTTAAATGAGAGTGTAGTAGTATTACCAAAAACATTTATTAAGATCTTGAAAGTAATTTCAACTTCATGATCTTCAAAATTTCCACTCAATTTGATACTTGAAGTCCTATTCATACTCTTGACCATCATATACATCATCTTTATCTATGAAATTTGAATTTGCATTGGGATTGAGTCTTCCTTCAAGTCATGAGCCCAATACTAAAAGATACCTACCATCTCAAGGTACGATGTCCCATACCATTATTCCTACATTAATGTGAATATAAAGTATAATGTCCCATACAACCATACTTCATATCCAACACTGATATGTGGATGATATTTATCTTAAATTCCAGAAGCTTTGCCTAGCTATAGAGTACCTTTCCTCAAATTATTTTTACTATAATTTGAAGTAAGCCCATAAGTGAGTATCGTTGTGCATCCATGAAGGATCACTAGACTACATGCTATGGAATTAAAATTACATCATATATATATATATATATATATATATATATATATATATATATATATATATATATATATATATATATATATATATATATCAGCCTATCTATCTATCTCTCTATCTATCTATCTGTCTATCTATCTATCTATCTATCTATCTATCTATCTATCTATCTATCTATCTATCTATCTATCGATCTATCTATCTATCCATCTATCTATCTATCTGTTGAGCCCATAAAAGTCACATTGGTCAAAGTCAATTGTAGTCAAAGTCAAAAGGTCAAAGTCAAATGGTCAAAGTCAACAAAGTCAAGGTCAAAGTCAACAGGTGCAAAGTCAAAGTGCTAAAGTGCAGGTGTCAAAGTGCACAGGTAGTGCACAATTAATTGTCCACAAAGGGTAAATTGGAGAAAGTGGGTTGCAGGTTGCAGAGGTATTTTCTCTAATTTCCCTAAGGTTCAAAGTGTTTTTTTTAAGTGTTTTGGAAGGTTCGGGTGAACCCCCTCTTATGTGCAAAAGTGAAGACTTAAAAGGAAATGTGAAGGTATGTGAAGCGGCAGCGTACGCACAGGTGAAAGTATGGTCCCCCCATTAAAATTTTGGGTTTTAGTCTAAAGTCACTATAGGACAAAACAGTGAGTCGTTGGCTGCCACTTGTGAAGACAATCTTGGGACATCAAAGTGAGCACCAAGATACCATTGCAGTTAGGAGCGTACGTGATCGACACACTCAAATCAAGGCAAGGACCATTCTTGGACCAATCTTAGAGTAAGCAAGAGAAGCATAGTCTAAGTGAAGCAAGAAAGAGAAGTGCAAGGGTCACCAGTGGGCGACGCAGAGAAGTGGAGTTGCAGGAGTGCATAGAGAGTGACTAAGGGATTGTGCAGAGGGTGCTAAGCTAGTCCCCCAAGGATCTCAAGGTCTCTTTGCAGTGTGCGCGTGCCGACAGAAGGTATTCATTCCTCCCCCTTAGTGGAAGCTTGGTGCAAGGTGTGCACAAGGATAAGCTTGAAGCAGGTGGAGGTCTGGTGCAGAGGAGGCCGGTGGCAAGAAGACTTTGGGATATTGGGTATTTTGTAATTGAGCACTCTGCGTGATTGTGCACAGAAGTATTGGCTTGTATTTTGCTTCAAACATTGTAATTGTCTTACTGTAATCAATCGGCAGAAGCTTCCAAGGTGTATTTCCTCTTCTGGTCTTTTCATTTTCTCCTACAAACCCTCAAAATCCTTCTTGTCTAAGAATCCCCCAGCAAAATTTGGCACGCCCGGTGGGACCTCCAAGGAGATTTGAGCTTAGGAGAAACCAAGTGCAAAGCATAGAAGAGATCAAGTGTCGACAGAACCACAGTGCTACTTCATCAAACAAAAGGTAAATATTCTTATCAAGTGTCTCATATTCAGCCGGCTATGAGCTACTCATGATCGCAACCCGGTCCCAAAAATTGAGGGTCACCTGCAAGCAAACAAGAAGGAAGGTTGTTAGAAGGTCCTCCAGTCCACTATCTTCAACATCATCAGTCAAGAGCATGGCGGATCAGGTAGACTTGGAAACTTTACTCTCTAGATTAAATATAAAGTTTCCTTCTTTCAAAGGCCTAGCTCAGGAGGATCCGGATGAACACATTAGAAGGTTTTTGGCACTATATAAGACTAGAGGCCTAATGTTGATATATTTAGGTAGTCATGTGTGTGAATACTCTAGGACCGCCGGGGCACTTTTTTCCCTCTTTAGGAGGTTTTTTTCCCCCGGCTTGTATATACGCCTATTGCCCTAATGGGCTACTTATCTTTGTACATTCTCTAGTAATACATTCAGTCTTGTGTGTTGTGCTCCAAGCTTCTTCTTCTTCCTTGTGCTGTTCGCGTGCTTCCGCAGACGTCTAACTCCAACAATTGGTATCAGAGCAGGTCGTCGCTTCTTCTAGGGCGCCGTCGACACTCCTCCGTTTGCAGCCTCAGATTCGCATGAAATTTGGTGAGCATACTCAGGGTGTTTCCGAGATCAAAACGGCTTTGCTCTGTGCTGCCGAAATCGCGATCTGAGCTCGTTTCGGCCTCCGAACGCACTATCGTAGCGCTTGTGTAGGCTATTTCGTCCTTTTGTGCCAAAGGTATATACCAGTTTTTGTTCGCCAGTTTAAGCGTCTCGAAGTCTGCTACAGGTCTAGCAGAACTCGTCTGGGCAGTTCCGTTCAACTTTTTGAGATACAGTCAATTTTCTGCATCAAGGTATTTTAGTCACCGGCCATGGCTGAAAGCAGTGATGTATTCCGTATGTTGCCTGTTGAGGATAAGTTGGATGGTACCAACTACCCATTATGGGCTTATATGATGCGACATGTACTGGTTGCAAAAGGACTGTGGAACATTGTGCAGGGTATTGAAAGACATCCCGTTACACCTGCGACTACAGGTACTACAAATACAGGTGCTGGAGGTACTGGAGCTGATGAAGATGGTGTCGAAGATGATATTCCGCAGATTCCTGATCGTGCTGCTGTTTCTGTTGCACCTACTGCAGAGCAGATTCGTTGGGATGGCAGAGATGCCCAGGCACATGCATTGATAGCTTTGTCTGTCAAACGTGCCATTATTCCTCACATTCGCTCTTGCAGAACAGCAAAGGATGCTTGGGATACACTTACCACTTTGTACCAGGCTAGGAATGAGGCTCGTGTTGCTTACCTCCGAAAACAGTTGGAGAGTGAGCACATGAATGAAGGTGATTCTATGGACAGTTTTCTTACAAAGATCAAAGACCTGAAGGAACAATTGATTTCTGCTGATGAGGTTATACCAGATAGCTCACTTGTGCAGACCGTTCTAAATGGTCTTCCTGATTCATATCAGAGTTTTGCCTCTACTCTTCGGTTGATGATGAAAGGCAATCCGAATGCCTTGTCATTTGAGGAATTAGTCTCTGTTCTGTTGCAGGAAGATCAGTCCAGGCAGAACAGGTCCATTATGCGTGTTGCAGATCAAGCTTTCTTGGCTAGTCAGAAGGGCAAAGGAAAATGGAGCTCTTCTACTAGTAAGCAGAAATCTGCAAATGCTGCACAATCGAAGAACCAGGATAAAGATGAAAAGAAATCAGAAAAGCAGAAATTGCTCTGCAAGTATTGTAAAGGAAATGATCATATTATAAAGACCTGTCCAAAACTGGCTGCTAAAGAGGCAAAGAAGAAAGAGGTTGGAATGGTTGTTGCATAGGCCTCTACACCAGAAACAGAGTCTGCAAATCTTGTGCAGGAAGAAGAATGGGCGTTTACTACTGTCTGCAGTTTTGACCCATCTTCTCATGATCAGTGCATGTCTGCAGTAGACTCAGATGTTTGGTACTTTGACAGTGGGGCGACCAAACATATTACCTCGTAGCGCAGTTTCTTCTCTTCACTCGAGCCTGCCCCTACAGGGAATACTGTCACATGCGCCAATAACTCCTCTTATCCTGTTATGGGAGTTGGTAAGATCATTCTGACTACTGCTGATGGTAGTTCTTTCACTTTGTCAGATGCTTTATTTGTGCCAGGGATCAAAAAGAATCTGTTATCAGTTTCTGCATTAGCCAAGATTGGCTTGGTTGTGAAATTTGTTGATGACAGGTGTACAGTCCATGATCTCTCAAATGGCGATGTGATTATTGCTTTTGGCATTTTATGTCGTGGGCTGTATAAGCTCATAGACTATGAAAGATCTGTGAATGATTCAGCATGTGCAGTTCATGATTCTCAGGCTATGTCAGATGCAAAGCTTTGGCATGCACGCTTTGGTCATCTGAATTTTGCTAGTTTGTTACGCCTGCAGAAATCTGAAATGGTGTCCTCTTTGCCCAAATTTGAGGCACCTGGAAAACATGTTTGTGAAGGCTGTATTTTGGGCAAAATGCAGCGTTCTTCCTTTCCAAAAGATGGTTCAGTTCAGGCTACGCAGAAGTTGCAGCTTGTACATAGTGATGTCTGTGGTCCTATGCAGACACCCTCTTTTGGAAATTACCTTTACTTCGTGACTTTCATTGATGATTTTTCCAGGCATGCATGGGTATATCCACTCAAAGCAAAGTCCGAAGTGTTCATGTGCTTCAAACAGTTTTTGGTTTTGGCTGAAAATCTGTCAGCATGTAAAATGGGCACCCTCCGTTCTGATCGGGGGGGGAATATATGTCTTCAGATTTTAATGCATTTCTGGCTGAACGTGGGATAAAACACCAGTGTACAGTGGCGTATACACCTCAACAGAATGGAGTTGCTGAACGGAAGAACAGGTCTCTCATGGAGATGGCGAGGTGTATGGTCAAGAGTCAGGCTTTACCTCATAGTTTCTGGCTTGAGGCTGTCATGTGTGCAGCATATGTACTGAACAGGTGTCCCACTAAAGCGTTGCAGTCTATCACTCCATATGAGGCTTGGCATGACCGCAAGCCATCTGTTGCTCATCTGCGTGTTTTTGGTTGTTTGGCATATGCATTAGTGCCTGAACAACATCGCAGAAAATTGGATGATAAGGCAGTAAAATGTATTTTTGTTGGGTACAGTTCTGAAAGTAAAGGCTATCGTCTGTATCATCCACAGACTAAACGCATTCTGGTTAGCCGTGATGTTGTCTTTGTGGAAGATGCTATTCAGCCATTGCTTTCATGTACTAAGGAGACATCTGTAAGCTCCAAAGACATGTACGATACTTTGATGCCTCTTTTTACAGGTGGACAGTCTAGTGCTGGTCCTAATGAGGCAACTTCTCAACCTTTGCAAGTTTCATATGATGATGCAGATCATTCCATTTCTGATGCAGATTTACATGATGCACTTGCTGATGAGAGAGCTGATATTGAGCAGGAAAAAACTATGCCAAAATGGCTGGTGCAGACTTTGCGTGACAGCAAATTAGATGCACCTTTGTCATATCGTACTCGTTTAGGCTCTCATAGTGCCTCCTTTGCATCAGATTGCTATGCTATGGCTGCATCTAGTCTCTGTGATGAGAATGAGCCTGTTTCTTTTGATGAAGCACAAAATTCAGAAAATTGGATGGCTGCTATGCAATCTGAATATGATGCTATAATGAAGAATGGTACATGGTCTTTATGTGACTTGCCTCCTGGCAAGAAGGCCATTGGCACTAAGTGGGTATACAAGCTGAAGCGTAAACCTGATGGTACAGTTGACAGGTATAAGGCTAGGCTTGTTGCAAAGGGTTATGCACAGGAAAGAGGCATTGATTTTGATGAGACCTTTGCACCTACATGTCGTATGACTACTGTTCGGAGCATTTGTGCACTTGCAGCCCATCATGGTTGGAATGTACATCAGTTGGACATTAAAACAGCATTTCTGAATGGTGACTTGCATGAAGAAGTGTATGTTTTTCAGCCCCGTGGCTTTGTGCAGAAAGGGCATGAAAACCAGGTGTGCAGGTTAAAGAAGGCGTTATATGGTTTAAAGCAAGCACCACATGCTTGGTATGAGAAGATACATGCCTATCTGATTGCACATGGTTTTGAGAACAGTCCAACTGAAAGCACCTTATATGTTAAACGTGCTAATGATGTGCTTCTGATCATTGTTGTCTATGTTGATGACATGCTGCTCACTGGTCCTATTGAGACACATATTGCTGATTTTAAGGCTGATTTGCATGCCTCATTTGAGATGTCTGATTTGGGGCATTTGCATCACTATTTGGGCATTCAGTTTATGCACGTTGATGGTGGAATGGCTTTGTGTCAAACGAAATATATTGACACATTATTGCAGTGTTTTGGCCTTGAAGACTATAAGCCTATTGCCACTCCTATGGAGACAGGTTTACGATTGAGTCTTCATGATGCTGGAGATGCATTTGATGTTGTTCTCTATCAGCAGGTTGTTGGATGCTTGATTTACTTATGCATTACTCGGCCAGATATTCAGTTTGTTGTCTCACAGATGAGCAGGTTTATGCATTGCCCAGGAGTCATGCATTGGAAAGCGGTTAAGCGCATCTTTCGCTACTTGAGTGGTACTCGGCTACTTGGGTTGTTTTATCCCAAGGGGGGATCACTACCGCCAGATTTGCATGCTTTTTCTGACTCAGATTGGGTTGGTTGCTATGACACTCGCGTGTCCACCAGTGGTTTTTGCTTCATGCTTGGTAGCTCATGTATATCTTGGTTGAGCAAGAAGCAGCCTACTGTGGCCACTTCCAGTTGTGAGGCTGAGTATAGGGCAGCTTTCACAGCGACTGTTGAGTGTGTGTGGCTCAGACGCCTTATGGCTGATTTGGGTGTTGGCCAGTCTTCTGCCACCACCATCTTCACTGACAGTCAGAGCGCATTGGCAGTTGCGAGGAACCCTGTGTTCCATGCTCGCACTAAGCACATTGAGGTGCATTATCACTATGTCAGGGAGAGGTTCTCTGCTGGGGAGATCAGCTTGGCATATGTGCCCACGCAGGAGAACATTGCAGACCTTTTCACGAAGGCTCTGCCTAGGGAGAAGTTTGAAGCTTTTCGCAAAGCTTTGGGCTTACTTCCTTTTGTGGAGTGATTTCCACATAGCTTGGCACTTCCTTATACATGAGTGCCAGCTCCTTGTTCACCGCATCACTCCCAGGGGGGATTTGTTGATATATTTAGGTAGTGATGTGTGTGAACACTCTAGGACCGCCGGGGCACTTTTTTCCCTCTTTAGGAGGTTTTTTTCCCCCGGCTTGTATATACGCCTATTGCCCTAATGGGCTACTTATCTTTGTACATTCTCTAGTAATACATTCAGTCTTGTGTGTTGTGCTCCAAGCTTCTTCTTCTTCCTTGTGCTGTTCGCGTGCTTCCGCAGACGTCTAACTCCAAGACCTAATGGGTAGGGAGGATGCCTTTTTGATTCTCTTCCCTGCCACATTAGAGGGATTAGCTGATAAGTGGTTCAGCCAGTTTGCTGAAAACCATTTTACCACTTGGGATGTGATGAAAGATGCATTTAAAAATCAGTTCCAGCATGGCAACACTGCGGAGATTATCATAGAAGAACTAGAAAATTTGAGATTGGGTCCAGGAGAAAAGTTCCCAGAGTTTGTGACTAGGCCCAAAGCACTAATGGCTAAATTGCCAGATCCACCACATGATTTTTTTGTTAAGAAATGGTTGGCTAAGCCCCTACTAGTGGCCACCCAATGCAAAATAAAGGAATTAGTGTTACCTACAGCCTCCATAGAGGAGTTCATTAGCACAGCCACACGCTTGGAGCAGATAAGGTACCAGTATGGAGCAACTTCTTCCCAACCAACATATGGTACAGAAATGGAGGATCCAGTGATCCAGCTAAGGAAAGAGCTGGAGGGCTTAAAAAGAAATAAGCCCTACAAAGAGGAGGAGAATGTTGTTGCTCAATTGAGAAGGGAGATTGAAGCACTAAAGCTCCAAAAGGAGGAGGAGGCCCAGGCAGAGGAATTGGCTCAGCTGCGACAGGTCTAGACAGAGGAATAACTTTGGAAATGGGCCTAGGAGGCCAATCATCTGTTTCAGATGTGGAGAATGCGGGCACTATCAAAGTGGGTGCACCCTACCAGAAAATGCCCCTCCTTGCAAGAACTGCCCTGATGCAAGAGACCATTATACAAATTGTTGTCCTAAGAATCAAGCCTCTTCATCCGGGCCTCATATTCAAATGATTTCGGTGCACAAAGAAGAAGTGTGTGATCTGGTCAATGAGCCATCACCATCTACCAGGGTGGTGCAATTAGAAGAAATAGAATCTTTGACTGTGCAGACAAGAAGCAAGGGGAAGGCTCAAGCAGACATAAGACAAGGGTCAAAGATTAAGGAATGGAATCAAAACAGAGAACCATCTGAAGATAAAGTCACCACAGGTGCAGATACAAGTCAAAAAGGAGATCTCATATGCACCAGTGATGCCATTGGGCATGCCTTCAACAGGGCTCATGAGGAGTTTGATAAGTCAACTGGAGCCCATGCTCTCAAGGAATCAGAGGCTTCAAAACTACTCAAGTCCATGAAAAAGGAGGTTAGTATTTTTTATTTAATAAAGATGGATGGGAAATTCAGGTCAGAGTTATTGCAGATAATTGATGACACTTCCACTACAAGTTTGGTGGCAAAGACTGTTGTTTTACATGTAGGGGAAGCACCCCTTACAGATTATAAAAGTCCTTGGCTGACAGTATCTATCCAAGGTCATGAATTTCAAGGAGTTATTGTGGATGGTGGTTCTGGCATTAACTTGATGCCTGAACATACAATGGAAAAGATTGGACTCCACCCTTCAAGGCCTGCAAATTTCACTATTACTTTGGCAGATCAGAGCAAAGTAAGGCCCTTGGGAGTGATCCCAAAAGTTCCACTTGAAGTACAAGGTAATCTATTCATTTTGGATTTTGTGGTTTTAAGATTGCCCCAAGTTGAAGGAGGATTTCCCCTCTTAATTGGACGACCATGGCTGAGGCATGCAAGTGTCATTCATGATTGGGGCAAGGACACTATGTGGGTACAAAAGAAAGGGCAAGAGCTGACACAGATTCATTTAGAAGAGGGCCCAGATAATCAAGGAAACACTAGCATGATGCTACAAACAGTTGGTATATGCATGGAAACAGAATCGGAGGATCAACCCCAAATAGATTTCGAGGAAGAAGAGGATATTCTAAATTGGCTCCAAGCAGGCAACTCTTCCTCTTGTTTTGGAATTTTTCTTAATAATTCTTGCACGACTGAAGGTTATGGTGAAGATAAGGAGAAAGTCCAAGTTGATGGATTGGGAGAGCCCATCACAGACCACAGAAGGGGCAGGAAGACACCCCTCAAATACAACTTGGAGGAGGATATGACAACCACAGATAAGGAGGTTACTGAAGCTAAAGGCAAGGTAAAAAAATTCTAGTGAAGAATGTTCTTTCCCAATTCAAGAAATTCCTGCAGGATGGATGCAGGACAAGGAGGAACACATTGAAGTCCAAAATACACCTGCTCATGAAGCAATGCACGAAAAGCTAGTAGAAGAAGACAAGGTAGAAGATGAGCACGAAGATAATATGGTAGAGAGAAATCCTGTCCAAGAAATACAATTAGGCACTCAAGACAATAATCGGCCAGTTTTGGTGGCCACTTGGTTGTGGAGCCACCAGGGCTCCTTGAAAAGGTAAAGTCATTCTTGACCCATTATACAGATGTTTTTGCCTGGCATTATAAAGACTTAGAAGGAGTGCCTGCAACTTATGGAGAGCACAGAATCCCTCTGGTTGATGGAGCCAAACCCATAAGAGGGAAGAGTTATAGACTTAATCCAAAATATGTTGAAGCTGTCTATGTGGAAATACAGAAGATGGAGGATGCAGGAATCATCATTCCTGTAGAACACTCAGAGTGGCTCTCACCTATGGTTATAGTACCAAAGAAGAATACTAATAAAATCAGAATTTGTGTTGACTTTAGAGCACTCAACAAGGTGACCATTCCATATGGGTTCCCAATGCCTTTTGCAGAGCAGGTCATTGAAGAAGTGGCTGGGCATGCATTATATAGCTTTATGGATGGATTTAGTGGCTATAATCAAATATCAATACACCTAGAGGATCGTGAAAGACTGCTTTTATCACACCTTGGGGAACATATGTGTATGTAAAAATGCCATTTGGGCTCAGAAATGCTCCAACCACCTTTAACAGAACGGTCAATCTCATTTTTGGCCCCCTATTGTTGGAATCACTTAGAATCTTCATGGATGACTTCTCTTCGTTTTCAGGTTCTCACAAAGAAACTCCTCTAGATTGTTTGGACCATCACTTGAGGCAGCTGCAGAATGTTTTCAAAAGATGCAGGGAGACTAAGCTAAAGCTCAATCCAAACAAATGTCATTTCCTTGTGACAGAAGGAACTCTCTTAGGACATGTGGTGTCGACTAAAGGTATGGCCCCAGATCCTGACAAAATCATTTCTATATTAAAGTTGCCTAAACCTAAATCTCCTAAAGAGATTCAGAGTTTCTTGGGGCATATTGGATACCATAGAAGGTTTATAAAAATGTATGCAGAGATAGCCAGACCACTGGCTAGACTTACAGGTAAGGAAGTACCTTTTAAATGGGAAGAAGAGGAGGAAAAAGCATATCAAACATTACGGGCAAGGTTAGTGTCTGCTCCTATTTTGATCACACCTGAGTGGTCAAAAATCTTTCATATACATGTAGATGACAGTGCCTATGCAGTGGGGGCAGTTCTGACCCAACCCAGTGAAGAATTTAAAGTGGACAGACCAATTCAATATGCCAGTAGAATCTTGACCAAGGCTGAAAGGAATTACAGTACTACAGAAAGGGAAGCCCTAGCAATAGTTTTTGTTGTCCAAAAATTCCGTCATTACTTACTCGGAGTAAAATTTATTATTATAACATATCACCAACCACTAAAATACTTGCTCAACAAACCACAAGCCACTGGTAGAATATGGAGGTGGTTATTGTTGTTCCAAGAGTTTGATTTTTCTGTAGTCCACAGACCAAGTAAAGAAAATGTTATGGCGGATCACCTATCCAGAATCAATATGATGAATCAAGCTAGTGGAATCAATGATGATTTTCCAGATGCTCATCTGTTTGCTGTACAAGCTCAAGGTTGGTATTATGATATCAAGAATTTCATTAAAACTGGGTTGTATCCAGAAAAGGCTAGTGCTGTGCAAAGGAAGAGACTGCTAATCAAGAGTAGACCATATACCTTCATTGAAGATAAATTATATAGACAGGGCAAGGATGACAGGTTTAGGAAGTGTTTGGAAGAAGAAGAAGTGAGGGAAGTCCTTCACTCTGCACATGAAGGAACAGGTGGTGGGCACCTTCCAGGGCATATTATGAGTCAGAGGATACTGGATGCTGGTCTATGGTGGCCTACACTATTTAAGGAGCAGATGAATGGGGAAAGGCATGTGACGTTTGCCAGAGGTGTGGACTAAGCCAACAAAGCAGAGGCATAACCCCTTGATTGTTTCCACTTCCTGGCAACCATTTGAGAAGTGGGGGCTAGATTTTGTAGGGCCCATCTACCCTCCCGCGATTCCAAAAAGAGAGAAATATCTCTTGATAGCTACAGATTATGCGACAAAGTGGGTTGAAGCTATTGCCTCCCCAAACTGCACTGCCCAAACTATTGCTGATTTCATTTACAGTAGCATCATTTGCAGGTTTGGATGTCCACTTGAAATTTGTACAGATCAGGGTACCCATTTTGTCAATAAAGTCCTGCAGGAAATTTTCAACAGGTATAGAATTCTACATAGGACCTCTTGTGCTTACTATCCAAGAGCCAATGGACAGGCTGAATCGACAAATAAGGTTTTAATCTCAATGTTAAGAAAGGAGTGTATGTTACAGCCCACTTCCTAGGGCATTGCTTATCAAGGTACCCTATGGGCATACAGGTTAGCCTACAAAGAGGCCACGGGATATTCTCCATTCCAACTAGTTTATGGCATATTGCCCATTGAGCCCTTTGAACACCTAAGATAGCATTCATGCAGGGCAAGAAGGATTGTGATGTCTCTTAGAGGCTCGGAGCACTACATAAAGTGGAGGAGATTCGTCTACTAGCAACAAAACAATTGATAGAGACTCAGATGAAGAGGAAGGAGGCACATGATCGACATCTGTGGAACAACAACATTGAAGCAGACATGTTAGTTCTTCTCCATACACCTCAGCTTCATACACAATTGAGAGGAAAATGGCTTCCACATTGGGAAGGACCTTATAGAGTCAAAACAATGCTAAATTGGGGTGTTGTGGAGTTAGAGACGCTGAAAGGAGAGGCCTTGCCACTGATTAACATATCAAGGCTCAAGGCCTATCATCAGCACACTTGAAGAAGTATGGATCACCTGGAACTGCAAAATCTGTCCAGGTTGTACATAGCTTTCTCATCTGATTTTGCTCAGTTTTAGTAGTTTTCTTTATCAATTTCATTCTTGTTCCTGGTGTTTTTAGCAAACCTAGAAGGCATTTCATAACCTCTGCAAATGTAAAACTTTTGGGTATTTTTGGAAATTTTTCTAGCAATTTTAGCATTTTTCTAGCATTTTTTATCACTTTCCGATGTCATTTCCTTGCCAAATAGGAGGAATAAAAGGAGGCTCTTTGTGGTTTGATGAAAGAAATTGGGCCTAGCCCTATGGAAAATTTCATGAGAAAATTTTCAGAATTTTTGGCCATTTTTAGGCATTTTTTTGGATTTTTCTTCATTTTTCTCTATTTTTGGGTTATTTTTCAAAAAAAAAAAGGCCCCCCAGGGCGTTTTCTTGTTTTTTGCTCCAACCCCCCCCCCCCGGTTCTGACAGCCCCCCCGCCCCCCCCTCAGACGACCGTCGTATTGCCCTCAGCCCCTAGCCCTCTTCCGCAGCCACCTCCTTCCATGGCAGCCTCCACTCCACCTCCCGCTCGGAGAGTCCGTACCCGGTTGATGGATTCTTTTCCCACCTCTGTCCCTGCCCCCACCATTCCGTCACCCTCCCCGGCCGGCGCCTCACAGCCTCCTCCATCTCTTGCCATCTCCATTGAGTCTGCCTCCACCTCCCATCCTCATCCGTCGCCTCTGACTTCTCCCACTTACCCCCAGTCTACTCCGGCCCCACCCCCACCCCCACCACCACCCTCCTCGCAGCCTTCCATCCCTACTCCGGCCCCACCCCCACCACCACCCACCTCGCAGCCTTCCATCCCTGATAGCCTCGACAATGATCCACCTTTCTTCGGCCTACTTCGTGATGCGAGTGTCGTAGCGAGTGATGGAGCTGATGCTGCCCATCTCTCCCTTGATTCTGTATCCGCGACAGCTGCGCTACATCAGCAGTATGCTCTGACGATCGATCGCATTCATGCTGCTGCAGCGGCTCAGTGGCAGACGTCGCGCGATGCGTTGTGGGCCATGCAGCAGGACAGAGACCGATATCAAGATGAGGTTGATGCCGCGACTCGTGCTCTTATAGAGATCCGCCAGCGTGCCTCCTTAGGCATTTGTGATAGTCCTGTGTGTCGTTTGGTCCGACGAGAGCGCGATCACCTACGCAGATACAGGAGCAGGATTGCTGCATGGACTGAGGAGGCAGCCATCATTCCACCCGCCTCACCCGACTTACCTATACCTCGGGACGATGTTCCACCTGGGGATAGGCCCCCTTCTCCGCCGATGCCCTAGCTAGACATTTGTCCTGTGTCTCTCCACTAGGCTCTATGTCTTCCTTCACCATGGGTTCCCCTAGTTTCTTTTGGTCTACCCTGGCCTCCTTTTGTTGTTGAGGCTCAGTTCGTCGGATGCGTTTATTTATCCTCTTGGTTCCCTTGCCACTCCTTGGCTCATCATGTACTTTCTGCTAGGCAGCTATTTGCCATTCGTTGGCATTTCATGTCCTTACCATGGATAGTAGGGGTTTCCTTGTATTTTCTGCTTTTCTATATGATATTCTGGTTCGGTGTTCATTGTGTGTTCCTTGTGCATCTCTGGTTGATTGCTGGTTGTTTTATTACTATGTCTGTGTACTGGTTGGTCTCTCTCTGGTTGGGTATTTCTTTCATTGCCACTCCTCCCTATACTTCTGTCTCCCTCTTTGCTCTTTTTCCCCCCACCCCTCTTCCACACCTCGCCACCCCCGCACCACAACCTTCCTTCCCCCTCCCCCTCTTCCCCACCCCGCCCCCACACACACATTGTTGTTTTCTCTCTGGTGCTTTCTCCGTGCTCTTGATGGACCTGGTGGCTGCTCTAGTGTCTTTTTGCAGTTTTGCAGCTCCATTATCCTGGAGTCCTATATGCTCAAAGTTTTGGCTGTAGCTCTTCGGGACGGAGAGCACATTAGGTGGTGGGCAACTGTTGAGCCCATAAAAGTCACATTGGTCAAAGTCAATTATAGTCAAAGTCAAAAGGTCAAAGTCAACTAGTCAAAGTCAACAAAGTTAAGGTCAAAGTCAACATGTGCAAAGTCAAAGTGCTAAAGTGCAGGTGTCAAAGTGCACAGATAGTGCACAATTAATTGTCCACAAAGGGCGAATTGGAGAAAGTGGGTTGCAGGTTGCAGAGGTATTTTCTCTAATTTCCCTAAGGTTCAAAGTGTTTTTTTAAAGTGTTTTGGAAGGTTCAAGTGAACCCCCTCTTATGTGCAAAAGTGAAGACTTAAAAGGAAATGTGAAGGTATGTGAAGCGGCAGCGTACGCACAGGTGAAAGTATGGTCCCCCCATTAAAATTTTGGGTTTTAGTCTAAAGTCACTAGAGGACAAAACAGTGAGTCGTTGGCTGCCACTTGTGAAGATAATCTTGGGACATCAAAGTGAGCACCAAGATACCATTGTAATTAGGAGCGTACGTGATCGACACACTCAAATCAAGGCAAGGACCATTCTTGGACCAATCTTAGAGTAAGCAAGAGAAGCATAGTCTAAGTGAAGCAAGAAAGAGAAGTGCAAGGGTCACCAGTGGGCGACGCAGAGAAGTGGAGTTGCAGGAGTGCATAGAGAGTGAGAGGGTGCTAAGCTAGTCCCCCAAGGATCTCAAGGTCTCTTTGCAGTGTGTGTGTGCCGATAGAAGGTATTCATTCCTCCCCCTTAGTGGAAGCTTGGTGCAAGGTGTGCACAAGGATAAGCTTGAAGCAGGTGGAGGTCTGGTGCAGAGGAGGCCGGTGGCAAGAAGACTTTGGGATATTGGGTATTTTGTAATTGAGCACTCTGTGTGATTGTGCACAGAAGTATTGGCTTGTATTTTGCTTCAAACATTGTAATTGTCTTACTGTAATCAATCGGCAGAAGCTTCCAAGGTGTATTTCCTCTTCTGGTCTTTTCATTTTCTCATACAAACCCTCAAACTCCTTCTTGTCTAAGAATCCCCCAACACTATCTATCTATCTATCTATCTATCTATCTATCTATCTATAGAGACACTAGAAGAAGTACTAGTGGTTTTTGTTTTTATCTCGGAGATTGTCTTATCTCATGGCTTTCGAAGGGACAACCTACTATTGCAACTTCATCATGTGAAGCTGAATATCGTGCAACATTTATAGCTACCTTGGAGTCAGTTTGGTTGCAAAAGATTTTCAGTTATCTAAATGTAAGAGTACATGAACCCATTCATATATTTTCAGACAGCTAGAGTGCAATAGTTGTAGCAAAGAATCCACTGCCTCATGCAAGGACAAAACATATAGAGGTTCACTACCACTATATTTGAGAACACATAGCAAAGAGGCACATTGAGCTAGTTTATGTTCCTTCTAGTGAGAATGCTGCATATATATTTACCAAAGCATTGACTAGAGATAGTCATGAGAAGATGTGCAGGTTACTGAAGCTTGTACCAATATGACATTGAAGGAGGGATTGTTGGAAATCAATGTACATATGGTCCATCTCCAGCAATCCTAGTTAGGACTTAGCCATTTTTTTGTACATTTTGAGTAAAACTTTTTTAGGCTAGATAGATAGAGTTTCATGAGAGCTATCTAGTGATATGCATCATTCTGTCATCACAGGTCACAATTAGGAGAAAACTCAAACCCTAGTTTATGCCCTAAAATGATAGTATGCATATTTCTGAGGTTCTTGATGTACAAAACATAAAAAGATAGGTTAGGATATTAGTGGATGGCAAAAGAAATAAAATTGGAGCGATAAAATTTAAAAAGCAATTAAAAAAGCGATGATAATTTAATAAAGCTGAAAAATAGCGATCACTTTAAAAAAATCAACAGAACAGCTTTATCGCAATTTATCGCAGATTTGAGATGGAGGCCAAAGCTATATAATAGAGGTGTGGGCAACACTTTTGGACATCAAGGAGGAGTCACTTCTTGAGTTGATGCTGCTATAGTGTGAGTTTTGGAGTTCTAAAGCTTTGGAGGCTAAGGAGAGGTGAAGAAGAAACTATTCTCTTGGAGCAAGGAGTCTTCTACAAGTTTGGAGCAACTATCTTTTGTAAGTTAATCCTATATTCTATTTTAGGGTTTCTAAAACCCTAATTTTAGAATTAGGGTTTGCTGATTTTCTGATTTGTTGCACTATCTTGAGAGGTTAGGTTCACTATGTTGCTCCTATGTGTCACACATACTCAGATTATAATAGCATAATCTGAATTCTGTACTTCATCATCTTCTTTTCTATTCTTCCATCTAGTGAGTGCACCATCATATGGATGTGTAGTACTCCCATTTTGTAATTTGGCCATCTACATTAGTGAGTATGCAATTTGCTTACGTTACATATTCTTATCTCAAGTTTCTTTCTATCTCTCACTTATTATCTTGTGTAATTAAGTGTGTATGCTCAAAGGCTGTTAGTACTGGAAGATCTTGGGGCCCCAAATTCCAACAAGAACAAAGCATATTGAGTTACATTATCACTTCATCAAGGAAAATGTATTATAAAGTGATATTGATCTTGTTTATATGAGGACATATGAGTAGGTTGCTAATATTTCCACTAAAGCACTTGGAGTAGAGACACTGAAGAAGTTTGAAAAGATGTTTGGATTACAAGATATGATGTTGCTCTTGGGGAGGAGTGTTGAGATATCAATCTCAACGTGATGATCAAGGATGAAACATACCACTTTTCATTTCTCTGACATGTATAGTGGTAATATTGATATATATCAGGGGTACTTTTGGTGAGCTTTGCGAGATCTATCTATGAAAGTGATGGCACATTCATTTTTTTCCAACTCACTCAATCGTATACATTAGGGTCTTTTTTATGTACTCATCTTTGTATATCGTATTGAGTGTATTGTTGTATTAGTTCATTCTTTTCTATTCTCTTTATGTAATAGAAGAATTAGAAGACGATCTTGATAGAAGAGAGTAGCACACACAAATGGAGTAGTCTATATGGAGGTTTTGTATGCTGCTCTATATGCCCATAAAGCATGATGAAGTTGCAAATCCCAATATGTCCTCTTAGTGTTCACTAATTTGGATGGAACAATACACAAGAATTTATTCATACTTTATGCTAATCCATTAGCTTGGGGATGATAGGATGCTTACTTTCTATGTGTTATAAAAAAATGATTAGTTGAACACTCTAATATTTGATTTAAAAAGTGTGTTCCCTTGTCAGTTACCAATTCAATGGGTAATACAAACCCCTGATAATATTTTCTACGAAATTTTTTTATTTTAACTCAGTCTATCCTCTTTTTTTGTAATGATCTCTTTATCCCACTAAGTTAATATACATTCCTATCATTTTCTGGCTTTGATCCTTTTCTAGGTGGAGTACTTAGAAAATCTAAAAGGCATGTGAGCTACACACTCAAGAATCGTTGTAAAAGCTGCCCTATACTCAAACTTGCAACTAGAAGTGGCCACAGTAGGTTGATTCTTACTCAACCAAGATATGCACAAGCTACCAAGCATGAAGCAAAAACTGCTAGTGGATGCACTAGTGTCATAGCGACCAGCCTAGTTTGAGTAAAAAAAAAACATGTAAATCCAGCAATAATGATCACCCTTGAGATAAAACAATCCACGTAGCCGGGTACCACTCAACTACCTACAGAAGTGCTTAATTGTCTGCCAATGCTTGACACCTAGGTAATGCATAGACATGTTCATCTCATAGACAACAAACCAAATATCAGGTCAAGCTATGCATAAGTAAATCAAGCATCCAACAACTTGTTGATAGAGAACAACATCAAATGCATTACCAATATCATGAGACTCAACCATAAACCAGAATCTATGGGAGTGGGAATAGATTTGCAATCTTCAAGTTGAAGTGCAACAATAATGTGTCAACACATTTCATTCGGCATAAAGCTATGCATAAATTGAATGCCTAAATAATGATGCAAATGCCCCAAATATGATATCTCCAAACAATCATGCAAATAATCCTTAAATTCTGAAATATGCTTTTCATTAGGACCATTGAGCAGCATGTCATCAACATATACAAGAATGATCAAAAGTACATCATTTTCATGCTTAAAATATAAGGTGCTCTAAGTTGGACTATTCTCAAACCCATGTGCAAGAAAGTAGGCATTTATCTTTTCATACCAAACACATGGTGCTTGCTTTTTTCAAACTGCACACTTTGTTTCCATGCCCTTTATGCACAAAACCAGGGGGTGAAATACATACACTTATTCTTGTAAGTCACCATTCAAAAATGCAGTTTTAATGTTCAATTGATGTACATTCCAACAATGAAGAGCTACAAGTGCACAAATGCTACGAACAGTGATCATTCGGCATATGGGAGCAAAGGTCTCATCAAAATAAAAGCCTCTCTCTTGAGCATAACCTTTTACAACAAGCCTTGCCTTATACCTATCAATCGTTCCATTATGTTTACATTCAACCTGTATAGCCATTTAGTGCCAATGGTCTTTTTGCCTCAAGGCAAATCACATAAAGACCAAGTACAATTCTTCATAATAGCACCATATTCTTATTGCATAGTAGCCATCCAATTTTTTGAATTTGTTCTTCAGTAAAAAAAAACAAGCTCATTATCATCACAAAGACTAGAGGAAGACATGTCATAGCAATCTAATGCAATGGAAGCACTATGCGAGCCTGAAGGGTATGATATGATGAAGTTGCATCTAATTTGCTATCTCTCAAAGTCTGCAACAGTCGTTTAGGCATAGCTTTATCCTCTTCTATGTCAACCCTCTCATCAACAACTACATCATGTAAATCCGCATAAGAAATGGAATGATCTACATCATCATGTGGAACCTATAAAGGCTAAAAAATTGTCTCATTTGGACCAACATTTGATTGTCCACTTGTGAAAAGAGATAGCAAAGTATTATACACATCTTTAGAGCTAACTAATGTCTCCTTGGTACATGAAAGTAATGTTTGAATTGCATCTCCCACAAAAACAACATCATGGCTAACCAAAATGCATTTAATTTGTGGATGATATAGATGCTAGCCTTTTCCTTTAGAATTGTACCGAACAAAAATACATTCCACTACTTTATCATCCAACTTTCTGCATTATTGTTTAGGAAGTAATGCATATGCTAGACAATCAAACACATGTAGATGAGCAACATATGGCTTGCAACCATCACAAGCCTCATATGAAATGATCAATTGCAATGCTTTGGTGGGACAGATGTTAAGTACATATGCTCCACACATAACAACCTCAATCTGAGAGTTATGGTGAAGCCTGAATTTTGACCATACATCTTGCCATCTCCATGAGAGACATTCTTTCTTTTAACAACTCAATTTTGTCGAGGTGTATATGGCATTGTACACTGATGTTTTATCCCATGCTCAGCCAAAAATGCATTGAAATCAAAAAACATGTATTCCCCCTCAATAAAATGGAGGGTGCCCATTTTACATGTTGATAGATTTTTAGCTATAATCAAAAACTTTTTGAAGCATATAAACATGACACACTTGGATTTCAAGGGATACATCCATGCATGTCTAGAGGAGTCATCAATAAAAGTCACGAAGTAAAGGTAGTTCCCAAAAGAAGGTGTTTGCATAGGACCACAAACATCAGTGTGAACAAGTTGTAATTTATAAGAAGCTCAAACTGAACCATCTTTTGGGAAGGAGGAATGCTACAAATTTTCCCAAAATACAACCTTCACATATGTGTTTATGAGATGCCTCAAGTTCGGCAAAGAGGACACCATTTCAGATATTTGTAAGCAAAGCAAACTAGCAAAATTTTGATGACCAAAGCATGCATGCCAAAGCTTTACATCTCACATAGCCTGAGAATCTTGAACTACACATGTTGAATCATTCATAGATTTTGCATAGTCTATGAGCTTATACAACCCACAACATTAAATGCCAATACAAATAGTAACATCACTGTTTGAGAGATAATGAATTGTACATCTACCATCAACAAAATTGACATCCAACCCAATCTTGGCTAATGTTGAAACTTACAACAAAATTTTCTTGATCGCTAGCACATACAAAGCATGGAATAATGTGAAAGAACTACCATCAGTAATAGCAAGAATGATCTTATCAACTCCCATTACAAGATCAGCAGAGTAGCTAGTGCATGTGACAGTATTCTCTATAGCACATGCTCAAGTGAACCGAAGAAACTACACTATGAGGTTATATGTTTGGTTGCCACTCTATCAAAGTATCAAACATCTGAGTCTAGTGCAGATATACAATGCTCATGAGAAGATGGTGCATAGCAACTGACAGTAGTAGACATCCATTCTTCATTTTGAACAAGATTAGTAGACTCTATTTTAGTTGTAGAGGCCTCTACAACAAGCATTTCAAACTCTTTCTTCTTTGCCTCTTCTACAGGTAGTTTTTGACAACTCTTTGTGACATGATCATTTCCTTATAGTATTTGAAAAATTGTTTTTTCTTTTCTGTTTTCTTCTCATCTTTGTCTTCATTCTTTAACTGTGCAGCATTAGCAGATTTTTGCTTACTAGTAGATGAGCTCCATTTACCTTTGACCTTCTGACTAGCTAAGAAAGCTTGATATGTGTTAGTAATCAAGGAGGAGTCAGTCGAGAAGGAAGCCTGAGATAAAAGAGACAGCAAGAGAGACAAGGATTGGGCATAGCATTAAGCAAAAAAGGTATTCAATGTAGTTCAGGCAACGAATAGGCCCAATTATTTTTTCCAATTAAGCATTCAACAAATAGTAATTTTAATCACTTCACCTCATTGTAAATACCCATTTTTTATAATTTTGACTCCATTTTGTAGAAATCGAGGAGTCCTCAAGCTTGAGAAGTGTGACAAGAGCCCATGTATCAATTTTCATAATTTTTAGAGCTTGTTTGAGCCTCCAAATTAGCTTAGGAACCTAATTTTTTACTAGGCTAGACACTAGGTCTGAACTAGTCCAAAAGCTAGTCAAAAACTATGAAAGGAGCTAGAGAGCTCATTTTTGGGTAGCTAGTTGGAGATTGAAATTGTTTATGAGCTTTCTAATCATTTCTTGAGTGAATATACAAAGGATTCCGTTATTCTACTCTTTGTTCTTGCCTTGTGTGTGCGTGCTAATGTGCTTCACGCACTTGTGCATTACACTTGCTCATAATCGTCATACCATCTTGTATTTATGAGGTAGATCTCCTCATGTTGGTATTCCTATTGTGCTAGAGTGACACCAAAGTTGACACCATGACGTTGGAATCGTAGTTAAGTAGGTAAATTTTCTATTTTCCTTGCTTTATTCATCTCCATCACCATCGCCACTCTCCATTTCCTTCATTGTGAAAACTTCAGCTTTTTGTTCGTATCTCCATCTCGCACCTCATTTCCCTCATTCCACTTGTGAGAGAGAGTGAAAGAGAGTTCGTGTGATCTCTATTTTCTTGTGTTATTTGAGCATTTTCTACAGACATTGATGCCATCAACAACTCCAGAAGCATCATCAGGTAGCGATAGATAGAGACCAAAATAGATGAAGACGACATATGACAAATAGCGACTATCACGATAAGCCCGTCTATCATGATAGAAATGTCTATTGCGATATACCCATGTATCCCAAAATACAACCATCCATGATAGAAACCATCTATCATGACAGACAACCATCCACAATAGACATTATCTATCACAACAAACACCATCTATCGTGATAGATAGGATTTTTGGCCATTTATTATATTTGTCAAAATTTGGTCAATTTGAGCCTAACTTTTTGGAGTTTTATAGAAATTTGGAGCTATTTGTGTGGGGAAGCAAGATACCCATGCACTGCAAGCTTGGGAACAAGCGTCTTGGGAATTCGAGCTATTTCAAACTCACATGATTGAATGTTAGAAGATCTCTCAACCCCCCTCAGTTAATTTTTAGTGTAGGCCAAGTGTGCATAGGTGTATTGATTAATTAGGGCTATGATAGGAATCAACCAAGCTCAAAAAAACCCTAGTTTCTCAAGTTCAAGAGTAGGTAGAGCACAATTATGAAAAACCCTAAGGGAAAAGAACATAATTCTATCAATCAAACATCAAAACATGCCAAAACTTAACTATTCCTGATGATGGGACTATTCAAACAAGATTTTACACTAAAAAGAAACTAAAATGAACAAGTAATTGGTACAAAAGAACATTGCGATGTGGTTGTACTTGGATATTGGGCAAGTACTTGGGTCATACGAACCTTAGATCAAGAATACACCTAGGAAGAAAAGATAGACAAAGCATCAGATGATTTGAAGCTAGGGTGAAGCATATAGCTAGGTCATAGGCTCAACGATTGAGTGACTATCCTTACATGTTTAGTTTAGAGACAAGCAATTCATAAATGTCTTTTAGCATGAAGAGACCTACATGAAGTTCAGGGCTAGCATGCTTACAAAACCCAGGACATAGGTTTAGAAAAAACATTGAGAGATGTCCAATCCTGGAGCTACCTACTCAAGCTAAAAAAGTTTCCCTATTCCTAGATGGCTTTTTGAGTGCAAAGCTATGATCATATATCTATCTTAAGCAACACCAAACCATAGAGCAATGTGTAAGAATGTGCATTGATATTGAGGATAATTTGGGTGACAATTTAGAGCTTTTTAAATTGTATAAGGATTCAGATTGTTCTAAGAGATTCACCTCCAAACCCTCAACATCAATAGATGAACTTGCAGAAAAAGTGGCTCAAAAATTAGGAGTGCCTAGTAGACAAACCTCTAGAATGGTTTCAGTAAAATGATGTTACACTTGTGGAGGAGACCACATGGTCAACATATGTCCATTTCTAACAAAGAACTCCAAAAATGTGAATGCCCGGTATTGCACCATTAAGATAAAATATCACACTACATGGGAGTGTCCCTATAACAAATAGATAGTTAGGCAAAACTACCAGCAGTCGTATCTATAGCCAGGTAAATATCAAAATCAGTACCATACTATAGGCCACAACAACCATACCAACCACACAATCAAGCATAATAAAGACCTAACCTAGGTTAGGTCAACAACCACCACCCCCTACCAATGTAGTTTCACTCAGATATGTAGCGATAGAAAACAACTTAAATAGAGCCATAGTGCCATCATCTGCAATGATCTCATATATAAATCCCAATGCTCAAAGTTTTGACTCCACCCATATAGATAGTGCACCAGCTTACTACATGGAGTCACCTGAGCATAATGAGATCTATCAATATGAAGCACCGTCATTAGAATCTAATTAGGAGCTAGAATATTCCAACGTAATGTACATGAATCTAAACTCTAAGCCCCAATTAAGACAAATGAGACCTCCAGCCCCTAAAGGACCATGTTATAGATGTCAGGGAGATCATTTCATTTTTATTGTCCACTTCCTCCACCAGGGCAACCTCAATCCATAGTGATTCCAAACTTTTGCTCCGATCGTGGAAAGGAACATCTCCTCAGAGATTGTCCTAAAAATCCAACCAATGCACAAAAAATTACTACAATCAATGTCATTGTCTTGGTAGTAGAACCTAATGAAAGTGTGACTAAGGTCACCCATGTACAAGTAGTCTATAGACCACATGCTCTAGAGAAGACCCTAGACATAGAGCAAGAAAAGAAATAAGAGGCTAGTGAGTCAAAGAGCATAGATAGAAAGAGAATAAGATCTTGGAAGGATAGTTGAGAAAGAATGAAATGACAATGGGCTAGGAAATGGAGTGAATTAGAAGAAAGCCTTAAGGAAACAAAAATAAAATTAGTTGTACTCGCTTCTCAAACTCCCTCTCACCCACCAGAAACATTCAACCAACCTCATCAAATCCCACCATCCATTCCACCACAACCCAAAGCAGGATCGATCTTAACAGATCCTACTCCAAAAGACCTAGATATGATGTTCAAGGCCTATTAGCCTAAACTTCAAGAAGGGCCAAACATGGCTTAAATGGATAAATGTTATCCTTGAGTGAACCTAGAGATTGAAAGGACCAAGCTTTGTGCAAAAATGGTAGAACTAGCTCAAGCTATGTTTGATACAAGTCATCTTTTCAATCAAAAGAATTCAATAAAACCACAGTTACATTTTGGAGGCTATCCAAGAAGTGAATGATCTTCATTATCAATTCCCTCAAGACATTCCCTCAATCTATGGGGAGCAAGAAGACGTGCAATCAAGTGAAAGATTAAACTTTGAATACAATTCCCTTCACGAATTGCCTCACTTTATAGACCCTTTGGAATCTAATTCTATTCATATGAGGAACCCTATAGCCATGGTAAGAAACAATGAATCAGTTCTACCTAGAAACACCGAAGTAGTTAAGAACACTAAAGTGCAATGTCATCTCACTTTAGAGGAGCTACTAAAAGCCAAAACCTGATTTTTTGAAGCAAGTAGAAAAGCAACTTCCATAAATAGCTAATTCCCACTCTCATGCTATATCTCAAAAGACAATACTAGAGATACCCATAGATAAGATAGAAGATATGTTGGAAGGAGAAGAAGGAAACTCTTATCTACCTATCACCTACAAGGGCTATAGAACAAACGCATTCTTAGATTCAGGAGCAAGAGTCGCCATTTCCACCACCTCCCTATGGAAATGTTGGAGCGAGCCAGCTCTAAGGCCGACAAGAATGAAGTTGCAAATGGTAGATGGACATGTTGAGAAACCTCTAGGATTGTTAGAAGGGATAACTCTCACTACATGTGGTGTAGAGTTTGAACACACATTTCCCATATGCGAGTTTGGAAAGAATCATGTATATGAGATGATTTTGGGTAGACCATTCATGATTGCACATCAAGGTGTTGCAAGAGGGCACTTTGGAACTGATAGAGTGATTATGCTATCTTATTTTCAAGTCTATGGTGGCCTATTCTTCATATGGATGCACATACCTATGTGAAAAGGTGTGAAACATGTCAAAGGACTCAATATCCGATTCGTAAAGATGAAATGCCATTGAGACTCATGATGGAAGGATGTGCGTTCTCAAAGTGGGGAATAGGCCTTATTGTTCCTAATCCCCCATCTAAGGGTTCACATGCGGAATATATTATCGCAGAAAATTGGATGATAAAGCAGTAAAATGTATTTTTGTTAGGTACAGTTCTAAAAGTAAAGGCTATTGTTTGTATCATCCACAAACTAAACGCATTCTGGTTAGCCGTGATGTTGGTTTTGTAGAAGATGATATTCAGCCATTGCTTTCATGTACTAAGGAGACATCTGTTAGCTCCAAAGACATGTATGATACTTTGCTGCCTCTTTTTACACGTGGATAGTCTAGTACTGGTCCTAATGAGGCAACTTCTCAGCCTTTCTAGGTTTCATGTGAGGATGCAGATCATCCCATTTCTGATGCACATTTACATGATGCACTTTTTGATGAGAGAGATGATATTGAGGAGGCAAAAACTATGCCAAAATGGCTGGTGCAAACTTTGCGTGATAGAAAATTAGATGCACCTCTGTGATATCGTACTCGATCAGGCTCTCATAGTGCCTCTTTTGCATCAAATTGCTATGCTATGGCTGCATCTAGTCTCTATGATGAGAATGAGCGTGTTTCATTTGATGAAGCACAAAATTCAAAAAATTGGATGGCTGCTATGCAATTTGAATGATGCTATAATGAAGAATGGTATTTGGTCTTTATGTGACTTGCCTCCTGGCAAGAAGGCCATTGGCACTAAGTGGGTATACAAGCTGAAGCATAAACGTGATGGTAGAGTTGACAAGTATAAGACTAGGCTTGTTGCAAAGGGTTATGCGCATGAAAGAGGCATTGATTTTGATGAAACCTTTGCTCCTACTTGTCAAATGACTACTGTTCATAGCATATGTGCACTTGAAGCTCATCATGGTTGGAATGTACATCAGTTGGACATTAAAACTGCATTTCTAAATGGTGACTTGCATGAAGAAGTGTATGTTTTTCAGCCCAGTGGCTTTGTGCAAAAAGGGCGTGAAAACCATGTGTGCATGTTAAAGAAGACATTATATGGTTTAAAGCAAGCACCACGTGCTTGGTATGAGAAGATACATGCCTATTTGATTGCACATGGTTTTGAGAACAGTCCAACTGAAAGCACCTTGTATGTTAAGCATGCTCATGATGTGCTTCTGATCATTGTTGTCTATGTTGATGACCTGCTGCTCACTGGTCCTATTGAGAAGCATATTGTTGATTTTAAGGCTGATTTGCGTGCCTCATTTGAGATGTCTGATTTGGGGCATTTGCATCACTATATCGGCATTCAATTTATGCAAGTTTATGGTGGAATGGCTTTGTGTCAACCGAAATATATTGACACATTATTGAAGTGTTTTGGCCTTGAAGACTGTAAACCTATTGCCACTCTTATGGAGACAGGTTTACGACTGAGTGTTCATGATGCTCCAGATGCATTTAATGTTGTTCTTTATCAACAGGCTATTGGATGCTTGATTAACTTATGCATTACTCGACCAGATATTCAGTTTGTTGTCTCACAGATGAGCAAGCTTATGCATTGCCCAGAAGTCAAGCATTGGTAGGCGGTTAAGCGCATCTTTCGCTACTTGAGTGGTACTCGGCTATACTTGGGTTGTTTTATCCCAAGGGGGATCACTACCGCCAGATTTGCATGCTTTTTCTAACTCTGATTGGGCTAGTTGCTATGACAGGCCGAGTTATGCATACATAAATCATGCATGCAACAACCTACTGATATAGAACAACATCAAATGCATCTCCAACATCATGAAAACTCAATCATAAACCTGTTTCCATAGGAGTGGCAATAGGTTTGTAATCTTCAAGGCCAAAATGTTGCAATAATGTGTCCATATATTTTGCTTGACATAGAGCTCTTCCACCATCAACTTGCATAAATTGAATGCCCAAATAATGATGCAAATACCCCGAATCTGACATCTCAAATGGAGCATGTAAGTTAGCATTAAAATAAGCAATATGCTTTGCAGTAGGAATAGTGAGCAAGATGTCATCAACATAAACGACAATGATTAGAAGCACATCATTTGCATGCTTAACATATAAGGTGCTCTCAGTTGGATTGTTCTCATTTAGTGCCAATGGGCTTTTTCCTAGAGGAAGATGACATAAAGACCAAATACCATTCTTCATAATATCATCATATTTTGATAGCATAGCAATCATCGCATTTTTTGAATTTTCTGTTTCATCAAAAGAAATAGGCTCATTCTCATAACAAAGATTAGAGGCAATCATTGCATAGCAATCTGATGCAAAAGAAGCACGATGAGAGCTTGAACGAGTACGATATGATAGAGGTGCATCTAATTTTCTATCTTGCAAAGTTTTCACCATCCATGTAGGCATAGTTTTTGCCTCCTCTATATCAATCCTCTCATCAACAAGTGCATCATGTAAATCTGCATAAAAAATGGAATGATTTGCATCACCATGTGAAACTTGTAAACATTGATAAATTACCTCATTGGAACCAACACTTGATTGTCCACCCATAAAACAGGCAACAAATTGTCATACTTTGGAGCTAATTGATATCTCCTTACAACATGAAAATAATGGCTGAATTGCATCTTCCACAAAAACAACATCACGGCTAACCAAAATGCATTTAGTATGTGGATGATACAGACGATTGCCTTTGCTTTCAAAAGTGTACCCAACCAAAATACATCTCATTTCTTTATCATCTAATTTTCTACATTGTTGTTCAGGCACTCGTATGGAGTGATAGATTGCAATGATTTGGTGGGACACCCGTTAAGTACATATGTTGCACACATAACAACCTCATGCCAAAAACTATGTGGTAAAGCCTAACTTTTGACCATATATCTTGCCATCTCCATGAGACACTTGTTCTTCCAGCAACACCATTTTGTTGAGGTGTATATGGCACTGTACATTGATGTTTTATCCCACACTCAGCCAGAAATCAATTAAAATAAAAAACATGTATTCCCCTCCTCGATCAGAACGGAGGGTGCCCATTCTACATGCTGACAAATTTTCAGTAGGACTAGAAACTAGTTGAAGCACATAAGCACGTCAGACTTTTCTTTTAACGGATACACCCATGCATGCTTGGAAAAATCATCAATAAAAGTCATGAAGTAAAGGTAGTTGCCAAAAGAAGGTGTTTGCATAGGACCACAAACATCACTATGAACAAGTTGCGATTTTTTAGTAGCTCACACTAAACCATCTTTTGGGAAGGAGGAACACTGCATTTTGCCCAAAATACAACCTTCACAAATATTTTTATCAGGTGCCTCAAGTTCGGGCAGAGAGGACACCATTTCGGATTTTGATGGGCATAGCAAACTAGCAAAATTCAGATGACCAAAGTGTGCATGCCAAAGCTTTGCATCTAAGATAGTATGAGAATCTTGAACTACACATGTTGAATCATTGATAGATTTTGCATAGTAATGAGCTTATATAGCCCATAACATAAGATAGCAGAAGTAATAATAACATTGCCATTTGAAGATCATGAATTGTACATCTGTCATCAACAAATTTGACAACTAAGTTGATCTTGGCTAATGCTGAAACTAACAAAAGATTTTTCTTGATCCTTGGCACAAACAAAGCATCTAAAAATGTAAAAGGACTACCATCAATAGTAGTCAAAATGATCTTACCAACTCCCATGACTGGATAAGAGGAGTTGGCATATATGACAATATTCCTTGTAGGGGTAGGCTTAGAAGAACTAAACAAGTTATGCTATGAGGTAATATGTTTGGTTGCCCCACTATCAAAGTACCAAACATCTGAGTCTACTGCAAACATTCATTGTTCATGAGAAGATGGGTCATAATTGCAAACAATAGTAAATGCCCATTCTTCATTCAATAGAAGATTAACAGGCTTTCTTTTTGGGTGTAGAGGCCTCTAAAACAACCATTCCAACCTCTTTTTTCTTTGCCTCTTTTGCAACCAATTTTGGAAAACTCTTTATGAAATGATCATTTTCTTTACAATATTTGCAAAATAATTTTTTCTTTTTAGATTTCTTATCGTCTTCGTCTTCCTTTTTTTAATGTGCACAACTAGCAGACTTCTACTTACTAGTAGATGAGCTCCATTTACCTTTGCCCTTCTGACTAGCTAAGAAACTTTGATTTGCTACATGCATTGTGGACCTGTTCTACTTGGATTGGTATTCTTGCAACAAAATAGAGACTAACTCCTCAAATGTTAAGGCATTTGGATTGCCTTTCATCATCAACCAAAGAGTAGAAGGAAAACTCTGATATGGATCTGGTAGACCATTCAGAACATTCTACACAAGTGAACTCTCTAGCAAGACTTCATTAGTAGAAATCAATTGTTCCTTCAAATCTTTGATCTTTGTCAAAAAATTGTCCATAGAATCTCCTTCATTCATATGCTCACTCTCCAACTGTTTTCGGAGATAAGCAACATGAGCCTCATTTCTTGCTTAGTACTCATTCCAAGTATCCTTTGCTAGTTTGCAAGAATGAATATGAGGGATAGTGGCACGTTTGACAGACAAAGCCATCAATGCATGTGTTTGAGCATCTTTGCCATCCCATCAAATTTGCTCTATAGTAGGTGCAACAGGAACCGAAGCACGAAGAGGAATTTGAAGATCATCATCTTCAACATCATCTGCATCACCTTCAATAACTGTATTTGGAGGTGTAGTAGATTGTTTTTCAACACCCTACACAATATTCCGCAGTCCTTTTGCGACCAATACATGATGCATCATATACGCCTAGAATGGGTAATTGGTACCATCCAACTTATCCTCAACAACCAACATATAGAATACACAATTGCTTTCATCCATGGCCACTGACTAAAATACCTCGATGCAAAAAAATGACTGTATCTCAAAAAGTTGAACATAACTACCCTATCGAGATCTGCTAAACTTGTTGCAAACTTCAAGCTGCTTGTACTGGTGAACCAAAATTTGTACATATGTTTGGCACAAAAGGACAAAATTACCGACACATGCACTGTGATAGTGCATTCAGAGGCCAAAACGAGCTCATATCCAAACTCTAATAGCACAGGGCAAAGATGTTTTGAACTCCTAATCGCTCTGAGTATGCTCACCAATTTTCGTGTGATTCTGAGACTATGATCGAAGGGGTATCAACGATGCCCTAGATGAAGCGGTGACCTTCTCTGATACCAATTGTTGGAGTTCGAGGTCTATGAGAGTACGCGAACAACACAAGGAAGAAGAAGAATCTTGGAGCACAACTCACAATACTAAATGTATTACCAAGTGAATGTACAAAGATAAGTAACCCATTAGGGTTATAGGCATATATACAAGTTGGGGGAAAAACCTCCTAAAGAGGGAGAAAAGTGCCCTGACGGTCCTAAGTGTTCACAGACATCATTACTGAAATATATCAAGAGACCTGATGTGATTTACCTCCAGGAAAAAAGGCCATTGGCACCAAAAGGGTATACAAGCTAAAACACAAGTATGATGGAACAATTGATAGGTATAAGGCTAGGCTTGTTGACAAAGTTTATGCTCAAGAGAAAGGCATCGATTTTGATGAGACCTTTGCTCCACGTGTTCATAGCATTTGTGTAATTGCAACTCATCATGGTTGAAATGTATATTAGTTGGACATTAAAGCTACATTTATGGTTACATGAAGAATTGTATGTATTTTGTCCTTGTGGTTTTGCATAGAAAGGGCATGGAAACAAAGTGTGGAGGTTGAAAAAGGCATTATATGGTTTGAAGAAAGCACCATGTGATTGGTATGAGAACATACATGCCTACTTGTGAGCACATGGTTTTCAGAATAGTCCAATTGAGAGCACCTTATATGTTAAGCATGTTGGGGGTCTCAAGATCTATGGAACAATAGTTTCATACGTTGGTTACATCTTTGGACTATGGATGGAAGAAGGAGACTCATACTTCAATACATCTTGAGGATTTATGACACTGTGTTTTGGAGTGGTGGATGGGAAAGATGATATAGAGTTATTTTTATCATTAGAATTTGAAGAGCTTATATGAAACTATTCATGTGGTGGGTGTGGAGGCCCATTGGATTTTCTATTGGCATTCCAAAAGAGGATCCAAACATACTTCCATATCAAGAGACATCAAACAAGGACGATCTCTTTACTTCAAAAGAACAAGTTTACAAGTGACCAAAAAAGTCATCTTCCAAATGATGTCATCTCACTTGTATCCTAACTTTTCAAAACTATGTTCCTTCAAACCCAAGGAGGTACAAAATTAAGAATCCTAATTTATTGGATTCTTACTACTTAATTAGCTTTAGACTATTGGAAATGTAATCTAAAAACTACTCTAGTTTCTTCATAAGGTTTTCATTGCACAAGGAGCCGTTTTCACAATGAAAATACATAAGGTCTTACAAAACATCAAATTGAGCTTCTGCATGCATCTAGGTTTCGTGTCTCCTCGGTGCCTCCATGTCCTCGCTTCAATTTCTCCTTTCTCCATCTTTGCTTTAATGCTTTGATGCTTCATGCAACAAGCTTTTATGAGTAAACTACAATTCCTCAAGCTTGAGCACATACACTTTTAGCATGAGCATATGAAGAATGTTACTCACATCAACTTTGGAAGTCCCATTCCTTCCTTTTTGAAGATCATATGTCCTACTCTTCGGATTCTTCTTAAAAATCGAAGAAAGGAGTGTTGAATCATGCATTTGCCTCTTTTGTGAGAGCACTTGGATTGAGTATCATCATTTTGAGCTCACCATATTCGTCCAAAGAGAAAATATTTCCACATTTTGGTTGCATATGTGGTATATAGTGGAAAAAGCCCGAGGGCTATTGATGAGGACACATGGTTTGGCTTTCATGTTGATTCCCATAAGACATTCAAACTATTCAAACCATTTGAGTCTTTGAACCATGAAATGACTTGAACCTTCTAAGGAGATATGCCATTGCTTTATAAAATCTGGAGCTCCCATGAGTTCGAAACCCATTTGTCTTGTATTTTAAATAGATCCATGAATATTAAGCTCGTTCGTCTTAGGCAACATTCACATCAGGCGATGGCACAGTTCAATTTCATTTATCTTCCTATCAGTTTTTTGACATTTGGTTGCCTCTGTTCAGATAGGGCAGTGGTACTATATAGATTGGAGGCTGCCAGCCCTCAGCACATCTTGAGTGATTCTATTCAGATGTCTCTAGGTGGCATCAAACAAATACCAACCTCCACATCAACGAACCACAAGATAATCATTGGTTAATTTTACAGAACATAATTTTTTATCGCTTTTTTTTTTTCTGAGAACACATGAGCAAATGCAATGTTCCATCTTATGTGAACATATGGACTACAACACAACATATATTAGTTTTGTTCCATCTGAATCAAAGTTAAAAGGCACTAAATTTCCACGGGTCCTTGAATCCACCCTTATTCATCCAAATTAAGTAGGACGGACCAACAAGCGCCAACAACAAAACTCAATTGTCCCAGGCCGCTTGTTTGGGTGGTTGGGCCTTTCGCCTCTTGAGGTGGGGGCGAGGGTTCAACCCCCATCGACAACATGTAAGGGACATGTTATCATGGAAAGTTGTATCTTGTGGTTGATGTGCCACCGTTTGTCCTTCCCTGCGGTAGTTGTGACCGCAGTCTAACCCAACTATGTAAACCCATGTTCTTGTGGGATAAGGGGGATCCCATGGGTACTATGCCCTTCCTTGTACAGTTGCAATTTCAAAGTTAAAACCTGGAGGAATAGGCCTCGGCCGAACCTCCATTTAAAAAAAAAAACAACAAAACTCAATCTACTCTTCTTTTTATAAAGAAAAATATATATATTTTTTAATATATATATATTTTTTAACGCCAAGCTCGAAAAAACTCTTTTCGTTTCTTCATAGAACATGTAAGCGACTATTTTTTACGTTTTACTGCGTCCCTCTTTTCATGGAGGGGGTCTGAGCAGTGAGCAGCACTGGCTCGAGGAGCACGAGAATTTGGGAGTAACAACAAGATGGCGGCGCAGAGAGATGCAATTACTTTGTTCAGAGGCCTTCTTAGGGCACGCAGGAAGTGTTTTGCTGGTGACGCCCGCATGATGCAGGAGAGTCGGGCGCAAATCAGGGCCTCTTTTGACCAGAATCGAGACGTCTCCGACTCCTCACGTCTAGATCAGTTATTTCTCGAGGGACAGGAGGCAATTCATGTTTTGACCAACCTCATCGTGCAAGGAAAGGTCAATGAACGCGGCAACTTGGGTACATCTACTCTTGTTAATATTCGTGGGAAATTAGACATGCTTCTTTGTAGCAATACTATATATACATGAAACTACAACAGGAACGTTTTTTCTTTTCCCCTTTACTTCTACCATGTCTGGTTGGGACAATTAAATTGGTTACTAGATGGGCTATGGTTTTACACGTAGACCCTCAACGTGAAGCTTCTTCACGTAACTCTCCTAAAGAAAACGTGATTTCTTAGGGGATGCATTTCTTCATATATTTCTAATCCCAATGATCCACTGGGTTTTCATATTTCTTTTTTTTTTTCTCTCTTGCATATAAAGCTAGTGTGCATTGTTCTTTTCCATTTTGCATAAGACATGGCTGACAACCAGCCTCATTAATTTCAGTTCGATTTAATTTTCAATTATTGTGCATCTAATTTGAGAGGGTATCTTGGACGTGCAAACCATTTTTCTAAAAAAGGAAGACATTTACACCACATATGATGTTACATCTCTACCCTTCTACAACATCTAGATGGGAGTTTGGGTCATGTGTTTGGCTGGAAGTTTTTTTGACCAGTATGTACTTGGTCCGCCAAGTTTAGAGTGTGAACTGTCATTTCACTTGAGTCCTAGAAATGGGACCCGAGACCTCTCATATGTCATGCTTGGCATTTGCCACTGTTGTACTCTGGGCCTCACATGGAAGAGCCTCGTCACTTGTATCTGGTGGGGTGTTGATGACATAGGATGCCAACACTTTGGAGGTGGCTGCCTATTATGCCCGAGACTCCTAGGCTCGGGGGTGAGCCTGTATTGGCTCTATGTCTCGGATGTGAGTCTGATATCCACCCCTTTGTTGTATGCGATTATGGTTTGTGACTTGACTTGCCTTGTAGGGAGGTTCTTGGAGGATCTAAGTTTGGTATCAATGAAGCTCTGTCATCATATGGAGAAGGCAAGGTGACATGCACAAAACCATAGAGCTCATGGAGATGGGATGGCTCCACTTGACATGCTTCTCATCCTCTTGCATGGGGATGGGGCGCTTCCAATGGAAGGAAGGAGCAAGAGGAGCATGTACATTTTGATTAAAACTTTTTTAGGCTAGATAGATAGAGTTTCCTGAGAGCTATCTAGTGATATGCATCATTTTGTCATTAGAGGTCAAAATTAGGAGAAAACTCAAACCCTAGTTTCTGTCCTAAAATGATAGCATGCATATTTTTGAGGTTCTTGATGTACAAAACATAAAAAGCTAGGTTAGGTTATTAGTGGATGGCAAAAGCAATAGAATTTTAGCGATAAAAAATAAAAGCAACTCAAAAATAGTGATGGAATTTTAATTCAATCGAAAAGCTAAAAATTGCGATAAATTAAAAAAAAAGCCAACGATCAGCTTTTCTAGAAGACGATCGTTGACTTTTCCTTATGGAGGCCAAAGCTATATAATAGAGTTGTGGGCAACATTTTTGGACATCAAGGAGGAGTCGCTTCTTGAGTTGATGCTACTATAGTGTCAGTTTTGGAGTTATGAAGCTTTGGAGGCTAAGGATAGGTGAAGAAGAGACTATTCTCTTGGAGCAAGGAGTCTTCTACAAGTTTGGAGCAATTATCATTTGTAAGTTAATCCTATATTTTGTTTTAGGGTTTTTGAAACCCTAATTTCAGAATTAGGGTTTGCTGATTTTCAGATTTGTTGCACTTTCTTGAGAGGTTAGGTTCACTCCGTTGCTCATATGCTTCACACATACTCAGATTATAACAGCATAATCTGAATTCTGTACTTCATAATTTTCTTGTCTATTCTTCCATCTAGTGAGTGCACCATCATATGGTTGAGTAGTACTCCCATTTTGTAATTCGGCCATCTACATTAGTGAGTAAGCAATTCACTTACGTTACATATTCTTGTCTCAAGTTTCTTTCTATCTCTCACTTATCATCTTGTGTAATTAAGTGTGTATGCTCAAAGGTTGTTAGTATTGGAAGACCTTGGGGCCCCAAATTCCAACACTTGGTATCATAGCATAATTGACATACAGACTTAGTTAAGATGAGTGAGTATAGAATTGAGATTGAGGACAAGTTAGAAGGATCATCAAATTATCCAATGTGGAGTTTCATGATGATGAATTTGTTAGTGACAAAGGATTTATGGAGTATCGTCAATGGAACCTTATCAAGACCAAGACGAGAAGACGAAGAGGAGGATACATCAACTTCAAGAGGAACTCGTGTTGCAATCACGGCTCATTAAGAACCAACTGAAGAAGAGGTAACCACTTCTACATCCAGTCACAGGTAGATCCTTACCCAGAGTTCCTCCTACTGGAGAACAAGCAAGATGGGATGCTAGAGATGCTTTAGCTCTCTCATTCATAGCAATGAGTGTTAACAAGCATATTCTACCACAAATCAAATCTTGTAGAAGTTCTAGACAAGCTTGGTTAAAGCTTGAGAATCTTTTTCAGAGAAGAAATCTTGCTAGGAAAGCTCACTTGAGGAGACAACTAGCAAACACAAGGATGAAGGCTGGTGAGTCAATTCAAACCCACATTACAAAGCTCATTGACTTGAGAGATCAACTTCTAAATGTAGGAGTTGAGATATCTGATGAAGAAATGGTAAGTACGCTGATTAATTCACTTCCTATCTCATATCGCTCTTTTATTACCACTCTTACTCTTACAACAAGAGAAAGAGAGATTACATTTGAAGAGTTATAATTCTTGCTACTTCAAGATGAAGATCTGTTAAAGGGTATGGAAGAGAATGAAGAAGCACTTTTGTCTTCATCAAAGGGTAAAAAGAAGAAGAAGGATAAGAAGGAGAAACAATCCAAGAAGGAAAGTAAGTCCTCTTCACCTTCTACTTCAGATTCTATTTCTACTACAACTAAAGAGAAGTCTTCAAAGAAGAAGGAAGCATGATGTCACTATTGCAAAAAACCTGGACATTTTATAGCAGTTTGTCAGAAAAGGATTGCAGCAAAAAAGAAAAAGGCATTAGGTAATGTTGCAGAAGATGATAAAAAAGAGAAACCTCAAGGTGATTCTTATGCCTGTATCGTCATTGAGGAAGTCTCTTTTGATCAGGTAGCTTTACAAGTTCTTTCAGCAGATCCTTGGATATTTGATTCAGGTGCTACAAAGCATATGATAGGATGCAGAGAAGTATTTTCTTCTCTTTCCTATTCTTCAGGTAGAAGAGTTACTATTGCAGATGACAATGATTTGGATGTTGTAGGAATAGGTACAGTAACTCTAAAGTCAAGAGATGGTGGTAATTTTCAGATTTTAGATGTTTTATATGTACCTAATATCAAGAAGAATCTGCTATCTATATTTGCATTTTTAGGAGATGGTTACAAAGTTGTATTTGAAAGAGATCTTTGTAAGATTTTGTCACACAAAGAAGAAAAGTGTATTTTGCAAGGTGAGCACAAAGGAGGGATTTTTATTTTGTCAAAAATCAGTCAAGCATATGCTGTCAAATCTTTGTCACCGGTGGAAGATATGAAGTTATGGCATGAAAGATTTGGACATATTAGTTTTGGAGCGCTCAAGAGTATCAAAGATAGAGGTATGGTTTAGAGTTTACCCTCATTCGAGCTACTAGATGATTCAGATATATATGAAGGATGTCTTGAAGGTAAAATGCATAAACCACCTTTCAAAAAGCATGGTCATATTACAACTACCAAGAAATTGTAGATAATACATTCAGATGTGAATGGACCAGATGTGAATGGACCTATGAGAGCAGACTCTATTCAAGGTTTTAGGTATTTTGTTTTATATGTTGATGGTATATTCATGGATCTATGGTCTTAAGTTGAAGTCAGAAGTCTTTCCAACGTTCAAGAAATTCGTAGTTATGGTTGAAAATAAAAGTCAGTCAATTATCCAGATTCTCAAAAGTGATAGAGGTGGAGAATACTTGTCAAATGAGTTTCAGACATTTCTTGAAGAAAAAGGTATTACTCGACACCTTACTATCGCTTACACTCCTGAGCAGAATGGTGTTGCAGAAAGAAGGAATAGAGTACTTGTCGAGATGATGTGGAGCATGATGGCATCCAAGAAGCTTTCACCAAAATTCTGGTTTGATGCAGTACATACAGCAAATCACATTTTGAACAGGTCTTCTACAAAAGCTTTAAAGGTAACTACACCTTATGAAGTATATTATGGAACAAAACCTAATGTGAGCTATTTTAGATTATTTGGATCACTATCTTATGTTCATGTTGAGAAAAAGGATCGTGGCAAACTAGATGTAAAAGCAAGGAAAGTTGTTTTTATTGGATATCCTGTTGAAAGTAAAGGATACATGTTTTATGTTCCAGAGATAGGTGAAGTTATTCTTTCACGCAATGCATATATTGCTGAAAATAAGATATATGATAAAGAACCAAAAATTCTAGGGTTCATTAGTGAAAGTGACTGTTGATTTTTTAGATGGAATTTGGATGTACATGTTCAGCCATATTAGGAGGGAGCTAAAATTCCTAAGATTGAAGAAAGAGGAATTTCGCAACCTACTACAGAGTCAGTTCCACGTGAGACTTTAGTTCCAAAAATGGAAGAAAGTGCTAGAGTTCCAGAAAGCCCTAGTACCTCAGAGGGACAAATTCCAGAACCAGTGGAGACTGAAGGGTCAAAAAGAGTATCACCACTATTTAAGGATACTTCTACTTGGTTATATCAGATATGGAAAGATAATGGTATAAATACTTTTATAGGAAGAACAAGGAGTGAGACTAGACAACAACAACAAAAAGATCATGTAAGTTTTGCTGAAGACTTTGAGATTCTGTTGGGGATAAAGGCCCCAAGGACTCTCCTTTTGTATATTTTGACCCTTCCATGTGAAAGCTCTCTTCGAGAGCTTTCCAGACATATTTTTGTTGTATTTTTTGGACCCCAAATTGGGGAGTTATAGGCATTTACATTATTTTTATGACTTTTGGTCATTGGCCATGTGTGAACATGCCCAAATGACCTAAAAGTCACTTATCAATAAGACTTGGTCACAAATCTCTCATAACTTGATTGGGACTTCTTCAACTTCAGCTTCTCCATCTTCTTCTCCAAATTTTTGCGCAAGTTTCTCTCTCTACTTTCTCTCTCCTCACGTAGCAGCCCACTCCCTTGGTGTTTGGAGCAACCGAGCACACCACGACGTAGCTCTCCGCGGCCTCTTTCAACTGATATCAGAGCTTTGAGCTGTTCCATCGCGACAAAGTTGCTCAAACTGCTTTTCTACTTCAGCCTATGTTAAGCTGAAGGTGTTTCCTTGCATTTGGGAGAATTTCATAGCGAAAAACCTTCTTTTTTCGCGATAAAAGTGCTGTTTTTGGAGGATTACTTCAGCCCGGAGCAAAGCTGAAGCAAATTTTGTGCTTTTTAGAGAGTTTCATCGCGAAGAATCTCTTCTATTCTTCTTTTTGTATCCCCACAGGTCATTTTCAGCATCCACATTGCTGATTTTTTCATCTACAGGTCTTTTGTGGCAGAAATTCTCTCTCATTTCAAGTGGGAGGACATGTACAAATATTGAGGAAGTGCATACTTGCTGGAAACTTATTACAGCAGGTCATTTCTCTGATTTTACAGGTCATATTGCCCCAAAAATTGGGGCTTTTGTGAAAACAAGCACCCGTTGACTTGGTTTTGCATCTATGTATGCCTTTTGTGGTTGAAAAACAACAAATTTGTTGTTTTTGATGCAATTACAGCTTGCTTGAATTTTTTGAAATTTTCTGCAGAAAATTTCAGAAATTGATTTTTGCAAGTTTTGAACAGTTTTTGGGCTTAATTTCTCAGCTACAGTCTCGTAAGGTAATTGCGCACAAGACAACGGGTGAATTTTACCTTTTTTGGTGAAATTTTGAAGTTCTTAGTGTGCAAACATGGCCTCTACCTCCTCTGATGTCAAAAGTGTTGGAAACAATGATCTATTAGTCAATCTTGCTCAGAGGATACAGCATGAGTAGCTATTTTTATAGCACTCTCCACCCAAAGAAGCCCGTCAACAGCGGATAACAACACGTATAGCTTTGGTTCTTACTCCTTCTAAAGCAAAACGGGCTGAGCACATTGGCTACATGAAGAGCCTCCTAAAGCGTCGACCACGGTTCGATTCCCATTGACGGCAGTACACGAAGTGTTTTTTTTTGGACTATGATTTTCAAATAAAAAGCACAAGCGAAGGCGACGGATGGCGTTATTGTTACGGATGCGGAACAAGTTGATTTATTCCAGAATCACGATCGATATTCTTCGCAGCTTTATTGCTTTATTGAGGAGCTTTTCAAGGATCATCAAATCCTATATAAGACAAGCTTGGCTTATTGTCTTGTATCCTTCACCTAGGATCAACACAAGCTTTCTAGAGCTTGGACCTCAGTAGAGGTGGTGTTTCTTCTAGCACATGGGGCAGCCATGGTGCTAACTTGAAGCATGTTGAGGAGCAGCTATGGAGTTCTTCTTGGTGATTCTTCTTGGAGAAGATGAAGGGTGTGCTCACACTCTACCTCATGGAGAGGAGGTTATCTCTTGTTCATGGCAAGAAGACTTGGTCATTAGCAGCTTGATGGTGAGGATCGCCCATCTACATAATGCCTTTGAAGATTGTCTTCCACAGGAAGATATTAGGTTGAAGATTATTTTCTACAAGAAGATGTCTAGCTACTTCAAAGACATTGGGTGGGACCATCTACATGGCGTATTTGAAGATCATCTTCTACACGAAGATGTTAGGTTGAAGATTGTCTTCTACAAGAAGATATCTGGCTACTTCAAAGACATTAGATGGAGTTTAACATAAGATTCACATCTTATGTTAAAGTATTCAGGTACATATTCTCTTTATGCACACAGGTACTACTTGAAGTTTATGGAGGTCGTGGCGTTCATATCAGGAGGAGTCCTATTCGGCATAGGTACAAGAGAATCAGTACGTATATGCTTTATGCATATTTTTATGAGGTGTTTGAGAAGGTGTGTTCACATGAGTTTGAGGATTTCCGTTCATATTGATCCTTCCTCTTTCAGTCACTCATATTCACTCTTCTATAACCTATAAGGTCACACATCTCATGTATATTCAGATTACTGCCCATACATCTGAATATGTTTGTTACATTGTACATTCATCTATTTCTCATCACATAGAGTGGTTGAGAGTTTTGCTCCCACATTGTACATTGAACATTGGTATATATGATACTATGAGTAAGCGATGGCTTACATAACACCTTACACATGTTGTCTATTCTTTCTCTATCTTTGTCTCATCATTTGTATGATTAAGTTGTTGTATGTTCATGTTTTGTCAATATGGAAGATTGCTAGAATTAATGTTGTATATATACTGGACCTATGGAACCATGGACATATGACATGAGCTAAGGGCCTACCTCACTTCCAACATTTGGTATCAGAGCACTAAGGTTTTGGTTTCAGAACTTTAGATCTTTGGCATCAATGCATTAAGGCTCATTCATAATCCCAGGTTCCTAGAATTCCAGTTTTACAACATATGATATGAAAGCATCTTCTAATATTTGACATTTGACATACACACTTAATCTAGATGAGTAGAGATTTGAGAATTAGACACTTCAGTTACATGTGTATTCATCAGTGTGGAGTATGAAGTTGATGATCTGTTAGCAGCCGAATATTTTTGAAGAGTATGCAAATACTTTACAAAAGTATTGTTTGAAGACCCAGAATTGATGAAGAGAAGACTACTTCAAATTCAAGGAAGAACAATGGTTCAGAGAAGATGAAGAAATCAGATCAACATCAAATCACAGGTATCAGTTTCTACTATCAGATTGTCATTTGCAGGTCATATCTTAGAAGAGCAGTTATGAAGAGATGTGAAGAAATTCAAGGAGTACTTTTATACACTTTCATTATTTGAAAGTTAAAGGCTACATCAAAACAGGTATCTAGAGGTTTTTTCTAGAGAGTTTTGAGAGATCTCTTTCATGGCAAGAAAGTTCATCTAAGAAGACAAGTGCAGAGATGAGATGAGTTTTTTTCAGCCAATTTTCTGTTGTAAGTTGGTTGGATATCAAGGTACAAATGTATCTAGAGAAGGTAACTCTAGAAGGGCAATTCATCATTCAGACAACGATTGGTGAATATAGTCGTTTCAGACATTTGAAGCAGAATTTTGATTCAGAGATATGAGGAGATGATAAAACATGATTCTATATTCACTTCCATTTGTATACCATATTTGTTTTATCTCTTACTCTTAGCACTAGAGGAAGAGAAAAAGTTCATTTGAAGAAATCAAGAGTGCTTGCTACTTCAAGATGAAGATAACAAAAGGTATGGAAGAGAAGTTTGAAGATGTTGACATCATCAGGTGGAAGAAAGATGCAGAAGAAGAAAGTCCATCATTTCCAAAAGAAAAGTAAGACTTTCTTTTCTCATATATTTTCCATATACTTTTCCTATTTTATCCTCTACATCCAAAGACAAGTCTACGAGAACATCTTGTTTAAAGAAGAAGCAGTTTCTTGTTTTGCATTACACTTGGTCATGATTTAGTAGATTTGACAAAGAATTGCATTGAGAGAAAGAAAAAGCAGCAGATGTAACTTTTGACTCATATATATATGAGTTATGTTGAAGCTATTTAAACAGGCAGCTTATATCTTCCCTCAAAGAATTCTTGGAGTGTCAATACAGAGCTACTTGGTATATGACAAGTTGCAGAGAAGTATATTTCTTCTTTATCTAACTCTTGAGGTAAAAGAGTTTTCTATAGCAGATGTTGAAGACTTGGGTTGAGGTTTTATGTTTGGAAAAGGTTACCTCATATTCAGTATTTTCAGAAACTTCAGAAAATTCAGACTTGTTGATGTACCAGTCAGTTGAAGAATCTACTTTTTATGATTGTCTTGATTTTTGGATACATGCTTGTATTCAAAAAGGTGTTCCATTAGATCCTATAACTTGATTGAAAAGTGGAGTTAGCCAAAAGAAAGTCAAGCAGGTACTATCACATTTCACCCGGGTAAAATATGAAAGTTATGAAGTATCAACTTGCAGCTTTTGGAGTTCTCAAGGTGAGAAGTTTGTCCACTTATATTTCAAGTAGGAATTGCAGATTCCTTGAAGGATTTGTTTGAAGAAAAGTTTTACAACTTTTTGAGAAGCATGGACACTTGGAGACATTCAGAAAGTAAATCAAACATTCAGTCATGAAGGTTTGATGACAGCAGATTCTACATAGGAAAGATCATTGATCTTGTATGATCTTGAGCATTTATGAGTTAGTTGTCTATCCTTTGTTTGTAAAGATTCTTAACAATGGAGAAGTAAGTCAAAAATTCAGGTTCTATCAGATTTGTGTTGCAGAGAGATAGAAGATACTTGTTATGTTACTGAAGCTTATGAATCCTATAAAGCTTTCAGCAAGGTTTTGTTATGTTAGGATCAGCTAACCTTATTCTATAATTTGGAAAGCTGAGGAATCACATGGAAAGCTATTGGCATGTGTACAGTGCTAATAAAAAGGATTCATAGATTTTGTTCCAGATACAGGTATTGTTCACTGAACATCAGATTTATTGAAAGAAGGAAGACGTTCCAGATTTCATAAAGTCTGATATATTTGAAGAATTTTGGATACTAGTGTTAAGTCATCCAGGGGGGTGATTAAACATAAAGACTTATTTTCAGCCATATGTGAAAGAATGCAGAGTCATACCTACAGGTATTCCTATTTCAGGTATTCCTATATTTCCTTTGTCAGGTTCTCTTTATGTTCCAGCTTTGAAAGAAGAAGGAAGAGGAAGAATGTTTGGAGAAAGTTCCTGTTAGGATGTTCCTGTTCAGGAGAAGGTTCCAGAGTTCTATTGAAGAGAAGCTTGATATTTCAGAAAGGTATATTTCAGAAGTGCGCACATATATGTTTATACCAAGTTCTGAAGGAAAGAGGTATGAAGGATTTAAAGGATAAAGACATGATGACATCATAGATGTTTTGACTCATATTGAGTTGAGTACAGTCAGAGATGAACCAGCAGTGTTCATAATACACTACATTGTGAGTTGACAGTCACAGATTCCAGGATTCAGTTCCTGATTTTGTTTAGTGTATTTACATGACACAGCAGAAGTACATTGAGAAACCTTTGTCATAAGGTAAATGCAAATATATAGATCCCAGTGTATGTTTTCAGTTTTTTGAAGACAGGAGATAGCAAGTTTGGAGACATTTCATGCTACATTTGTTGTCAAGCAATGATTGCTTGATGTGTACACTATTGGATATCTAGTTTGCATATTTTCTCAACTATTATGGTTCATATTCAGCAAGTTCAAGTTTTTGAAGAAGATTTTTTGAAGAAAAGTTCTGAAGTTCGGGAGTACAAGCTTGAAGCTTGTGACAAGCTATTTGAAGCTTGTGGTAATTTGCAGATTATAAAGTTTGCAGATTCAGATCAGATTGTACCAATATGACATTGCAGGGGGGATTGTTGGAAACAATGATCTATTAGTCAATCTTGCTCAGAGGATACAGCATGAGTAGCTATTTTTATAGCACTCTCCACCCAAAGAAGCCCGTCAACAGCGGATAACAACACGTATAGCTTTGGTTCTTACTCCTTCTAAAGCAAAACGGGCTGAGCACATTGGCTACATGAAGAGCCTCCTAAAGCGTCGACCACGGTTCGATTCCCATTGACGGCAGTACACGAAGTGTTTTTTTTTGGACTATGATTTTCAAATAAAAAGCACAAGCGAAGGCGACGGATGGCGTTATTGTTACGGATGCGGAACAAGTTGATTTATTCCAGAATCACGATCGATATTCTTCGCAGCTTTATTGCTTTATTGAGGAGCTTTTCAAGGATCATCAAATCCTATATAAGACAAGCTTGGCTTATTGTCTTGTATCCTTCACCTAGGATCAACACAAGCTTTCTAGAGCTTGGACCTCAGTAGAGGTGGTGTTTCTTCTAGCACATGGGGCAGCCATGGTGCTAACTTGAAGCATGTTGAGGAGCAGCTATGGAGTTCTTCTTGGTGATTCTTCTTGGAGAAGATGAAGGGTGTGCTCACACTCTACCTCATGGAGAGGAGGTTATCTCTTGTTCATGGCAAGAAGACTTGGTCATTAGCAGCTTGATGGTGAGGATCGCCCATCTACATAATGCCTTTGAAGATTGTCTTCCACAGGAAGATATTAGGTTGAAGATTATTTTCTACAAGAAGATGTCTAGCTACTTCAAAGACATTGGGTGGGACCATCTACATGGCGTATTTGAAGATCATCTTCTACACGAAGATGTTAGGTTGAAGATTGTCTTCTACAAGAAGATATCTGGCTACTTCAAAGACATTAGATGGAGTTTAACATAAGATTCACATCTTATGTTAAAGTATTCAGGTACATATTCTCTTTATGCACACAGGTACTACTTGAAGTTTATGGAGGTCGTGGCGTTCATATCAGGAGGAGTCCTATTCGGCATAGGTACAAGAGAATCAGTACGTATATGCTTTATGCATATTTTTATGAGGTGTTTGAGAAGGTGTGTTCACATGAGTTTGAGGATTTCCGTTCATACTGATCCTTCCTCTTTCAGTCACTCATATTCACTCTTCTATAACCTATAAGGTCACACATCTCATGTATATTCAGATTACTGCCCATACATCTGAATATGTTTGTTACATTGTACATTCATCTATTTCTCATCACATAGAGTGGTTGAGAGTTTTGCTCCCACATTGTACATTGAACATTGGTATATATGATACTATGAGTAAGCGATGGCTTACATAACACCTTACACATGTTGTCTATTCTTTCTCTATCTTTGTCTCATCATTTGTATGATTAAGTTGTTGTATGTTCATGTTTTGTCAATATGGAAGATTGCTAGAATTAATGTTGTATATATACTGGACCTATGGAACCATGGACATATGACATGAGCTAAGGGCCTACCTCACTTCCAACAAAAAGCTTGTTTGAGATCAAGAGATTTGAAGGTAATGGTTTCGATTTGTGCAAAGAGAGAATGTTGGGCATCCTCTTTCTTAAAGATTGTGAAGGGGCTCTTGAGGAAGTCAAGCCTGAAGATATGACAGATGCAGCATGGATGAACCTAAACAAGAAGGCCATCGCTTACATCAAGATGGCTGTATCAGATGAAATCTTAGTGGATTTGAAAGGCCTTACACATGCTTTTGAAGTATGGGAGAAGCTGAAAGCCACTTATGAAAATACCACGCCTGTAAATCAAGTGCATCTTATGTGTAAGCTAGTGTGTATGCAACTTGATGAGTCAAAAAGTGCGGCTGAGCACTTATCTTCGTTTACAGGTACTCTTTCACAATTGAAGGACTCTGGATTACCTCCATTTGATGATAAGCTTAAGGCCATCTTTTTGTTGATGACCTTACTTGATTCATGGGAGACATTGGTTGTTTCACTTTCGAATAGCCCCAGTCTTACCTTTGATGGTGTAAGGGGTTCTATTTTGAACGAGGAAATCAGGAGGAAAGCTAGTGGAGAGGGCCGTGGTTCAGCCAATGTGGCTAGAGGAAGAACAGAAAAGAAAAGTGGAAATGTACATAGGAACATGAGCAAAAGCAAAGGCAAGGCTGAAGTGACTTGTTATCAATGTGGTAGGAAAGGTCACAAGAAGCCTGATTGCAGATTCTATAAAGCTGAACTAGAAAGAAAGAAGAACACAGGTGACAGGAAGAAAAAGGACACCAAGAATGAAGCACATGATACCTCAAAGGACAAAGACAAAGAGAAGGCCAATGTGGCCTCTAGTGTCATCATTGAGGAGCTATCAGATGCAGAAGATATACTTTGTGCTACTATGGCAACAGAGCATGCCGAAGTTAGTGATGCTTCTATTAATATTCATGCACAAGATATGCAGATCACAAAGAGGGATTTGATTGATGCCTTGCTTACTGTGAATGATGCTTTATCACAAACATGGATTGTAGATTCAGGTGCATCGTTTCATGTAACTCCTATTAAGGAGTGTTTCACTACCTTTCATATGCAGGCAGCCATGGACATGTATATCTTGGAAATAACCATGCTTGTTCTATTGAAGGTATTGGCACAGTGCATCTCACAGTGGATGGTACCAATGAGCTTGTTTTGCATGATGTAAGGTATGTACCAAGCATCAAGAAAAGCTTATTGTCTGTTGGGCAAATGGATATGCATGGATATAGTACCCTCTTTGAGAAGGGGTCATGGAAGCTTATCAAAGGCTCTAGGCTGATTGTTAAAGGTACAAAGAAAGGGACTCTTTATTGCTTGCATGGTAAAGCCTTGTTGGACAAGTTTATTGCTTTGGCTGAAATCCATTCACATATGGAATTATGGCATAAAAGGCTTGGCCACATGAGCCAAAAAGGCCTTGATAAACTATGTAATTTGGACAAGTTTGATGCTAAAGGCTCAAAACTTGATTTTTGTAATGAATGCCAATATGGTAAGCAAGTAAAGAATTCCTACTACTCTGGTGTCTCTCGTAAGTCTAATGTGCTTGATCTTGTTCATTCTTATGTTTGTAGCATGCCCACAAAATCTATGGGTGCTCTTTACTTTGTTTCTTTTGTTGATGATTACTCTAGGAAGCTTTGGGTATATTTGTTAAAATCTAAAGATGAAGCCTTTACTGCATTTAAGAAATTTCATGCATTTGTGACCACTCAAACAGGTAGAAAGCTGAAATGCTTACGTACAGATAATGGGGGTGAGTTTACAAGTGCTGAATTCAATAGATTTTGTGAAAATCTTGGTATTAAGAGGGAGCTAACAGTCCCATACAGCCCCTCTTCCAACGGTGTGGCTGAAAGGTACAATAGGACTTTATGTGAGAGGGTGAGATGCATGCTGTCCAGAGCTAATCTCCCTCATGGATTTTGGGGAGAGGCTTTGAAAACTGCAGTTCATGTTTGCAATCGATCCCCTCATATGTCCTTAAAAGGTGGCATTCTAGAAGAGGTTTGGTCTTGCAAACCAGCTTCATATGACCACCTACGCATCTTTGGTTGTGATGCTTTTGTGCATATAAGGCCTGAGTTGAGAAGCAAGTTAGATGCAAAGTCCATGAAAGGAATCTTCATGGGTTATGGAGATGAAGGTGAAATGGGCTACAGGATTTGGCTACCTCAACTCAAGAAGGTAATACGCAGCCGAGATGTTGTATTTAATGAGGCAAGACTGCTCAAAAACAATTGTGCCTCTAAAGATGACCATAAAAGAGTCAAGTTTCAGCATGTACAGCCACCAGTTAAATCTGATATGAACCCTCGGGATGCACCACATATGGCTGGAAATGACAATGAGCCCGTGGTTATTGAGCCAGATGATGCTGGACAACAAAATGATGCTCCTGAAGGGTATATGCAGCCACCTATTCATGCTGAAAACAGGGCTGAAAATGATGTACAGCAGCCTGTTAACAATGAAGAAGTTAATGTACCTCCTGATGTAGATCCATTGCCTGGTAATATGGATCATTGGGTAAGAAGATCTATACATCTTAGGAGGCCAGTGACTAGATATGATCCCTCTATACATTATATTATGTTATCAGATGAGGGTGAGCCTCTTACTTATGAAGAGGCAAAGCTATGTGAGCACAAGAAGAAGTGGGAGTTAGCCATGCAGGAAGAGATAAAGGCCTTGCATGCAAACGATACTTGGGATTTGGTTAAGTTACCCAAAGGAAGGAAAGCCATTCCCAACAAGTGGGTGTACAAAATCAAAACTGTTGATGGCAAACCCAAGTATAAGGCAAGGCTGGTTGCTAAGGGATATGCACAAAAAGAGGGCATTGATTTCCAAGAAGTGTTCTCTCCAGTGGTGAAAATGACCACTTTACGTGTGTTGTTTGCTCTCACAGCTGCTTTGGATTTGGAATTATTCCAAATGGATGTTAAAACAGCCTTTTTGCATGGTGATTTAGATGAAGAGCTGTACATGAAACAGCCAGAAGGATATGCCATTCCTGGAAAAGAGCATCTGGTATGCAAACTGAAAAGGAGCTTATATGGGCTGAAACAGGCCCCCAGACATGGTATAAGAAGTTTGATGCATTTATGCTCAAACATGGGTATGTAGATGATATGCTTCTGGCTGGGAAGAAAAAGAGCACACTGAATGCTCTAAAACAGCAGCTGAACTCTGCATTCTCAATGAAAGACCTTGGGGAAGCTGAGCATATTCTTGGTATGCGTATAAAAAGGGATAGACAGCAGCATATTTTGCAGGTATCCCAAGAAAAGTACATTGAAAAAGTGCTGGACAGATTTAATGTGGCTGATGCTAAGCTTCTTGGAGTGCCATTGCAGCCACATGTTAAGCTTTCCCTGGATGACTGTCCCAAAAATGATGATGCAGCCAATTACATGAAGAGTGTTCCATATGCATCAGCTTGTGGTTCACTTATGTATGCTATGGTTGCCACTCGGCCAGACATTGCTCATGCAGTGGGAATTGTTAGCAGGTTCATGGCTAATCCTGGTAGAGCTCATTGGGAGGCAGTCAAATCTATCTTGAGATATTTGAAAAAGACCAAAGGTAAATGCTTATGTTATGGAAAGGGTCCATTGGAGTTAAAAGGATTTTGTGATTCAGACATGGCAGGTGATGTGGACACACGCAAGTCCACAAGTGGCCATGTATACATACTTGCAGGTGGAGCTATTTCATGGTGCTCTAGACTTCAGAGGATAGTTGCACTATCTACTACAGAGGCTGAATATATTTCAGCCACAGAGGCTTCCAAAAGCCATTTGGTTAGCCCGCTTCTGCAGTGAGTTTGGGATGCTTGAAAAGGCACCTGTTCTTGGATGCGATAGAGTGCCATATGTTTGGCAAAGAATGCCATGTTTCATGCTCGCACAAAGCATATTGATGTGAGATATCACTTCATCAGAGAGGTGTTAGAGGATGGCTTGATCACTTTGATCAAGGTCAATACTTCACAGAATCCTGCAGATGCTCTCACGAAGTGTCTACCCAAGGCACAACATCATCTATGTATACAGATGGTGGGAGTTACTTAGCTTAAAGGAGCCTCCTTGGTCCTTTAAGTGGGAGGTTGTTGGGGATAAAGGCCCCAAGGACTCTCCTTTTGTATATTTTGACCCTTCCATGTGAAAGCTCTCTTCGAGAGCTTTTCAGACATTTTTGTTGTATTTTTTGGACCCCAAATTGGGGAGTTATAGACATTTACATTATTTTTATGACTTTTGGTCATTGGCCATGTGTGAACATGCCCAAATGACCTAAAAATCACTTATCAATAAGACTTGGTCCCAAATCTCTCATAACTTGATTGGGACTTCTTCAACTTCAGCTTCTCCATCTTCTTCTCCAAATTTCTGCGCAGGTTTCTCTCTCTACTTTCTCTCTCCTCACGCAGCAGCCCACTCCCTTGGTGTTTGGAGCAACCGAGCACACCACGACGTAGCTCTCCGCAGCCTCTTTCAGATTCATGATATTTTATCACTCACAACAGTTGAAGATGAACTTGCATGTGTTAAAGATGCACTTAACATTCCTATTTGGAGAAAAGCTATGCAGGAAGAGATTGATTCTATTCATAAGAATCAAACTTGGTAGCTATGTGAGTTACCAGAGGGAAAGAAAGCTATAGGTGTAAAGTGGATCTTCAAAATCAAACGAAAAGAAGATGGTACTATTGAAAGGTACAAAGCCAGCTTAGTTGTCAAATGATATGCACAACAAAAAGGTATTGATTATGATGAGACATTTGCTCCTACTTCTAGGATGACAGTTATTAGGTTAATACTTGCTTTCGCAGCATACTCTGATTGGAATGTATATCAACTTGACATAAAGACTGCTTTTCTAAATGGGGATTTACATGAAGACTGAAGCTAAACCTATGCAAACACCTATGGATCAGAACACGTCTTTACAAATAGTGGCTGATGAAGAATCATTTGAAGCTACTTTATATGTCAAGCAGTTCGGTGCTTAATATATCTTTGTAATACACGTCCAGATATACAGTTTGCAGTTTTTCAAGTATCAAGGTTCATGCATAATCTGACAAAGGTACATTGGAAAGCAGTAAAGCGGATCTTCAGATATTTGAAGGGAACTTCAAATTATGCTATGGTATTTTCAAAATCTACACATTTATTACTAAAAGGATTTTCAGATTCTGATTCGGAAGGTGATAGAGACACAAGAAGTACTAGTGGTTTTTGTTTTTATCTCGAAGATTGTCTTATCTCATGGCTTTCAAAGAGACAACCCACTATTGCAACTTCATCATGTGAAGCTGAATATCGTGCAACATTTACAGCTACTTTGGAGTCAGTTTGGTTGTAGAAGTTTTTCAGTTATCTAAATGTAAGAGTACATGAACCCATTTATATATTTTCATACAGCCAGAGTGCAATAGCTATAGCAAAGAATCCAGTGCATCATGCAAGGACAAAACATATAGAGGTTCACTACCACTATATTCGAGAACAGATAGTAAAGAAGCACATTGAGCTGGTTTATGTTCCTTCTAGTGAGAATGTTGAAGATATATTTACCAAAGCATTGACTAGAGATAGTCATGAGAAGATGTGCAGGTTACTGATGCTTGTACCAATATGACATTGAAGGAGGGATTGTTGGAAATCAATGTACATATGGTCCATCTCCCGCAATCCAACTTAGGACTTAGCAAATTTTTTGTACATTTTGAGTAAAACTTTTTTAGGCTAGATAGATAGAGTTTCATGAGAGCTATCTATTGATATGCATCATTCTGTCATCAGAGGTCAGAATTAGGAGAAAACTCAAACCCTAGTTTCTGCCCGAAAATGATAGTATGCATATTTTTGAGGTTCTTGATGTACAAAACATAAAAAGCTAGGTTAGGTTATTAGTGGATGGCAAAAGCAATAGAATTTTAGTGATAAAAAATACTACACATCATTTCAACAAGTGTCTGATTGTTTCTCTTTGCAACACCATTTTGTTCTGAAGTATAAGGAATGGGTGAGTTGATGAGAGGTACCTTTGTCTTCAAGAAATTACTTAAAGTCCGTTGACATGTACTCTCCTCTTCTATCACTTTTTAAAATCTAATTTTAGCTTGACTTTCATTTTCAACCATAGCTAAAAACTTTTTTAAGGTAGGAAAGACTTCTGACTTTGCTTTTAATCCATAAACCCAAGAATATTTTGAAAAATCATTGATAAATATGACAAAATCCTTGAAACCTTGAATAGAATCTGCTTTCATAGGTCCATTAACATCTGAATGTATGATCTACAACTTTTTGGTAGCAGTAATGTATCCATGCTTCTTGAAAGGTAGCTTGTAAAGCTTTCCGTGAAGACACCTTCACATGATTCTGCATAATCTGGTAAAGGAAAAGTAGGTAAACTCTCTAACATACCTTGATCTTTAAGGTGCTTGAGAACTGGTAACTGATATGGTCAAATCTAGCATGCCATAAGTTCATTTTCTCCTTTGGTGTAGACGATGTGGCAACATTAGCATGATTAATTTTTGACAATACAAACATACCACTTCTGTTTTCAACTTGTAATAGATAATGTTAAGATGCTTCTCATTAGGTCTAAGGATTTGGGATGAATCTTTCTTAAAGATAACTTTATAATTGTCTCCCCATGTTTCTTGTTGACTTGATCCACGTCCTCCTTGGAGGGGAGGCGCACGGAGTGCGTTTGGCTCATTGGTTAAACCTAGCCCGCACTTTAGGTGGTGAGTACCTAAGTTTGTCTTGGTTGCTTCCCTCCTAGTTGAAGCTATACTCAAGTATATGAAAGCTCTGTTTGAGGGATAGTGCCCTTGACGGATCCTCGTATTAGGAAAGGATGTCATTCTCCCAATTGATCCCTTTTAGGTTTTCATGTTCCATTGTTCGGAATAAGGGAAATGGAGAGCTTTGGCGCTGAAAGGTTATAGGTATAACTTCATCTACTACAGGGATGAGAGACTTTGAACTGGGTGCGAACTCCTTCTATGAGCCTACGCTCCATTGGAGGGAATGGTGTTCTCTTTTCGGGAACATGTTTTGTAGGCAATTTAGGAGGTGCTAAGCTTGCTCAAAGTCCCTCATACTCCAATGTTGTGTTTGGGGCATTGTTTATCTCATTACATTGATGCTCCAAGATCAGTAGACCATTTGCATTGTGCTGGAAGGTCACGTATAAGTCTTCTTCGAAAGATGAAGCGGGCCGATAGATTCTGCGTTTTGTGTGGGTTAGCCTCTTATAGAAAACAAATTCTTCTTCATTTTTGGACATAAAGAACATTAGAAAGTATGAAATTTCCACTTGTTGTTGACTTTAAATTAACTTCTCCGACATCTACAATATCGAAGTCATGGCCATCTGGATGGTGACCCTTCTACTATTAGAGTTAATAAGGGAAGAAAACAACTTCTTACAACTTTTCATGTGCATAGTAGGCTCTAGAATAAAAAATCCAAGGATTTTTCGAGATTGCATTTGATGGTGCTTGATTAAAAGCTATTTTTTCAATATTGTCACATTCGTAAGATTCTCCATTTGAACTTTGAAGACTTAAGTTTTGAATCATCTTCAACATCTTATTTGATGCTCTTTTCTTCTCATTAAAAATCTTCTTTCTATATTTTGTTATTAAATGACCTGGTTTCTGGCAATAATGGCATATACCTTTCTTTGAAGTGGAAGTAGACTTCTCTTTGGATGTGGAAGAAGTAGTTGAAGTAGATATGGAAGATGTAGAGGAAGACTTTAAAGTAGATGACTTATTTTTTCTTTTGCTTTATGGATGCATCTTTTCTTTTTTTGGAGCCTTCTTTTTTTTTTATTTCCTTTAGATGATGATGCCATGGCTCCATCATTTTCTTCCATACTTTTCTATTGGTCTTCGTTTTGAAGTGATAGGAACTGCAACTATTCAAATGATGTTTCTCTATCTCTTGTAGAGAGAGAAAGAGAAGTAACAAATGAACGATATGTGGATGAAAGTGAATTGATGAGAGCATTAACCATCTCTTCATCAGATATGTTGACTCCAACATAAAAGTTGGTCACATAAATCCTTAAGTTTCAAAATATGAGATTGAACTGACTCAGTAACTTTCATCCTTTTGTTGGCTAATTCTCTCCTCAAGTGAGCTTTCCATGCAGGTTTATTGCTTTGATATAGATTCTCTAACTCCAACCAAGCCTGACAAGAGGGTTTGGATGACTTGATTTGAGGAATAATATGCCTCTTGACTGCGATAGCAATAAATGTGAGTGCTTGTGCATCTTAAAAATCTACATTTGGACTGCATTTCTGTAGGAAGTAACTTGATAGCTTCTATGACTCTGAATGATGAGAGGTCCTCTTCTTCTTGTTCTTCTTGTTGTTCTTCTTCAACCACCTCCTATTGAGCGAAAATGGGAGCAGTAGGTTTCTTGGATGATGAAGCTACACCCTCTGCAACTTGTCTTGACCTAAGGTATTTGCCATTGACAATATTCCATAAGTCCTTTGAAACTAACAAGTTCATCATCATGAAATGCGACATTGGATATATAGACATTCGATCAAACTTGTCTTCTTGTTCCAATCTATCTCTATAGTTACGCATCTTGAGTAGAAGGGTGTATGTCAACTATGCTTTGATTGAAACCAAATGTTGGAAGTGTGCTAGACCCAAATAATAATTACAGGTATTCAAGATTTTTCCAACACTTAGAACCTTAACACATAACACACCTTGACCGAATTAAATGAGATGGATGACAATAGAATAGAGAGAGGACAATTATAAAAGTGTAGTTGAATGCTAACTATACACTAATTAAACTATTAAATGCCAATATACAATGTGTGTAATGATACAAAACTGAATATAGGCTGAACGAAAAGGGTTCTAAGTACAAAATGTAAAGAAAAAGTGCCTAAGAGGTATTATGCTAGAGAATATGTGCAAAAAGAAGTAAGTAAACTGTTAAAAATAGTTATTATAGCACCCTAATATGAAATTAGGTCTTCTCTGATGTAGAGCAAAAACAATGATCAGTTCTCATGATGATAGTAAGTAAACACCTAGTAGAGCAAGAACATCGTGAAGAAACCCTAAATTGGGGACTAAAGCTAACCAATCAGCATGCACAACCACAAGGTGTGAAGAAGATGGAAAGGTAGGCTGCCAAATCCCCTCCAAATCTGCAAATACTCTTTAAAGACTCCTCCTAGCTCTTAACCCTAGAACTTGTAAGCTTGAGTAGTTTAGAACTTGATGCTTCAATGAGCTCATAAGCTCCCTCTTATATAGGTTTGCATACTCCATGAAAACACACCTGAAAAGCTGCTCGAAATACATGAACAGCATAAAGCAGTGCTTGAAATTTTTCACCATGCTTGTGTGAGAGCTCTTTTTTGGCTTTCGAATTGCTTTTGAAGTTTTTGATATAATCATCTATGCTCAATCGTTGGATTAACCTGCTTTTTATCGATTAAATCCTGGCCGTCCATAAGTTATGAGCTGAAAAGCATGTGAAAAAGGGTTTGACTTTTGGTTAACTTTCTGATGTATGATGGTACAATGTTATATACCATTAGAAAGCTCTCAAAGAGTACTATACCATGAGTTAATAATAATTTTTGATCATCTTTGACCAAAATTTGACTACTCACCGAAATTAGGGTGGTTGGAATTTTTGCAATTCTGGGACATTCTGACATTGTTTTCCAACATCCTCAACTCTCAAGGTTGGCCAGGCCTATTGAGTTAATTTAAAGTCAAATGCTCACATAAGTCTTTCTTCACGACCACCAATGGGCTCCCTTAAACATGGAGGAGTGACAAACCCCAAGGAGCACTAGAAGGTTGACTAGTTGTTGAACATCATGTTTCTGGTACACATGAAAGCAATGTTCTCCAGTCTTTGCAAACCTATCTGCATTTTATGCAAATTTGTCTACTAGTACTACGCCTGTAAATCCAACATATTCAGCATATAAAATATCATTTGCAGAAATATTTGTTGTTGTAGATTGCTTGTGCAATCTTCAAAGACTGATTTGGATTCTTTTTGCACATATACATAACTTATGAATGTACTAATGCAGTATGGGAAGCCCTTATTTTGAAGGTAACGTACCATATGGGTTGTATGAACTGTACCTGAACAACTATGATCTTCATCAAGGAAATCTGATGTGCCTTCTTTATTGTGGCACCTTTGTGAGTATATCTCCATGCACCCATATTCAGCTGGCTCTTGGTGGCTTTTTGTAACAATCATGCTGCTGATTATCTATTTCATTGATGTGGAGGGGAGAAATTTCGTATGTGCTGCAGTATTGAGTTTTAATGTATATTTTTTCAGCCTTAGATCATACTATTGTAATTAAATTCACTTATATATCAGTTAAGCCCAATTTTTGTGATCACTCTATTACTTCAGCTTATATTCATTCATATATGTTCACATCATATTGCTCTTTTGAATCTCTTATTGAGTTCATAATCTATCTATTTTTTAACTGTTTTCATATTTAAGATCTGCGGACATCAAACTCCAAGATGTTATCCAGGATGCAAAATCTTATAACTGTTTCCAGGTGATAGCCATAATGTCTATACTGGATCAGCACTTACAAGACCAGTTCACTCCATTTTAGAACCTGAAAATACCCAGTTCACTCTGATTCTATTTTAGAACCTGAAATACCCAACGTTTGCAAAATTCTAAAAAAATATGTCAAAATTGAAGAGAGTTTGGAATGAACAATGATAATAATATTGTGAAGGTTCTATTTCATAGTGTTTTCGACAGTTAGAATTTCTTAAAGTACATCTTTTGCTAGTCCATGCCAGCCATTTCCAGTCTTGTTGGATTGTATGACACATACCTGTAGGCCTATATATGCATAGGTAATGCATGTATATATGTGTGCATGTTTTACATGTGTGTGGTTGAGTGCTAGCAGTGTGGCAGAAATGAGTGGTCAAATTCATGAAATTTCTAGTGAAATGGAAAGGAAGAGACTATCTGCATTTGTTCTTAGAAGTCCCATAACTAAGGATTTGTCCTTGTGTGCAGAAATAAAGCCTGGCATGGAGCATATAGGTGCAACTTTGGAATTGCCTTCGGCTGAAGGTGCAAAATGCAGGAAGTAGCTGCCTTTCCAGGTATTCATGATGTTTGTATGGTGCTCTTGCTGTCAAAAACTATTGGCTTTTATCAATTTCAGATTCTTTTATCTTTCCAGGGCCTTTTTTATGCCTTCTGGTCTTGTTGATACTTCTGAACCTGCACTGAAGTTGCTGATTACACATAAACAAATCCAGGAATTAGTAGTTTATTACTTTTAATCTGCAACTTTTTTGTTGGGTGCATTCACTTTGTGAGTCCAATAGCTTGGGAGGCTTGAGCAATGAGATGACATTTTTTTGTATTCATGGAAGTATATTAAAAGAAGAGAGCCTAGCGCTGATGATGCAGGGTTTCTGAACAATCTAGAGAAGCAAAATGTTCAAATGAAACACTGATAGGAATGTCCTCATTGGAGGATTATTGAAGTTGACATAAAACCCTAATGTTCAGCAGGCAAAGAGGCACATCTGTATGTTTATACTGTGAGAAATCAGACTCATTTTTTCATGCCAATGCTGTAATAATAGAGGCACTTGATGACTAGACAACATAGAAATTAAGCATTTGCAACAGGGATGGAAAAGCGTTGTCGCATTTGTTTTTCAGGTAATGTGACTGAGAATGGCTTTTGTTATTAGTTTGTTTGTTGAACCTTTGTTACTATGTAAATCGGGATTTAGCATAATGAAGAGGTTAATGCTCAATAATCATGTCAATTAACCAAAATCCTGTTTTGTTTGAATGGAAAGCATATGGTTTCTTACCACTTTGGTTGACTATAAAGAGCAATGTGACAGCCTCAGTGCAAAATATGATCTGAGATCCCTCTATCCTCTAGCATGCATCTTCCCCACCTCTATGATGTTTCAATTTCTAAGTTTAAAGAGGGATATGAACTATTGTGATTGCTTGGTCGATTCTCTGACTTTTTCAAGTTGGAATCAGATGAACTCATGTTTTTTTGTGTTTAATTTTCCTTGTCTTTTAAAACATTCTTTGCAATTGCAAAAATCTTGAGCCGTACCATGAAGAGAGGGATAACCATACCTTGGTATAATCCTTTATAATCCATATGAAGTAGAAAAATCCATCCAAGAATGGGATGTTTAGGTGTCAACCATACAAGTCAACATGGATCACTGGTTCAGGAATTTCCTTGCTATCCTAACTTTCGTGTAAGATCCTTTTTAATTGCCCATCCAGAAGCTTGGCATGGTTGCTTTTCATATGAAGCATTTGGCAGGTCTTGAATAAATTTCTGAATATGTATGTGAACTATTTTTATATGCACCTTTACCTTTCATTTTTAATTTGCCATCTTTATGATGGTCGAATCATTAAGTTCTAGGGTATGAGCTACTATGGGTTGCAAGTTGATTATTTTAGTTTGCAAAAGTCTTTAACCACTAAAACAAAGTTGTGTTCTTTGAGTATTAAATCCAATGTATTTTTTGATCAATATATGAGGTCTTGTCTTATTTAAAGATACCTTAGTATCTCATTGACTTGTACCTGCATAGTTTGATGAGTTATGAATTTCATTAGAGTAACCAGATTTTTGAAGATATAAGATATAGAAAACACTCCAAAAAATTTGGATTATATATATTTTAAATTTATGTCAAAGGATTCCTCTAAGAATGAGGGATGTTTATGGTTGTTCTCCATGTATGAGTTTTATGTATCTCATTAGGTCAGTTAATTCTACACTATGAAATACCTTGTATGATTGGTGGATTGGTGATGATATTCCGTTTTTGTTAAATAAATGTTTCATCCTCCTTGTATTTTTATATTACTAGTGTCAATCTCTCATGATTGGATGTTGTATCACACATTTGTAAGGCCCCCATCATGAGAAGAATCCATTTGTTCATTACTTTGTTTAACTCGAGCTTACATATTGGATGAGGATCACATTAAGCCATTTATGGCTAGTAGTTGGCTCAAGCAAACTTAGCTTATTGCCAAGTGGACTTTGGATGTAACATTAGTTAAATCTACCAATGTTCTAATTTGTGAGCTTCACTTTTTAAGGCTCAAATGAATTCAAAGATTATGAATTTGAGCTCGTTTTCGATCATTGAGCTTGATAGTGCTCATTTTGTCTGATTTTGTTGTTTATGAAGGTCATTAGTTTCAACATACTTTGTTATTCATGGACATCATGTATTGACTAAAATATGGGTGGTAGTCCACAATGTGGACGATGGTTGTTTATACAAAACTACCAATGCTTAGCCACTCTTGTGAGGCCATCTCTCCATGACATGATGCATATATAACTTTCACCTTAGTCTAGACATAGAGCTAAGCTAGCCTACTTCTATCTTGTGTTCATTTAAGAGTTGTTTTGGATCACTATTGAAACTATGCTTAGAGAGTGCATGAGACAACAACATCATTATTCTACTTGCTATTTGTAAGAAATTTTTCAGTTTCTATTATATGCATCTTCTCATCTACTCTAGTCACCTCTCTTTTGTGATTGCTTTCTTACATGGCATCATAGCTTTATGGTGCTTGTAGTTAGGAGGAGTTGTGTGTTAGACCTATGAGTATATTACTATAGTTGCTTAGTGATGACTTCATCTTTCATGTCCAACAGTATTGTTTTCACATTCTATTTTTTTTTTGTGGCATTGCTTCACATTTTTCATTTCCCTTCATTGAATGGAAGCTTGATGGAATGAAGTACACTAGGACTGATATATTGAGATCAAGACTTGGGATATGGTAACATTGATATCTTGGGTTCTTGGAGCATCTTTCGGTAAGTAATTGACTTCCAAAAAGTATAGCTACTTACAATGGTTTTCTTTGACCATACATACATACATACATACATACATACATACATACATACATACGTACGTATGTAGTTACATATGCACATACACACATACATACATACACATGCATGTATGTATGTATGTATGTATGTATGTATGTATGTATGTATGTATGTATGTATGTATGTATGTATGTATGTATGTATGTATGTATGTATGTATGTATATATATATATATATATATATATATATATATATATATATATATATATAGAGAGAGAGAGAGAGAGAGAGAGAGAGAGAGAGAGAGAGAGAGAGAGAGAGAGAGAGAGAGAGAGAGAGAGAGAGAGAGAGAGAGAGAGAGAGAGAGAGAGAGAGAGAGAGAGGGAGGGAGGGAGGGAGGGAGGGAGGGAGGGAGGGGGGGGGGGGGGGGAAGGGAGGGGGAGGGAGAGAGAGAGAGAGAGAGAGAGAGAGAGAGAGAGAGAGAGAGAGAGAGAGAGAGAGAGAGAGAGAGAGAGAGAGAGAGAGAGAGAGAGAGAGAGAGAGAGAGAGAGAGAGAGAGACGCACACATGCACACACACACATACATACATACGTACACACACACATACATACATACATACATACATACATACATACACACACACACACATACATACATACATACATACATGCATACATGCATGCATGCATGCATGCATACATACATAATACATACATACATACATACATACATACATACATACATGATATGTAGATATACATATACACACACATGTTAAGATATCAAGCTCAAGATGTGGTGATTGAGGATGACATGTACTTCATCTCTTTGACGTGTGGTTATGCCTGATATATGACAAGGACACTTTTAGTGAGCTTGACGAGATCTATCTACTGAGAGTGATCGCACATTTGTATTTGTTTTCTTTCCAACTCACTCATTTGCGGATATTAGGGTTTTCTTTATGTACTCTCCTTTATATATTGTATTGGTTGTATTGTTTTATTAGGTCACTCTTGTATATTGTATTTGTGTAATAGAAGAAAAAGAAGAAGATAATTTTTCCTTGCCTCAAGTTGTGTGCTCCTCTCTTTGTATGTGTGAGAGCCCTCTTTCTTATCTCCTTTCTTTTGACATGGTACCAGAGCTAGTGTGGCTGTAGAGAGCTCGCTAAGAGTGAAGAGTATGTGAGAAGGCATGGAGAATACGTGATTCACAACCGATCTTAGTTTGCTATAAATTTTGGTGTGAAGGTAGAAGGTGCTAAAATGTTTTTGAGAGTTATCCATTTAGGGTCACTCATTTCAAAGCCATCTCGACCTTTGTTTCAAGGATGCAAGGTGGGAATCATAGAAAAAACAAATCAATTTACAAAACTTCAACTTGTGTCGTGTTTGGCATCTCTCAAATGTTCCACATCTAGAATTTCTCGTGATTCCGTCTACTATTGATGCACGAAAACTGTGTTTTTCTGGGATCGAACTCTCAAGTCAGAGTTTGAGTGTTCAAGCAGAGCTTTTGCTTCTAGTGTTTTTGCAGTATTGTGAATTGTTGTACAAATGGAAAATGATGATGGAATGAGTCAACTTATGAGCAATAAGTTGGACTTGTGCTTGGCATGCAAGGATTGCCGATTATTTAACCTCCATTGAATTTTTTATGTGTGATGCAGGTCTCTCATTATATGCAATGAAGGGTGATGTTGGCATCATGATGACTTGATCCTAGGTGGTGATAATGAAGAAAGTATAAAAGAGATAAAGCAATACATGCAAGATTTTGACATGAAAGATCTTGGTGTGTTGCACTATTTTTTGGGCATTGACTTTAGTCATACAAAAATAGGTATATGGATGTACCAAAGGCAATATGCCTTGAGTATATTACAACATTATGGTTTTGCTGATTGTAAGCCAATTTTTATGACATTAGATAAAAATTTGAAGGTGGATACTACAAGTGAAGCATTGGAAAATGCTACTATGTACACGAAAATTGTGGGAAGTTTTATATATCTCATAATTACAAGACTTGATCTAAGCTACATTGTAGGACTTCAAGTATTGTTGGTGCATTTTACCCAAGCTTAGATGCTTGATATGCTTGATATTATGTTCATTAAGTCACATGTGTAGTCATGTGAACACCTCTTGTAAAAGAGTACATTTTATCTCTTGTAATTGAAAAAAGAAAAAGGAAAAGGATGGCTTACCTCATCCAGGATGTAAAAGCAAAGTCGTGGCTCTATCTACCTAAAACCACAAATTTTTGAGCTGAGGGAATATCTCCTAACTTTGGGGATCACTTTTAGGTGGAGCCATTTGAATTCAAACTCAAAACTCCCTCCAAAGATAGCTATAAAAAGAGAAAGAAGGAAGAGGCGATTAGCAAGCCTTGTACGTGACCACTTCATGTCATTTTGTAGAGATTGAAGAGCTTACTCCATAGCTCTATCATTCTACTCCCATTGTGCAAATATTCATTGCCAATGTGGTTGTAATCATATGTGAATCTATACATTTATAATCATCTACTTCTCTGTTTTGTTCTCTGCTATACTCACTCAGAGCAGTAACTTCAAAAGGTCACATCTCAAGTTCTACGCGATCTTTTTCAGTGTTTTAACATGCGTTGGATAGCTCTTACTGTCTAGTTTCTGCATACCAATTTTCATTGTGAGTGGATTTACAGTTTTGGAGATATCTGCATTTTATTGCTCACTGGTCTATCTCTGCAGAGCTCCGAGAATGGTGGGCATGTTCCAAAAATTGATGAATCTTGTTCTCAGTGCTCTGTTGATATATTTAGGTAGTGATGTGTGTGAACACCCTAGGACTGCCGGGGCACTTTTTTCCCTCTTTAGGAGGTTTTTTTCCCCCGGCTTGTATATATGCCTATTGCCCTAATGGGCTACTTATCTTTGTACATTCTCTAGTAATACATTCAGTCTTGTGTGTTGTGCTCCAAGCTTCTTCTTCTTCCTTGTGCTGTTCGCGTGCTTCCGCAGACGTCTAACTCCAACAATTGGTATCAGAGCAGGTCGTCGTTTCTTCTAGGGCGCCGTCGACACTCCTCCGTTTGCAGTCTCAGATTCGCACGAAATTTGGTGAACATACTCAGGGTGTTTCTGAGCTCGTTTCGGCCTCCGAGCGCACTATCGCAGCGCTTGTGCAGGCTATTTCGTCCTTTTGTGCCAAAGGTATATACCAGTTTCTGTTCGCCAGTTTAAGCGTCTCGAAGTCTGCTACAGGTCTAGCAGAACTCGTTTGGGCAGTTCCGTTCAACTTTTTTAGATACAGTCAATTTTCTGCATCAAGGTATTTTAGTCACCGGCCATGGCTGAAAGCAGTGATGTATTCCGTATGTTGGCTGTTGAGGATAAGTTGGATGGTACCAACTACCCATTATGGGCTTATATGATGCGACATGTACTGGTTGCAAAAGGATTGTGGAACATTGTGTAGGGTGTTGAAAGACGTCCTGTTACACCTGTAACGACAGGTACTGCAAATACAGGTGTTGGAGCTGATGAAGATGGTGTCGAAGATGATATTCCGCAGATTCCTGTTCGTGCTGCTGTTTCTGTTGCACCTACTGCAGAGCAGATTCGTTGGGATGGCAGAGATGCCCAGGCACATGCATTGATAGCTTTGTCTGTCAAACGTGCCATTATTCCTAACATTCGCTCTTGCAGAACAGCAAAGGATGCTTGGGATACACTTACCACTTTGTACCAGGCTAGGAATGAGGCTCGTGTTGCTTACCTCCGAAAACAGTTGGAGAGTGAGCACATGAATGAAGGTGATTCTATGGACAGTTTTCTTACAAAGATCAAAGACCTTAAGGAACAATTGATTTCTACTGATGAGGTTATACCAGATAGCTCACTTGTGCAGACCGTTCTGAATGGTCTTCCTGATTCATATCAGAGTTTTGCCTCTACTCTTCGGTTGATGATGAAAGGCAATCCGAATGCCTTGTTATTTGAGGAATTAGTCTCTGTTCTGTTGCAGGAAGATCAGTCCAGGCAGAACATGTCCATTATGCGTGTTGCAGATCAAGCTTTCCTGGCTAGTCAGAAGGGCAAAGGAAAATGGAGCTCTTCTACTAGTAAGCAGAAATCTACAAATGCTGCACATTCAAAGAACCAAGACAAAGATGAGAAAAAATCAGAAAAGCAGAAATTGTTTTGTAAGTACTGTAAAGGCAATGATCATATCATAAAGAACTGTCCAAAACTGGCTGCTAAAGAGGCAAAGAAGAAAGAGGCTGGAATGGTTGTTGCAGAGGCCTCTACACCAAAAACAGAGTCTACAAATCTTGTGCAGGAAGAAGAATGGGCGTTTACTATTGTCTGCAGTTTTGACCCATCTTCTCCTGATCAGTGCATGTCTGCAGTAGACTCAGATGTTTGGTACTTTGACAGTGGGGCGACCAAACATATTACCTCGCAGCGCAGTTTCTTCTCTTCACTCGAGCCTGCCCCTACAGGGAATACTGTCACATGCGCCAATAACTCCTCTTATCCTGTTATGGGAGTTGGTAAGATCATTCTGACTACTGCTGATGGTAGTTCTTTCACTTTGTCAGATGCTTTATTTGTGCCAGGGATCAAAAAGAATTTGTTATCAGTTTCTGCATTAGCCAAGATTGGCTTGGTTGTGAAATTTGTTGATGACAGGTGTACAGTCCATGATCTCTCAAATGGCGATGTGATTATTGCTTCTGGTATTTTATGTCGTGGGCTGTATAAGCTCATAGACTATGAAAGATCTGGGAATGATTCGGCATGTGCAGTTCATGATTCTCAGGCTATGTCAGATGCAAAGCTTTGGCATGCACGCTTTGGTCATCTGAATTTTGCTAGTTTGTTACGCCTGCAAAAATCTGAAATGGTGTCCTCTTTGCCCAAACTTGAGGCACCTGGAAAACATGTTTGTGAAGGCTGTATTTTGGGCAAAATGCAGCGTTCTTCCTTTCCAAGCTTGTACATAGTGATGTCTGTGGTCCTATGCAGACACCCTCTTTTGGAAATTACCTTTACTTCGTGACTTTCATTGATGATTTTTCCAGGCATGCATGGGTATATCCACTCAAAGCAAAGTCCGAAGTGTTCATGTGCTTCAAACAGTTTTTGGTTTTGGCTGAAAATCTGTCAGCATGTAAAATGGGCACCCTCCGTTCTGATCGAGGGGGGGAATATATGTCTTCAGATTTTAATGCATTTCTGGCTGAACGTGGGATAAAACACCAGTGTACAGTGGCGTATACATCTCAACAGAATGGAGTTGCTGAACGGAAGAACAGGTCTCTCATGGAGATGGCGAGGTGTATGGTCAAGAGTCAGGCTTTACCTCATAGTTTCTGGCTTGAGGCTGTCATGTGTGCAGCATATGTACTGAACAGGTGTCCCACTAAAGCGTTGCAGTCTATCACTCCATATGAGGCTTGGCATGACCGCAAGCCATCTGTTGCTCATCTGCGTGTTTTTGGTTGTTTGGCATATGCATTAGTGCCTGAACAACATCGCAGAAAATTGGATGATAAGGCAGTAAAATGTATTTTTGTTGGGTACAGTTCTGAAAGTAAAGGCTATCATCTGTATCATCCACAGACTAAACGCATTCTGGTTAGCCGTGATGTTGTCTTTGTGGAAGATGCTATTCAGCCATTGCTTTCATGTACTAAGGAGACATCTGTTAGCTCCAAAGACATGTATGATACTTTGATGCCTCTTTTTACAGGTGGACAGTCTAGTGCTGGTCCTAATGAGGCAACTTCTCAGCCTTTGCAGGTTTCATATGATGATGCAGATCATTCCATTTCTGATGCAGATTTACATGATGCACTTGCTGATGAGAGAGCTGATATTGAGCAGGCAAAAACTATGCCAAAATGGCTGGTGCAGACTTTGCGTGACAGCAAATTAGATGCACCTTTGTCATATCGTACTCGTTCAGGCTCTCATAGTGCCTCCTTTGCATCAGATTGCTATGCTATGGCTGCATCTAGTCTCTGTGATGAGAATGAGCCTGTTTCTTTTGATGAAGCACAAAATTCAGAAAATTGGATGGCTGCTATGCAATCTGAAAACGATGCTATAATGAAGAATGGGACATGGTCTTTATGTGACTTGCCTCCTGGCAAGAAGGCCATTGGCACTAAGTGGGTATACAAGCTGAAGCATAAACCTGATGGTACAGTTGACATGTATAAGGCTAGGCTTGTTGCAAAGGGTTATGCGCAGGAAAGAGGCATTGATTTTGATGAGACCTTTGCACCTACATGTCGTATGACTACTGTTCGGAGCATTTGTGCACTTGCAGCCCATCATGGTTGGAATGTACATCAGTTGGACATTAAAACAACATTTCTGAATGGTGACTTGCATGAAGAAGTGTATGTTTTTCAGCCCCGTGGCTTTGTGCAGAAAGGGCATGAAAACCAGGTGTGCAGGTTAAAGAAGGCGTTATATGGTTTAAAGCAAGCACCACGTGCTTGGTATGAGAAGATACATGCCTATCTGATTGCACATGGTTTTGAGAACAGTCCAACTGAAAGCACCTTATATGTTAAGCGTGCTAATGATGTGCTTCTGATCATTGTTGTCTATGTTGATGACATGCTGCTCACTGGTCCTATTGAGACACATATTGCTGATTTTAAGGCTGATTTGCATGCCTCATTTGAGATGTCTGATTTGGGGCATTTGCATCACTATTTGGGCATTCAGTTTATGCACGTTGATGGTGGAATGGCTTTGTGTCAAACGAAATATATTGACACATTATTGCAGCGTTTTGGCCTTGAAGACTGTAAGCCTATTGCCACTCCTATGGAGATAGGTTCACGATTGAGTCTTCATGATGCTGGAGATGCATTTGATGCTGTTCTCTATCAGCAGGCTGTTGGATGCTTGATTTACTTATGCATTACTCGGCCAGATATTCAGTTTGCTGTCTCACAGATGAGCAGGTTTATGCATTGCCCAGGAGTCACGCATTGGAAAGCGGTTAAGCGCATCTTTCGCTACTTGAGTGGTACTCGGCTACTTGGGTTGTTTTATCCCAAGGGGGGATCACTACCGCCAAATTTGCATGCTTTTTCTGACTCAGATTGGGCTGGTTGCTATGACACTCGTGTGTCCACCAGTGGTTTTTGCTTCATGCTTGGTAGCTCATGTATATCTTGGTTGAGCAAGAAGCAGCCTACTGTGGCCACTTCTAGTTGTGAGGCTGAGTATAGGGCAGCTTTCACAGCGACTGTTGAGTGTGTGTGGCTCAGACGCCTTATGGCTGATTTGGGTGTTGGCGAGTCTTCTGCCACCACCATCTTCACTGACAGTCAGAGCGCATTGGCAGTTGCGAGGAACCCTGGTTCCATGCTCGCACTAAGCACATTGAGGTGCATTATCACTATGTCAGGGAGAGGTTCTCTGCTGGGGAGATCAGCTTGGCATATGTGCCCACGCAGGAGAACATTGTAGACCTTTTCACGAAGGCTCTGCCTAGGGAGAAGTTTGAAGCTTTCCGCAAAGCTTTGGGCTTACTTCCTTTTGTGGAGTGATTTCCACATAGCTTGGCACTTCCTTATACATGAGTGCCAGCTCCTTGTTCACCGCATCACTCCCAGGGGGGATTTGTTGATATATTTAGGTAGTGATGTGTGTGAACACCGTAGGACTGCCGGGGCACTTTTTTCCCTCTTCAGGAGGTTTTTTTCCCCCGGCTTGTATATACGCCTATTGCCCTAATGGGCTACTTATCTTTGTACATTCTCTAGTAATACATTCAGTCTTGTGTGTTGTGCTCCAAGCTTCTTCTTCTTCCTTGTGCTGTTCGCGTGCTTCCGCAGACGTCTAACTCCAACATGCTCAGTCCATCATTTGAAGTGTTTTAACTTGGATTGGGAAGCTTGCTAAGTCTATTTGCTATGCCCAAAAGGAATTTATCTAATTCCTACCAGGTTGAGAGCACTGTTCAGTTTTTCTAGCAGGTATATGTCCAAAAATAGCAAGTTTTGGGAGCTAGTCATTTCGCAACTAGTCTATCTTGACTGAAGCTTTTGGGATACATGTTCCAAAGTACTTGGCTGATATTTTGTTGGATTTAGGAAGCTCAATGGGTCTACTAATCAACTCTGAAGTCTCAGTTGGATGGTGTGAAGCTGGTTGTAGTAGCACCTACTCATCTTTGGATTGCATCCACCATCTCTCTTCACAATGGTATCAGAGCATAGTCAAGCAACATGGGAGATGGATTTCCATCAACAATTGACAAATTGGATCGAAACAACTACCCGGAATGGTCTCTAACAATGGAGGCTTATCTTTAAGGGAGGAATCTATATGGATTCATATCCGGAGATGAAGCAATGCCAACCGTGAGGAACAAAGGGCAACCATCACATGAAGAAGTGGAAGGACTTTCAAATTGGTGTTCGAAGGATGCACTTGCAAGGTCCTATATTCTAAACTCAATCTCTCATTTTCTTTTACCTCATGTCAAGGGATGCAAGACATCAAGAGAGACCTGGAATGCTCTTGCTTCTTTCTTCTCTTCCAACACTCGAGCAAGGAAGAACCAATTGTGGATGGAGTTCACAACAATGAAGAAAAGCCCGAAGCAAAATGTGACTGATTATGTCACAAAGATGAAGGAGATTTCCGACCAACTTGGAAGCATTGGAGAAGTAATTGAAGAGGAGCAAATCATTAGACAAATCATAAATGGAATCAAAGCAGACGACAAGTGGGAGTCATTCACAACAGCCATGGATTTATACATGGATATGCATGTACTGTACCTCAACACACTCATGGACCAACTCTTCACTCATGAAGCAAAGATTAGCAAAGGTGGTGAGTCCTCAAGAGGTAATCAAACTTCTGCCTTATATTTTGATAAAGCTAAGGTCAAGGACAAGTCAAAGAATAGGAAGAATGAAGATGAAGGTAGCTCTTTCCAAGCAAACTTTGCAGGTAGAGGAAGAGCTAGAGGAAGAGGCAGAGGTGGAAAGCAAGACAGGGGGAGATTCCAATCATCTCAACCTTGCAATATATGTGGCTTATCTAATCATACTACTGAAGAATGTTTCAGGAACCCGAGGAACTCAAGAGGAAGAGGATTCAATAGAGGTGGTTATGGATCAAATAGAGGTAGATACAATGGAGGTTACAACAACAACTACTATAACAACAATTACAACAACAACAACTATCAAAGTGGCCATAAAGGAAGGAGAGACTACAATAACTATGCAGAGGACCAAATTCAAGAAGATTCATTATTGATTATGAATCTATCAGTGAAGAAGGGTAAGGATGATGATCACATATTTTACATTGATTTGGGATGCTCAAACCATGTAGCAGGAAATGTGGCTTTACTTTCTGATTTGGAAGATCCTCATAACAAGCATGAAGTGCAGACAGGAGATGACACAAAGCACTCAGTGGAGAAGATAGGTAATGTGAAGACATCATATGGGAATATGAACCTCTTAAGCAAAGTTTTGTATGTCCCTACAATTACCAAAAATTTAATAAGTGTTGGACAGATTGTTGAAAAAGGATTGCAGGTTAGATTCAACCGATTTGGAGCATATGTTGAAGACCCAAGGCAAGGCTTTCGAAGGATTGCCAAAGGAGAAAAGACAGGAAGGCTCTTCACTTTTGAAGTGGAAGATATGGCACAAAAGGCTTGCTCACATTGGTGAGAGGACACTCAAACAAAAACTCTAACAGAGTTGGAGATATGGCACAAAGGGCTTGCTCACATTGGTGAGAGGACACTCAAACAAATTTGCAGGGACCAAAGTGTACTTGGTTTGCCTAATATCACAAGGCAACACATGATTTATAAGTGTGAAGCTTGTCAACTCGGCAAGGCTCATAGACAACCTTTCAATAAGAAAGGATATATGTATCAAAATCCTTTGGATCTAGTGCACACGGATGTGTGGGGTCCAAGTAAGGAGCCATCTATATCAGGCTCAAGATATTATGTGTCTTTCATAGATGATTGTAGCAGGTGGACCATTCTGTTTTTTATGAAGCACAAGGATGAAGTGTTTAATTGCTTTAAGAAGTATATTGCTCTTGTTGAAAACCAAACAGGTAGGAATTTGAAAAGACTCAGATCAGATGGTGGAGGAGAATACTTCTCTTCTGAATTTGATGCCTTCTTGCATGAAAGAGGCATTAAAAGGGAAGTCGCTACAAGGTATACACCCGAACTCAATGGTGTAGCAGAGAGGAGAAATAGATCTATTGTCAAAGCTGCAAGGTCCATGCTCAACGAAAAGGGATTGCCAAACTACCTATGGGCAGAGGCTGTGTCTACAACCACATATCTCATAAATAGATTTCCATCTAAGTCACTAGATGGAACAACTCCATATGAAGTGTGGAATGGAAGAAGACCTAGTCTAGAGCATTGTAAAATCTTCGGATGCTTAGCCTATGCTCACATTCCTTCTCAAGTAAGAGGGAAAATGGATCCCAAGGCAGAGAAGTGCGTATTTATTGGTTATGACCAAAACCAAAAAGGATATAGATTATACAATCCAACCAATAAAGGATTTTCTGTGAGTAGAGATGTAATTTTTGATGAAAACAAATCATGGTTTGATGATGACAGGAAAGTGAAGCTGCCTTATGACTTGGATGAAGATTTTCCATCACTTCAACCAAAGGAGCCAAAGCAAAGTAAAGAAAGTGATTCTGAGATTGACCTAGAAGACTTGGAAAGACTAAAGCTATGGAAGAACAAAGGTAAAGCAAAGATGCAGGATGCTACATATGGACCTGAGAGCTCACATCAACCACTTAGAAGGTCTTCAAGGGAGAAGAAGAAACCAGAGAGGTTTGGTTATGATACTTCTTTGGTCACGAAGCACTCAATCTACATTGCAAAAGATTCAACCAATGAAGAGCCTGCCACATTCGAAGAAGCACAAAGCAAGAAAGCTTGGAGAGATGCAATGGATGAAGAAATGGAAGCCTTGAAGGAGAATGACACTTGGGAGCTTGTACCTAACAAGCCATCTATGAAGGTAATTGGATCTCGATGGATATACAAAATCAAGAGGAATCCATATGGAAGTATAAATAGACACAAAGCAAGGTTAGTTGCTAAAGGGTTTGCTCAAACCCATGGTATTGATTATGAGGAGACTTTCTCTCCTGTTGCAAAAATGCCTACAATTAGGGTTCTCATTAGTCTTGCTGCATCTAGAAATTGGAATCTCTATCAACTTGATGTAAAGAATGCTTTCTTGAATGGATGGATTTATGAGGAAGTGTATATGGCACAACAATCTGAATATGAGGATGCACATCATCCTAACTATGTATGCAAACTAAAGAAAGCTTTGTATGGATTGAAGCAAGCTCCAAGAGCTTGGAATTTCAGATTGGTGACTTATTTGTAGGACCAAGGATTCAAAGCTAGCAAGGCGGATACCTCTTTGTTCATAAAGAGGAATGGATATGAAGTGATCTATTTATGTGTGTATGTTGATGATATTATTATCACATGCAATGATCTTGAAGGAATCAAACGGGTAAAGAGTCAAATGAAGGAGGAGTTCAAAATAAGTGACCTCGGACCACTCACTTATTTTCTTGGATTGGAGTTAATCTACACAGGTTCAGGTATATACATCACACAAAGGAAGTATGTGCATGACATGCTCATCAAGTTCAAGATGGAAAATACCAAGTGTGCAGGTACACCTATGGAGAAAAATCATAAGCTTAGTGCTTATGAAGGAGAGCCAATTGAAGACATCACAAGCTATCAAAGCTTGGTTGGAAGTTTGAACTATGCAACACTGGATATATGTTATAGTGTTAGCATATTGAGTCAGTTTATGCATAAGCCGAGAAGACCACATATGGAAGCAGCGAAGAGAGTCCTCAACTACCTAAAGGGAACCATGAATGAAGGTTTGTTTTATTCATTTACTTCAGATATTGAGCTAAAGCTCTACTGAGATGCAGATTGGGCTGGATCTAGAGATGATAGAAGAAGCACATCTGGGTATATATCATTTGCAGGTTCAAAAATCATTTATTGGTCATCCAAGAAGCAACCAACCGTGGCATTATCTTCTACTGAAGCCGAATATAGAGGTTTGGCTAATGCAACTCAAGAAATTATGCGGTTAAAGTCTTTATACACATATCTTGGACTTCATTCTTCAACACCTCACATTTTTGGTGACAACACAAGCTCACTACATCTTGCAGCTAATTTGGTATACCATGCTAGAACCAAGCATATTGAAGTCCACTACCATTATGTAAGGGAGAAGCTAATGAGCAAGGATATTCAACTATCCTATGTCTCTACAGATATGCAATGTGCAGACATGTTGACTAAAGCTCTTGATGGTACAAAGTTAAGTAAATTCAAATTGATGATTGGCTTGCAGGAAATCAAGGATAATTGAAGACTTATTTGGAGGCCAAGCATGTTAGGCTTGAGGGGGAGCTGTTGGTGCATTTTACCCAAGTCTACATGCTTGATATGCTTGATATTATATTCATTTGTAAGTCACATGTGTAGTCACGTGAACACCTCTTGTAAAAGAGTACATTTTATCTCTTGTAATTGAAAAAAGAAAAAGGAAAAGGATGGCTTACCTCATCCATGATGTAAAAGCAAAGTCGTGGCTCTATCTACCTAAAACCACGAATTTTTGAGCTGAGGGAATATCTCCTAACTTTGGGGATCACTTTTAGGTGGAGCCATTTGAATTCAAACTCAAAACTCCCTCCAAGAATAGCTATAAAAAGAGCAAGAAGGAAGAGGCGATTAGCAAGCCTTGTACGTGACCACTTCATGTCATTTTGTAGAGATTGAAGAGCTTACTCCATAGCTCTATCGTTCTACTCCCATTGTGCAAATATTCATTGCCAATGTGGTTGTAATCATATGTGAATCTATACATTTATCATCATCTACTTCTCTGTTTTGTTCTCTGCTATACTCACTCAGAGCAGTAACTTCAGAAGGTGATATCTCGAGTTCTACGCAACCTTTTTCATTATTTTAACATGCGTTGGATAGCTCTTACTGTCTAGTTTCTGCATACCAATTTTCATTGTCAGTGGATTTACAATTTTGGAGATATCTGCATTTTATTGCTCACTGGTCTATTTTTGCAGAGCTCCGAGAATGGTGGGCATGTTCCAAAAATTGATGAATCTTGTTCTCAGTGCTCAGTCCATCATTTGAAGTGTTTTAACTTGGATTGGGAAGCTTGCTAAGTCTATTTGCTATGCCCAAAAGGAATTTATCTAATTCTTACCAGGTTGAGAGCACTGTTCAATTTTTCCAGCAGGTGTATGTCAAAAAATAGCAAGTTTTGGGAGCTAGTCATTTCGCAACTAGTCTATCTTGACTGAAACTTTTGGGATACATGTTCCAAAGTACTTGGCTGATATTTTGGTGGATTTAGGAAGCTCAAAGGGTCTACTGATCAACTCTGAAGTCTCAGTTGGCTGGTGTGAAGCTGGTTGTAGTAGCACCTACTCATCTTTGGATTGCATCCACCAGCTGTCTTCACATTTATGTACTATCCTTCATATATTGTACTGGTTGTTTTGTTGTATTAGGTCATTCTTGTAAATTCTCTTTATGTAATAGAAGAAGAAGATCATTCTTCGATGCCTTGATCTATGTGTCCGCCTCTCTCTTTGTATGTGAGAGTGTGTGAGAGCTCTCTTCCTTATCTCCTTTTTCTTGGCAATACATACATACACACATATACATAAATACATATGTACATAGGTACATATGTACAGACATACATACGTACATACGTACATACGTACATACGCACATACGTACATACGTACATACGCACATACGTACATATGTACATACGCACATACGTACATACGTACATACGTACGTACGTACGTACGTACATACGTACGTACGTACGTACATACGTACGTATACATACGTACATACATACATACATACATACATACATACATGCATACATACATACATACATACATACGTACATAGGTACATACATACATACATACATACATACATACATACATACATACATACATACATACATACATACATACATACATACATTCATACATACATACATACATGCATACATACATACATACATACGTACATAGGTACATACATACATACATACATACATACATACATACATAGTATCATAAAGTGAGAGGCAAGGTATGGTTGAAGTACGTAAGAGGGATGCTTAGGAATCTATCCTCAACCATTGCTTTTGGGGCATGGTTAGCCCATTAGACTCCTATCCAACATGTCACAAGTTCAAATCCTTGTGGATACAACATTGGTATTGGAGCCTAGGAAGTGTCTTTGATTATAGATGGATCCAGAGGTTGTGGGCAACCAAAAGGGTACAAAAAGAGAAGTGCAAGGTGCTTTGGGAAATCTTTCCAGCAAAGACGGGAGTGTATCTCCCAATCCGTAAGTTAGATTGAGATGTATAAGGTACCATTGGGAAGCCGCAGAATGAAATTTTCTTGCGTAGCACTTGATTAAGGGTTATAGAAAACATGGTTGAGAACAACGTTCAAGATATTGAGGTTGAGAATAAGGGGTTCAAGACACCAAGGTTGCAAACAAGAGGTTTAAGAGGCTATGCAAGAGTGAGCACATCAATTCAAGGGCACTAGGGAGTTCAAGAGCTGATCATTGAGGAAAATGATCAAAGAATAAAGCCTCAGACATTGAGCTAAATTAGCCAAGGTTAAGGCTTTCAAGTGTGGACCAAGGGATTAGATGGTCAAATCCTAGAAGAACGACCATGCCAAATACAATGCATAGGCTATTCAATGCTAACAAGTGCTCTTTTTGTGATACAAACAAAGGATAAAGTGAGCCAACTTTGCTTCCTTTCACAATAACCATATCGTCCTTTGATATGCAAAAGGAGTGATCATAGAAGACCACTTTTTAACCAAGGTCATCAAGTTGACCAACTGACATCAAACTACATGATAGCTGAGGTACATGACATACATTATGCATAGTAAATTTTGAACCATCAATGAACTACACAATCACATCTCCAATCGTGACAATGTCACATTGGTAAGAGTCACCAAGTCTCACTGTACCAAGAGACTTTGCTACATAAGAGAATCAACCATAAGAGCCTCAGTAGACACACTACTATCAAGTGTCAACACATCATCATCATCATCATCATCATCATCATCATCATCATCATCATAAATAGCATTGATTTCTTCAATCTTCACAGTTGAAGTAGATGGTGCAGTTAGCTGTTTAACATGCCCATCAACATTCTGCCCTTAAACTTTAGCATTATTTGATGCATAAAAGTCTTTCTTCATGTGTCCTTTCTTATGACAATAATGGCATTTGATATTCCTCTTCCTTGATTTACTTCTACTCTTATTCCGTTGACCATTCTTTTCCTTGTTCTTGCTCCTACCATGTTGCTGATTCTTTCCTTGGTGAGAATCAAGAACATTATAGGCATCTCCACTATGAATGCTAGCCATAGATTGTCTATGAATCTCCTTACTTAAGAGTGCTCCACATATGTCATCATAGACTAGTTTACCACCAGGTGCACTATTGCTAATAACTGTGCAAAACATATCCCATGATGATGGCAAGGTGCATAACAACAAGACTACTTTCATTTGATTATCCATCTCCATTTTTTGAGGCTGTAACTAAGAGAATATAGCATCAAACTCATTCAGATGATCAACAACATTATCTATGTCCTTCATGCAAAGGTCATATATTTTTCTCATCAGATACACTTGATTTGATGCCGTTTCTTTTTCATATGTATTGCGTAACTTCTTCCAAAGCTCCTTTGCACATTCATAGTCCAATAATGTAAAGTGAACATTATCTGCCAGGTGCAATCGAATGGTAGACCTAGCCATTTCATCCAACTCATCCTAATCATCTTCATCCATGTCAGCAAACTTCTTTGAGATTCCATTTAGTGGATTCCATTACTTCTGAATCAACACATCTTTAATCTGATTCTTCCATAGAGAAAAATACGTGCCATCAAAATTTTTGGATCTCAAAATTGTCTTTGCCCTATAAGTTTTACCTCCTCATGGGAATGCTTGCATTATAACTTGATGCACTAGACGTGCTTGAGATCTCTTATGCCATGATGATAGAGAATTGGCTAGAATGATAGTGGGGATCGAAGAGTACAAACATCATTAAGGCTTGAAAAGGATGACCAAGTGTCAGATTCTGGGAAAAAATTGACAGTCTCCCCAAAAAATGGATGAATGAACAATAATGACCAACCAAAAGGATTATGTGATAATGTATGTGCTCACATCAAGAAGTATATCAAGGAGTAAATCGACCAGTGTATAGTTGAGAAGACAAAATACTAGAAAACTATATCCTTTGCAAAATGAGCATATGGCCAATGTGAAAAGCTCATAAAAGTGCAAGTGCTGACATGTAAAATTGCATAGTCAATCATTGACTCCACTGTATATAATCAGTTAACCAAAAGAAGCCAACTAGACTTATTGAGCACCTATGAACAACTATCATACCTCTCCTATGGCGAGCCTGGGTTAGTCTTCCACCTGCATCACCGAAGAGACCTTGACATTTGGGTGTCTCCCAGTTAAGAAAACCTCACCACGTCCCTCTTTATCAATGCCAAAAGCATTATGCAAATACATAACCGCTATATCAATGACCACATGGACGTACATAAGCAGTATCCACATAATTGCATATAGTATGTATGTGGTCAATATATGTAGTACAATGACAATGAAAAGCCTGAATTCACAGCCCAAACATTAGCTGACAACATCTGCAAGTGTCTATCAACTCTGTTCTTTCAGCTAAAAAACCATGCATAAACTTGTAGTGGCTACTCCCATGACAACTAAAACCTTTCAAGAAACTTGCAGATTTACTAGTGTGGATAAAAGAACACCCCCAAAGATGAATATTTATTGTCGGAGAAGTACAAAAAGCACTCTTCTTGATGTTCTTGAACCTGTGTAAAGAAAAATATGCCTGAAAGTACTCCAAAATGGCTCCAAGAGTCACCCCAAAAATGCTTCAAACCAGGCTTTGAAAGCAAAGAATGAAGTTTTGAGGGCCTAAAGCATGTTCAAGGTAATGTTAACCTTTGTCTTTCCCCTTCTTCAAACACCACAAGCGTGTGGCTTAGTGACAAGAGATTCTCGGTTAAGCGAGCTCCATGGGGAACAATATTAGGATCGGTGACCTCCCGAGAAGTAGCAGGAACCTCTGTCTTCCCTGATCACTGAGTTCCTCCTTCTCGTGCAACCAATGGTGCCAACTGTGACTCCGATGACAAGGTATGCCAAGGTCTATGCCTTGGTGGCTGCCTTAGTCATAAGCCTTGGGTGACTGACCATGCCACTATATGTTTTATTAAAGAACATATACAAAGGTGTCCGATGGCCATTTGACATTTCATATGGACACTAACAATAACACAAATGACATGATGAAGCTGTTTGTCTCAATCAGAGCTTTTGTTGTTTACAAGTTTGTTCAATACAATGCATGTGATCTTATGTGTTCTTGGCGTATCCATTGGCTTGCGGGTGATAAGGAGCCGACTTCTTATGAATGACCATGAAATCTTGTAAAAGATATTCAATGACCTCAATCAAGAAGTGGGTTCCATGATTGCTTACTAATTCAATTGGCAATCCATATCTTGTGAACACATTCCCAAACAAAAAATTAGCTATTGTTTGCACATCATTTTTCCTAGTAACTTTTACTTCTACCCATTTGGTAAGATAATCTATTGCTAATACATTAATGCATATGCCAAACAAGCAAAAACACGCAGATGAGCAACAAATGGCTTGCAATCATGCCAAGCCTCATATGGAGTGATAGACTACAACGCTTTAGTGGGACACCTATTAAGTACATATGTTGCACACATGACAACCTCAAGCCAAAAACTATGTGGTAAAGCCTGACTCTTCACCATACACCTCCCCATCTCCATGAGTGACATGTTCTTTTGTTCAGCAACTCCATTCTATTGAGGTGTATACGGCACTGTACACTAGTGTTTTATCCCACGTTCAACCATAAATGCATTAAAATCAGAAGACATATATTCCCCCCCTCAATTAGAATAGAGGATGCCCATTTTACATGCTGACAAATTTTCAGCCAAAACCAAAAATTGTTTGAAGCACATGAACACTTCAGACTTTGCCTTCAATTGATATACCCATGCATGCCTGTAAAAATCATCGATGGAAGTCACGAAGTAAAGATAATTTCCAAAAGAAGGTGTTTGCATAGGACCATAGACATCAATATGTACAAGCTACAATTTTTGAGTAGCCCGAACTGAACCATCTTTTGGGCAGGAGGAACAATGCATTTTGCCCAAAATACAACCTTCACAAACATGTTTTTCAGGTGCCTCAAGTTTGGGCAAAGAGGACACCATTTCAGATTTCTATAGGCATAGCAAACTAGCAAAATTCAGATGACCAAAGCATGCATGCCAAAGCTTTGCATCTGACATAGCCTGCGAATCATGTACTGCACATGCCGAATCATTTACATATCTTTCATAGTCTATGAGCTTATACAGCCCGCGACATAAAATGCCAGAAGCAATAATCACGTCGCCATTTGACAGATCATGAATTGTACATCTGTCATCAACAAATTTCACAACCAAGCCAAATCTTGGCTAATGCAGAAATTGATAACATATTTTTCTTGATCCCAGCCATTTTGGCATAGTTCTTGCCTGCTCAATATCAGCTCTCTCATCAATAAGTGCATCATGTAAATCTGCATAAAAAATGGAATGATCTACATCATCACATGAAACCTGCAAAGGCTGAGAAGTTGCCTCATTAGGACCAACATTAGACTGTCCACCTGTGAAAAGAGGCAACAAAGTATCATACATGACTTTGGAGCTAACAGATGTATCCTTAATACATGAAAGCAATGGCTGAATAGCACCTTCCACAAAAACAACATCACATCTAACGAGAATGCGTTTAGTCTGTGGATGATACAGACGATAGCCTTTACTTTCTAAACTGTACCCAACAAAAATACATTTTACTGCTTTATCATCCAATTTTCTGTGATGTTGTGCAAGCACTAATGCATATGCCAAACAACCAAAAACATGCAAATGAGCAACAAATGGCTTGCGATCATTCCAAGCCTCATATGGAGTGATAGACTCCAGCGCTTTAGTGGGACACTTGTTAAGTACATATGTTGCACACATGACAACCTCAAGCCAGAAACTATGTGGTAAAGCCTGACTCTTGACCATACATCTCGCCATCTCCATGAGCGACCTGTTCTTTTGTTCAACAACTCCATTCTATTGAGGTTTATACGGCATTGTACACTCGTGTTTTATCCCATGTTCAGCTAGAAATGCATTAAAATCAGAAGACATATATTCCCCCCCTTGATCAGAATGGAGGGTGCCCATTTTACATGCTGATAGATTTTCAGCCAAAACCAAAAATTGTTTGAAGCACATGAACACTTCGGACTTTGCCTTCAATGGATATACCCATGCATGCCTGGAAAAATCATCGATGAAAGTCACGAAGTAAAGATAATTTCCAAAAGAAGGTGTCTGCATAGGACCACATACATCACTATGTACAATCTACAATTTTTGAGTAGCCCCAACTGAACCATCTTTTGGAAAGGAAGAACGTTGCATTTTGCCCAAAATACAGCCTTCAGAAACATGTTTTCCGGGTGCCTCAAGTTTGGGCAAAGAGGACACCATTTCAGATTTCTGCCGGTGTAGCAAACTAGCAAAATTCAGATGACCAAAGCGTGCATGCCAAAGCTTTGCATCTGACATAGCTTGAGAAACATGTTCTGCACATGCTAAATCACTTACAGATCTTTCATAGTCTATGAGCTTATACAACCCACGACATAAAATGCCAGAAGCAATAATCACGTCGCCATTCGATAGATCATGTACTGTACACCTGTCATCAACAAATTTCACAACCAAGCCAATCTTGGCTAATGTAGAAACTGATAACAGATTTTTCTTGATCCCTGGCACAAACAAAGCATCTGACAAAGTGAAAGAACTGTTGGAGAAACACTCACTAATTAGACATATATTTGAAGGTCAAACCTTAGGAAGAAAACCCCATGCCTATGTGAAGGGACAAATTCACAAATGTATCATATTTGTAAAGTTAGTTCACTTTAGTTCTAGAAGTTTTTTAAAAATCATGGGAATGAGAAAATCTATATAAGTTAGTTAGTATTAACTGACGCGAAGAGAGAAGAAGAAGGAGGAAGACAATGAGAAAGTGAGAAGAACTCATTTTTGTATGACTGAGTATAGTCAGGCTTCTCTGAGTGAGAAAGCATTTGTAAAACTTCTGAGTTTTTATAGTTATGAGAAAGAACTGAGTAAAGTTCTGTGTATGAGTTTCTCTCCATCATCTCCATGCTTGCCTACTGTGTGATGAATTCAAAAGTTCAAGTTTTCTGAGCAATTCGATGCCTGGCATCGAATCTTGGCTCAAAAGTCATTTTTTCATTCTCTGTGTGTTAACTGTTGTTGAATCTTTTAAAAATATGAAGTTTGTGGAGCAACTCGATGCCTGGCATCGAGTTTGAGCATAAAGTCGATGCCTGGCATCGACTTCTAGCATACAAGTGGTCTTCTTCATGTGTGTGTAAAAGAGAGTATTTCTGGTACAGAAAAAGGGCCTAAAAAAGCTCAAAGTCGATGCCCGGCATCGACTTGGACTGAAATTCGATGCCAGGCATCGAATTTTTTATTTTTGGACATCAGGAATACTAAAACAGGCAAGATTTCCAGTCTTGGAAGGTCATACAGGGTCATCTTGTGAGGGCCATAACTTGAGTTCTAGAGCTCCGTTTGATGCATATGATAGCTTGTTGGAAAGCTCTACTCTTCTAGTTTCAGCCTATAAAGTTTCATGAAGAAAGCATACTTGAGCTAGGAGAAATTAGCAAAATACTGAAGGTATGTCATTTCAGTGACTAGGAATTTCTGTAGAAGCAAAGTTCTCACTTTAAGCTATCATTTCTCAAAGTTTGGAGTGGCAATGAGTTAATGGTGACCATAGAGGTGTTCTAGTGTCACATTAATTCATTTCTTGTGGTGTTTTATACATCAACAAGAACTACCTTTAGCAGTAGTCAAAATGATCTTACCAACTCCCATAACAGGATAAGAGGAGTTGTTGGCGCATGTAATAGTATTCCCTGTAGGGGCAGGCTTGAGTGAAGAGAAGAAACTGTGCTGCGAGGTAATATGTTTGGTGGCCCCACTGTCAAAGTACCAAACATATGAGTCTACTGCAAACATGCACTGTTCATGAGAAGATGGGTCAAAACTGCAAACAATAGTAAATGCCCATTCTTCTTCCTGCACAAGATTAGCAGACTCCGTTTTTGGTGTAGAGGCCTCTGCAACAACCATTCCAGCCTCTTTCTTCTTGCCTCTTTAGTAGCCAGTTCTGGACAATTCTTTATGATATGATCATTCCCTTTATAGTACTTGCAAAACAATTTCTGCTTTTCTGATTTCTTCTCATCTTTATCTTCCTTCTTTGAATTTGCAGCATTTGTAGATTCTTGCTTACTAGTTGAAGAGCTCCATTTTCCTTTGCCCTTCTAAATAGTCAAGAAAGCTTGATCTGCAACACACATAATGGACTTGTTCTGCCTGGATTGATCCTCTTGCAACAAAACAGAGACTAACTCCTTAAAAGACAAGGCATTTGGATTGCCTTTCATCATCAACTGAAGAGTAGAAGCAAAACTCTGATATGAATGAGGAAGACCATTCAGAACGGTCTACACAAGTGAGCTATCTGGTATAACCTCATCAGTAGAAATCAGTTGTTCCTTCAAGTCTTTGATCTTTGTTAGAAAATTGTCCATGGAATCACCTTCATTCATGTGCTCACTCTCCAACTGTTTTCAGAGGTAAGCAACACGAGCCTCATTCCTAGCTTGGTACAATGTGGTAAGTGTATCCCAAGCATCCTTAGCTGTTTTGCAAGAGCGAATGAGAGGAATAATGGCACATTTGACAGACAAAGCTATCAATGCATATGCCTGGGCATCTCTGCCATCCCAACGAATCTGCTCTGTAGTAGGTGCAGCAGAAACCGCAACACGAACATGAATATGCAGAATATCATCATCTTTGACACCTTTTGCATTAGCTTCAGTACCTAGAGTTGTAACAGTTGCAGGTGTGATAGGACGTTTTTCAACACCCTGCACAATGTTCCACATGAATCAGGAAGACCATTCAAAACGGTCTGCATAAGTGAGGTATCTAGTATAACCTCATCAACAGAAATCAATTGTTCCTTCAAGTCTTTGATCTTTGTTAGAAAATTGTCCATAGAATCACCTTCATTCATGTGCTCACTCTCCAATTGTTTTCGGAGGTAAGCAACACGAGCCTCATTCCTAGCTTGGTGCCATGTGGTAAGTGTATCCCAAGCATCCTTAGTTGTTGTGCAAGAGCAAATGTGAGGAATAATGGCACGTTTGACAGACAAAGCTATCAATGCATGTGCTTGGGCATCTGTGCCATCCCAACAAATTTGCTCTAGAGTAGGTGCAGCAAAAACCACAGCACGAACAGGAATATGTAGAATATCATCATCTTCGACACCTTCTGCATCAGCTTCAGTACTTGTAGTTGTAAGAGTTGCAGGTGTGATAGGACGTTTTTCAACACCCTGCACAATGTTCCAAAGTCCTTTTGCAACCAATACATGTCGCATCATATAAGCCCACAACGGGTAGTTGGTACCATCCAACTTATCCTCAACAGCCAACATACGAAATACATCACTGCTTTCAGCCATGGACGGTGACAAAAATACCTTGATGTAGAAAATTGATTGTATCTCAAAAAGTTGAACAAAACTGCCCATACAAATTTTGCGAAACTTGTAGTAGACTTCGAGACGCTTAAACTCGCAAACAGAAACTGGTACATACCGTTGGCACAAAAAAGCAAAATAGTCTACACAAGCACTGCGATAGTGCATTCAGAGGCCGAAACGAGCTTAGATCGCGATTTCGGCACCAGAAAGCAAAGCAATTTTGATCGTTGAAACACCCTGAGTATGCTCACCAAACTTTATGCGATTCCGAGACTACAATCGGACAGGTGTTGATGACACCCTAGATGAAGTGGTGAGGTGTTGATGATATCAATTGTTGGAGTTAGACGTCTGCGGAAGCACACAAACAACAACAAAGGATGCTTGGGATACACTTACCACTTTATACCAGGCTAGGAATGAGGTGCATGTTGCTTATCTCCAAAAACAGTTGGAGAGTGAGCACATGAATGAAGGAGATTCCATGGATAGTTTTCTGACAAAGATCAAAGATTTGAAGAAACTTTCAATTTTTGCTGATGGAGTCTTACTTAACGGTTCACTTGTGCAGATTGTTTTGGATGGTCTTCTCGATTCATATCAGAGTTTTGCTTGTTGATATATTTAGGTAGTGATGTGTGTGAACACTCTAGGACCTCCGGGGCACTTTTTTCCCTCTTTAGGAGGTTTTTTTCCCTCGGCTTTTATATACGCCTATTGCCCTAATGGGCTACTTATCTTTGTACATTCTCTAGTAATACATTCAATATTGTGTGCTGTGCTCCAAGCTTCTTCTCCTTCCTTGTGTTGTTTGCATGCTTCCGCAGACGCCTATCTCCAACAATTGGTATCAGAGCAGGTTGTCGCTTCATCTAGGGCGCCATCGACACTCCTCCATTTGCAGTCTCAGAATCGCACAAATTTTGGTGAGCATACTCAGTGTGTTTTAGAGATCAAAACAGCTTTGTTGTGTGGTGCCGAAATCGAGATCTGAGCTCGTTTTGGCCTCCAAACGCACTATCACAGTGCTTGTGCAGGCTAATTTGTCTTTTGTGCCAAAGGTATATACCAGTTTCTGTTCGCCAGTATAAGCGTCTCGAAGTCCGCTACAGGTCTAGCAAAATTTGTATGGGCAGTTTTGTTCAACTTTTTGAGATACAGTCAATTTTTTGCATCAAGGTATTTTAGTCACTGGCCATGGCTGAAAGCAGTGATGTATTCCGTACGTTGGCTGTTGAGGATAAGTTGGATGGTACCAACTACCCGTTATGGGCTTATATGATGCGACATGTGTTGGTTGCAAAAGGACTGTGGAACATTATGCAGGGTGTCGAAAAACGTCCTATCACACCTGCAACTGTTACAACTACATGTACTAAAGCTGATGCAGAAGGTGTCGAAGATGATGATATTCTGCATATTCCTGTTCGTTCTTTGCGATTTCTGCTGCACCTACTGCAAAGAAGATTTGCTGGGATGGAAGAGATGCCCAGGCACATGCTTTGATAGCCTTGTCTGTCAAACATGCCATTATTCCCCACATTCACTCTTGCAGAACAGCGAAGGATGCTTGGGATACACTTACCACATTGTACCAAGCTAGGAATGAGGCTCGTGTTGCTTACCTCCGAAAACAGTTGGAGAGTGAGCACATGAATGAAGGTGATTCTATGGGCAGTTTCCTAACAAAGATCAAAGACTTGAAGGAACAATTGATTTCTGCTGATGAGGTTATACCAGATAGCTCACTTGTGCAGACCGTTCTGAATGTTCTTCCTGATTCATATCAGAGTTTTCCTTCTACTCGTCGGTTGATGATGAAAGGCAATCCAAATGCCTTGTCATTTGAGGAGTTAGTCTCTGTTCTCTTGTAGGAAGATCAGTCTAGGCAGAACATGTCCATTATGCGTGTTGTAGATCAAGATTTCTTGGCTAGTCAGAAGGGCAAAGGAAAATGGAGCTCTTCTTCTAGTAAGCAGAAATCTGCAAATGCTGCACATTCGAAGAACCAAGACAAAGATGAGAAAAAATCAGAAAAGCAAAAATTGTTTTGTAAGTACTTTAAAGGGAACGATCACATCATAAAGAACTGTCCAAAACTGGCTGCAAAAGAGGCAAAGAAGAAAGAGGCTGGAATGGTTGTTGCAGAAGCCTCTACACCAAAAACGGAGTCTGCTAATCTTGTGCACGAAGAAGAAAGGGCGTTTACTACTGTTTGCAGTTTTGACCCATCTTCTCATGATCAGTGCATGTCTGCAGTAGACTCAGATGTTTGGTATTTTGACAGTGGGGCAACCAAACATATTACCTCACAGTGCAGTTTCTTCTCTTCACTCGAGCCTGCCCCTACAGGGAATACTGTTACATGCGCCAACAACTCCTCTTATCCTGTTATGGGAGTTGGTAAGATCATTTTGACTACTGCTGATGGTAGTTCTTTCACTTTGTCAGATGCTTTATTTGTGCCAGGGATCAAGAAGAACCTGTTATCAGTTTCTGCATTAGCCAAGATTGGCTTGGTTGTGAAATTTGTTGATGACATGTGTACAGTTCATGATCTGTCAAATGGCGATGTGATTATTGCTTCTGGCATTTTATGTCGTGGGCTGTATAAGCTCATAGATTATGAAAGATCTGGAAATGATTTGGCATGTGCAGTAAATGATTCTCAGGCTATGTCAGATGCAAAGCTTTGGCATGCACGCTTTGGTCATCTGAATTTTGCTAGTTTGCTATGCCTACAGAAATCTGAAATGATGTCCTCTTTGCCCAAACTTGAGGCACCTGGAAAACATGTTTCTGAAGGCTGTATTTTGGGCAAAATGCAGTGTTCGTCCTTTCCAAAAGATGGTTCAGTTCGGGCTACTCAGAAATTGCACCTTGTACATAGTGATGGCAGGGGTCCTATGCAGGCACCTTCTTTTGGGAATTATCTCTTCTTCGTGACTTTCATCGATGATTTTTCCAGGCATGCATGGGTATATCCATTGAAGGTAAAGTCTGAAGTGTTCATGTGCTTCAAACAGTTTTTGGTTTTGGCTGAAAATCTGTCAGCATGTAAAATTGGCACCCTCCGTTCTGATCGAGGGGGGGAATATATGTCTTCTAATTTTAATGCATTTCTGGCTGAACGTGGGATAAAACACCAGTGTACAATGCCGTATACACCTCAATAGAATGGAGTTGCTGAACGGAAGAAGAGGTCTCTCATGGAGATGGTGAGGTGTATGGTCAAAAGTCAGGCTTTACCACAAAGTTTCTGGCTTGAAGCTCTCATGTGTGCAGCATATGTACTGAACAGGTGTCCCACTAAAGGGCTATAGTCTCACTCCATATGAGGCTTGGCATGACTGCAAGCCATCTGTTGCTCATCTGCGTGTTTTTGGTTGTTTGGCATATGCATTAGTGCTTGAACAACATCGCAGAAAATTGGATGATAAAGCAATAAAATGTATTTTTGTTGGGTACAGTTCTGAAAGTAAAGGCTATCGTCTGTATCATCCACAGACTAAATGCATTCTGGTTAGCCGTGATGTTGTTTTTGTGGAAGATGCTATTCAGCCATTGCTTTCATGTACTAAGGAGACATCTATTAGCTCCAAAGACATGTATGATACTTTGATGCCTCTTTTTACAGGTGGACAGTCTAGTGCTGGCACTAATGAGGCAACTTCTCAGCCTTTACAGGTTTCATGTGATGATGCAAATAATTCCATTTCTGATGCAGATTTACATGATGCACTTATTGACAAGAGAGCTGATATTGAGCAGGCAAGAACTATGCCAAAATGGCTGGTGCAGACCTTGCATGACAACAAATTAGATGCACCTGTGTCATATCGTACTCGATCAGGCTCTCATAGTGCCTCTTTTGCATCAGATTGCTATGCTATGGCTACATCTAGTCTTTGTGATGAGACTTAGCCTGTTTCGTTTGATGAAGCACAAAATTCAGAAAATTGGATGACTGCTATGCAATCTGAATATGATGCAATAATGAAGAATGGTACTTGGTCTTTATGTGACTTGCCTCCTGGCAAGAAGGCATTGGCACTTAGTGGGTATACAAGTTGAAGCGTAAACCTGATGGTACAGTTGACATGTATAAGGCTAGGCTTGTTGCAAAGGGTTATGCACAGGAAAGAGGCATTGATTTTGATGAGACCTTTGCACCTACATGCCGTATGACTACTATTCGGAGCATCTATGCACTTGCAGCCCATCATGGTTGGAATGTACATCAGTTGGACATTAAAAATGCATTTCTGAATGGTGACTTGCATGAAGAAGTGTATGTTTTTCAGCCCCGCGGCTTTGTGCAGAAAGGGCATGAGAACCAGGTGTGCAGGTTAAAGAAGGCATTATATAGTTTAAAGCAAGCACCACGTGCTTGGTATGAAAAGATACATGCCTATCTGATTGCACATGGTTTTGAGAACAGTCCAACTGAAAGCACCTTATATGTTAAGCATGCTAATGATGTACTTCTGATCATTGTGGTTTATGTTGATTACATGCTGCTCACTGGTCCTCATGAGAGGCATATTGCTGATTTTAAGGCTGATTTGCATGCCTCATTTGAGATGTCTGATTTGGGGCATTTGCATCATTATTTGGGCATTCAGTTTATGCACGTTGATGGTGGAATGGCTTTGTGTCAAACGAAATATATTGACACATTAATACAGCATTTTGGCCTTGAAGACTGTAAGCCTATTGCCACTCTTATGGAGACAGGTTTATGATTGAGTCTTCATGATGTTGGAGATGCATTTGATGTTGTTCTCTATCAGCAGGCTGTTGGATGCTTGATTTACTTATGCATTAGTCGGCCATATATTCAGTTTGCTGTCTCACAGATGAGCAGGTTTATGCATTGCCCAGGAGTCAAGCATTGGTAGGCGGTGAAGCGAATCTTTTGCTACTTGAGTGGTACTCGGCTACTTGGGTTGTTTTATCCCAAGGGGGGATCACTACCACCAGATTTGCATGCTTTTTCTGACTCTAATTGGGCTGGTTTCTATGACACTCGTGTGTCCACTAGTGGCTTTTGCTTCATGCTTGGTAGCTCATGTATATCTCGGTTGAGCAAGAAGCAGCCTACTGTGGCCACTTCCAGTTGTGAGGCTGAGTATAGGGAAGCTTTCACAATGACTATTGAGTGTGTGTGGCTCATATGCCTTATGGCTGATTTGGGTGTTGGTCAGTCTTCCGCCACCACCATCTTCACTGACAGTGAGAGCGCATTGGCAGTTGCGAGGAACCCTGTGTTCCATGCTCACATTAAGCAGATTGAGGTGCATTATCATTATGTCAGGGAGACGTTCTCTGCTGGGGAGATCAGCTTGGCATATGTGCCCATGCAGGAGAACATTGCAGACCTTTTCACGAAGGCTCTGCCTAGGGAGAAGTTTGAAGCTTTCCGCAAAGCTTTGGGCTTACTTCCTTTTGTGGAGTGATTTCCACATAGCTTGGCACTTCCTTATACATGAGTGCCAGCTACTTGTTCACCGCATCATTCCTAGGGGGGATTTGTTGATGTATTTAGGTACTGATGTGTGTGAACACTCTAGGACCGTCGGGGCACTTTTTTCCCTCTTTAGGAGGTTTTTTTCCCCCGGCTTGTATATATGCCTATTGCCCTAATGGGCTACTTATCTTTGTACATTCTCTAGTAATACATTCAGTATTGTGTGTTGTGCTCCAAGCTTCTTCTCCTTCTTTGTGTTGTTCGCGTGCTTCCGTAGACGTCTATCTCCAACATTGCTTCTACTCTTTGTTTGATGATGAAAGACAATCCAAATGCCTTAACATTTGAGGAGTTAGTCTTTGTTTTGTTGTAAGAAGATCAGTCTAGGAAGAACATGTCCATTATGTGCATTGCAGATCAAGCTTTCCTGGCTAGTCAGAAGGGAAAAGGTAAATGGAGCTCATCTATTAGTAAGCAGAAATCTGCTAATTCTACACAATCAAAGAAGGATGATAGAGATGAGAAGGAAACAAAAAAGAAAAAATTGTTTTCCAAGCACTATAAAGGAAATGATCATGTCATAAAGAATTGCCCAAAACTGACTGCAAAAGAGGCAAAGAAAAAGGAGGCTAGAATGGTTGTTGCAGAGGCCTCTACGCCAAAAAAAAATTCTGCTAATCTTGTGCATAATGAAGAATGGGCATTTACTACTGTTTGTAGTTTTGAACCATCTTCTCATGAACAATGTATGTCTGCAGTAGACTCAGATGTTTGGTACTTTGATAGTGGGGCAAGCAAACATATTACCTTGCAGCGGAGTTTCTTCACTTCACTTCAACCTGTTCCTATAGGGAATACTATCACATGCACCAACAACTCCTCTTATCCTATCATCGGAGTTGGTAAGATCAATCTGACTACTATTGATGGTAGTTCTTTTACATTGTCAGATGGTTTATTTGTGCCAAGGATCAAGAAAAATCTGTTACTAGTTTCAACATTCGCCAAGATTGTCTTGGTTGTGAAATTTGTTGATGACAGATGTACAATTCATGATATGTCACGACTCACATGGCCATGTCATTATTCCTTTTGATATTTTATGTCATGGGTTGTATAAGCTCATAGAGTATGAAAAATCCGTGAATGATTCAACATGCACAGTACATGATTCTCCGGCTGTGGTAGATGCAAAGATTTGGCATGCACACTTTGTTCATATGAATTTCGCTAGTTTGCTATGCCTGTAGAAATATGAAATGGTGACATCTTTCCCCAAACTTGAGGCACTTGGTAAACATGTATGTAAAGGCTATATTTCGGGCAAAATGCAGCATTCCTCCGTCCCAAAAGATGGTTCAATTGTAATGCATTGGTCATGTTCCCAAACTTGAGGAAGTTGATTTCTTAGGTTTAAGTTGACTGCATGGTCATAGATCCAATCTTGACCCAAGACAAGTGGTTTCGTAAGATCCTCATCTTGACACACTAGCATTTTGACTCTCATTGGGACCTCTTGAAGATAGATGGGAAGCACCACCTCGCCCAAACAAGGGGTTTCCACACCTCCCAACCCTATGAGATAGGCTTCTATGGGATTGATGTTCAATTGCAGGACTTGGCAGGATGAAAGTTGAACTGCACTAGTTGCTGCACCTGAGTCAATCAAGGATCTCACAGTCCTTACACTCTTTCCTTGTCCTACCTCTATGGTCACAAAGGGACGTCGATCGATTATTCGAGAAGCCATTGCACTGATGTTTGGCACATGGCCATGTAATATCTCGGTGCATTGGGATTAACATCTAGGCCTTGTCACCTTAACTTATTTCTCCTAATGTGCTCTCTAGCCTCTACCTGTGCTTCCTCTCTAACCCTTAACTATTCTGCTTTTCGCTTCTTAGCAATGTTGAGTCTCATTACCATATCCTCTGTGAGAGGTTCTTGATATTGCTTGACTCTACACCCACTAATATAGTTTGGAAAGATGTCACCTTCTAGCATGGCCAATTGAACTGCACCACTAGTGGAAATTCTATTAATGATCATGGGTCCATATCCTCTTTTTTCCAATTTACGAGCATGCTGTTTTAGTGTGTAAAGCAACACTAGGTCTCCCTCTTTCAATCCTTTATCCTTGATGTGTGCATCAAAGTATGCCTTTTGTCCTTTCTTTGCAGCATAGATGCCTGTTGGCACTCGTAGCTTAGTCTCACCTAAATGTTCTAGATCAAATATCCTGGAGGACAACTCATGTCCATTCCACTCATGCTCTTGTGCTACTTTTAAAGTCAGGATCAAGAAGTCTAATGGTAGCACAACATTCTGTCCAAAAACCATCTTAAATGGGGCGGCATTGTGTACTATTTTGTAGGCCACTCGATAAGCCCAAACAGCATGATGAAGTTGTTTATCCCAATCAGAGCATTTATTGTTTACCAGTTTTGTCAATACATTACATAGGATCTTATTTGTGCTCTAGACTTGTCTATTAGCTTGTGGATGATAGGGGGAATACTTCTTGTGTATCACCAAGAATTCTTAGAGAAGGTTTTCAATGACCTCATTCAAGAAATGTGTGCCTCTATGTAGCTCAATGATGAGTAGCACCTCCTTTAATGTCAATCCGGGAAGACGTGAGGATGGTATGAAGACCTCGAGCAAGTGGCGGCACAAGTGCGTGAGTGAGAAGCACACTAGCATGCACACACATACACACACACGCGCACACACGGCAAGACAAAGAGTGAGAATCAATGGAGCTTTTAGATTACTTTCAAAATGCTCTTACAAGTTCGTTTCAATTACAATCTAACCTCAAAAATGAGCTCTCTAGCTCTTTTTATAGTTTTTGACTAGGTTTTGGCCCTGTCCAGACCTAGTGTCCGGCCTAGTTAAAAATTAGGTTCCAGGGCCAATTTGAGGGCTCAAACGGAGTCTAAAAATTACGAAAATTGATATGTAGGTACTTCTAGGGCTCCTCAAGCTCAAGGACTCCTTGGCTTGCACAAAATGGAGCTACAAAAATATGAAATGGTATTTACAATGATTGTTAGTGATAAGAATCACTGTTACAAGATGTAGATTTGGGAAAAATTGAAGGGCCTATCTGCCAGATTTGCGTCGACTACTTTGTCTACTTACTCCTTCACTTTGTTCTGACTCTCTCCGTTGGCTCCTTTGTCTAGTCAGTCCTTGGGTGCCCATACTGCTCTCAACACCCCCCCCTCTCTCGCGTCTGTCGTCCCTGACAGACCCTTGTTGCTGGGAGTGTTGGATGTAATATTCCACAACCTGAGTGGCAAGCTGATGTTCTTGTATGCGTAGTCCTCTGGCCAAATCTGTCATCATACGATCCCAATCGATTGGTCCTGGAATGTCCGGATGTGGCAGACGTAACTGATCTGCATGGATCGCTTGTTCTACTGCGAATAGATGTAGCAAATGTGTGGGTCTGGGAATGAAAATTTCGGAATTGTATTCCCAGAAGCCCGTAGAGAACATTTCCTCGAATGTCTGCTTGAAGCATGCGGGCAAGTACTTTATTCGTGCATGCCAAGCAAAGATGATAGTGACCGAGGGGGTTAGGCTCATGTCGTAGACTAGATCCTTGTTGCCTTGAGCGAATCCAGGGGCGGAGATGTATGGAGCTTGGACATTCCGAAAGGTTTTGAAGACAATGGTCATGAGCTCGAATATCTTCATACACATTTTCGCTGCTATGTCGGGTACATTATTTAGGCGTACGGACCAGTGCCGAATTGTTGATATCATGTAAGCTACGGTTGGATTCCCTCGAGGTGGAGCAAAATATGGGTAGTTAACCCAAGCCGAGCACTCTTTATTGTTGCGTACCTTGATTGCAAATGCTTGCCAGGATCTGCGACGTACCACTGGACAATAGCATGGATTATACTTGATATATAGTGGCATGGTTGCCCAGGTACTCATCATCTCTGGGTAATCGGTGAGTAAACGTGCACGCCAATTAGGTTGGAAGATCGAGCCAGCACGTGCGTCGGTCGGTAAATCCCCTATCTCAAATTGAGTAGCGAATGTGGGCTCCTTCCCTGTATGTCTTTTGACTTCTGCATTATAATCATGTAGTAAGACAAAATAAGGCATGTATTGCGACTCTGATGTTGTGATTAACCGTTGATGGGATAAATGTTGAAAGTAGGAAGACCGAAGGACCGTTTCTTCCAGATTCGTGAGAGATTGCATTTGCACGGCCACACGATCATCATGTGTCTTACCCACTTTCTCGACCCTTCTGACCCAATCTGGAACTTGAATTTCTAACGTGTCTTGTCCTTCTTCTGTAGTTCGACCACCAGGCGTCGGCATAGGCTCGTAGGGCTCTTCATAGCTGTCATCGACGGGGATTTCCACTACTGTTTCAGGTTCTGGTTCTTCAATGGGCGAGGGTGGCCGTTCATATGGTAAGACGCGTGCTTGGAGTTCTGCCACCTGTTTCCGGAGGGTCTCCATTTCTTCTGTAGATTGTTGCAAGATTACCGGCTCCTGTTGAGCAGTGGGTACACTGGCTATCTGTTTCTTTACATCGGCACATTCAGTCTCTAGTTTTTCATATGACTCCAAGAAATTTGCATGCTCCTCAAGTAAGATGCGAATGTCTTCTGATGGAACTGCTCTATATCTGGTAGGGCTAATGGTTGCTCCTACGGTTCCTTCCATAGCCGCTTCAAAGTTGTCTTGGTTTTGTTGTTGAAGTCGTTTGTTCTCTTCTAGTGCTGCGGCCATATGCTTCCTTAAGAGCCCAATGTTGCGTCTGAGTGTAGCGTTAGATATCATTTGCGCTTGAAGCACTGATTCTAGTTCCTTGACTGCTTGGTCATCTACAGTTGATGTCTTTGATTCCAATTCGGAGTGAGCCTGTTGTAGTGTGGTATGCTCGGTTAGGAGCGTCTGGTAGTCAGCTTCAAGAGTGGTGACTCTAGCTTGCAGACGTTGAGATTCTGCCTGGAGGGCAGCAGTGCGTTCTTCCAATTGATGGTAGTCTTGTTGTAGCTGATGTGCACACTGAAGTAATGTGTTGAACGTGCTATTTACATTATGAGATGCAAGGGGAAAAGTTTGAAATGCAGGGGAGGAGGGATTGGGTAGGGGGGTAGTGAATGCTGTGTGTGCCAATGATGTGAGTGGTGAGGTGGGGGGTAGTGGAGGGGGAGAGGGTGGAATTGTGGGGAGAGGTGCTGTGGTGGGTGAAATGTCCATCGGGTCAGACAGAGTGGTGTGTATAGGGGCTACCATGTAGGTGGGTATGGTAGGTGAGGTGAGTGTGGTGTTCGTGTAAATTGATGTCGTTGCGAACATCGGGGAAAGGTGCCTTTGAAACATTGGAGAGCGGAAGAACTGTTCCACAAAGGACGGGTATTGGGGTGGTGAGGTCCGGTTGAAAGAGGTGTAGGGGCCAACTGGGAAGTGAGGGTCATGGAATGGAGGTACTCGTATTGGGGGATAGGTCGGGAAACACAGGGTTCCTTCTGTGGGTGCTGGGTTTCCAACTACACTTGTAATTATGGGATGGCCAGTCATGGGTTCAGAGGATAGACGGGACGAAGTGTACAAGGGATTGGTGACGAAGGAGAAGAGGGTGTCTTGTGAGGTGGGTTCTCGAAATGAGAATGATGTGAATGAGGATGGGTTATAAGTGAAGGTAGAGGTGATGACTGTCGTTTCTTCCAAGGTGGGAGGTGGTGGTGGGGGTGGAGAAGGTGGTGATGGAGGATGCTGGGGTGAGATGGGTGATGTCTGAACGAAGGTTTCAGCGGAGAGGTCAGTGGTGGTTATCGGGGTGGCTGTGGTCTCGATGGGTACTTCTGGTTCTGTGACGGTTATTCTGATAGTCTTACCTGCTCGTGGTAACGTGTCCACTCTGCGTTTGTCATACCTTACGGACTGGCGGACTGCGGTGTGGACAGCCTCTGGAACTCCTAAAGAGTCTGACACTAATTTGAGGGTGTCAATGAAGTGTTGGTCCACACCTTCATCTGATAGCATTTCTTGCATCAAAGCTTGTCCTGATACCAGAGAGAGCTGATGCCTTTCTTGTACTGCTTTGATAGTGTCGTATAGCCTTCGTAGTTGAGCTGTATATGCAGGTGCACCTACAAGTTCTGGCACTTCTTGTTGCTCCTCTTGGTGCTCTTGATCATACTCCTCCTCATCATCCTCCTGTTCTTCATCTCCGTCATCTTCTGCATCCACTTCAACAGGTGTGACAGGTGCTTGGGAGGTTGTGGCCTGCGTTTGTACATTCTCCGCTTGTTGTGCCTCTTCCGCCTCCAGCTCTACATCTTGTAATAGTTGTTCGAAATCTTCATTAGTAAGTTCTTCCAAAGGTGCACCACTAGGAAATTCGAGATCCGTTGGGATGGGAGGGAATATCAAGGTGGAACCATCGGTGCTGCGTCTTGGAAGTCGGAGTGTGAATGGTCGGACTCTTCGGGGTGGCGGGGTGACGTCTGGTGTTAGGGTGGCTCCACGTGGTTGAGCACATGGGACTTAGACCGTGCCTCTCATCTTCTTAGAAGGGGGTCCAGTGGATGTCCTGCCTCGAAACTGCTCTACCCGATTCCACATCAGGGCTCGTTGGATTGGAATGTCATAAGCCAAACACCTATAAATGATTCTTGTCAGAGCACAGCAACCATATAAAACCTGTTTCCGCGGCCAGCGTTTGTGAGCTAAGTGTATCTGATCAATTATCCAGTGGGGTAGGTTGATGGTGAGGCTCTGTGTCTCTGCCAGATACAGGCTAAACCAAATCTTTTTGTGCGGCATGGTGAATCTATCCTGCGCCGGGAAAGCAAAGTGTTGCATGCACATGCGAAGGTGTATTGCAATATTAGGCGTCATGGATACCATGTCCTTGAGCTTGGTGAGACTTCGATTCTTCATGTAATCCGGTACTAGGGTTTCCTTTTCTGTAGGAATATGCATTCCGCGCATATCTAGAGCTTCTCTCACCAAATTGTTTGATAGCCTAAACCTCTTGAGCTCATTCCCCTTTGTCAGAGATGGAATCACAAATGAGCTTGCACCTTTTGGGTTCTGATTTGGAGTCAAGGTGTTGATGAGATAGTAGCATCGCATGAAGTCAGGTTTTGGGAGTCGGGCACTGAAATAGGCACTCAATCCTGCTTTTTCCCATATCGGGCGTAGGCCTTCTGCATTTTGTAATTTCTCAAATTCTCTTGTAAAGAAATGGTATCTTCCTTGCTTTCCATTGTAGTCTAACTCTGATTCCCATAGGTACGTTCCTTCCCCCAAGGGTCCTGCCACCTCGGTAAACCAATGTGAAGTCTTTCCCACGGGCATGGTGTGGCCACGCGGAGGGTCCGCAATAGGTATGATTTTGACGGCCTGCAATTCTTCTGGTCTTTCAATTGTCTCAGGCAAAACGGGTAAACTGTCCAAGTCCACCACTTGCGGGTTTGTTTCTGTGTGAGAGCTAGTTCCTGCTGCCTCCGCCATGTTGAAAATGTCGCAGCTGATTCTGTGAGAATATATGAATAAACGTTAACATTGCAATGGACACAAAAATGACATGGTGTCCCTTGTTACAACATTAACTTAAAGTTCGGGAGTGGTTAGGGGTTAATGAGTGCTCGGTGCTGGTGTGTGGAATTAGGAGTTAGATAGACCTAAGAGCTAAGCGAAATGATGTGATGTGAGAGTGAAGCGGTTAGTAGGTGGTCATGGATTTACAATCGAGGTCCGGGGGTTTGTTACAAGTTTTGGGCTGCCAAATGCAGTGGGTGGGTTTTGCTCGTGGTTCCGTAGAGACTCTCGAGAGCTTAATAGGTGTGTCAGCTTGAACATGAGACCTTTTAGGGACCCATTTACAAATGATTCTGTTCGTGCTCATGTGCCTTGGTGTTGAAAATGAGTGGATGTAGGCTGTGCGAGTGAATGGATCATGCTGTGTGGGGTGTGTTCTTGGTATAGCTATTTGAGCCCGCAAACAAGCCTTAGGCACCCAAATTTGTCTTGATTGTGGGCTAGCCTTCATCGACTTTTTGGGCACCCAAATAGATTTCACGTTAGCAGAAGGATTTCCGAAAGACCTCTTATTAGTGACGTGTTGTTGGTTACTAATAAAAGGCTTTGCCCGTGCGGTTGGCGTGGGTGCAACCGGGTGTTCGCCTTTTCGCACCCACACTTGGTTCACTTGTTGAGACATTCTGCTGCGCAGGTTCTTTTGATGTCCGGCATAGGTAGTACTCTGCTTCTTCTGCCTTTGCTCCACCTTTGGTTGTTGCCTCCTTCTGGCCTTTGGAAAAGAAGGGAGTTCCTTTGCATCCCTGACTCCTTTTTTGCGAATATCATTCCTCTGCAACACATAGTTTTGGACAAGAACAGCATGGTCAACTTCATGTGCACCCCTGGAGGGACCAGGAGTCTGTGCCCTTTCTAGTTCCTTGAGTGCTCCATTATCCAACTCTACCGTAATTCGACTATGATTGACCCATACCTGAAGAAGTCCACTTCTTAGGTTTAAGTTGACTGCTTGGTCATAGATCCAGTCTTGACCCAAGACAAGAGGTTCAGTGAGATCCTCATCTTGACACACTAGTACTTTAACTGTCATTGCCTCATCATGAATGTAGAGGGGAAGTTCCACCTCGCCCATACAAGGGGTTTCCACGCCTCCCAGTCCTATGAGATATGCCTCCACAGGATCGACAGTTAACTGTAACTCTTGACAGTAATACCTTCTAACAGCACTAGTGGCTGCACCTGAGTCAATCAAGGCTCTTACAGTCCTTGCACTTTTTCCTTGTCCTATATCTAGGGTTACGAAAGGACGTCGATCAGTTATCCTAGGTGAGCTGGTTCCTGCGACTTCACACATTGCCATATGATATCCTTGATCTGCATAGTCATTTGTCCTAGGCTGCTCTCTATCTTGCCTTCGTAATCTCATCCTTCTGATGCGTTCTAAAGCTTCTGCTTGAGCTTCTTCTCTAATTCGCTTCTCTTCCTCTTTGCGTTTCTTAGCAGTGTTGAGTCGGCTGAGCATTTCCTCCGTGAGGGGTTCCTGATACAACTTGACTCTGCATCCGCTAATATAGTTAGGGAGAACATCGCCCTCTAATGTGGCTAATTGTACTGCTCCACTCGTGGAGATCCTATTGATAATCATAGGTCCGTAGCCTCTCTTTTCTAGCTTCCTCGCGTGTTGTTTCAGTGTATAGACTAGGACTAGATCTCCGGCTTTCAAGCCTTTATCCTTCACATGGGCATCGAAGTATGCCTTCTGTCTCTTCTTGGCTGCATATATTCCTGCAGCTGCTCTCAGTCTTGTTTCTCCTAATCGTTCAAGGTCAAAGATCCTAGAGGAGAGCTCATGACCTGTCCATTCGTGCTCTTGTGCTACTCTTAATGTAGGAATCAGGAAGTCCAAGGGTAGCACAGCGTTTTGGCCGAATACCATCTGAAAGGGGGTGGCTTGGAGTACCGTTTTATAGGCAACTCGGTATGCCCAAACAACATGGTGTAGCTGTTTGTCCCAATCAGAGCGTTTAGTGTTCACTAATTTTGTCAGTACATTGCATAAGATCTTATTAGTGCTCTCAGCTTGTCCATTAGCTTGAGGGTGATAAGGGGCAGACTTCTTGTGTATTACCAAGAATTCTTGGAGTAGATTTTCAATCACTTCGTTCAAGAAATGAGTGCCTCTATCACTTACAAGCTCTATAGGTAGCCCGTATCTCGTGAATACATTCTCAAACAAGAATTTGGCAGTTGTTTGAGCATCGTTCTTTGTCGTAGCCTTTACCTCTACCCACTTGGTGAGATAATCTGTCGCAACAATGATGTATTCCGCATGAGAACCCTTAGTTGGGGGATTAATAGGACCTACGAAGTCTATTCCCCACTTAGAGAATGCACGTCCACCCATCATAGGTTTCAGTGGCATCTCATCTTTGCGTATAGGATACTGAGTCCTCTGACAGACATCACACCGTTTCACATAGGTATGTGCATCCATGTGAAGGGTAGGCCACCAGAAGCCCGCAAATAGTATCGCCTTGATTACCCGATCTGGTCCAAAGTGTCCTCCTGCTACACCTTGGTGAGCAGTTTCCAAGATCTTCAGATATTCACTTTCGTGGACACATAGTCTCAGGTAACCATCTTTACCACGCTTATATAGATTATCACCAATGAGTGAATAATCCAGGGCTTCTTGTTCTAAACTCCTTTTCCTTGCCAGAGTCATGTCCGGAGGGAATGTGTTTGTCCTCAGGAATGATACCAGTGGTTCGCTCCAATCTAGCACAATGGATACTTGATAAAGAGTGGCATGTTCCACTGGTGGTTTAGTGCAACAGATTGGGCATTCCTTGCACAACTTTTGGACATCTGCTTCCATAGTTGGCCAATGCACTCCGAATCTCTTTAGAGTCTGTAACGTTCGTTGCTTTGAATGGTGTTGCTCTAACGCACCTACATGTGCTAATTGCAACCATTTAGCGTACTCATCCTCTTCTACGCAACAGGCCAATATCCCTTGATCTGTGTGCTTATACATGCTTCCTGCCATGATGTGGTACTTTTGGGCTTTTACAACCTCTCTATTCCGTGTGTTTACCACTGGATGGTTAGGCCCGTATGTCAATACTGGTACCAATGGCTTAGCCCACTGCGGTACAACTTCCAAATTAAACAAGTAAGCATCAGGAAGGTCATCTGATACTCCTTGTGGGGCCTCTCCCGATGTGAGCCTAGAGAGGTGATCTGCTCTCAAGTGAGTCCTCCCTTTTCTGACCACAACCTCAAAATCATATTCCATTAGCAAGAGAAACCATCTTACTAATCTTCCTGTATTGCATGGCTTGTTTACAAGATATAACAATGCCTGATGATCAGTAAAAAATTTAAACTTATTTGCAAGCACATAGTGTCTAAATTTCTTAACTGCATATACCATGCCTAATCCTTCTCGCTCTGTAGTGGTGTAATTCCGTTCAGCTGCATTCAACTGTCTACTGGCATAGGCAATTGGAAGATCCATATTACCTTCACCAGTAGGTTGTGCAAGCACACATCCAATGGCATAATTGGATGCATCCACATGAACATGGAATGGCTTATTCCAATCTGGTGTGGTCAAGATTGGTGCTGAACACAATCTTCGTTTAAGCTCCTGGAAAGAATTCTCACATTCATCCATCCACTCAAAGTTTGTCAGAAGTCCGTACATGGGCTTTGCAATGACAACATACATGTGTATAAATCGTCGATAATAACCACAATGCCCCATGAAAGCTTGTACTTCCTTGACATTCTTTGGCCTAGGTAGCTCTGCTATGGCTCTCACTTTTTCTTCGTCGGTAGATATGCCATTCTTTGACACTATGTGTCCCAAAATCTTGCCTTGCCTGACCATAAAAACGCACTTTTCTGGGTTCAGGCAAACTTGATATTCTCTACATTTGTCAAAGATTTGTCTGAGTTCAGGAATATGGGTTTGTCTAACATTGGAATGAGCACAAAGATCATCAACATAGACTTCTAAACTCTTCCTCAGGAACTCCTTAAACACATGGCACATCAGCCTCTGAAAGGTCGCGGGTGCATTGGTAAGCCCAAATGGCATTACTCTAAAAGCAAAAATGCCCCATTCTGTGGCAAAGGCTGTCTTATGCTGATCCTCCGGAGCTATGGCTACTTGATTGTAGCCCGAAAATCCATCAAGGAAGCTGTACACTTCCTTGCCTGCTACTCTTTCTAAGAGATGTTCTGTGATAGGAAGTGGATAATTATCTCGAATTGTGGCTGCATTAACCTTCTTCAAGTTAATGCATACACGCAGTTTTCCATTCTTCTTGGGCACCACTACGATGGGGGATACCCACTCAGTGTGCTCAATTTCATAGATAAATCCAGCTTCAACCAGTCTATCTATCTCTTCTTTGATCTTAGCAGCGTAATTATCGTTATATGTATAAGGCTTTTGCTTAGAGGGTTTGGCGTCTGAAGTCATGGGGATGGTGTGCGAGCATATGTCCAGGTCAACCCCTTTCAAATCCTTGTAACTCCAAGCGAATACATCTCTGTATTCTCTTAGCAAGGCAATCAATTCGTGCTCTTCTTCTTCTGTCAGGTCATGGCCTATATACGTGCATCTCTCCTCGCCTTCTTCAATGGCCACAACTATTTTCTTGGTGGTTTCTTTGTTATCATAGGCCTCTCCTGATTGTGCCTCTCGTTTAGGCATTCTTATCATGACTCTCCTGTCATCTATCTCGTACTTCTTAAAATTTTCTGGGACCTCAAACAAAGATTCTTCCTCCTCTGGTAAGACTTCTTTCTTTTTTCGTTTCTTTCCTTCTTCCTTCGGGGTCATATGTGTTTCTAATCTTACATCATTTGTAACCTCTCCATGCTTCTGAGGTTGAAATTCCACTTCATGGAAATATTCTTCATCTGATGCAAATGGTGGGTCCATAATGATTGACTCTAGATCGGAGTCACTTGCATCCTCAAATGCATCAGGGCTAGGTTCGCATTCTTCTAGAACTGCCTCTCCCATGATTGGCTCTATGGAGAAGACTGAAATGTCATAGCCATCCTCATCACAGTGAGGTGTCCATTGTTCTTCATTGATGGCTACGTCCATTGTTGCTAAGATTTCTGCCCAACCGTGAGGTTCAAATTCTTCGTCTGGAAAAACTACAGGTGCATAGGCTGGGTCTTGGATTGATCTATGGGTTTCTTTCGCACCTACCTCTCTGGCTTTCTCTCTCTTCTCTTCTTCTACTGCTACCTTGCACATCCATAAGTGAGTGTCTTCATGCATCCATGAGGATCCAAATTCTATGGAATGCACAGATTCCGTATCATCTTTGGCTCTATGGATGGGATTCCACTGGATAGGAGGGACATCTCTATGAGAATAATCCTTGAGATTGACTTTGGTTGTAACACCCAAGTGCTGCAGGTACAAGGAATTGGTCCCCCAATCCTGTACCACTTGCAACTGTCGCATGAATGGTCTTCCCAAAATCATCTCATAGGCATGATTTTTGCTGAAGTCACATATAGCAAAACTATGCTCAAACTCGACACCACAAGTGGTGAGAGTTATTCCTTCTAGCAATCCTAAGGGTCTCTCTATGTGACCATCGGCCATCTGCAATTTCATTCTCGTTGGCCTGAGTGCTGGCTTGCCCCAATGCTTCCATAGGGAGGTGGTAGCGATAGCAACTCCTGCACCTGAGTCCAAAATTGCCTTAGTGGTGTAGTCCTGGTAGGTAATGGGAAGATAGGTGTTCCCTTCTTCACCTTCACACATATCTCCGATCTTGTCCAAGGGAATTTCAGGTACTGTCCTATGGGACCCTACCCGGGAACGTGGTTTTGCAACTTCAGTTACTTGACTGGCTACGTATTTTCGCGCTTCTGGTCTATCCTTAGGCAGTTCTTCCAAAGTGGAATCGCGCTGCACCTTGGTGTTCTCTACTACCTCCGTGTTCCTTGATATGACTGAGTCATTGTTCCTTACCATAACTGTGGGTGCTCTCATACACGTGGACTTTGCTTCCCATGGGCCTGTGAAGTGGGGTAGCTCTTGTATGGAATTAGACTCAAAGTCCAATCTCTCGTGAGACTGAGCGCTCTCATGTTCCCCGTAAATAGATGGAATGTCTTGTGGGAATTGGTCGTGTGCCTCATCTACAAGTTCAAAGGGAGGGGCAACTTCACTTTCGTTATCCCATTTGTCTTCTTGAATCTCTCGTAGGAAGTCTGGTGCAAACCGATTCATAGAAGAAGAAGTGTCTGGCTCCGTAGAATTAGGCACGTAAGCAACCTGGGAAGGAGGGCTTATTCTATCGTTGGCTCTCTCCTTGCTCTCGTAAATGGCTGGAGCACAAGCTTCTTGGAGAGGATTACTTGTTCTATTACTCTTCCGAGCAGGCTCATACGCTCTCTGAGAAGGAATGTGGGTCACCTGTGGAGGTACGTAAGCTTTCGGGGGAGGCTCATCTGCCTTTTGGGGAGGAAGATAGGCGTCTTGAGGAGGCGCGTGGGCTTCCTGAAGAGGCTGGCTTATCCGTTCTCTTGCCCTTTCCTTTCTTTGAGGGGCAGGTTCCTTCTCGGATTGTGCAATCAGCTTCTCTATTCTTTCCAGCAGTCCATCAAAGTGTAACTGCGTCTTAGCTGAACTAGAAATGTTAAATAGGCGGCTGGCCTCAAACATGGTCTGAGCCAATTCTACCATTTTGGCACAAATCTTAGTTCGTTCAAGCTCTAGCTCGGCTCTAGGGTAGCATTTTTCATGATCGGTTATGGTTGGCCCTTCTTGGATTCTGGCCTGATATGCTTTAAGCATCATATTTAGGTCTTCAGGAGTGGGGTCAGCTAGGACTGATCCTACTATAGGGGGTGGTGGGATTTGATGAGGCGGTGGGGAAGGTGGTGAGTTGGATGGAGATGGGAGTGGTGGAGGCGGGGTAATGTGAGAGGGAGTTGGAGCTGTGAGTTCAGTTATCCTCGCTTTGGTTTCTCTTATGCTTTCCTCAAGCTCACTCATCTTTTTAGCCCATTGTCTTTTCATTCTTTCTCGACTATCTTTCCACGCTCTAGTCCTTTTCTTTGTCACGCTCTCGGTTTCACTAGCCTCTGGGCCCTTTTCCTGGCTTGCCTCTTGGTTTTGCTGCAATGCCTGAGCTCTAGTAACCACCTGCACTGGTGCAGTGGAAGTGACACTTCCTGAGGCATCCACAACCAACCCAATCACATTGATAGGAGTGATTTTTGGCATATTATTGGGGTTCTTTGGGCAATCTCGTAAGAGATGCTCTTTTCCACAATCTTGGCAAAAGCCTTGGATCGTCACGGACTGATTTTGTGTAGGTGGAGGTAAGGGACAATCACGAATGAAGTGATCCCCCTGACATCGGTAGCATGGTCCTCTAGGAAAGGGTGGTCGTACCTGCCTAGGTTGAGGCCTAGGGTTGGGGTTTGCATACATGACGTTCGTGTAATCCGACTCCCAACTAGGTTCACTTGGTTCTTCACTATAGTAGGACTCACCATGTTCTGGAGACTGCATGTAGTAAGCCTGGGGACTATCGACATGTGTAGAATCAAAGCTATGGTCACTCGGGTCACTTTCTGAGATCAATGGGGTTACTGGTACTATGGCCCTATTCAGGTTTTCTTCTGCCACAGCATACTTTACTGGAATCACGTTAGCGGGGTTTGGAGGCTGTTGAGCTAGCACCGGTTGGGGTCTCTGTTGGGCCTGATATGGTTGCTGATAGGTTTGTTGGGGTCTAGCATATTGTGGTGGTGGATTTTGGTTCTGGTATCGGCCCTGTTGAGGGTATGGCTGAGAGTAGGGTTGCCTAACCGCCTGCCTGTTGTATGGGCAATCTTGCGCAGTGTGATTGGTGTACTTCCGTTCTATGGTGCAGTACTGGCTACTAGGGTTTACTTGGGGTTGAGCCATAATAGGGCAGACATTCGCCATATGGTCACCACCGCATGTATAGCATCTTTTCACAGGGGCAAACCTTGGGATTTGTTTGCTAGTTACACCTAATTTCTGAGCTACTTTTTTGGCAAGTTCCTCAATTGATGTGGACTGCGTGGAAGAGTGACTAGATGCACTATCTGAATCTTTGTAGATTTTGGAAAGCTCTAGTTCTTCCCCTAGGTTATCTTCAATGTCAATGCACATGCGTACACACTCTTCTATAGTCCTAGGGTCCTTCAGATACACATAGGATCTCAATTTCGTACTCAGCAATCCATCAAGGAATAAGGCTACTTGTTTAGCAGATGTGGGTAGTTCTGAAATAGGGCACCTTTCAAGATATTGTCTAAATCTTCTTCCGGCCAATCTGACAGTCTCTTGGGGGGTCTGTTTGAAGCTGTGAATCAATGAGGAGGTATTGTGTCTTATGCCGCTCTTAGAGAACTCTACAATGAATGCCTCTAGGAGTTGGTCTATGCTCCTGAACTGACGCTCATCTAATGGCTGAAACCATGTAAGTGCTGTGTTCCTAAGGGTTAGACCGAAGGCATTGTACTGCGTGAACAGATCTTCCACTTGTTCAGCTCTCAAGACTTGCTTGAACTCCGCCACATGATCATAGGGATCTCCTGTGCCGTCAAAGTAATTCTTCATGGACTTAACTAGCTGGGTGGGTCTCAAAGTTCTTGTGTGCTCTCTAGGCCTCGGCAGAGGGAATCCATCTACATTTCTTTGGTTCCTGTGGGCTCTATGCATCTCAGGTTCTACCCTATTCGTCTCCGTTCTCGTTCTTTCTCTGCCCACTGGGTTGGCAAAACTTACTTCTGGTCTATCTCTACTTCTGTCTCTTTGCGTACCATGAGCTTGGGAAGTTCCAGCCCCAGGGTGACCATAGGATACATTTGATCTTGGTTGAGGGAAAATAAATTCACCCTTCCAAGTGTAAGCATGCCTATCATTTTCTGTCACCACAAAGATCCGTTCTGAAGCATGATCTAAGTAGGTCACTCTGCCTGGGCTATCCGGATCCTTAAACTCATAGATCATGATATTTCCTATGTCTGTTGGCTGATTAGACTTATACCTCCAAAAGGCTTCATCAGTTTCTCGATTGAGGAGCAACTCTATGCTCTTGTTGTCTTGGGGGACCCATTCAGGCGTGATAATCCTAGTGAGAACTGATTTACCTCGAGGGGTTCTAGGTTCCGCACCCATGTTCTCTTGTTCCAGGTCACCTAAGTCCGCTTCTGAGATTACATTCCCAAAGTCATCTGTCCTATCAGGGTGACTAGTGACTACATATATAGTTCCTTCTTTGTCCAGGTATGCACCATTTTCAAACTTGACAGCTGGGTGTTCTAGTCCAATGGATTGATCAGGGTTTTTAATTTGGACCACAGATCTTCCTAAGCCGTCCTCATAGATGCTAGCACCTAATCGGTTGGTCCTAAGGTACTCCAGCTGCGTTTTGTAAGGGCCTTCTACCCTGTACAAGTAAGGCACTCTTGAACTTCCCGTAGGTCTGTCCATGCCTTGAGACATCTCTGACTCACTGGTCTCAGAGCTAGGGTAGTACGAGTGGTGGCTCAACTGCTGGGCCCAAGACCTAGCAGTGTGGTTGACACTAGCCTCTGAAGATCTAAGGCTTTGTCTTTCCCTTGCTAAATGTCGTCCTGATCTAAGGTTCATATGCCTATCTAAGTAGCCCAATTCTTTGCCCAGAGTACAACCTCGTTGCCGCTCAATTGGTATCAGTCACTTGATTCTTTTTAGTTATTTTATCGCGTTTGAGTTCTTGTCTGATATCACGTCGTCAGGAATGTTTGAATGTTGTTTCGCACTTGCAATTGATCGTTCCACGTTAGGTTCTTTTCCTTTATGTTATCGACAGTACAGAGATTAAATTTTTAGCTTGAACTTGAGTTTTTAGGTAGTCTTCAACTTGATAACTGCCTATCGTCGCTCTGACTTACTCCTACCTCTCGTCGTTCTTAGCCTAAGCTATGAATTGACAGAGGGGGTTAAAAGTGTCCAACCTTTTGTTTCCTGCTCGGTTGCCCTTGAGTGCCCAGGAAATGTGTTCCCAAGCTCACACTTACACTTGCTTAGAACGCCTCTCGATGCTCTGTAAGAGTTTCAAAGTTAGCTTTGAAATTTACATTCCAAGGACAGAACCAATTATTTTCATTCATGTAGCACAAACACAAACTTGCTTAGTGATTTTCAAGAAAACAATCCTAAGGACCCCTGACTTTGATCCCCCTGGGTATGGTCAACTTCAAAATACCCTATCTAAAAATCAATGCATTATCTTTATAAAAAACAGTTGAGGGCGTGTAGTATATGCTACGAGCTTTCCAACAAGCCCTAGAGCTCAAAAAATGGATCTCGTATGAAAAAGTTGTGACCGTTCAGGGTTCTAGGGTTACGACAGGGTTCAAACAGGATCACTGTGCAACAGGTTTTTCCCAAGTTGTTTTCCTAAGGCTTCCCCATGTGCTCAAGAGCATAATATTTGTGCCCAAAATTAGCCCAACTTTTCAATTAACAAACCCTAAAAAATTTGGCTAAAATTGGCTGTCAATCGCGATGGATAGGGCTGTCAATCGCGATGGACACTCAGTCAATCGCGATGGACAGAGAGTTCAGTCAATCGCGATGGACACCCAATACACTCAGTCAATCGCGATGGACAGAGAGTTCAGTCAATCGCGATGGACACCCAATTCAATCAATCGCGATGGACACCCAGTCAATCGCGATGGACAGAGGGTTCAGTCAATCGCGATGGACACCCAATTCAATCAATCGCGATGGACACCCAGTCAATCGCGATGGACAGAGGGTTCAGTCAATCGCGATGGACACCCAATTCAATCAATCGTGATGGACACCCAGTCAATCGCGATGGACAGAGGGTTCAGTCGGTCGCGATGGACAGGGGTTCAGTCAATCGCGATGGACAGGCAGTCGGTCGCGATGGACTGGCAGTCAATCGCGATGGACAGAGCTGTCAATCGCGATGGACAGGGCTGTCAATCGCGATGGACTGAAATTTTGCAAGATTTTCAAAAATTTTGGTGGAAAGGTGGTGTGCAGGGTCTCTAGTCCACTGTGGTGCACTCAGATTTACCAACAAGTGAAAATTTCTGTCAATCGCGATGGACAGAAGGCGGCGACTGCGAGACAGTTTCGTCGAGTTCCGTACCTGCGCGGGAAGCTGGAGATGGTGATGTGACCTGTACCTGCAAGATAGCTCAAGAAACATGCAAAAACAGCACATGCAATTTCGCTCTCTAGCTCTCTCTCACAAGTGAAATGAGGGAAATGAGGTGAAGATGGGGATATAGTCAAAAAACTGAAATTTTCGCGATGATGGAGATGGAGGTGAAAGATGGTGAGGATGATGATGATGATGATGATGGTGAAGAAAGTAAAAGAAAATCGATGAGAGTGAAGAAAATACCTACAACTCCAACGCGTCAACTCTACGTCTTACCATCACACGCTCGTCCTCAAAGCTCGATCCCCGGCAACGGCGCCAAAATTTGGTGTAGCTCAATGATGAGTAGCACCTCCTTTAATGTCAATCCGGGAAGACGTGAGGATGGTATGAAGACCTCGAGCAAGTGGCGGCACAAGTGCGTGAGTGAGAAGCACACTAGCATGCACACACATACACACACACACGCACACACGGCAAGACAAAGAGTGAGAATCAATGGAGCTTTTAGATTACTTTCAAAATGCTCTTACAAGTTCGTTTCAATTACAATCTAACCTCAAAAATGAGCTCTCTAGCTCTTTTTATACTTTTTGACTAGGTTTTGGCCCTGTCCAGACCTAGTGTCCGGCCTAGTTAAAAATTAGGTTCCAGGGCCAATTTGAGGGCTCAAACGGAGTCTAAAAATTATGAAAATTGATATGTAGGTACTTCTAGGGCTCCTCAAGCTCAAGGACTCCTTGGCTTGCACAAAATGGAGCTACAAAAATATGAAATGGTATTTACAATGATTGTTAGTGATAAGAATCACTGTTACAAGATGTAGATTTGGGAAAAATTGAAGGGCCTATCTGCCAGATTTGCGTCGACTACTTTGTCTACTTACTCCTTCACTTTGTTCTGACTCTCTCCGTTGGCTCCTTTGTCTAGTCAATCCTTGGGTGCCCATACTGCTCTCAACACTCTATCACTTACTAACTCTATTGGTAACCCATATCTAGTGAAAACATTCTCAAATAAGAACTTAGCCATCATTTGAGCATCTTTTTTTGTTATGGCTTTTACTTCTACCCACTTTGTAAGGTAATCTGTGGCTACAATAATATATTTTGCATGGGAGTTTCTAGCTGGGGGGTTAATAGGACCTATGAAGTCTATACCCCACTTCGAGAATGCATGTCCTCCCATCATTGGACTCAAAGGCATCTCATCTTTTCTGATCAGATATTGTGTGCATTGGCATGTTTCACATTTCTTCACATAGGTATGTGCATCCATATGAAGAGTGGGTCACCAAAGTCCTGAGAATAGAATAGTCTTGCCCAAAGTGTCCACCTACAACACTGCTATGTGCAGTTTCTAAATTTTCAAATAGTCTGATTCATGAACGCACAATCTTAAGTAACCATCTTTGCCTCTTTGGTATAGGCTGTATCCTACTAAGGCATAGTCTTGAGCCGCTTGTTCCAAGCTTTGTTTTCTTGCTAGAATTGCCTCACTAGGTAGGGTCCCTGATCTCATAAATTCTACCAATGGAGCACTCCAATCCAGAATTAAGGATACATGATAAAGGGTAGCATGCTCCACTAGGGTCCTCTCTTGACATATTGGACAATTCTTAATCCATTCATGTATTTCTTTGTCCATGCTAGGCCAATACACTCCTAAATATTTTAGATTCTGTAATTTTGGTTGTTTAGAGTAGTGATTTCCTAGCAATCCTTCATGGGCTTGTTGCAACCAACTGCTATGTTCATCCTCCTCGACACAACAAGCTAATACACCCTCTCTATCTTGTTTGTACATACTTCCTGCCAATATTTGATAGTTTTGTGATCTTACAATTTCATCTTTCTTCATCCTCACATTCTTATTTGTGGGTCTAAAGGTTAGGACAAGTACCAACTTATTTTCCCATTTAGGAAAAACTTCAAAATTGAATAGATAAGCATCAAGTAGTTCATCAGACACTCCTTGCAGTGGCTCTCCTAAAGTAATGCAAGAAAGATGATCTGCCCTGAGGTGGGTTCTACCTTTCCTAACAACAACTTCAAAGTCATATTCCATTAGTAAGAGGAACCATCTTACTAAACAACCTATATTGCATGGTTTATTGACCAAATATAATAAAGCTTGATGGTCAGTGAAAAACCTGAACATATTGGCCAATAGATAATGTCTAAACTTCTTCACGGCATATACCATGCCTAATCCTTCTCGCTCGGTTGTGGTATAGTTGCGTTCAGCTACATTTAGCTGTCTACTAGCATGTGCTATAGGTAAATCTAGATTCCCTTCACCTGTGGGTTGTGACAGCACGCATCCTATTGCATAATTGGATTCATCCACATGGACATGGAATGGTTTATTCCAATTAGGAGTGGTGAGTATTGGTGCTGTGCACAAATGTCTCTTCAGCTGATTGAAGGAATTTTCACATTCTTCATTCCACGCAAAGTTTGTCAACAGGGCATAAAGAGGCTTAGCTATGATCGCATATATGTGGATAAACATGCGGTAATATCCACAATGGCCCATAAAGGCTTATACCTCTTTAATGTTCCTTGGCCTTGGAAACTCTGCTATGGCTCTGACTTTGTCCTCATCTGTTGATATTCCATTCTTAGAAACAATATGACCTAAGATCTTACCTTGACGTACCATGAACACACACTTTTTGGGGTTCATACAAACTCAATATTCTCTACACTTGTTGAAGATCTGTATGAGCTTAGGGATGTGGTATCTTCTTTCTTGGGAATGAGCACATAAATCATCCACATATACTTCTAAGCTCTTTTGCAAGAACTCTTTGAAGACATGACACATGAGTTTTTGGAATGTTGTATGTGCACTGGTGAGCCCAAATGGCATCACACAAAATGCAAAGATTCCCCATTCTATGGCAAAAGAAATTTTGTGTTGATCTTTTGGGGCAGTGGCTACTTGGTTGTAACCTCAAAATCCATCAAGGAAGCTATAAACTTCCTTGCCTGCAACACGATCCAATAAGTGTTTGGTGATTGGAAGCGGATAGCTATCCCTGATCGTTGCGGCATTAACTTTTTTAAGGTTAATACACACTTGCAACTTTCCATTCTTTTTGGGCACCACTACAATGGGGGACATCCCTTCAATATGCTCAATCTCATAAATAAATCCAGCTTCAATAAGCTTGTCAATTTCTTCTTTTATTTTGGCTGCATAAGTATCATTATATGTGTAGGGTTTTTGTTTGGTGGGCTTGGCATCAGTTGTCATGGGGATTGTATGAGAGCATATTTTTGGATCTACTCCCTTCAGGTCTCTATAGGTCCATGCAAACACGTCCCTATATTCCCTTAATAAAGCTACAAGCTCTGCTTCTTCTTCTGCACTTAGTTCTTCTCCTATGTATGTACATCACTCTTCGTTCCCTTCAATGGTTACAACAACTTTTTTTGGTCTTTTCTTTATTGTCATATGCCTCTCTTGTAATGGCCTCTATCTTAGGCATTCGTACCAAATTTTTTTGGTCTTCAACTTCATATTTCTTGAAATTTTCTGGTACCTTGAACAATGATTCCCTTTTCTTTTCTTTTTCTTTTGACTACCTTCACTTCCCTCCTTTGAATTTACAGTTTTAATGCTTGTGACAGGTTCTTCTTCTTTCTGAGTAAATACTCTTCCATCTTCTAGATAGTGCTTCTCTGAGTTAAAGCAACTATCCATCACAATGGACTCTAGATCATCGTCATTCTCGTCTTCTTCTATGATATCACTAGGGTCACACTCTTCTAGCAAGGGTGCACACATGAACACAGAGATATCATAACCCTCCTCATCACAATGAGGTGTCCGTTGTTCTTCATTGACATCAATGTCCATGGTAGCTAAGATTTCTACCCAGCCATGAGGCTCAAATTCCTCATCTGGAAAGACCATCGTGTGTAGGGTGGGTCTCTAACTGGTCTATCTCTTGGGGGAGTTCCTTCTTCTCTTGCCTTTAAGCACCTTTCCTCTTCCTTTGTGACCTTACACATCCACAAGTGAGTATCTTCATGCATCCAAGATGGATCTGGAGAACTTTCAGAATGCACAAAGATTGAATCTTCTTGTGCCTTGTGGATATGATTCCATTGGAGGGGTGGTACATCTCTAAATGTATAATCTTTCAAATTCACCTTGGTTGTGACCCCTAAGTGCTGCAAGTACAAGGATTTGGTTCCCCAATCATGTAATATTTGCAATTGTCATAGGAAGGGTCTTCCTAATATCATCTCATAGATGTTATTTTTGCCAAAGTCACATATAGCAAAGGCGTGTTCAAACTCTACTCCACAAGTGGTTAGAGTTATCCCTTCTAACAATCCTAGAGGTATTTCAATATGGCCATCAACCATTTGAAGCTTCATTCGAGTTGGTCTTAATGCGGGTTTGCCCCATCGCTTCCACAAAGAGGTAGTTGCAATCACAACACTAGCACCTGAATCTAGGATAGCTTTGGTTGTGTAACCTTGGTAGGTGATTGGAAGATAAGTATCACCTTCTTCACCTTCAATCATGTCTCCTATTTTGTATAGAGGTATCTCTGATACTTTCTGCTTAGAGCCTACTTTTGGCATATTGGAATCAAGTTTTGGAACCTGATTCACCACATTTTTCCATAGTTCAGGTTTTACTTTCAACATCTCTCCTAAAGTAAGATGGCACTAAACCTTAGTGTTCTTTATGACTTTCGTGTTTCTTGGAACCACTGAGTCTTCATTTCTTACCAGTATTGTGGGAGCTCTCATATGAAGAGATTTAGATTCCCATGGGCCTGTGAATTGTGGCAACTCTTGTAAAGAATTAGATTCAAAATCTAATCTTTCATCTTCTTGTTGCCCTACTCAATCTCCATAAATAGATGGGATGTCTTGGGGAAATTGAGATATTGCTTCTGATATTGAGGTTGATATTGTTGTTGTGGCCTATAATATGTTTGTTGGCATTGATTCTGATATCTAACTTCTTGTTAAGGTGTTGACATACAAGCTCTTCGAAGAGCATACCAGCACAAAGGAATAGTTATGCACAATCCGATAACAAGGCCTAATCATTTTTTCCATAAACTATTTCCAACTCAAGTGATTTTCATCACTACACAAACATTGTAAATCCGGTTTTTGGTAGAAGAGACTCCATTTTGTTCAAGATGAAGAGTATTAGAATTAGCTACATATCAATTTTCATAATTTTTAGACTCTATTTGAGCCCTCAAATAGGCTCTAGAACCTAATTTTTAACTAGGCCGGACACTAGGTCTGGACAAGGCCAAAGCTAGTCATAAAACTATAAAAAGAGCTAGAGAGCTCATTTTAGAGGGGAGATTGTATACCAAATTTGGTGCCGTTGCCGAGGAGAGAGCTTCGAGGACGAGCGCGTGATGGTAAGATGTAGACTTGAGACATTGGAGTCATAGGTAATATCCTTTCTTTTCCTTATTTTTATTCATTTTTTCTTTTTTTTGCATCACCATCATCATCCTCACCATCTCCCACCTCCATCTCCATCTTCACAAAAAATTTAGTTTTTTGGTCATAGTCCCCTCCCCACCTCATTTCCCTCATTTCACTTGTGTGTTAGAGAGAGAGAGAGCTTGTGTGCGATTTGTTTTGTGTGTTTTTGAGCTTTTGCTGTAGGTTTTAGCTGTACTACCATCTCCAGTAGCTTGCACAGGTATGATAGAACTCTGCACAGGTCCCGAGACGACGACCTCTGTCTATCACGACAAACAAAGAAACTCATTATTTTTTGTTTGCATGCTTGGCACGATAACCTACACCATTAGAGCACTGCAAATCACTAAAAGCTTCAAAAAAATTTGCGTTTTTTAGGTCTATTGTGACAGACACCATCTATCATGACAAACAACATCTATCACGATAGACACCGTCTATCATGACAGACAACACCCCATGATAGACCTCGTCTATTGCAACAAACAGACGTCTATCGCGACAGATAGACCCCATGACAAATTGTCTCTATCGCGATAGACACCGTCTATCGTGACAGACCAAAACACGACAGATGATAGACATCATCTATCGTGATAGACACCCATCTATCATGACAGGTAGAGCCCCACGACAAATTGCATCTATTGCGATAGACAGACCCACGACAGATGATAGTCACGGTCTATCGCGACAGAGAGCTGTCTATCGCAACAGAGAGCTGTCTATCGCAACAGAGAGGACCCCACAATAGAGACCGTCTATCGTGATAGACACTGCCTATCGCGACAGACCAAACCACGATGGATGATAGAATCCGTCTATCATGACAGACACCATCTATCGTGACAAACAGGACCTACGATAGACATCGTCTATTGTGACATATAGCCCCACACGACAGCTAGTGTCTATTGCAATAGACATCGTCTATCACGACAGACACTGTCTATTGCGATAGACAGGCATTGTCAGCAAAAAATAGAGGGGTAATTTTTTGAAAATTTGGACTAAATTTTGGGCATAATTGCACATTCAATTAACCATACAATTCTTGAGGCCTTAGAAAAATGCTCTAGAATATTGAAAGGTCCTGATTGTCTGTTTTAACCCCCTGAATCTTGAACTATCATAACTTTTTCATATGAAACCCGTTTTTTGATCTCTAGAGCTCGTCGAAAAGCTCGTGCTGAATACTACACGGCCTCTCAAGTCCAAGAATAGGTTAAAGTGCAGTCAAGGGACAACTTAAAGGAAAAGAACTTAAGCTAATTGGACGAAGAACATCAAGTGCGACACACTTAAGTGCTCCTCATGATGCTTAACTAAAGACAAGAAAACAAGTACCTAAGAAGTTAAAAAGAACAAGTGATTGGTATCAAAGAGTTAGCAACATGGTTGTACAAGGATCATTGGGTTGATTGGAAGGGCATATGAACCTTAGATCGGGAAGACACCTAGGGAGATACCGTCAGAGTATTAGATCATGCGAGGCTAACGTCAACCATACAGTGAGATCTTGGGCCCAGCAGTTGAGTGATTACCCCTACGCTTTAGACTCAGAAACTAGTGACTCTGAGATGTCTTATAGCATGGAGAGACCTGTGGGTAGATCAGGAGTGGCATACCTAGAAAAACCCGAGAGTCCCTACAAGACTCAATTAGAATATATCAGGACCAACCGCTTAGGTGCACGCATCTATGAAGATGGTCTGAGAAGATATGTTGTCCAAATTAAAAACCCAGATCATCCCATTGGACTAGAACACCCTGTAGTCCAGTTCGAAAATGGTTCCTACATAGATAAAGAAGGAACAATGTATGTGGTCACCAACCACCGTGAAGGGACAGATGAATTTGGAAACATAATCTCCGAACCTGAAATAGGTGACATAGAGCAAGGGAACTTAGGAAAAGAACCAAAAACCCCTTGAGGCAAGTCGGTTCTGATGAGAATAATCACTCTAGAGTGGGTTCCCTAGGACAATAGGAGCATATATTTGCTCGTGAATTGAGAGACAAATGAGGCTTTTTGGAGGTATAAAGTTGAGCAGCCTAACAAAGTGGGATACCATCTACAAATTCAAAGATCCTGATAGCCCAGGCAAAGTGACCTACCTAGATGCTTCTTCCTGAGAGAATCTTTATGGTCTCAGAGCATGGAAGACATACATACACTTGGAAGGGTGAATTTATTTTTCCCCAACCTCGATCCACTGTGTCTTATGGTCACCAAGGAGCTGGAACATCTCAAGCTCATGGGACTCAAAGAGAAAGGAGTAGAGATAGACCCGAGGTGAGCTTTGCTAACCCACTAGGAAGAGAAAGAACGAGGACATATATGGATAGGATGGATAGAGAGAGGCATAGGGACCCAAGGAATCTAAGAAATGCAGACTAATTCTCTCTGCCAAGGCCTAGAGAACACACTAGAACCTTAAGGCCTACACAATTGGTTAATTCCATGAAGAATTGCTTGGATGGCACAGGAGACCCGTATGACCATGTGGCAAAGTTTAGGCAAGTTTTGAGAGCTGAACAAGTTGAAGACTTGTTCACTCAATACAATGCTTTTGGCCTAACTCTCAAGCACACTGCATTGACTTGGTTTCAACCGCTTCACCAAGGTCAGTTCAGAAATATAGATCAACTTCTTGAAGCATTCATCACTGAGTTTTCCAAGAGTGGTATTCGGCATAACACATTCTCCCTGATATACATCTTCAAGAAAACACCTCAAGAGACAGTGAGGCTCTCAAGAAGAAGGTTTAGGCAATACCTAGAGAGATGCCCTGTTCTAGAGTTACCCACTCCAGCCGATTATTGAAGAATGTGAACCTAGCATTGATGCATTCGAGGATGCAAGTGACTCCGATCTAGAGTCAATTATAATGGACCCTCCTTTTGCATCAAATGAGGAATATTTCTACGAAGTAGAAGCTCACCCTCATAGACATGAAGAAATTATGAATGAGGTTAGATTAACCACACAAGTGACCACTAAGAACAAAGGCAAGAAGAGGAAGAAGAGAGGAGTCTTCATCACAGAATTTTCTAAGAGTGGCATATGGCACAATACTTCCTCACTAATACATAGCTTCAAGCAGACACCTCAAGAGACAGTTAGACTTGCAGGAAGAAGATTTAGGCAATACCTAGAGAGATGCCCCGTTCTTGAGTTACCCACACCAACCAAACAAGTGGCTTTATTCTTGGACGGATTGCTAAGTACCAAATTGAGATCATATGTGTACTTGAAGGACCCTAGGACCATAGAAGAGTGTGTACGCATGTGCAAAGACATTGAGGATAACCTAGGGGAGGAATTAGAGCTTTCAAAAATCTACAAAGATTCAGATAGCTCTACTAGCCTCAATTCAAATCCATCCACATCTATTGAGGAACTTGTTGAGAAAGTAGCTCAAAAGTTAGGAGTCTCAAGCAAACAAATACCAAGGTTTGCCCCAGTGAAAAGATGCTATAGTTGTGGAGGTGACCATATGGCGAATGTATGTCCCATTATGGCTCAACCCCAAGTGAACCCTAGCAGCCAATACTGCACCATAGAGCGAAGATACACTAACCACACTGCACAAGACCGTCCCTATAACAAACAAACTGTTAGACAAAATGACCCTCAACCATATCCACAATAGGGGAGATACCAGAACCAATAACCACCATAGCAGTATGGTAGGCCCCAGAAACCCTACCAAACCCAACAAAGGCCTCCGCCTGTGGTAGCGCAGCAACCCTTTGCTCCAGCCAATGTGATTCCAGTGAAGTATGCACATGCAGAAGAAAATTTGAATAGAGCCATGGTCCCAGTAACACCATTACTATCAGAAAGTGACCCAAGTGATCATAGTTTTGACTCCACTCATATTGATAGCCGCCAGGCTTACTACATGTAGTCACCTGAGCATGATGAGTCCTACTATTATGAAGACTTGATTGAACCTAGTTGGGAGCCAGAGTATGCAAATGTCATGTATGCAACCCCCAAATCTAGACCTCAACCTAGGCAGGTAAGACCCCCATTTCCTAGAGGACCATGCTACCGATGTTAGGGAGATCACCTCATTCGTGATTGCCCTATGCATGCACCTACACAACCCCAATCTATGACAATTCAAGGTTTTTGTCCCACTTGTGGGAAAGAGCATCTCTTGCTAGATTGTCCTAAGAACCCCAACAATATGCTGAAAATCACTCCTCTCAATGTTACTCGATTAGTAGTAGACTCTACAGGAAGTGTAACTTCCACTGCACCAGTGCAAGTGGTCACTAGAGATCAAACTTTGCAGCAAAACCAAGGGTTAGGCTAGGAAAAGAGTTCCGAGGTTAGTGAGACTGAGAGCATAACTAAGAAGAGGACCAGAGCTTGGAAGGATAGTCACAAGAGAATGAAATGGCAATGGGCAAAGAGGATGAGCGAACTTGAGGAAAGCTTGAGAGAAACAAAATCCAAGATAATTGAACTCACCTCTCAAACTCACTCTCACACTACTCCACCACCACCATTCCCATCTCCCTACAATCCACCACCTTCCAACCCACCTCACACAATCCCACCACCCCCTAGAGTAGGATCAGTCTTAGGAGATCCCACATCGGAGGACCTAGACATGATGCTTAAAGCATATCAGGCTAGAATCCAAGAACAGCCGAACGTAACGAATCACAAAAAATGTTACCTTAAAGCTTAACTAGAACTCGAACAAACTAAAATTTGTGCTAAGATGGTGGAATTGGCTCAAACCATGTTTGAAGCCAGTCGCCTCTTTAACTTCTCTAGTTCAGCTAAGACACAGTTGCACTTCGATGGACTGCTAGAAAGATTGGAGAGGCTAATTGCAAAATTTGAAAAGGACCCCGCCTCTCAAAGCAACGCCAAGGCAAGTGAAAGAATAAGCCTTCCTGCCCAGGAAGCTTATGTGCCTAAGTCCATAGAACCAGATGCATCTTTTTCTATGAATCGGTATTCACCAAAATTTCTACAAGAGATTCAAGAAGAGAAATGGGCTAAAGAAAGTGAAGTTCCACCTCCCATTGAACTTGTGGATGATGCACATGATCAATTCCCACAAGACATTCCTTCCATTTATGGAGAGCAAGAGAGTGCCCAATGTTATGAGAGATTAGACTTCGAGTCTAATTCCTTACAAGAACTACCCCATTTCACAGGCCCATGGGAAGCTAAGTCTACCTGTATGAGAGCACCCATGGTCATGATAAGAAATGAAGACTCAATCATCCCTAGGAATACGGAGGTAGTAAAGAACACTAAAGTGCAATGCAATCTCACTTTAGAAGAGCTACCCAAGGTTAGGCCAAAACTATGGAAACATGTAGGCAATCAAGTGTCACAAGTAGCGAAACCTCATTCCCAGGTAGGTTCTCATAGAACAGTGCCAGAAATACCTTTGGACATGATAGGTGACATGAGTGAAGGAAAAGAAGGAAACACCTATCTTCCCATTACTCATCAAGGTTACACCACCTAGGCAATTTTGGACTCAAGTGCAGGAGTCACAATTGCTACCACTTCCCTACGGAAGCGTTGGGGCAAGCTAGCACTCAAGCCAACGAGAATGAAATTGCAGATGGCCGATGGTCACATAGAGAGACCTTTAGAATTACTCGAAGGGATAAATCTCACTACATGTGGTGTAGAGTTTGAGCATACTTTTGCTATGTGTGACTTTAGCAAAAATCAAGCCTATAAGATGATTTGGGAAGACCATTTATGTGGTAGTTGCAAGTGGTACAAGATTGGGGAAGCAATTCTTTGTATTTGCAACACTTAGGCATTACAACCGGAGTCAGTCTCAAAGATTACTCTCATAGAGACATACCCCCTATTCAATGGAATCCCATCCATAGGGCTAAAGATGATACGGAGCCAGTGCATTCGATAGGATCAGGATCCTCATGGATGCATGAAGACACTCACTTGTGGATGTGTAAAGTAGCAATAGAATAAGAGAAGAGAGAAATAGCCAAAGAGGTAGGTGCGAAGGAAACTCATAGATTGATTCAAGACCCAGCCTATGCACATGTAGTATTTCCTGACAAAGAATTTGAACCTCATGGCTGGGAAGAAATTTTAGCAACAATGGATGTAGCCATCAGTGAAGAACAATGGACACCTCACTATGATGAGGATGTCTATGAAATTTCAGTCTTCACAATAGAGCCAATCATGTGTGATTTGGTCATTGAAGAATGTGAACCTAGCACTGATGCATTCGAGGACGCAAGTGACTCCGATCTAGAGTCAATCATTATGGACCCACCTTTTGCATCAGATGAGGAATATTTCTACAAAGTAGAAGCTCACCCTCAGAGACACGAAGAACTTATAAATGATGTGTGATTAACCACAGAGATAACCACTAAGAATGAAGGCAAGAAGAGGAAGAAGAGAGAAGTCACATCAGAGGAGAAAGAATCTTTGTTTGAGGTCCCTAAAAATTTTAAGAAGTATAAGATAGAAGATAGGAGAGTCATGATAAGAATGCCTAAACGTGCAGGAGAGGCCTATGATAACAAAGAAACCACCAAGAAAATTGTTGTAACCATATAAGAAGGAGAAGAAAAGTGCACATACATAGGACATGACCTGATAGAGGAAGAGGAGCATGAGTTGATAGCCTTGCTCAGAGAATACAGAGATGTATTTGCTTGGAGCTATAAGGACTTAAAAGGAGTAGACCCGGACATATGCTCACATACGATTCCCATGACCTCAGATGCCAAACCCTCTAAGCAAAAGCCATACACCTATAATGACAATTATGCGGCCAAGATCAAGGAAGAGATAGATCGGTTGGTAGAATCCAGATTCATCTATGAAATTGAGCACACCTAAGTGGGTATCCCCCATCGTAGTGGTGCCCAAGAAGAATGGGAAGTTACATGCATGCATTAACTTGAAGAAAGTTAATGCAACCACTATTAGAGACAATTATCCGCTCCCTATCACTAAACATCTATTAGAAAGAGGAGCAGGCAAGGAAGTCTATAGCTTCCTTGATGGTTTCTCTGGCTATAATCAGGTGGCCATAACTCTAGAAGATCAGCATAAGACAACCTTTGCTATGGAGTGGGACATATTTGCCTTTCGAGTAATGCCATTTGGTCTTACCAATGCGCTAGCCACCTTTCAAAGGCTGATGTGCCCCGTGTTTGAAGAATTCTTGAGGAAGAATTTGGAGGTCCATGTTGATGATCTCTGTGCTCATTCCAACATTAGACAAACACATATCCTAGAGTTGAGAGCTATCTTTGACAAATGTAGAGAATACCAGGGCTACTTGAACCCACAAAAGTGTGTTTTCATGGTCAGGAAAGGCAAGATTCTAGGACACATAGTGTCAAAAAATGGCATATCCACGGACGAGGAGAAAGTTAGAGCTATTGTAGAGCTACCTAGGCCAAAGAATGTCAAGGAAGTACAAGCCTTCATGGGGCATTCTGGCTATTATCGCCAATTCATTCATATGTATGCGATCATTGCAAAGCCACTGTACTCCCTTTTGACTAACTTTGAGTGGACAGAAGAATGTGAGAACTCTTTCAATGAGCTTAAACGACAATTATGTTCTGCATCAATCTTGACTACACCAGATTGGAACAAACCCTTTCATGTTCATGTGGATGCATCCAATTATACTATTGGGTGTGTACTTGCACAACCTACGGGTGAAGGTAATATGGACCTTCCAATAGCCTATGCTAGTAGGCAATTGAATGCGACTGAGCGGAACTATACCATGACTGAAAGAGAAGGATTAGGCATGGTATATGCTGTAAAAAAATTTAGACACTATTTGCTTGCAAATAAGTTTCGATTTTTTACTGATCATCAACCTCTACTGTACTTGGTAAACAAGCCATGCAAATAGTCCTCACAACTCCGCGGATTGACAAGTAAAGGAGGTGGTGCTTATGCTTGAGCTACACCAAATTTTGGCACCATTGCCGGGGAGAGAGCTTCGAGGACGAGTGTTGTGATGGTAACATCGTGGATTTGCGACATTGGAAGGTAAGAAATATTCATTTTCTATTATTTTTATGATTTTTTCTTCTCGTTCTTTATCATCACCATCTTCATCCATCATCATCTTCATAATTTTTTTTGTTTTTGAGTGCATTTTCACCATTTTCACATCATTTCTCTGTGTGGGAGTGCAAGAAAGAGCTAGGAAGTGCTTGGGAGTGCATGCGCTTGTGTTTTTCATGATTTTCTGCACATTTGGGACTCGGTGCAAAAATTTGAAATTCCCACCTAAAAACTCAAAAAATCATGACTTTCTCAAAAAATCACGATTCTCTAGAAGTTTCAATTTCTTCTCGCCTAAAATTTTTTGAGAAAATCGTGATTCTCTGAAAGTGAGAAAATCACGATTCTCTGAAAGTGAGAAAATCACGATTCTCTGGAATTTTGCATATTGAGAAATTTGCGATTCTCTACAAAAATTCGTGATTCTTTGGATTTAGTGCATTCAAGAAAATCATGATTCTCTGGACTTAGAGAATTTGAGAAAATCGATTCTCTGGAAGAAATTCACGATTCTCTGGAATTGGGAAAATTGAGAAAATCGTGATTCTCTAAAAAAAATTCGCGATTCTCTAGACTTGGGAAAATTGAGAAAATTGCGATTCTCTAGAAGAAATTCGTGATTCTTTGCACTTAGAGATTTGAGAAATTTGCGATTCTTTGGAAGAAATTCACGATTCTTTGGAATTTAGCATTTTTGAGAAAGTCGTGATTTCTTGGACCTAGTGCTTTTGAAAAAGTCGTGATTTCTTGGAAGAAAGTCGTAATTTCTTGGACATTGTGCTTTTGAAAAAGTCACGATTCTCTGCTTGAAATTCACGATTCTCTGCTTAAAATTCACAATTTGCTGCTCAAAATTCGCAATTCTCTGCTTGAAATTCATGATTCTCTACTTTGAAATTTGTGATTTCTTGGACTTAGAAAATTGGAGAAACTCGCAATTCTCTGCTTGAAATTCATGATTCTCTGCTTGAAATTCGCAATTTCCTGGACCTAGAGATTTGAGAAATTTGCAATTCTTTGCTTGGAAGATCTTGAGAAAGTCGTGATTCTTTGGAGTGGATTTTGAGAGAATCGCAATTCTCTGATAAAAAACCATGACTTTCTGGCTACCTAATTTGCAAAAAATCATGATTCTATGAGAGGTCCTATTTGCCCATTTTGACCCCAAAAAGTCTGATTGGACATAACTTTCTCATACAAAATCCGTTTGTTGTGATTTTGGGTTTGTTGGAAAGCTCGTTTTGAGTCCTATAAAAACATTATATGGTAAAACTAATGTATGGAGTTATAGATATACAATTTTGAAGTTAGCCCTTAGGTGGGATTAGGAAGCAAGGGGGCTCCAAAGGATTTTGAGCAATATAAAGGGGAAAGTTGAGAATTGTAGACAAGGCTTATGAACCTGAAACCTGGAAGATACTTAGGCAAGGATAGACAAAGCATCAGATCCTCTAAAGCTAGTGTCAATCACACATCTAGTTCAAGGGATCAACAACCTAGTGACTAGCCATACACACTAAGTTCAGAAACGAGTGAGCCAGAGATGTCCTACAACATGGAAAGACGAGTGGGTAGTTCGGGGATTGCATACTTAGAGATGCTAGAAGGACCATACAAAAATCAACTAGAGTACATCTGAACCAACCAATTAGGTGCTCGCATCTATGAGGACAATTTGAGAAGGTTTTTTATCCAACTAAAACCCCTGATCAACTCATCGGGTTAGAGCATCCAATAGTTAAATTTGATGGAGATGCATATATCGAGAAGGAGGGAACAATGCACATAATCACCAACCCTAATAGGATCAATGAATTTGGAGTAATGATCCCTGAAATGGAAATGGGTGATATAGAGCAACGATGTCTAGATGGAGAGCCGAGAACTTCGAGAGGCAAATCGGTCTTAACCAGAATACTCATGCCAGAATGGATTCCCCATGATAACAAAAGTGTAGAACTATTCTGGAATAGGGAGACAAATGAAGTCTTTTGTAGGATTAAAACTGATCAACCTAGCGGAGTAGGGAGCATGACGATATCTGAATTTAAAGATCTTGATACTCTTGGAAAAGTGGTCTATTTAGACAATTCATCTAACTTAAAAAGGGTATTCGTGGTAACAGAGCATGACAGAAAAGCATACACTTGGCAAGGTGAATTGATTTTCCCTCCACCAAGATCTAGTATTCACCATGGCTTCCAAGGTGTAGGATCATCCCAAGCTCATGAACACCAGAGGGATAGAGCTAGAGAGACACCAAAGGTCAGCTTCGCACACACTCTGGGTAGAGATAGATCAAGACTTGAAGGTGAAAGACCTGAAAGACAGAGACGCTGAGCACTTAGGCATCAAACAAATGAACATGAATTTCCACTACCTAGACCTCGAGAGTACCCGAGAACTCTTAGACCCTCTCAAGTGGTCAAGGCAATGAAAAACTACTTTGATGGGCCAGGAGATCCTTATGATCATGAGGCCGAGTTCAAACAAGTGTTAAGAGCTGAACAGGTTGAGGACTTGTTCACCCAGTTTGAGGCATTTGGTTTGACTCTCAAGGGTAGTGCCTTAGCTTGGTTTCAATATCTAAACAATCACAACTATCAAGAGATAGGTCAAATACTAGAAGAATTCATTGTAGAATTCTCTAAGAGTGGCATCGGGCATAACACATCATCCTTGATCCACAGCTTCAAGCATACACCCCAAGAAACAGTTCGACTTGCACGTAGACGGTTCAGACAATACTTAGAAAGATGCCCTATTCCAGAATTACCCACATCGGTCAAACAAGTGGCCTTGTTTTTAGATGGCTTACTAAGCACCAAGATAAGATCATATGTGTACTTGAAAGAGCCTAGGTCCATAGAAGAGTGTGTGCGGATGTGCATTGACATAGAAGATAACCTAGGTGAGGAATTAGAATTGTCGAAATGCTATAAGGATTTTGACAGTTCTACTAGTCATACTTTGAGAACCTCCACTGAGATATATGAGATAGCTGAGCAGGTTGCCATAAAGCTAGGAGCTCAAAATAGACAAACACCAAGGATCCCCTCACCTAGGAAATGTTATACTTGCGGAGGAGACCGCATGGCTAATGTTTGCCCAATGATGGCTCAACCCCAATGTCACTCTAGCACAATGGCAAGTACCAACGTGAGGAGATCCACCTCATAATTGTCAATCCATGGAGACATGAGGACTAGTATGAAGACTATGAGCAAGTGATGGCACAAGTGCGTTGTCGCGATGAAATCCCGCAGGGAGTGTGCATTGTTTTTTTCAAAAGTTCATTGTTTTATGACGGTTTGTGTGATGTTTTGATCTAAAGAGGGTACATTTCATGCATGATTTGACTGATTTGATTGCCTGTGTGATAAGAAACCATGTTAGAGATGTGCATTAGAACCGTGCGTGTAAATAACTGACATTAGACCCATGAAAACTTTAGGTTTGACCTTTGAAACTGACTGGAAACACGAGTTTACCCCCTGAAAACCGGACTTGAACCCTTGGAAACCCTTGGATTTTAGGTCCGAACTGTAAATAAACCCTTGAATTGGCGAGTTTAAGATAATTGTGAGCAAACGCCTAAAATTCCCATTCAAAAACCCTAGGTTGGACCCTTGGAAATGGCGGTTTCTGTAGGTCAAACCCTAAAAACCAATTAAATTGTAAACATCCAGTGTGAAATGGAAACCTTAGTCTAGGGAAAAATTAAAAGACTGCCAAAAATAGAAAGTTCATTGAGGAGGTTAGAACGTTCTAGAAGGAAGTCCTAGGGAGGGGCCTATAAATAAGTCCATACTCATTTGTTTCTTCCCCACCCTGTGGATCTCCTTGTGGATTGTTTCCTCCAGGTATGCTCCTTGTTGTTCATTTATGTTTTGCTTCTTGTTCATTCTTCCATGATGGCCGAGATGGAGGTAGTCTTTCGGTTAGTTGTGTATGTGTTGTGTGAGAATGCATCCCTTGCTCGACTTGAGGTGTAAAACTTTTCCATCCATTAGATGTGCGTCATGATGCTTCAGGAAACTTATGGTGTATGTATCTCTGCTATTGTATGTATGTTCGATTGAGTGTATATGCTGGAGGAGAGAGAAAGGACAGAGTGATAGCATGTCGCAGAGAATCCGTAGAGGAGAGAGAGAAAAAGAGTGTTGCGGGCACTATCGGCGGCAGAACCTCCGTCCAGAGAAGAGATCTCCGGAGAGTCTGAGGGCGGCGGCTACCGATGGCTATGATTGGCGCACCCAATGTCGAGAGCTCTTTTTTGGAGTTGTAGAGAGAGACAAGGGTCGTCTGGCGGCGCACAGACAGGTGGCTACATGGACAGAGAGAGAGATTCGGTAGGCGAGATAATGTCGACGATTTGGCTGCTCGAGTCTTGAGAGAGAAAGAGATGATCTTGTGGCGGAGAGAGAGAGTTAAAGAGAGACGGAGAGATTCCAATGGTGCTGTCGCAGAAATTCGCCTGTCATATGACATTTTGTCTTGGCCGTGGAATTTAGGCCCTGGTGGTGCAGCATAATTCAGTGACATGCATCAGATATGTGCAAACGGCGCTGTAGAGGATATATCAAGAGAGTGTCGGAGACGATGGCTGTTGCGCGCATCCTGATTCCTGAGAGAGAGGTGCCTTGTCAGTTAAATGTTGCAACTGGTTGAGAGGGAGAGAGTCATAGCATGATGCAGATGTATGCAGAGAGACATAGATGATGAGCATGGGTAAAAACTACCGGAAATGGAGGAGGAGATGGTGGCGCTGTTGCGCTATAGCTCCACGAAGAGAGACCTGGGCTGTCGACGGCTGCTGACGCAAAAGAAACTAGAATTCGAATGATGCTTGGCTATACAAGCGGAGTGGCTGTTACGCTCACAGAGAGCCGTATGCAGGGGCCGCGTGGCCTGGAACTTAGAGAGAGAGAAGCCGGCCGTGAAGGCGTGCCTATTGACGCAGGGAGTCAAAGAGAGAGAGGCGGCACGCAGAAACGTTCGGGAACATGAGAGAGAGAGGGAATCGGATGCCTTTCAAAATAGAGTTGACCACGAATAAACGGGACTCCTGGACACGAGAGAGAGAAACAAAATGTATCATAGCCTTCCACTTCGAGCTCGCATTTCAAGATAATATATCACATAGAGTAATAATATAGATTGAGGCAACTATTTCTATTGAAAATATGTAAAAATTATCCATAAAGTAAACTTAGTATGAGAAAATGTTGAGCAAATGTGGAAAGTAATGAATTATTTTAACATGATTTATTTATTTGTTTTTGAAATGTACTAACATGATTTCCCCCCACCCTGTGGATCTCCTTGCGGATTGTTTCCTCCAGGTTACTGCGTGATCAGAGATTATTGTGAATTTTGAAGTAAAGAGCTACAAAGTGAGGACTTGAAGAAAAGCTTGGATCGAAGAAAAGTAAAGAAAAGATTAAAATCGCAAAGACCAGAAGACAAAGATCGAGGGTGACTTCCTGCACTGTAGCGGGAGGCCTACATCATATCCAGCCGATCCGCACTGTAGCGGCGGCATTTATTTGTACTTACCTGTTCCGCAGTGTAGCGGATTTTTTGTATTGCGGACCCGCACTGTAGCGGGCATCACTGTATCGTTCAGATTTTATTGTATCATCGAGTTTGTATACACACTGACCCAATGATTTCGAGAATCAGTGCTGTATCTGATTTGTCTCTTTCTCAATGCCTACGGTCGTGTACGCACGCACATCTCGACACTTCCGAGGAGCAAGGGTCTTACGCGTACGAGGATCGCGCACGCTCCGGAGAGCACAGGTGAGGCGCCCAGCGCGCAGACGCCGCTCGCAGGACAGCGGGAACGGCGCACCAGAGCGGGGCTTGATCCAACCCCAGGTGCCGGCTTCCCGCCACGACCTCCTTCTTCCCGACACCTGAACCCGACGTGAAGCGAGGAGGTTGCCCGGTCATCCTCATCGCGTCACCTACTCCTTGAGGAAAGAGACAAGAACCTCGGCATCGGACAGAGATTTCAGGTACTAGCATTTCAAGTTATTTGAAATTTTGCATTGCTTCACTTACACTGCTGAAACAGAAAGATTGTCTTACTGCTTGAGTTTGAGCATCCACACTTTGCATTAGTTTAGTCCATACGTGTGAGCATTTTTTTTCTTGCTAAGATTAGGGATTTACTGATTTCATAGCTTAGACAGAACATTAGAAAACTTATCACAAAAAGGGGGAAAATACATTGAAATCTTGGGAATTGAAGAGAGGACAGTTCGACTAGACTTTGGCCTAGGCAAATCAGAGAGCTTAGACTGACCTTTACCTCCTGGCTCGTGACTCATCAAGCCTCTTCTCTGATCTCTACTCTGAGCTTAGAGAGATAGTTGAACCATTTACATTGGACCTTGTGCTACATTCTAGGATAGAGCAGAGAAGAGAGATGGAGGATATATTCAAGGAAATGGTAATAGAGAAACAAGGGGCCCGCGTAGTCCAAGCGGTATTGAGAGAAAAAGGAAAGTTTACAGGCTTGAATGTAACCGAGTACCTAGATGTTTTTGAGGAACAGGCACGGATTTATGGTCTACCCGAAGATGTGTTTACACATTACTTCACACGGGTAGTATCAGGATCCATTTTAGCCCCTATTACTGCACATATAGCAAAGCCTTGGGCCGAATTCAGAAAAGAATTGCATAAGCTGTTTTATTTAGAAGACCTTTCCCAACACAGTAGAGAAGGGTTCTTGCGGTGGATAAGCTCTCCGAAGCCCACTGCATCCCTCACTCAACTTTTGAATGAGTTCTTGAGAAGATATGAACAACTTCCACAGGCCGATTTAGATGCTTTGAAACCTGACCTAGTTATATCTTTCCTTAGGATCTTAAGTCTTGAAGACAGGACTGAGGTCGAAAGGAGGATTGAAGAGCCTGGGAAGAGATTTGGATTGACTGAAGATTGGGGTGTAGTGAGGAGAGAGGTAGAAGCAGTTGCCCAAATGAGGCAACGCCAAGCGATGTTATATGATAGACCTGCAGTGGTAACACCACAACCGCCTAGGGAAGCTCCACTTCCGGCAATTCCGAATGTGCCTGCAACGTCAGCTTTTGCTAATGTTGCATCCACTTCGCGATCGCCAATAGAGCTACAGGTTGAGATTCTCAGTCGACAGATAGAGAATCTTATTACGATGCAAGCGTCTATGTCAAAAGAAATGGCAAGTATTCACAATAAAGTTAATTCTATGGGATATCAGGACCCCACTCCTCCTTAGGCAAGTACGAGTTATGTAGATACATTACAGAGAGGCACTATGCCCATTCCAAATATGCAAGGCTATGTGATGCCACAGCCTGCACCTCTAGTGCAGCCTGTTGCCCAACAGATACCTACACCACCAGTGCAAACCACATTTCAAAGAAACACTGGACCTTTTGAGAGACGAGCGACTGGTGGGTTTGGAGGGGCTAAGAGATGCGTATGGTGTGATGCACAAGAGCATTTTTCATATGCCTGTGAAGAGCAGCTAGCAAAAGAGCATCAACTGGTGATAGATATCGATAAGAAGTTATGTGACTTCAGGACCCGCCTTCCTCTACCTGTGAATTGGGGAAAGGGGGGAATGAAGAAGTTTTATGCAGATTTATCTGGCAATAATGCAAGTACATCAGCTGCACGATTAGAACCTATTGAGGAGGAAGATGAAAAAGTGCCTAGATCTCGACCCCAAAGAAATTATTCCATAGAGGCTTTAGTGAGGGCTAGGGATGCCATTATGCAGAAGACTGCCTGGAAGTTTCCTGTTGAAGAATCCTCGGTCTATTCCCATATAGCCAATGTGGAGGAAAAGAGGAAAAGGGATGAGAGTCAGGAAGAGACTGAGCCTGAAAGAAGAGTGACCAGAAAGCAAAGTCAAGAGGCCGAAGAAAAAGCTAAAGAGCAAGAGAAGAAAGTTCAGTTTAAAGAGCCTATAGCTACTCAGGCAGAGGCAAAGAAGAAGGAGATAAGAGAGGGAAAGAGGCCGGCTGGGCCAACTAAGATTCAAGAACTGACTAAAAGAGAAAGAGAAAGAACCTGAACCGGTTCAAAAGAAAGATGAAGTTCAAGAAAGTATTCAAGAGGCTGACAAAGAAAAGAAGAAGAAAAAGAAGAGAACTCCAAAGGCTATATTAATTTCTGAGTTGGAAAGGAAAAATGATGCAAGAGAGATATTAAATGACATTTTACTGAAGAGCCAAGTGACCATGTCCTTGGAGCAGGTCTTCTCCATAGCGAAGCCTGAGTTCAAGGACAGTTTCATAAAGCTGGTTAAGAGAAAGAGATTTCCACTACCTGAAGATGTAGAGATGGAAGAAGCACCTGAAGATATTCAAGTGACAAATGAAGCAGTTACATTGAGTGACACATCTGATGATGATGATGATGAGGTTGCCAGGTGTCATAAAAATTCTCTAGGTCCTATCATACCTGATGATGAAATGAGGAAGACAGAAAGTGAGTTTAGCAGGACCTTTTGGGCGAGAGGAACACCTGAGATGAAGGTGAAGCTAGGAAGCAATGAGGAGTCATGTTTTGCTCTCGCCTTGATTGACTCAGGATCAGAGATAAATGTGATTTCTAAGAAGCTCTATGATAATTTTAGGTGGCCGATTGATAAAGATCATGGATGGAGGATGAGGACAGCGGATAATGGTTCAGGAGCACTGCTTGGGGCATGCGCCTTTGTGCCTGTGACCATAGGTGGGATTTCTGAGGAATTTCACTTCTTTGTCCAGGACCATTGTTCATATGAGGCTATCCTTGGGCAGCCCTTTATAGCTGAGGTAAGAATGGAGACTAAGGCCATGGACGATGGATCTGCCTATGCACGAATCCGTTCTAGATCTGGCCTCCATTCTCTGCAAGTGATGATTGTGTGTCCAAATCACTCCAGGAATAGAAAGAATATAAGAAAGAAACCTATTAATTCACATGACCATGATGAGTGTATGCCTGTTGGAGAGTATGGAGCTTCTGCTGATCAAAATTTCTGTTAGGATCCACTATTGAGCGAGACAACAATGGGAGTTGGTTTGATGTCTCGCATGACTTTGTACATAGTTTCGAAAGTTTTTCTATTTATTCATCTGCATTCAAGTTGCTATGTTTACAGAAAGAAAATGTTTCAAATAAATTCAGAAAAGTTCATGAGAGATACTATAAGGATTTAGGAATGATGTTAGCTGATGAGAAGATTGAAGATGCGATCGAGTTGGAGAGAAGTTCAACTACTCTGGAAGAGCTTGAGCAGGCATTTGAGAGAAATGAGAAATGAGAAATCATTATGCTCAGCTCTATCCAAGAGTATGAGATGATTAAGGAGTTTATGAGAGAGTATGAAGTAAATGTAAATACAAAGTATAAGACTGTGGATAAGAAAGTGAAGCCTATAGCTCAGCCATTGCCAGAAGATAGTCATGAGAAATATCTACGAGTGTCAGATGACCCTATGCTGAGACGAAGAGAGCTCATAGGGCATCATTTTACTGATGAGACTATTAAAGAGATCAAGTTTGGAGAGAAATTATTTCTGAGAAAAGAAGAGAAACAGAAATTTATCGAAGTTATTAAGAAACATGAAAAAGCATTTTCACTTTTTCCACATGAGATAGGTTGCGAGGACCCGAAACAAGTACCTCCCATGATTATCTTTACAGTGCCACATATACCATGGAATATCCGGCCTATACCAGTCCCAAAGGCTCACTTACCTGAGCTGATGAGGCTGCTGAAGGAAAAGATTTCCATGCAGATATTGGAACCCTCCTCGGCTCCATATTCGAATAGGTGGTTTACTGTGCCTAAGAAAAATGGGAAGCTTCGTTTCATTCAGGATCTGCAACCTGTGAATAAAGTCACAATTAGAAACGTAGGGACAGGACCCATAGTGGATGAGTTTGCTGAAGTGTTTGCTGGGCATTCCATCTACTCTATGGGTGATCTGTATTCAGGTTATGACCAGTTTCAGTTGGCTATGGAGAGTAGAGACATTACGACCATGAGGACTCCACTGGGCCTTGTATGCATGTGTACTTTGCCGCAGGGAGCGACGAATTCTGTGGCTCACATAATGAATGCCATGAATCTGGTTTTACGAGACTTTATACCATCTGTGACTATGCCATTCATTGATGATGTTCCGATAAAGGGATGTGAGGAAAGAGTGAAAGATGTGAGTTTAGATGCTTCAGGATGTAGAAAGTTTGTGAGAGATCATATTGCTGATTGTGAGAAGATTTTTGAGAGGTTTGAAGATGTGGGGCTAACACTTTCTTTAGAGAAATCGGTTTTTGGCGTTGATGAGGTCCTCATTGTAGGACATCTGTGTGGACATTATGGCTGCAAGCCATACCCGCAGAAAGTTGAGGCCATTAGCAGGATCTCTGAAGTGTGTCGCAATGTCAGTGAGGTGAGAAGGTTTCTAGGAGCCTGTGTATTCTATGTGATATGGATTCCTCACTTTGCTCACGTTGCGAACCCCTTATATGATCTGCTGAGAAAGAGAAAGAAGTTTGTATGGACAGAGAAACAGTCGAGAGCTATGCGTAAACTGAAGCAGCTGCTAATTGAAGCTCCGATTCTGAAGCGTGTTGACTATTCAGGTCAAAGACCTATCATTTTGACCGTTGATACCAGTCCTATTGGCATAGGCTGGGTCATAGGGCAAGATGATGATGAAGGGCAGAGATATGCAGTGCGCTTTGGTGCTAAGATCCTACATGATACCCAAAGAAAATATCCACAGATTAAGAGAGAGTTATGGGGATTGGTGACTGCTTTAAAGAGCGATAAAGAGTATTTCATTGGGGCGAATGTGATAGTTGAGACTGACTGTCTTCCATTGATTGGCATGATTGCAAATTGCTCATCTCCGGATATTGCTATGCTTAGATGGATCTCTTATATAAAGTTTATAAATCCTGCATTTGTACACATAGCTGGGAAGTCGAATACAGTCGCTGATATGCTTTCAAGAACGAAATTTGATGATGAGTCTGATGAGGATGATGAGGTAGAGAGAGATACACATATGATAAGATACGATCCATTGGTGTATGTATATGAGCAGTTCCGAGAGAATGAGTATGATGGCGAGTGGAGAGATATAGGGAGATACCTGAGTACTCTGAAACCTTCCCCAGGCTGGTCCACAAATAAGTATAGATCCATCAGGAAAAAGTCTTACAACTTTTTCTTGAAGGATGGGCTTATTTGGCGACACGCTAAAGGCAAGGTGAAGAGTCCATAGAGAGTATTAAGTTCGAGGAGTCTTCAGAGAAAAGTGATGAGAGAAATGCATGAGACCTTATGGGCAGGTCATAAAGGATTCTATGCTACGTATGAGAAGATTAGGGAAGCCTACTGGTGGCCAGGGATTTATGTCAGTGTGAGAGATTTTGAAGGCACTTGTGCTACATGCCAGGTGCATTCATCAGTTAGGCACAGAGACCCGTTACATCCGACTTACCCTCCTTGTATCCATTACAAGTGGGTAGTCGACCTTGTAACCATGCCCAAAGGGATAGATAAGATGAGATACATTGTACTTGCTAGAGAGGACTTGACCAACCATGTGGAAGGTCGAGCTCTTCGTACGAAGACTACTTATAATGTATGCAAATTCCTTTTAGAAGAAGTGATCTCGAGATTTGGATACGTTGAGAAAGTGGTTGCAGACAGGGGAGAGTTGGATGCGAGAGAGGCAAAAGAGTTTTTTGATCGCCATGGAATTCGATTGTCTCTCTATTACGTTCATCTTATTCTTTTTATCGCCTCGTCTTCTCTCGAGCTGCCGACGCCCGCACACACACAGAGTTTTGATGGATTCCTTCCGCCCGACCACGTCCGAGCTGCTCATTACTTACTTGAGTCTTATTCAAAGACTCTCCTCTTAGTCTCTCTCTCATCCCACATGATAATGAGATAATTAAGACTTCTCTCTTCTTTCTTCTACCAAATAGATATAATGTCTCTAAGGAGGCCAAGTGGCATCTATGCCACCTCACCCAAGAGGATATACATCCATAATATGACATTTCCTTCCCCTTGAAAACATTTTCGTCCTCGAAAATGTAAATGAAATGTCCATAATGGTAGAAAAAGTGCCCGGACTCCCCTGAACCCCATGTACTCTATGTACATGGTCATCTCTGTGTGTTGTTTCCCCGTATCCTTCCCCTTAAGAAGTCTCATATGAGATCATCTCAAGGATGGGAAACCGTCTGAGTGGTGCCTACTATCTCCCATATACACTTCACCTCCATACTATCACTCCCATAACATACTACATCATCCAAATGACCTAAGTCCATATGATGTATCCTCTATGGAGTAATAATATGAAAAGAAAGAGTAAAGTGCCAAACTTATAAGCTTGACCGTATCATAGTGGAGATAATAAACCATAAAATCCTCTAAAGTATAGAACAAAGTCCCATAACAAGTGACTCCAAACCCATCTAAGACTAAATGATAGATTGCCCTCATACCACTCTAGGTCTTCCTAACCTTGAGTGTAATCACAATTAGTAGTTTTGTCTAAACTACCTTGTGAACTATGCAAATCCATCATCTAACTCACGGTAGTAAAATGTAATCTCTACATTTCACCAACCGAGAAGTCTGTGGTTTGTCATCCTTTACCATTGGACTACGTTCTATTGGAAGAGCATCTATTGGCACTAGTGCAAACTTTAATATTTCTCTTCCCTGTAGTTTGCCATATGAATGCAAAAGCATTCCCTTTTGAGATTCAGATAATACCTAAGTACCCATCCTCCTAACTGATGTTTACTCATCATACTCATGATGTAACTCCAACTAAGAGTTTGGTACCATAATAGGTTAGATATATCTCTATCTCCTATAGACCCTAAAGAGAAGAGTCATAACTCTACTCCCAGTCTAACTAATGTCAATAACTAGATCATCTCATCTAGTTAAAGACCATCACTGGAAATAAACATAACTACTTCTCTCTAGAGTCTCCATGTGAGACTCAATCTAACCATCATGATTAACTGATCTCCCTCTTGTCTTTAATAGAAGAGTGCCACTCCTATCTAGACACTCTAAATGAGAAAGTGAAACTCTCTCCATGTCTATCTCTGTAATCTCTTCCAAGGAAAAGAACTCTAGCAGTGGAAACTATTCCACTTTCCCTTTCCCTTTGAAAGAGATTCTGTTGAATCCATTTTCTCTACTCATCCATAGGTGAGAACATGCACATAATTTCTCCATACTTTTCCTTCAAAACTAGTGGAGAAAGAGACTCCCATGTGAAGGAAAACTACATTGAAAAGTAGAGTAAATGAATTCCGTCTGAAATAAAGACTAAGAGATGTTTTTCAAACACCTCTTCTCTATAAAGGAAAACATACTGTATTCTTCTCCTATGAAGAAATCATGCTTTCCTTTCCTTCTTTCTCTCTCAAAGAGTAGGAGCTAAAGTGAGACCACTGAACTAAAGTGAGATTTCTCATGGATCTCTTAGCTGATCCCCACTTTCTCCTTTCCTTAAAAGAGAAACTGATGAATTTATTTAGTCCTCTCTTCCATAACTAATACATAATCCCTCATTACACATATTCCTATTAAGATGGAGAACAAATCTCCCCTAAATAATGAAGGTGTATGTAGTGAAGAGTGGAGAAAATAAATTCCTAATAAGGGTCAAAGCCCTCTAGTAAAATGGTTAGCAATGATGTGACCTGATACCGTAAACACAAATGTATCCATAATAAAGAACTATCTCTGCCAACCATACTCTGTGTATGGATCTATACGATCCAACCAAACAGATGGAATTATCCTTCCTGAAAGACTGAAAAATGAGTATGTGATACCAATGGTGATAAAATCACCTATCACATTCTCTACTGGAAGAATAAATCTTTCCTTTACTGTGAAGGATAATTCTCAATCCTAGTAGGAGATGTCTACTAAGAGCTCTCCTCTGATCTAGTGAGACATGATGCCATGAATGATGAGTCCTTTTCTCCCTGGCCATAGAAGAAGAGTGCTCAAAGGGAAGTCGTTTCCACCGTCCCATACCAGTGAAAACTTCTTCCAATTCATAGTATCATACCTACACTAAACCAAATATATATATTCCATGTAAAGGAATATGTAGGTGGACTCCAACGAATCCCATATCCTATAATCATGTCAGTGGACTCAAATGAGTCCCATGTCCTCGAACTAGTTAGTTTGGTTCTAGTCAACAATGTGACAATGGATATCCCTTTTGTTCCAAACCAACTTGTTCCTAGGTACCAAGACTAAGTCTAAGTACCTCTCTGTAGATCCCGATATACATGTATATGTATTGGGTACCCCAACTGTTCCTGACTAAGGGATCTATGCTCTATACCGTAGAGCTAGTGCCATGCCTATGGCCTTCCTAACCATCACTCGAATCACATAAGCATCCGTCGATGCTATCTCATGAAACCCATCTTTATGATCCCATCCATTTGGTTTCCTTAGTAGTGTAGCAAAAATGCTTCACTACTTGGTCAAGTGATGTGCATGAGTGAAACTAGTCACTCTTTGGGTATTCATCATGATACCCCATAGTCTCCTAATTCTACTGTGATACTCTTGTGAAGATAAATAAATCTTCACTACCTTGGAGATTATCAAAATTGCATCTCCCGTGCCTGAATGCAACTTCCTAAACTTATAGGATTGCTTGTGCACATTACTAATGGTGAAGGTGTAGCTTCTTCCGTTAGCAATCCTATAGTCTAAATCCAAAAGGATTATGCGTAGGGATCCTGTTACTACTGAAGTTGCCTTATATATAGTACTCTGATGGTCCTAAGTCCATCAAATACATGCTTATAAGCATGCCTAAAACTTATTGATGTTTGCAGAAAGGCATGTTACCATGCCATAACCTTCTTGCCTAAAGGCAAGGGCGTATATAACGCCATGCGGTAAGAAAAATTTCGACAGCATTTCCCCAGGAAATGGAATCCCAAAAAAAATTAAACCATAGCTCAGTGGCACTCAGGCCACCCAAAAACATAGGGCTTGACAGGCCCATGGCATGCACGCCATAAACTTATATATGGATTCCATGACCTGCAAAAACACAAAAGTATTTGCTAGCAACCATTCCCGGTGTTGCATAGCCATATGGTTTCTGTAATCTTCTTTCCTGCAAACAATCAAAAAGTATACTTCCTGCATGTTGATCCATACTTTTAAGAGCTTAAACAATGATCAACACTTGATGTATGCAATCCCATTCATGCATGTAGATACAGAACATGCCGTAACATAAATAGAATGCCAGAAAGCATAAAATATACGTCCCTGAGTAGTCTGATTTTGGAATTGCATGCATCCAATCGCTCTTGACAAGCTTCGAGACCTCTGCACCTTCCTCCTCAGGTCCTAACATACACTTTGAAGTGTCCGAAAATATCGGAGCACTCCTCAAAACATAAAGCATGGTCAGGTGATTACAAAAATAATGCAAATTTAGCCCAAAAATGCATTAGTAATCCTTCTTTAGACCTGCAAAAACCACTTTAGGACCTGCAAATTTTCATAAACTGAAATATAAAGCATGTGCAAATAGGTCGAAGTGAAATTACTCAAATTGCCTTCCCGGTTTGAAAGATATGGCTCCCGGAAGGTAGTCGCCCAAAACTATTCAGACTTTGCAGACCTGTTCAGACCTGCAAAAATTTTTACTTTCCAAAATTTCTTTTCATAAAATGAAAGTAGACCTTGTGCTCTTCGAAACGAGCCATAGCACGTCCAATTTGGAGTTTCCTAGCCCAAGAAATGGCCATTCCAAGTGGGACATGTCAACCTAGTGGACTGTTGGAGGGGCTGGAAAAAGTGTAAAAATGTGATTTTTGGGGTGCCCAAAAGCATTCTTCCATCATGCAAATCCTAAAATTCTCTCCATAACCTCAGAGAGTGGTATATGAAGATGCTTGAGCCATTTTTTTACCTTTCCAAATCCTCCCTTCATGCATGCTTATTTGCTCCCCAAAAGAGGCCTAAATCAAGATTTTGCTTTTATGCAAAAACTTAAATGGGAGCTCTTAGCAAGCTTTTAATCCACTCTAAATGTGGATTTCTCTTGGATTATATACAATAATCCATGGGAAGCCACAAATGATTTTTATTCCCACTCCCAAAAGTGGAGTTTGGCAAAACTTAACTTCTGAAACTTTTTTCAAAAAGTGCGGGAAGGGTGTCTTTGAGGGACTAAAATCCCTCCTTAACTTATCATTTTAATGAATCTAATGATTCGCCTAAGAAGTCCATGCACCATACTCTCAGTATACATATCTTTCCCTATCCATCCATAGGTATCGCACCTATTTTTCCCTCTTCCAAAAAGGGAATTTCTCAGATTTAGGTGCTGAAATTTTATCAAACTGTGATGGAAGGGAGTTTTGTGGAGCTTCAAACTCCCATCAAACTGAGGTATCTTTTGGATTTCTTGATCTTGCAAGGAAGTCAATATGCTAGACTATAGGTGTGCATGGTTTTTTCCATAAATCTATGATAAATCCCTCTTCTTTTTCCCTTCCCAAAATGGCTATTTATCCAAAATAGCTCCTGAAATTTATGTAAAAATCATAAAAAATACGCTACTTTGGAAGTTCCTAAAGCTTACCCTTTCTTGTATTTTGAGGGAATCCTTGACTCTAGGTGAGAGTATATATCTCATACTCTCCATACATATGATTTCCCTCCAAAAACTCGGCCCTCCTAATGCTTCATTATCATTCTCAAAAATGAAAATTTCTTACAGGAATGCAAAAATACCCAAACCTGGAACTTGAAGCCATAACTCCTTGTTGCCAAAACCTCAAGAAAGGACGCAATGATCCCATTTCCTTTGCATATGAATACTTTTCCCAACTCCTTTGGATCCATCTATCCTTCCTCCTCGGTGCTACCTTCACCACTAACTTTCATAGAAGTGGAGGATTTTTTCCTTCTCTCTTGGTTAGAAAAGTGAGGTGCATCCTCGTTGGTTTTGTTGGCTAGCTCTAATGCATTAGATGCTATAGAGGGGAATCAAATATCTTGTGTCATCCTCCACATATTCAAGAACCCTTCATGTTGATGGTAGACTCCATCGTATATTTGAAGTCACCAAGGTCCCAAATGGCGTCGTTGTGTAGAAAGCTTCTCAGCTTTTTCTCGTTGTGCATAGGTCCATCGATACAGCAGTACGCCCGTGAGCGGGGGTTTGGCCCTTCCACGTGAATCTATAATCGCCCGGGTTCAAATCCTTGAGCTTTCATGCAATTTTGCTTCTACTTTGCTGTGTCAATATAGAGATATGAAGCGCTGCCGCCATGACTATCATAAGGTAGTTAGATAAAGAGAAACGTCCCTCAGACTTGTACGCACGCACAACAGGACTCTCTGATATCGATGAAGCCAAGTGGGCAGCGTGGGTAGCTCGATTTCCTCTCAATGAGGCCACCCAAGTTCGAATCCCCACTCCAGCAGCGCGAAAACGGCCAGAAAACGAAAGCTCTGATACCAGTATTACATTCATCTTATTCTTTTTATCGCCTCGTCTTCTCTCGAGCTGCCGACGCCCGCACACACACAGAGTTTTGATGGATTCCTTCCGCCCGACCACGTCCGAGCTGCTCATTACTTACTTGAGTCTTATTCAAAGACTCTCCTCTTAGTCTCTCTCTCATCCCACATGATAATGAGATAATTAAGACTTCTCTCTTCTTTCTTCTACCAAATAGATATAATGTCTCTAAGGAGGCCAAGTGGCATCTATGCCACCTCACCCAAGAGGATATACATCCATAATATGACACTCTCACCACTGCCTATAACCCAGAGGCAAATGGAAAGATCGAGAGAGGTCATCCTTCAATTGTGAAGGCGATCTCTAAGGCTTGCAGCGATGACATCAAGCAATGGCCTAGATTTCTTCCATTCGCATTATGGGCTGATAGGATGACTTACACTCGGTCCACAAGATTCATGCCTGCTGAATTGATGTATTGTCAGAAGCCAGTCTTCCCCATCCAGACTCAAATAGTGACATGGTTGACGCTCCCATGGAATGATGGTATGACGAGAGAAGAGTTATTATCATTAAGAATAAAGCAGTTAGAACAAGGAAATGAAAAGTTGAAAGAAGCAGTCCAAAAGTTAAAGGAGTCAAGGTTAAAGAATAAGATCTATTTTGACAAAACCCATCGACTGAGACCACGTAGGATTGAGATAGATGATTGGAGTACATTTGATACTCAATACGATGCTAGGAAGAAATTGACCAAACGATGGTTTGGGCCGTATGTGGTGACGTCTGTATTTGAAAATGGTACGTATGCACTTCGTGAGTTAGACACTACTCCTTTGAGATCTTTAATTGCAGGAAAGAGGATAAAATTATTCAAGAAAAGAAATGAAGCGGATTATGAGATTGAGCAAGAACTTTTGGAGGGAACTGATGACACTGAGGCTGATGCTGATGAAGAATGATAGACCATGAAGACAAAGAAAAGGTGGATCAAAATGAAGAAAAATGACCAAGTGAAACGTTTCTGATTTGAGATTTGTTTTCTTTCTGATAGAAGCATATGCATTGCATTGATGTGTGTGATAAAGATATGTATGAATTTATGAAAATCGTGTAGAATGAAGATACCAAATATCTATTATGGGTTTGCACGAAGCATGAGCAACTAGGAATTATATGAATAGGATCAGTTAGTGGACTAGAGACTTTTGAGAGTCAAAGCTTGGGAATGTGATGACATGCTTAGACCGAGTGCATGTATATGCTGATTGATTTGAACACTTAGTGAGTGGGAAACTTTGGATCCTAGTATTTATTTCTTGCGAGATCTTACCTCCATATGGATCATGATTTATAAAGAAACATTCATACTCATGCCAGCTTATATGTGCGTGTATGTTGTTGGTGCGCTACGATGGGCTAGTAGGCGGGTGGAACCACCTTGGTCGGGTGATCAAGGCCACGAGCCGTAGCTGGTTTCGTCGTAGGCCTGACCTATCTGTTGTCATGCGCCTGTATGGGTCGGTAGGCGGGTGGACTCACTCTGATCGGGTGGTCAGAGCCACGAGCTGACGTCGATTTCATGCAGGGCTGACGTTGTGTATGTCGTGCGCTATGTCGGGTCGGCAGACAGGTGGAACAAACTTGGCCGGGCGGACAAGTCCATGAGTCGCACCCGATTTTGACATAGGCCGATTTGTGAAAAATAAAAGATAAAAAGAAATGCTGAGCTGAGATGAAAAGGAAATGAAAAAGAAAAAGAAAAAGAAAGAAAGATCTAATGGAGAGCTAGACAAGTAGGAAATAAATAGTGGGAATCAAGGTATATTCTATAAACTGAGTTAGTAAGAACATATGTATATGCTAGTGCTTAGAATGAGCAGTTTGATCTGAACCAGTTGAACGAACAAAAGATCTAGAAAGCCGACGATTTATTCATGTGATTACTTGTCAGATTGCAGACGCAGAAACATAATATGATGTTTGTGAAGCTTGAATCTACCTAATTTTCTAAAATTCATACTAATCTTTATAAAAATTGCATGTACCGCATGAGATCACGCTTTAAATTTTGAAAGGAAAAAGATAAAAAGTAAAAAGAGTTTTCAAAAGAACCCTGATGCGCTTCTGACGGATCTTGCACGTTGGCCCATCGGGACGATGTGCAGGTTTAGCGGGGGCGAATGTCGGGATGAAATCCTGTAGGTAGTGTGCATTGTTTTTTTCAAAAGTTCATTGTTTTATGAAGGTTTGTGTGATGTTTTGATCTAAAGAGGGTACATTTCATGCATGATTTGACTGATTTGATTGCCTGTGTGATAAGAAACCATGTTAGAGATGTGCATTAGAACCGTGCGTGTAAATAACTGACATTAGACCCATGAAAACTTTAGGTTTGACCCTTGAAACTGACTGGAAACACGAGTTTACCCCCTGAAAACCGGACTTGAACCCTTGGAAACCCTTGGAGTTTAGGTCCGAACTGTAAATAAACCCTTGAATTGGCGAGTTTAAGATAATTGTGAGCAAACGCCTAAAATTCCCATTCAAAAACCCTAGGTTGGACCCTTGGAAATGGCGGTTTCTGTAGGTCAAACCCTAAAAACCAATTAAATTGTAAACATCCAGTGTGAAATGGAAACCTTAGTCTAGGGAAAAATTAAAAGACTGCCAAAAATAGAAAGTTCATTGAGGAGGTTAGAACGTTCTAGAAGGAAGTCCTAGGGAGGGGCCTATAAATAAGTCCATACTCATTTGTTTCTTCCCCACCCTGTGGATCTCCTTGTGGATTGTTTCCTCTAGGTATGCTCCTTGTTGTTCATTTATGTTTTGCTTCTTGTTCATTCTTCCATGATGGCCGAGATGGAGGTAGTCTTTCGGTTAGTTGTGTATGTGTTCTGTGAGAATGCATCCCTTGCTCGACTTGAGGTGTAAAACTTTTCCATCCATTAGATGTGCGTCATGATGCTTCAGGAAACTTATGGTGTATGTATCTCTGCTATCGTATGTATGTTCGATTGAGTGTATATGCTGGAGGAGAGAGAAAGGACAGAGTGATAGCATGTCGCAGAGAATCCGTAGAGGAGAGAGAGAAAAAGAGTGTTGCGGGCACTGTCGGTGGCAGAACCTCCGTCCAGAGAAGAGATCTCCAGAGAGTCTGAGGGCGGCGGCTACCGATGGCTATGATTGTCGAGAGCTCTTTTCTGGAGTTGTAGAGAGAGACAAGGGTCGTCTGGCGGCGCAGAGACATGCGGCTACGTTGACAGAGAGAGAGAGATTCGGTAGGCGAGATAATGTCGGCGAAATGACTGCTCGAGTCTTGAGAGAGAAAGAGATGATCTTGTGGCGGAGAGAGAGAGTTAAAGAGAGACGGAGAGATTCCAGTGGTGCTGTCGTAGAAATTCGCCTGTCATATGAAATTTTGTCTTGGCCGTGGAATTTAGGCCCTGGTGGTGCAGCATAATTCAGTGACATGCGGCAGATATGCGCAAACGGCGCTGTAGAGGATATATCAAGAGAGTGTCGGAGATGATGGCTGTTGCGCGCATCTTGATTCCTCAGAGAGAGGTGCCTTGTCAGTTAAATATTGCAACTGGTTGAGAGGGAGAGAGTCATAGCATGATGCAGATGTATGCAGAGAGACATAGATGATGAGCATGGAGGAGGAGATGGTGGCGCTGTTGCGCTATAGCTCCACGAAGAGAGACCTGGGCTGTCGACGGCTGCTGACGCAAAAGAAACTAGAATTCGAATGATGCTTGGCTATACAAGCGGAGTGGCTGTTACGCTCACAGAGAGCCGTATGCAGGGGCCGCGTGGCCTGGAACTTAGAGAGAGAGAAGCCGGCCGTGAAGGCGTGCCTATTGAAGCAGGGAGTCAAAGAGAGAGAGGCGGCACGCAGAAACGTTCGGGAACATGAGAGAGAGAGGGAATCGGATGCCTTTCAAAATAGAGTTGACCACGAATAAACGTGACTCCTGGACACGAGAGAGAGAAACAAAATGTATCATAGCCTTCCACTTCGAGCTCGCATTTCAAGATAATATATCACATAGAGTAATAATATAGATTGAGGCAACTATTTCTATTGAAAATATGTAAAAATTATCCATAAAGTAAACTTAGTATGACAAAATGTTGAGCAAATGTGGAAAGTAATGAATTATTTTAACAGGATTTATTTATTTGTTTTTGAAATGTACTAACATGATTTCCCCCCACCCTGTGGATCTCCTTGTGGATTGTTTCCTCCAGGTTACTGCGTGATCAGAGATTATTGTGAATTTTGAAGTAAAGAGCTACAAAGTGAGGACTTGAAGAAAAGCTTGGATCGAAGAAAAGTAAAGAAAAGATTAAAATCGCAAAGACCAGAAGACAAAGATCGAGGGTGACTTCCTGCACTGTAGCGGGAGGCCTACATCATATCCATCCGATCCGCACTGTAGCGGCGGCATTTATTTGTACTTACCTGTTCCGCAATGTAGCGGATTTTTTGTATCGCGGACCCGCACTGTAGCGGGCATCACTGTATCGTTCAGATTTTATTGTATCATCGAGTTTGTATACACACCGACCCAGCGATTTTGAGAATCAGTGCTGTATCTGATTTGTCTCTTTCTCAACGCCTACGGTCGTGTACGCACGCACATCTCGACACTTCAGAGGAGCAAGGGTCTTACGCGTACGAGGATCGTGCACGCTCCGGAGAGCACAGGCGAGGCGCCCAGCGTGCAGACGCCGCTCGCAGGATAGCGGGAACGGCGCACCAGAGCGGGGCCTGATCCAACCCCAGGCGCCGGCTTCCCGCCACGACCTCCTTCTTCCCGACAGCGTGAGTGAGAAGCACACTAGCATGCACACACATACACACACATGCACACATGGCAAGAACCAAGAGGGGAACAAAGGAGTAGCTTCCATTACAAAAGAGTTCTCATACAAACCTCAAATCTACAACAAGCTAACCTCAAAAATGAGCTCTCTAGGTCATTTTATAGTTTTTGACTAGCTTTGGTCCTGTCTAGACCTAGTGTCTAGCCTAGTTAAAAATTAGGTTCCTAGGCTATTTTGGAGGCTCGAATGAGCTCTGAAAATTATGAAAGTTGGTACATAAATACTACTAATACTCCTCAAGCTCGAGGACTCCTTGACTTGCACAAAATGGAGTATGAATAACAAAAAATGGTATTTACAATGGTGAGAAGTGACTAAAATCACTAGTTGGGAAATATTGCATCATGAAAAATTATAGAGCCTATTTGCTGGATGTGCATTGACTGCTTTGCCTACTTGGTCCTTCTCTGTGCTCTGACTCCTTTTGTTGGCTTCCTTGTCTTGTAAGTCCTTGAGTGCCCTGATTGCTACCAACACATCCCCTCTCTCGTGTCTGTCATCCCTAACAGACTCTTGTTGCTTAGAGTGTTGGATGTAATATTCCACAACGTGAGTGGCAAGCTGACGTTCTTGAATGCATAGACCTCGAGCCAAATCGCTCATGAGCTGATCCCAATCAATTGGACCTGGAATGTTTGGATGTGGCACACGTAGCTGATCGGCGTGAATGGCTTGCTCAACCGCGAAGAGATGTAGCAAATGTGTTGGTCTAGGAATGAAAATCTCCGAATGATATTCCCAGAATCCTATAGCTTCAAAGGTTTGCTTAAAACACACAGGTAAATACTTTATTCGTGCATGCCAGGCAAAGATTATGTTCATCGAGGGGGTCTGGCTCTTGTCGTATACTAAATCTTTGTTTCCTTCAAAAAATCCGGGGGCAGAGATGTATGGAGCGTGGACCTTTCGAAAGGTTTTAAAGACGATTGTCATAATCTCGAATATCTTCATACACATCTGTGCTTCGATATCTGGCACATTCTTTAAGAGTGTAGACTAGTGTCATATGGTGGCTATCATATACGCTACAGTTGTCGGCCCACGAGGTGGAGCAAAATATGGATAGTTGATCTTGGCAGAGCATCCCTTGTTGTTGCGTACTTTGATTGCAAACGCTTGCCATGATCAACGACAAACCACTGGACAATAGCATGGATTATACTTGATATGTAGTGGCATGGTGGCCCATGTGCTCATCATCTTGGGATAATCTATTAATAGTTGTTCTCGCCAAGTAGGTTGGAAGATGGAGCCTACACGTGCATCTGGAGGTAAGTCACCAGCCTCAAACTGCATTGCAAAGGTGGGTTCTTTTCCTATATGCCTTTTAATTTCTGCATTATAATCATGTAATAAGACAAAGCAGAGTATGTATTGTGGCTCTGATGTTGTTATTAATCGCTCATGGGATAGGTGCTAAAAGTAAGAAGATTTGAGAATAGTCTCTTCCAGATTGATGAGGGATTGAATCTACACTGCAACACAATCGTCATGGGTCTGTCCTACTCGCTCGACCCTCTCAAGCCAATCAGGAACTTCAATTTTGAATGTGTCTCGGCCTTCCTCGGTAACTCGCTAGTCGAGAACTGGTATTAACTCCGGCTAACTGCTTCTTTAGATTGGCACATTCTGATTCTAACCTTGCAAAGGACTCCAAAAAATTGGCATGTTCCTCAAGCAATATTCTGATATCTTCATGGGGAACAGCATGGTACTTAGTTGGGCTAATTTTTGCACCTGAGTTTCCTTCCATAGTGGCTTCAAGGTTATCCTAGTTTTGTTGTTGAAGGCGCTTGTTTTCTTCTAATGCCGCGGTCATGTGTTTGCAGAGAAGTCCTAAATTCTGACGTAAGTTGGCATTTACAAGAATTTGTGCATTGAGCACATTTTCAAGGTCCTTGACTGCTTGATCATCTGTGTTTGAAAGCTTGGACTCCATTTCACTATGAGCTTATTGCAAAGTGGTATGTTCGGCTAGTAGGGTTTAGTGTTCAGCCTCCAAGATGTTGACCCTAGCCTGCAGTCGCTGAGACTCTGCTTGGAAGGCAACATTGCACTCTTCCAGTTGGTTGTATGCTTGTTGCAGTTGTTGTGCACACTAAATTACTGTATTAAACATATGATTTAAACTATGAGGTGTAGGGGGAATGATGTGTAATGCAAATGGAAGGGGATTGGGAATGGAAGTTGTGTATGTGGTGTCTACCAATGATGTGGTGAGTGGGGAGGTTGGTGGTAGGGGAGTGGGGGAGGGTAGAAGAGTGGGGGGAGGGGGCGGTGCCATGGAGGGTGAAATGTCCATAGGGTCAGACAATGTGGTGTGTGTAGGGGCTTCATGGAAATGGGTACGATAGGTGAAGTGAGTGTGGTGTCTGTGTAGATTGATGTCGTTGCGAGCATCTGTGGACTGTGCATTTGAGAAACTGGAGTGCGAATGTACTGTTCCATGAAAGATAGGTATTGGGGTGGGGCGGTTGGGGCAAGTGAGGTGTAGGGAGCGGATGGAAAGTATGGGTCATGGGATAGGGGTACGTGCAAAGGGGGATAAGCTGGAATACCAAGGATACCCTCTGTAGGTCGAGGGTGTCCAACAATACTAGGGATTATGGGGTAGCCAATGATGGGTTTGGGGGACAAAAATGGTGAAGTGTACATGGGATTGGTGATGGAGGAGAAGAGAGTGTTCTGTGAGGTTGGCTCACAGAATGAGAAGGATGTGGATGAGGTTGGGGTGTAGGTGATGGTAGTTGTTACGACTGTGATTTGGTCAGTGGTGGGAGGCAGTGGTGGTGGAGAAGGGGGGAATGGGGGCTGTGTGGGTGAGATGGGTGATGTTTGTACAAAAGTTTCAGCAATGAGGTCAATGGTGGTGGGGGTAGTTGTGGTTTCAATGGCTATTTCTGGTTCTATGAAGGGTATTCTTATATTCTTGTCTGCACGTGGTAATGTGTGGACTCTACGTTTGTCATACCTGATGGACTGGCGGATTGCTGTGTGGATAGCTTTCGGGACTCCTTAGGATTCTGACAGTAATTTTGGTCCACCCCCTCTTCTGCTAACATTTCTTCAATCAAGGCTTGGCTTGATGCAAGGGAGAGTCTGTGCCTTTCTTGCACTACTTTGATCGTATCATATAGACTTTGTAGTTGGGCAGTGTATGCGGGCACACCTATAGGTTCTGGCACTTCTTGTTGCTCATCTTGATGCCTTTGGTCTTGCTCCTCCTCGTCCTCGTCAGACTCTTCATCTTCCTCATCCTCTTTATCGCTTTCTTCCTCCTCATCAATTGTGGTAATAGGTATTTGGGAGGTTGTTGCTTGCAATTGAACATCCCCTCTTGTTGTTCCTCTTCTAACTCCAGATTTACTTCTCTTAACATCTGTTCGAAGTCTTCATTCATGAGTTCCTCCAAGGGTGCTCCATCGGGAAATTCGAGATCGGTGAGGATGGGGGGAAATAACAAATTAGGGCCATCAATGTTGCGTCTTGGAAGTCGTAGTGTGAATGGTTGAACCCTTTTGGGTGGTGGAGTAACATCGGGTGTTAGGGTGGCTCCGCGGGGTTGAGCACAAGGTACTTGCACGGTTCCACTTATCCTCTTGGAGGGTGGACCAGTTGATGTTCACCCTTTGAATTGCTACACTCTAGTCCACATGAGGTCTCTCTAAATGGGAATATCATATGCGAAGCATCTATAAATAATCCTTGTCAATGCAGAACTGCCATATAAGACTGATTTGCATGGCCGTGGCCACCTCTTGTATGCCAGGTGAATTTGATCGATAATCTAATGAAGCAAGTTGATTGTTAAGTTTTGGGTCTCTGCAAGGTATAGACTGAACCACATCTTTTTGGGTGGCATGGTAAAGCTGTCTTGGGTGGGGAATGCAAAGTGTTGCATACACATTCTTAGGTGGACAGTGATATTAGGTGTCATAGCTACCATATCCTTGAGTTTAGTAACTTTCCAATTCTTCATGTTGTCTAGTACAAGGGTTTCCTTAACTGTAGGTATATGCATTCTGCACATGTCCAAGGCCTCTCGTACTAAGTTGTTGGTTAACCTAAACCTCTTCATCTCATTTCCTCTCTTCAGAGAGGGGAGTACAAAAGTGCTTGAACCTTTGGGATGTTTGCTCAGAGTTAGAGTATTGATGAGGTAGTAGCATCTCATAAAATCTGGCTTTGGAAGTCGAGCACCAAAATATATGTCCAGACTTGCTTTTCTCCATACAGGGCATAGTGCTTTTGCATTTTGTAGCTTCTCAAATTTGCATGTAAAGAAATGATATTTTCCCCACTTGCCATTGAATTCTAGCTCTGCCTCCCAGAGGAATGATCCTTCTTTCAAAGGTCCTGCAACATCACAAAACCAGTGGGAAGCTTTTCCGACAGGCATGGTATGTCCCGCTGGGGGGTCCTATATAGGTATATTGCAATTCCTCTAGTCTTTCAGTTGTTTCTGGCATGATGGGTAAGTTATCTAATTCAACCACTTGTTAACTTGTTCCTGCTTGGGAGCTGGTTCCTACTACATCAGACATGTTATGACTATCTGCTAAAAAAAGGAAGTCACATTAGCATTGTGTCAGAAACATGATGGTGTAGCTCAGTGATGAGTAGCACCTCCTTTAATGTCAATCCGGGAAGACGTGAGGATGGTATGAAGACCTCGAGCAAGTGAAGGCACAAGTGCGTGAGTGAGAAGCACACTAACATGCACACACATACACACACACGCGCACACAAGGTAAGACAAAGAGTGAGAATCAATGGAGTTCTTAGATTACTTTCCAAAAGCTCTTACAAGTTCATTTCAATTACAATCTAGCCCCCAAAAAATGAGCCCTCTAGCTCTTTTTATAGTTTTTGACTAGGTTTTGGCCCTGTCCAGACCTAGTGTCCGGCCTAGTTAAAAATTAGGTTCCAGGGCTTATTTGAAGGCTCAAACGGAATCTAAAAATTACGAAATTTAATATGTAGGTACTCCTAAAGCTCCCCAAGCTCAAGGACTCCTTGGCTTGTACAAAATGGAGCTACAAAAATGTGAAATGATATTTACGATGATTATTAGTGATAAAAATCACTGTTGTTGTAGGGATTTCTTCTAATGATCTGCCATACATATCTTCGAGCTCCCTAATTGCTCTTCCTCCCTGCGTGTCCATCTCTTTGATATGCATTAGTGTCTTGAAAAAATATTGGCCTACTTGCCGGATCGTCGTTGACTGCCTTGTCTGCTTGTGCTTTCTCTTCTCTCGGACTCTCTTCTTGTGCTTCCTTGTCTTGTCAGTCCTTCAGCTCCAACACCCCCCCCCTCTCTCGCGTCTGTCGTCCCTGACAGACCCTTGTTGTGTGGGTTTTTGGATGTAGTACTCAACAACATCTTGAGCCAAGTGATGCTCTGCAATGCGCAACCCTTTGGCCAAATCCGTAAGTAAGGAGTCCCAATCTACCGGCCCTGGAACCTCTGGATGTGGTATACGTAGCTTTTCGGAATGGAGAGCTTGTTCCACGGCAAACAACTGCAAAAGATGGGATGGTCTGGGAATGAATATCTCGGAGTGATATTCCCAGAATCCCGTGACAAACATCTCTTCAAACGTTTGTTTGAAGCAGGCGTTCCATGCATACACAACATTAATCGATGGGGTTGTGCTCATGTCGTATACAAGGTCTTGGTTACCTTCATTAAATCCTAGTGCAAAGAGATGCGGTTCCTTGACATTTTTGAAGGTCCTGAAGGTGACCAACATGAGTTCGAAAATCTTCAGGCACATCTGAGTCATGATATCAGGTACATTCTTGAACCGAACCCCCCAATGTCGAATCGTCGAAATCATATATCCAATAGTAGGTGGGCCCTTAGGGGGTGCGAAGTACACATAATTGAGCCACTTCTCACATCCTTTAATCATCAACACTGTTTGTGTGTACTCCGGCCATGATCTCCTTCAGAATACAGGGCAATAACATGGGTTATATTTGATGTACAAGGGCATGTTGTTCCATGTTCTTACCATTTCCGGGTAGGTTTCAAGCAGCCTAATTCTCCAAGTCGGTTGGCAAATATTTCCCTGCTTGGCACTTTCTGGGATGTCGTCAGGTGCAAACTGTGTGGCAGAGGTTGGTTCCCTTGAGGTGTGGTGCTTTATCTCCGCATTATAATCTGCCATTAAGACGCAAAAAGGAACATACAGGTCGTCCGATGGGCCGATCCACCTATGATGTGAGAGATTCTTAAAATAATCGGATTTTATTACAACCTCCTCCAATTGTGACATCAATGCGATTTGGACTGCCACCCTGTCATCATGTGTCGTGGCTACTTTCTCTAATTTTTGCATCCATTCAGGTGCCTCAATTTCAATTGTGTCCATGCCCTGTTCGGTTCGCTTGCCCCCGGGTGTTGGCATCGGGACATAGGGATCCTCGAATGTTTCTTCTACTTCAATTGGCACAAGATCGTCAGGCTCGGGCTCTACCAGAGGGGAGGGCAGACGCTCGTATTGCATGACCTTGCTACGTAATTCCTCAAGTTCTGCCCGGAGTTTAGTGACCTCTTCAGATGTATCTTCTGTGGTTGTGATCTTGCTTGGTGATGCCTGTTGGGTGGCCAACTGCCTTAGTAAATCATCTCTCTCTTTTTCTAAAGCGGCATGGGCTTCCATTAGATCTGCATGAGTTTCTAACACCACTTTCATATTCTCAGAGGGAATTGCCTTGAATCGCTCTGGGTCAATCTCCTGTGGGAAACCCTCCATGGTCGCCTCCAAATTTTCTTCGTTCTGTTTCTGTAATCGTTTATTCTCCTCTAGCGCTGTAGACATATGCTTGTGTAGGAGGCCCAAGTTCCGTCGAAGCTTAAGGTTTTCCGTGATCTGAGAATGTAGCAGCTCTTCCATGTGTCGTCGTTCTTCATCATCTGCTTGGGGTGGGTTGGCTACTAATTGTGCATATTGTTCCTGTAATGTCACATGCTGCTGTTGTAGTAGCTGCTTCTGCTCTTCAAGATCCATACATCGTGCTTGGAGATCTGCGTGGCTTTGTATGTTGGTTGTCAAGGTGTTGGTAGTGTTGCTGAAGTTGGGACATGCATTGATACATATTATTAAATACATTATTAAGAGGAATGGTGGGAGAAATGGTGTTGAATGCAGAGGGGAAGGGAAAGGGAAAGGGAATTGTGGATGCAGTACTGGAGAAGGGTGAGGGGGGAGGTGGGGGAATGGGAGATGGTGGGTAAATGGGGGGTGGGAGAGGTGCAGAGGTGGGTGATACCTCCATGAATTCAAAAGTGGAGGCCGTGATGGGAGTGACTGTGAACATGGGGATTGTGGTTGCGGTGAGAGTCGTGAACGTGTATAGAGGTGTGTGTAATTGTGAACTCCCAGGAAGTGTGATCGGAGTAGTGGGGTTTACCGTGGCTGTGGTTAGACTTATGGTTTCGGCGGAAATAGAGTATGTGGGTTGACTGATGGTTTGTGCATCGGTGTGTGTAGTGGGCTCGGAGGTGGTGACAGTAGAGGTTACAGTTGTAGAGGGAGGTGAATGGGGCGGATGTGGGGGAGAAGGTGGCAAGGGAGGTGATGGAGGTGCACTCGATGTGTGGGCTTCCTCGGTGTCGTGAACAGTGTGTGCTGTGCCAGTGGTGGTGGGGGTGCCTTGTGGTCCTGATCCTAATACATTCATTTGTTTCCCCGTTCGTGGGGGGCGTCTGCCATATCTTTTCTCTGTCCTTCGTGATTGCACTAGTGCAGTATGCACCGTTTCAGGTACTCCCAAAGCGTCCGATATCATTTCCAAGGTGGCACGGTATTGCTCGTCCACACCTTCCTCCTCCAGAATCTGGTTCATGAGGGCTTTACCTGCAACTAATGATAGTCTGTGTTGCTCTTGAACTCGGTTCATTGTATCGTAGAGCTTCTTTAATGCGTTAGTATAGGCTGGGGCACCTTCCAGTACTTGTAGGGCTTCTTGATCACACTCTTGTTCTTCTGCTTCTGATTGTCCACCTTGTGCCTCCTCATGTGCTTCTTCTTCATCGTCCACATTGACTACGTCCGGTTGGCTGGGCTGGGCTTGGTCTGGGGCAGTTTGCTGTCCACCAGCTTGCTCTTCCGCGACTTCTGCGTTAACTGCTTCTATGATTCTGGCCACCTCTTCATCGGTCAGGTCTTCTAGTGTGAATCCGTGAGGAAACTCGAGATCCGTTGGTATTGGTGGGAACACCAGATTGGGTCCGTCGGTGCTGTGTCGTGGCAGTCTGATAGTGAAGGGTTGCACCCTCCTAGGGAGTCGTGGCGTTGTTTCAGGTGTCAACTCAGCGCGGCCTTGTGCACAGGGCATGTGCATAGCTCCTCTCATTTTCTTGGATGGTGGTCCTGCAGCTGATAACCTTCGTTGAAACTCCTGTACGCGGTTCCAGATGAGTGCCCTTTGCACTGGCACGTCATACGCCAAACATCGATAGACAATCCTTGTGAGGGCACAGCAACCATACAACACAGACCTTTGCTTCTTGTACCATCTTTGATGAGCCAGGTGAATTTGGTCAATAATCCAATGAGGCATATTGACTGTCAAATCAAAAGCATCCGCCAAATAGAGACTAAACCATATTTTCTTAGGAGGCATTGTGAACCTTTCTTGTGCTGGAAACGCGAAATGCTGCATGACCATTCGCAAGTGAATGGCAATCGTAGGCGTCATTGCCACCATGTCTTTTAACTTCGTTAGATTCCTGTTCTTCATATTATCGGGGACCATAGTCTCTTTTTCCGTAGGGATGTGCATACCTTTCATGTCAAGGGCTTCTCTTACTAAGTTGATGGTCAGGCGGAATCGCTTCAGCTCATTGCCCCTTGTCAGCGATGGAAGTACAAAGGAACTATATCCCTTTTTATCTTTGCTTGGAGTGAGAGTGCTAATCAAGTATGAACACCTTAGGAAGTCTGGCTTTGGTAGTTGGAACTTGAAGTAATCATAAAGCCCAGCCTTCTTCCATATCGGCTTCAGTCCTTCGTTATTTTGCAGCTTTTCAAACTCCCTTGTAAAGAAGTGGTACCTGCCCCAACGTCCGTTGAATTCTATCTCGGACTCCCACATGTATGTGCCTTCACCCAGGGGGCCTGCAACATCACTGAACCAGTGTGAGGTTTTGCCCACAGGCATTGTGTGACCCTGTGGAGGATTCTGAATTGGTATGGCATGTAATGCTCTTAGTGCCGCTGGCCGCTCCTTCAATTCCTCCTCCACGGGAAGACTTTCTATGTCCACGATGTGGGGGCTGGTGCCTGCCTGGGAGCTTGGTCCTGCCGTATCTGCCATGTTCCTTTTGCCTTTTGATTCTGAGAGAATATAGAAACATGTGTTAACGATGTAAAGGACAATATAGAACTGTTCGTGTCCCCATTACAACATTAACATGAGGTTCGGGAGAGGTTAGGGGGTTAGTAAGTGCTCGGTGCTTGTGTGTGTAGTTAGGAATTGGTGGACCTAAGAGCTAAGTGAAATGACGTTGTGTGATAGTGATGTGGTTAGTAGGTAGTCATGGATTTACAAATGGGGTCTGGGGGTTTGTTACAAGTCTTAGGCTGCCAAATGCAGTGGATGGGTTTTGCTCTTGGTTTCGTAGAGACACTAGAGAGCATTATAGGGGAATCGGTTTGAACATGAGGCCTTTTAGGGACCCAGTTACAAGTGATTCTGTTCGTGCTCATGGGCCTTGGTGTGATGTCGGCTGTGCGAGTGAATGGATCATGCTGTATAGGGTGTGGTCTTGGGGTAGCTATTTGAGCCCGCAAACAAGTCGTAGGCACCCAAATTTGTCTTGATTGTGGGCTAGCCTTCATCGACTTCTTGGGTACCCAAATAGATTTCACTTTCTCAACAGAGGTTTTAAGAGTCCTCTTATTAGTATCAAGTCGTTGATTACTAATAGGAAGTTGAGACCGTTGTTGCGACTTGGTTACGGTCGGCAGCTCGTCTTTTCGCACCCACATTTGTTTCATCAGCTGAGTTGTTCTGCTGCGCGCGTTCTTCCGTGATTGATCTGCCCTTAGTTGCTGCCTCCTTCTGGCCTTTGGAAAAGAAGAGAGTTCCATTGTGGTTTCGACTCCTTTTTTGAGATCTTCATTCTTCTGCATCACATAGCCTTGGACAAGAACAGCATGGTCAACTTCATGTGTACCCCTGGAGGGACCAGGAGTGTGTGCCTTTCCTAGTTCCTTGAGTGCTCCATTGTCTAACTCTACTGTAATTCGACTATGATTGACTCCTACCTGAAGAAGTCCACTTCTTATGTTTAGGTTGACTGCATGATCATAGATCCAGTCCTGACCCAAGACAAGAGGCTCAGTGAGGTCCTCATCTTGACACACTAGTACTTTGACTGTCATTGCCTCGTAATGAATATAGATGGGAAGTTCCACCTCGCCCATGCAAGGGGTTTCCACACCTCCCAATCCTATGAGATAAGCTTCTATAGGATTGACCTTTAATTTCAATTCTTGACAGTAAGAGAGTCTCACCGCACTAGTGGCTGCACCTGAGTCAATCAGTGCGCGCACGGACTGTGCACTAGTTCCTTGTCCTACCTCTATGGTCACAAACGGTCTTCGATCAATTATTCTATGGGAACTGATTCCTGCGACTTCACACATTGCCATATGATATCCTTGGTCTGCATAGTCATTTGTTCTAGGCTGATCTCTACCTTGTCTTTGCAACTTCATCCTTCTGATGCGTTCTAAAGCTTCTGCTTGGGCTTCTTCTCGAATTCACTGTTCTTCTTCTTTACGTTTCTTAGCAGTATTAAGGCGACTTAGCATCTCTTCTGTGAGAGGTTCCTGATACAACTTGACTCTGCATCCGCTAATGTAACTTGGGAGAACGTCACCCTCTAATGTGGCTAGCTGCACTGCTCCACTCGTGGAGATCCTATTTATGATCATAGGTCCATAGCCACGCTTCTCTAATTTTCTTGCATGTTGTTTCAAAGTGTATACTAGTACTAGGTCTCCTGCCTTCAAGCCTTTATCCTTAACGTGGGCATCAAAGTATGCTTTCTGCCTCTTCTTAGCTGCGTAAATTCCTGCTGCAGCTCTGAGTCTCGTTTCACCTAGTCGTTCAAGGTCAAAGATTCTAGATGAGAGTTCATGACCTGTCCACTCGTGCTCTTGTGCTACCTTCAATGTAGGTATCAAGAAGTCCAATGGTAGCACTGCATTTTGACCAAACACCATCTGAAAGGGGGTGGCTTGGAGTACCGTTTTATAGGCGACTCGGTATGCCCAAACGGCATGATGTAGCTGTTTGTCCCAATCAGAACGTTTATTATTCACTAATTTCGTCAGTACGTTGCATAAGATCTTATTGGTGCTCTCAGCCTGGCCATTTGCTTGAGGGTGATAGGGGGCAGACTTCTTATGAACTACCAAGAATTCTTGGAGCAGATTTTCAATTACTTCATTCAAGAAGTGAGTGCCTCTATCACTTACTAACTCTATAGGTAGCCCGTATCTTGTGAATACATTCTCAAACAAGAATTTAGCAGTCGTCGGAGCATCGTTCTTCGTCGTGGCTTTCACCTCTACCCACTTTGTTAGATAGTCTGTCGCAACAATGATATATTCAGCATGGGAACCCTTAGCTGGGGGATTAATAGGACCTACGAAGTCTATTCCCCACTTAGAGAATGCACGTCCACCCATCATAGGTTTCAGTGGCATCTCATCTTTACGTATAGGATACTGAGTTCTCTGACAGACATCACATCGTTTCACATAGGTATGTGCATCCATGTGAAGGGTAGGCCACCAGAAGCCTGCAAATAGGATCGCTTTGATCACCCGATCAGGTCCGAAGTGTCCTCCTGCTACACCTTGGTGAGCAGTTTCCAAGATCTTAAGATATTCACTCTCATGGACACATAGTCTCAAGTAACCATCTTTACCACGCTTGTATAGATTATCGCCAATGAGTGAGTAATCCTGGGCTTCTTGTTCTAAACTCCTCTTTCTAACTAGGGTCATGTCTGGAGGGAATGTTTTCGTCCTCAGGAAGGTGTAGCTCAATGATGAGTAGCACCTCCTTTAATGTCAATCCGGGAAGACGTGAGGATGGTATGAAGACCTCGAGCAAGTGGCGGCACAAGTGCGTGAGTGAGAAGCACACAAGCATGCACACACATACACACACACGCGCACACACGGCAAGACAAGGAGAGAGAATCAATGGAGTTCTTTAGATTACTTTCAAAAGCTCTTACAAGTTCGTTTCAATTACAATCTAACCCCAAAAATGAGCTCTCTAGCTCCTTTTATAGTTTTTGACTAGCTTTTGGCCCTGTCCAAACCTAGTGTCCGGCCTAGTTAAAAATTAGGTTCCAGGGCTTATTTGGGGGCTCAAACGAGATCTAAAAATTATGAAAATCGGTACGCAACTACTTCTAAGGCTCCTCAAGCTCAAGGACTCCTTGGCTTGCACAAAATGGAGCTACAAAAATGTGAAATGAGATTTACAATGATTATTAGTGATAAAAATCACTGTTGTTGTAGGGATTTCTTCTAGTGATCTGCCATACATATCTTCAAGCTCCCTGCTTGCTCTTCTTCCCTGCATGTCCATCTCTCTGATTTGCATTAATGTCTTGAAAAAATATTGGCCTACTTGCCAGATCTTCTTTGACTGCCCTGTTTGCTCGTGCTGTCCCTTCGTTCTGACTCCCTTCTTTGACTTTCACGTCTTGTAGTTCCTGATGTACCAAGGCTACTGCCAACACCCCCCCCACTCTCGCGTCTGTCGCCCCTGACAGACCCTTGTCTAGCTGCTTTTTGTACGTAGTATTGTACAACATCGGCGGCGAGGTGGTGTTCTTCTAACCTGAGTCCCCTTGCTAGATCTGTCAGCAATGCATCCCAATTGACTGGCCCTGGGACATCTGGATGTGGCACCCGTAACTGCTCTGAGTGAATGGTTCGCTCCACAGCAAATAAATGGAGGAGATGTGAGGGTCTGGGTACAAATATTTCTGAGTGGTATTCCCAGAACCCTGTTATGAACATCTCTTCGAATGTTTGTTTAAAGCAGGCTGGGAGGTATTTTATTCTGGCGTGCCAAGCGTATATCACCTCTATGGAAGGAGTGGTGCTCATGTCATAAACTAAATCTTGGTTTCCTGTAAGGAATCCGACGCCTGAGAAGTGTGGGTCCTTGATATTCTTGAATGTCCTGAATGTAATAAGCATTAACTCAAAAATTTTCATGCACATCTGGGCCATTACATCAGGGGTATTCTTTAATCGGATGCTCCAGTGCCGTATAGTGGAGATCATGTAATTGACGGTGGGAGGCCCTTGAGGGGGTGCTAGATAGACATAGTTTAACCATTTGGCGCATCCCTTGATATTCTTGACTGCAATGGTAAACTCTGGCCATGTACGTCTGCGGAGTACAGGAACATAACAAGGGTTATATTTAATAAAAAGAGGCATATTCGTCTAGGTGCGAACCATCTCCGGATAGGTTTCGAGGAGTCGGATCCTCCAAGTGGGTTGATGAATGGATCCTTTTTTAGCGCTCTCTGGGATGTCATCTGGCCCAAATTGTGTAGCAAACGTTGGAGGTTTACCACATCTATGTTGGATTTCTGCATTGTAGTCCGCCAGAAGTATACAATATGGCACGTATTGATCATCATTGGTTCCGATCCATCTATGGTGGGACATGCTGCGGAAGTATTCTGATTTAATAATAGTGTCCTCTATCTTTGCCATAGATTGGATTTGAACTGCCACTCGATCTTTGTGAGTTGATGCCGTTTTCTCTAGTGTTTGGAGCCACTCAGGTACTTCGATTTCTAGCGTATCCATTCCTTCTGCGGTTTGCTCACCACCTGGCATTGGCATAGGAACGTAAGGTTCCTCATACGTCTCATCTACCTCGATGGGTACCAAATCCTCGGGTTCAGGTTCGACCACTGGAGAGGGTTGCCTTTCATGTGTGAGTAATCTTGCCTGTAATTCGGCCACCTGCTCTTTCAATGCCATGACTTCTTCTGAAGTCGTGGTCGTTTCTGTGACTTCGGGTGCTGTCTGTTGCTCTTGGAGTTGATTGCGCAGCGCATCACGTTCCCTTTCCAAGTCATCATGAGCTTCTAATAGATCTGCATAGCTGTCCAAGATGGTCTTCATTGTTTCTGAGGGCACAGCTTTAAACTGCTCTGGATCAATTTCGTGTGGAGAGCCTTCCATCGCTGCTTCTAGATTTGCTTCATTTTGCTGCTGCAGCCTCTTGTTTTCTTCTAGGGCGGCCGCCATGTGTTTTCTGAGAAGTGCCAGGTTACGCCGGACTTTGAGATTATCGGCTTGGTATACCTCGAGCAGAGCTTCTAGTTGTTTGGCACCTGATTCTGTCGATGGTTGGGGTGCTGCCAGTAATGTTTGGTGAGCCTGCTCAAGCGTCGCGTAGCGTTGATTCAGTTCTGCATTTTCTGTTTGTAGAATGTGAAATTGTGTTTGTAAGTTCTGGTGGTGCGTTTCCAGTTGCTGATACCGGTTGTCCAGAGCTTTGTACTCATGTTGGAGCTGGTATACACATTGGTTTAATGCAAAAAATATGTTATTTACATTAAATAATGTTGGGAAAGGTGAAGATGCAGGGGGAATGGGGGCGGGAATGGGAGAGGTGAATGCTGTGGATGTAAGTGGAGATGTGGGTGGAGGGGGTATGGGTGATGAAGGTGGCATGGGGGGAGGGAGCGGTGCTGTGGCTGGTGATGTTTCCATCGTGTCAACTGTTTGAGTGACTGTGTAGATGGGAATCGTTGGTGGAGTGGATGTGACATCGGTGAACAGGGTGGTGAAGGTGGGCATGGTGACTCCCCCGAATTGGATTCCCGGGGAGAGTGGGATGCCCATGACAACGGTAGTGGTAGTGGATGTGGTAGTGTCAGTGTCCTGTGGTGGAGTGAATTGTGTAGTGTGGGGTGGGGATGGGGGTGACAACGGTGCTTCCTGATATTCTTCTGCTTGCGCTGCCTCGCCTGGTGCTGATGTATTGATGTGAATTTGCTTCCCGGACCTCCTGGGACGAACGGGAACTCTTTTTTCAAACCTGTGGATGTAGGCCATTGCCTCATGAATGGCTTCGTCCAGTCCTACAGCGTCGGCATGAAGGTTCATGGACTCAATGAACAACTCGTCCACACCTTCCTCCGCTAGCAAGTCGTTCATGAGTCTTTTGCCCTGTTCTAGAGACATCTTATGCTGTTCCTGAACCAGTCGCATGGTTCGATATAGTCTCTTGATTTGTGCAGAATATGCTGGGGCACTTGCTAACTCGGAGAGTTCGTCATATTCTTGATGTTGTTCTTCGTCGGCTTCTTCTTCGTCTCCTCCTGCCTCTTGGTCATCTACATCGACTTCTACAGTTTGTGGTTGGGTGGGGGCCGATGTTGTTTGGGGTCGCGGTTCCTGAGCTCGCGCTGCTTCGGCTTCGAGGTTAGAGTCATAGATTAATCTGGCAATCTCTTCATCCGTGAGGTCCTCAAGAGTAAATCCCTGCGGAAATTCCAAATCGGATGGAATGGGTGGAAACACCAGATTAGGCCCCTCCGTGCTTGGTCGTGGTAACCGGATTGTGAATGGCCTAACTCGTCGTGTCTGGGGAGGGGTGACTTCTGGTGTAGCGGTAGCTCCCCTTGGTTGGGCACAGGGTAGTTGGACTCCCCCCCTCATCTTCTTTGATGGGGGACCTGCTACTGATAGTCTTCTTTGGAATTCTTGGACTCGGGACCATACGAGTGCCCGCTGAACAGGCACATCATAAGCTAAGCATCTGTAGATTATTCTGGTCAAAGCACAACACCCGTGGAGCACGTTCTTCTGTTTCTTGTTCCACCTTTGATGTGCTAGGTGGATCTGGTCTATGATCCAGTGTGGCACATTGATGGGCAGGCTTTCGGTTTCTGCTAGATATAAACTGAACCATATTTTTTTCGGGGGCATTGTGAATCGTTCTTGGGCGGGAAACGCAAAGTGTTGCATGATGGTTCGCAGGTGAAGCGCAATGGTAGGTGTCATGGCTACCATATCCTTCAACTTATTCAAATCCTTATGCTTCATTCGACCTGGGACCATGGTTTCCTTTTCTGTGGGGATGTGCATGCCATACATAGCCAACGCTTCTCTTACCAGATTGAGGGTCAACTTGAATCTTTTGAGCTCATTACCCGGCAGCAGTGATGGCAACACAAAGGTGCTGTCGCCGCCCTTGACTCTGCTTGGCGTGATTGTACTGATCAGATATGAACATCGTAAAAAATCCGGCTTTGGTATGTGGGTCCTGAAATAACTTTCCACACCTGCTTTGACCCAAACTGATCTCATGACTTCAGCATTTTGGTAGCTTTCAAATTCGCGTGTGAAAAAGTGGTATCGACCCCATTTGCCATTGAACTCCAATTCTGCTTCCCAGAAGTAGGTTCCATCGCCCAGTGGTCCAGCAACATCACTGAACCAATGCGCATGCTTACCTACTTGAGAAGTGTGTCCTTGAGGAGGATCCTGGATGGGGAGCACATGCACTTCTTGAAGCTCTTGCGGTCTTGCAGTGAGACGTGGCTCAAGGAGAAGTGTTTCTATGTCCACGATTTGGGGGCCAGATCCGGCTTGAGAGCTGGTACCGGCTTCTGCCATGGCCCTGTTTGCGGATTGGTTCTGTGAGAATATAGAACCAAGTGTTAACATTGTAATGGACAAAATAAATCCGTTGTTGTCCCCGTTACAACATTAACATAAGGTAGAGGGTGAGTTAGTGGTTAGTAAGTGTATGAAGACAGTGTGTGTAGTTAGTGATTGTGTTGTCCTAGGAAACTATTGCAGTTAGTAAGTGGGTTATGAATTTACACATTGGGGTCGGGGGGTTTATTACAGGCCCTAGGCTGCCAAATGCAGTGAATGGGCTTTGCCTTCGGTTTCGGAGAGTCTCTACAGAGCCTTCTCGGTGTCGTGGTTTGCAGATGAGGCCTTTTTGGGACCCATTTACAATTGATTACATGTACGCTCTTGGGTTTTGGTGTGTACATGAGTGTCGAGAACGAGTGAAATCTGGCAGTATGCGTCGCTGCGTTATGCTGTTTAAGTTGTGGCCTCAGCGTAGCTACTTGTGCCATCAAGCAAGCCTTAGGCACCCAAATTTGTCTTGATTGTGGGCTTGCCTTCATCGACTTCTTGGGTACCCAAATAGATTTAACTTTAGCAGAAGAATTTCTGAAAGACTTCTTATTAGCGTTGCGTGGTTGGTCACTAATAAGAGGCTTTGCCCCTGTAGTTGACGGTGGTGCAACGGGTCGTTCGCCTTTCCGCACCCATACCTGGTCTATTTTCTGGGCTGTTCTGCTACGCAGGTACTTTTGATCTCTGACATAGGTTGTACCCTGCTTCTTCTGCCTTTGATCCACCTTGGGTGGCTGCCTCCTTCTAGCCTTTGGAAAAGAAGGGAGTTCCGTTGCATTCTTGACTCCTTTTTTGCAAATATCATTCTTCTGCAACACATAGTTTTGGACAAGAACAGCATGGTCATCTTCATGTGTACCCCTGGAAGGACCAGGAGTCTGTGCCTTTTCTAGTTCCTTGAGTGCTCCATTGTCTAATTCTACTGTAACTCGACTATGATTGACCCAAACCTGGAGAAGTCCACTTCTTAGGTTTAGATTGACTGCTTGGTCATAGATCCAATCCTGACCCAAGACGAGAGGTTCAGTGAGATCCTCATCTTGACACACTAGTGCTTTAACATTCATTGCCTCCTCGTGAATGTAGAGGGGAAGTTCCACCTCACCCATGCAAGGGGTTTCCACTCCTCCCAATCCTATGAGGTATGCTTCCACAGGATGGACAGTTAACTGTAACTCTTGACAGTAAGACAACTTAACAGCGTTAGTGGCAGCACCTGAGTCAATCAAGGCTCTTACAATCCTTGCACTTTTTCCTTGTCCTATATCTAGGGTTACGAAAGGACGTCGATCAGTTATCCTAGGTGAGCTGGTTCCTGCGACTTCACACATTGCCACATGATATCCTTGATCTGCATAGTCATTTGTCCTAGGCTGCTCTCTACCTTGCCTACGTAATTTCATTCTTCTAATGCGTTCTAAAGCTTCTGCTTGAGCTTCTTCTCGCACTCGCTTTTCTTCCTCTTTGCGTTTCTTAGCAGTATTGAGTCGGCTAAGCATTTTGTTGGCAGTAGCCTTGGTACATCAGGATCTACAAGACGTGAAAGTCAAAGAAGGGAGTCAGAGCGAAGGGACAGCACAAGCAAACAGGGCAGTCAAAGAAGATCTGGCAAGTAGGCCAATAATTTTTCAAGACATTAACGCAACTCAGAGAGATGGACATGCAGGGAAGAAGAGCAAATAGGGAGCTTGAAGATATGTATGGCAGATCACTAGAAGAAATCCCTACAAAAACAGTGATTTTTATCACTAAAATTCATTGTAAATCTCATTTCACATTTTTGTAGCTCCATTTTGTGCAAGCCAAGGAGTCCTTGAGCTTGAGGAGCCTTAGAAGTAGTTGCGTACCAATTTTCATAATTTTTAGATCTCGTTTGAGCCCCCAAATAAGCCCTGGAACCTAATTTTTAACTAGGCCGGACACTAGGTCTGGACAGGGCCAAAAGCTAGTCAAAAACTATAAAAGGAGCTAGAGAGCTCATTTTTGAGGTTAGATTGTAATTGAAACGAACTTGTAAGAGCATGTTGAAAGTAATCTAAAAAGCTCCATTGATTCTCACTCTTTGTCTTGCCTAGTGTGCGCGTGTGTGTGTATGTGTGTGCATGCTAGTGTGCTTCTCACTCACGCACTTGTGCCGCCACTTGCTCGAGGTCTTCATACCATCCTCACGTCTTCCCGGATTGACATTAAAGGAGGTGCTACTCATCATTGAGCTACACCAAATTTTGGCGCCGTTGCCGGGGATCGAGCTTTGAGGACGAGCGTGTGATGGTAAGACGTAGAGTTGACGCGTTGGATTTGTAGGTATTTTCTTCACTCTCATCGATTTTCTTTTACTTTCTTCACCATCTTCATCACCATCATCATCATCACCATCTCCCACGTCCACCTCCATCATCGCGAAAATTTCAGTTTTTTGACTATATCCCCATCTCCACCTCATTTCCCTCATTTCACTTGTGAGAGAGAGCGAGAGAGCGAATTTGCATGTGCTGTTTTTTGCATGTTTTGTGAGCTTTCTGCAGGTACAGGCCGCATCATCATCCCCAGCACCCTGCGCAGGTACGGAAATCTGTGTAACTGTCTGTGCGTCGCCGAGCTCTGTCAATCGCGACCGACAGAAAAATTGCTCTAATTGCTAAACAAAGTGCATATCCATGACCTACAGGCTAAGGGCTTCCCAAAAATGTGTTTAGTTTTTTGAAATTCCACAGATTTCTGTCAATCGCGATCGACACGTCAATCGCGATCGACAAACCACGACGGACAGATCTGTCAATCGCGATCGACACGTCAATCGCGACCGACAGCCCACGACGGCTCTGTCAATCGCGACCGACAGAGTCAACGACCGATTGACCACGACCGACTGACTACACGCGTGACACGTGTCAATCGCGATCGAGCCATCAATCGCGATCGACTCATCAATCGCGACCGACACGGTCAACGACGGTTTGACCACGACGGACAGCCCACGACGGCTCTGTCAATCGCGATCGACACGGTCAACGACCGTTTGACCACGATCGACAGACCCTCGCGACCGACCTGTCAATCGCGATCGACTCATCAATCGCGACCGACAGAGTCAACGACGCTTTGACCACGATTGATTGACTTTTCGGCCACGTGTCAATCGCGACTGACCAGTCAATCGCGACTGACAGCCACGACGGACCTGTCAATCGCGATCGACACGTCGATCGCGACTGACCTGTCAATCGCGACCGACAGACTGTGCGAACGCGTTAGAAGGGCAATTTAGGTCAAATTTTTAAGGCAAAGTGATTGGTCTAAATTTTGATTAAGTGTGGGACAAACTCTAGGGTGTAGTATTGCATTGTTAGGCCGTGCCACAAGCTACTCGGGTATTCCTGTTGACTGTTAGCTGGTATTGAATCCTGATTTAACCCCCTAAACCCTGAACGGCCCTAACTTTTTCATACGAAATCCAATTTTTGAGCTCTTGGGCTTGTCGGAAAGCTCGTGGCATATACTACACGCCCTCAACTGTTTTTTATAAAGATAATGCATTGATTTTCAGAGAGGGTAAATTGAAGTTGACCATACCCAGGGGGATCAAAGCCAGGGGTCTTTAGAATTATTTTCCTAAAAGTCACAATGCAAATGTGTGTTTGTGTCACATGAATGAAAGTGGTTGGTTCTGTCCTTTGAAGGTAAGCATTGAGCTAACCGTGGATCTTTTATAGGTCCATTGAGAGCAACTGAGAGCGTACAAAGCAAGACTTCTTTGCGAGCTTGAGAACCGGGTTCTTGAGCACCATAAAGCAAGGGATCAACAAGTAAGGTTGGATTATTCTCAACTCCCTCTGTCATTTCCTAGCTCAAGCTAAGAACGAGTAGAGATAGGAGTAAGTCAGGGCAACGATAGGCAGTTATCAAGTTGAAGACTATTAAGGAACTCAAGTTCAAGCTAAAAACTTAGTTACTGTACTGTCGACAACCTAAAGGAAAAGAACCTAACGTGGAACGATCAACTTGAAATTACGAAGAACACTCAAGTACTCCGACGACGTGATATCAGACAAGACCATAAACACAATAATTCACTAAAAAGAATCAAGTGACTGGTACCAATTGATTGGCAACGAGGTTGTACTCTGGGCAAAAAATTGGGATAATCGGTTAAGCATATGAACCTTCGATCAGGACGACACCTAGCCAGGGAGAGACAAAGCCTTAGGTCTTCAGAGGCTAGTGTCAATCATACTGCAAGGTCTTGGGCCCAGCAGTTGAGCCACCACTCATACTACCCTAGCTCTGAGACTAGTGAGTCAGAAATGTCTCAAGGCATGGATAGACCTACGGGAAGTTCAGGAGTGCCTTATTTGTACAGGGTAGAAGGCCCTTACAAAACACAGCTGGAATACCTTAGGACCAACCGACTAGGTGCTAGCATCTATGAGGACGGCCTAGGAAGATCCGTGGTCCAGATTAAAAACCCTGACCAATCCATAGGACTAGAACACCCAGCTGTCAAGTTTGAAAATGGTGCATACCTAGACAAAGAAGGAACTATATATGTAGTCACTAGCCACCCTGATAGGACAGATGACTTCGGGAATGTGATCTCAGAAGCGGAGTTAGGTGACCTACATTCCTTCTCAGAGAGCGCATGAGCCTGCTCGGAAGAGTAATAGAATAAGTAATCCTCTACAAGAAGCTTGTGCTCCAGCCATTTGCGAGAACGAGGAGAGAGTCAACAATAGAATCAGTCCTCCTTCACAGGTTGCTTATGCGCCCAATTCTACGGAGCCAGACACTTCTTCTTCTATGAATCGGTTTGCACCAGACTTCCTACGAGAGATTCAAGAAGATAAATGGGATAACGAAAGTGAGGTCGCCCCTCCTTTTGAACTTGTGGACGATGCCCACGACCAATTCCCACAAGACATCCCATCCATTTACGGGGAATATGAGAGTACTCAGTCTCACGAGAGATTGGACTTTGAGTCTAATTCCATACAAGAGCTACCCCACTTCACAGGCCCATGGGAAGCAAAGTCCACATGTATGAGAACACCTACAGTCATGGTAAGGAATGACGACTCAGTCATACCAAGGAACACGGAGGCAGTAACGAACACCAAGATGCAATGCGATTGCACTTTGGAAGAACTGCCTGAGAATAGACTAAACGCGCGGAATTGTGCAGCCAGTCGAGTAACTGAAATTGCAAAACCTCATTCCCGGGTAGGATCCCATAGGACAGTGCCAGAAATTCCTTTGGATAAGATAGGAGATATGTGTGAAGGTGAAGAAGGGAACACCTATCTTCCCATTACCTACCAGGACTACACCACTAAGGCAATTTTGGACTCAGGTGCAGGAGTTGCAATTGCCACTACTTCCCTTTGGAAGCGTTGGGGCAAGCCGGCACTCAGGCCAACGAGGATGAAATTGCAGATGGCCGATGGTCACATAGAGAGACCCCTAGGATTGCTAGAGGGAATAACTCTCACCACTTGTGGTGTCGAGTTTGAACATACCTTTGCCATATGTGACTTCAGCAAAAATCATGCCTATGAGATGATTTTGGGAAGACCATTCATGCGACAGTTGCAAGTGGTACAGGATTGGGGGACCAATTCTTTGTACCTGCAGCACTTAGGTGTTACAACCAAAGTCAATCTCAAGGATTATTCTCATAGAGATGTCCCTCCTATCCAATGGAATCCCATCCATAGAGCCAAAGATGATACAGAATCGGTGCATTCCATAGGGTCTGGATCCTCATGGATGCATGAAGATACTCACTTATGGATGTGCAAGGTAGCAGTAGAAGAAGAGAAGAGAGAAAAGGCCAGAGAAATAGGTGCAAACGAAACCCATAGACCCATTCAAGACCCAGCCTATGCACCTGTAGTGTTTCCAGACGAGGAATTTGAACCCCATGGCTGGGCAGAGATTTTAGCAACAATGGACGTAGCCATCAATGAAGAACAATGGACACCTCACTGTGATGAGGATGGCTATGATATTTCAGTCTTCTCCATAGAGCCAATCATGGGAGAGGCAGTTCTAGAAGAATGCGAACCTAGCCCTGATGCATTTGAGGATGCAAGTGACTCCGATCTAGAGTCAATCATTATGGACCCACCATTTGCATCAGATGAGGAATACTTCCATGAAGTAGAATTTCAACCCCAGAGGCATGGAGAAGTTACAAATGGTGTAAGATTAGCAACGCATATGACCCCTAAGGAAGAAGGAAAGAAACGAAAGAAGAGAGAAGCCTTACCAGAAGAGGAAGAATCTTTGTTTGAGGTCCCAGAAAATTTTAAGAAGTACGAGATAGATGACAGAAGAGTCATGATAAGAATGCCTAAACGAGAGGCACAATCAGGAGAGGCCTATGATAACAAAGAAACCACCAAGAAAATCGTAGTGGCCCTAGAAGAAGGAGAGGAGAGATGTACGTATATAGGCCATGACCTAACAGAAGAAGAGGAGTACGAATTGATAGCCTTGCTAAGAGAATACAGAGATGTATTCGCTTGGAGTTACAAGGATTTGAAAGGTGTTGACCCTGAGATATGCTCACACACCATTCCCATGACTTCAGATGCTAAACCCTCTAAGCAAAAGCCTTATACATATAACGATAATTACGCAGCTAAGATCAAAGAAGAGATAGATAGATTGGTCGAAGCTGGATTTATCTACGAAATTGAGCACACCGAATGGGTATCCCCCATCGTAGTGGTGCCCAAGAAGAATGGCAAGCTGCGTGTGTGCATTAACTTGAAAAAGGTTAATGCCGCCACGATTCGAGATAACTATCCGCTTCCCATCACAGAGCATCTCTTAGAAAGAGTGGCAGGCAAGGAAGTGTACAGCTTCCTTGATGGATTTTCGGGCTACAATCAAGTAGCCATAGCTCCAGAGGATCAGCATAAGACAGCTTTTGCCACAGAATGGGGCATTTTTGCTTTTAGAGTAATGCCATTTGGGCTTACCAATGCACCAGCTACTTTCCAGAGGCTGATGTGCCATGTGTTTAAGGAGTTCCTGAGGAAGAGTTTAGAAGTCTATGTTGATGACCTTTGTGCTCATTCCAATGTTAGACAAACCCATATTCCGGAACTCAGGCAAATCTTTGACAAATGTAGAGAGTACCAAGTCTGCCTGAACCCAGAAAAGTGCGTTTTTATGGTCAGGCAAGGCAAGATTCTAGGACACATAGTGTCAAAGAATGGCATATCTACGGACGAAGAGAAAGTGAGAGCCATAGCGGAGCTACCTAGGCCAAAGAATGTCAAGGAAGTACAAGCTTTCATGGGGCATTGTGGTTATTATCGACGATTTATACACATGTATGCTGTCATTGCAAAGCCCATGTACGGACTTCTGACAAACTTTGAGTGGACGGATGAATGCGAGAATTCCTTCCAAGAGCTTAAACGAAGATTGTGTTCAGCACCAATCTTGACCACACCAGATTGGAACAAGCCATTCCATGTTCACGTGGATGCATCCAATTATGCTATTGGATGTGTGCTCGCACAACCTACTGGTGAAGGTAATATGGATCTTCCAATTGCCTACGCCAGCAGACAATTGAATGCGGCTGAACGGAATTACACCACAACAGAGCGCGAAGGATTAGGCATGGTATATGCAGTCAAGAAATTTAGGCACTATTTGCTTGCAAATAAGTTTAAATTTTTTACGGACCATCAGGCATTGTTGTACTTAGTAAACAAGCCATGCAATACAGGAAGATTAGTGAGATGGTTTCTCTTGCTAATGGAATACGACTTCGAGGTTGTGGTAAGAAAAGGAAGGACTCATTTGAGAGCAGATCATCTCTCTAGGCTCACATCGGGAGAAGCCCCACAAGGAGTGCCAGATGACCTCCCTGATGCTTACTTGTTTAATCTGGAAGTTGTACCGCAGTGGGCCAAGCCAATCGTACCAGTATTGACCTACGGGCCTAACCATCCAGTGGTAAACACACGGAATAGAGAGGTTGTAAAAGCCCAAAAGTATCACATCATGGCCGGAAGCATGTACAAGCACACAGATCAAGGGATCTTGGCTTGTTGCGTAGAAGAAGATGAGTACGCTAAATGGTTGCAATTAGCACATGTAGGTGCGTTAGAGCAACACCATTCAAAGCAAAGAACTTTGCAGACTCTAAAGAGATTCGGAGTGCATTGGCCAACTATGGAAGCGGATGTCCAAAAGTTGTGCAAGGAATGCCCAATCTGCTGCACTAAGCCACCTGTGGAACACGCCACTCTCTATCAAATATCCATTGTGCCAGATTGGAGTGAACCTCTAGTATCATTCTTGCGGACAAACACATTCCCCCCAGACATGACTCTAGCTAGGAAAAGGAGTTTAGAACAAGAAGCCTTGGATTACTCACTCATCGGTGATAATCTATATAAGCGCGGTAAAGATGGTTACCTGAGATTATGTGTCCATGAGAGTGAATATCTTAAGATCTTAGACACTGCTCACCAAGGTGTAGCAGGAGGACACTTTGGACCAGATCGGGTAATCAAGGCAATATTATTTGCGGGACTCTGGTGGCCTACCCTTCACATGGATGCACATACCTATGTGAAACGGTGTGATATCTGTCAAAGGACTCAGTATCCTATACGCAAAGATGAGATGCCACTGAAACCTATGATGGGTGGACGTGCATTCTCTAAGTGGGGAATAGACTTCGTAGGTCCTATTAATCCCCCAGCGAAAGGTTCTCATGCAGAATACATCATTGTGGCAACAGATTATCTCACCAAGTGGGTAGAGGTAAAAGCTACAACCAAGAACGATGCTCAAACAACGGCCAAATTCTTGTTCGAGAATGTATTCACGAGATATGGACTACCCATAGAGCTTGTAAGTGATAGAGGCACTCATTTCTTGAACGAAGTGATTGAAAATCTACTCCAAGAATTCTTGGTAATACACAAGAAGTCTGCCCCTTATCACCCTCAGGCTAATGGACAAGCTGAGAGTACTAATAAGATTTTATGCAATGTACTGACAAAACTAGTGAACACTAAACGCTCTGATTGGGACAAACAGCTACACCATGCTGTTTGGGCATACCGAGTTGCCTACAAAACGGTGCTCCAAGCCACCCCCTTTCAGATGGTATTCGGCCAAAACGCTGTGCTACCCTTGGACTTCCTAATCCCTACATTGAGAGTAGCACAAGAGCATGAATGGACAGGTCATGAGCTCTCCTCTAGGATCTTTGACCTTGAACGATTAGGAGAGACAAGACTGAGAGCCGCTGCAGGGATATATGCAGCCAAGAAGAGACAGAAGGCATATTTCGATGCCCATGTGAAGGATAAAGGCCTGAAAGCAGGAGATCTAGTCTTGGTCTATACACTCAAACAACACGCGAGAAAGCTAGAAAAGAGAGGCTACGGACCTATGATCATCAATAGGATCTCCACAAGCGGAGCGGTACAATTGGCCACATTAGAGGGTGATGTTCTCCCAAATTATATTAGTGGTTGCAGAGTCAAGTTGTACCAGGAACCCCTCACAGAAGAAATGCTTAGCCGACTCAATACTGCTAAGAAACGCAAAGAGGAAGAAAAGCGAGTGCGAGAAGAAGCTCAAGCAGAAGCTTTAGAACGCATTAGAAGAATGAAATTACGTAGGCAAGGTAGAGAGCAGCCTAGGACAAATGACTATGCAGATCAAGGATATCATGTGGCAATGTGTGAAGTCGCAGGAACAAGCTCGCATAGGATAATTGATAGACGTCCTTTCGTAACCTTAGATATAGGACAAGGAAAGAGTGCAAGGACCGTAAGAGCCTTGATTGACTCGGGTGCAGCCACTAGTGCTGTTAGAATGTCTTACTGTCAAGAGTTACAGTTAACTGTCAATCCTGTGGAGGCATATCTTATAGGATTGGGAGGCGTGGAAACCCCTTGCATGGGCGAGGTGGAACTTCCCCTCTACATTCATGATGAAGCAATGACAGTTAAAGTACTAGTGTGTCAGGATGAGGATCTCACTGAGCCTCTTGTCCTGGGTCAAGATTGGATTTATGACCAAGCAGTCAACCTAAACCTAAGAAGTGGACTTCTCCAGGTTTGGGTCAATCATAGTCGAGTTACAATAGAATTAGACAATCAAGCACTCAAGGAACTAGGAAAGGCACGGACTCCTGGTCCTTCCAGGAGTACACATGAAGATGACCATGCTGTTCTTGTCCAAAACTATGTGTTGCAGAGGAATGATATTCGCAAAAAAGGAGTCAGGAATGCAAAGGAACTCCCTTCTTTTCCAAAGGCTGGAAAGAGGCAGCAACCCAAGGTGGATCAAAGGCAGAAGAAGCAGGGTACTACCTATGTCAGAGATCAAAAGTACATGTACCTGCGCAGCAGAACAGCCCAGCAAATAGATCAGGTATGGGTGCGGAAAGGCGAACGACCAGTTGCACCACCGTCAACTACAGGGGTAAAGCCTCTTATTAGTGACCAACAACGCAACGCTAATAAGAAGTCTTTCAGAAATTCTTCTGCTAAAGTAAAATCTATTTGGGTGCCCAAGAAGTCGATGAAGGCAAGCCCACAATCAAGACAAATTTGGGTGCCTAAGGCTTGCTTGATGGCACAAGTAGCTACGCTGAGGCCACAACTTAAACAGCATAACGCAGCGACGCATACTGCCAGATTTCACTCGTTCTCAACACTCATGTACACACCAAAACCCAAGAGCGTACATGTAATCAATTGTAAATGGGTCCCAAAAAGGCCTCATCTTCAAACCACGACACCGAGAAGGCTCTGTAGAGACTCTCCGAAACCGAAAGCACAGCCCACCCACTGCATTTGGCAGCCTAGGGTCTGTAATAAACCCCCCGACCCCAATTTGTAAATTCATAACCCACTTACTAACTGCAATAGTTTCCTAGGACAACACAATCACTAACTACACACACTATCTTCATGCACTTACTAATCACTAACTCACCTTCTACCTTATGTTAATGTTGTAACGGGGACAACAACGGATTTATTTTGTCCATTACAATGTTAACACATGGTTCTATATTCTCACAGAACCAATCAGCAAACAGGCCATGGCAGAAGCAGGTACCAGCGCTCAAGCCGGATCTGGTCCCCAGATCGTGGACATAGAAGCACTTCTCCTTGAGCCACGCCTCACCGCAAGACCGCAAGAGCTTCGAGAAGTGCATGTGCTCCCCATCCAGGATCCTCCTCAAGGACACACCTCTCAAGTAGGTAAGCATGCGCATTGGTTCAGTGATGTTGCTGGACCACTGGGCGATGGAACCTACTTCTGGGAAGCAGAATTGGAATTCAATGGCAAATGGGGTAGATACCACTTTTTCACACGCGAATTTGAAAGCTACCAAAATGCCGAAGTCATGAGATCAGTTTGGGTCAAAGCAGGTGTGGAAAGTTATTTCAGGACTCACATACCAAAGCCGGACTTTTTACGATGTTCATATCTGATCAGTACAATCACGCCGAGCAGGGCCAAAGGAGGCGACAGCACCTTTGTGTTGCCATCACTGCTGCCGGGTAATGAGCTTAAAAGGTTCAAGCTGGACCTCAATCTGGTAAGAGAAGCTTTGGGAATGTATGGCATGCACATCCCCACAGAAAAGGAAACCATGGTCCCAGGTCGAATGAAGCACAAGGATCTGAATAAGTTGAAGGATATGGTAGCCATGACACCTACCATTGCGCTTCACCTGCGAACCATCATGCAGCATTTTGCGTTTCCCGCCCAAGAACGATTCACAATGCCCCCGAAAAAAATATGGTTCAGTTTATATCTAGCAGAAACCGAAAGCCTACCCATCAATGTGCCACACTGGATAATAGACCAGATCCACCTAGCACATCAAAGGTGGAACAAGAAACAGAAGAATGTACTCCACGGGTGTTGTGCATTGACCAGAATAATCTACAGATGCTTGGCTTATGACGTGCCTGTTCAGCGGGCACTCGTATGGTCCCGAGTCCAAGAATTCCAAAGAAGACTATCAACAGCAGGTCCCCCATCCAAGAAGATGAGGGGGGGAGTCCAACTACCCTGTGCTCAACCAAGGGGAGCTACCGCTACACCAGAAATCACTCCTCCCCAGACACGACGAGTTAGGCCATTCACAATCCGGTTACCAAGACCAAGCACGGAGGGGCCTAATCTGGTTTTTCCCCCCATTCCATCCGATTTGGAATTCCCGCAGGGATTTACTCTTGAGGACCTCACGGATGAGGAAATTGCCCGATTAATCTATGACTCTAACCTCGAAGCGGAAGCAGCGCGAGATCAGGAACCACGACCCAAAACAACATCGGCCCCCACCCAACCCCGAGTGGTAGAAGTCGATGTAGACGAACAAGAGTCAGGAGGAGACGAAGAAGAAGCCGACGAAGAACAACAGCAAGAATATGACGAACTCTCCGAGTTAGCAAGTGCCCCAGCATATTCGGCACAGATCAAGAGACTATATCGAACCATGCGACTGGTTCAGGAACAGCATAAGATGTCTCTCGAACAGGGCAAAAGACTCATGAACGACTTGCTAGCGGAGGAAGGTGTGGATGATTTGTTCATTGAGTCCATGAACCTTCATGCCGACGCTGTAGGACTGGACGAGGCCATCCATGAGGCAATGGCCTACATCCACAGGTTTGAAAAAAGAGTTCCTACTCGTCCCAGGAGATCCGGAAAGCAAATTCACATCAATACATCAGCACCTGGCGAGTCAGCGCAAGCAGAAGAATATCACGAAGCACCGTTATCACCACCATCCCCACCTCACACTACACAATTCACTCCACCGCAAGACACTAACACTACCACATCCACTACCACTACCGTTGTCATGGGCATCCCACTCTCCCCGGGAATCCAATTCGGGGGAGTCACCATGCCCACCTTCACCACCCTGTTCACCGATGTCACATCCACTCCACCAACGATTCCCATCTACACAGTCACTCAAACAGTTGACACGATGGAAACATCACCTGCCACAGCACCACTCCCTCCCCCCATGCCACCTTCATCACCCATACCCCCTCCACCCACATCTCCACTTACATCCACAGCATTCACCTCTCCCATTCCCGCCCCCACTCCCCCTGCATCTTCACCTTTCCCAACATTATTTAATGTAAATAACATATTTTTTGCATTAAACCAATGTGTATACCAGCTCCAACATGAGTACAAAGCTCTGGACAACCGGTATCAGCAACTGGAAACGCACCACCAGAACTTACAAACACAATTTCACATTCTACAAACAGAAAATGCAGAACTGAATCAACGCTACGCGACGCTTGAGCAGGCTCACCAGACATTACTGACAGCACCCCAACCATCGACAGAATCAGGTGCCAAACAACTAGAAGCTCTGCTCGAGGTATACCAAGCCGATAATCTCAAAGTCCGGCGTAACCTGGCACTTCTTAGAAAACACATGGCGGCCGCCCTAGAAGAAAACAAGAGACTGCAGCAGCAAAATGAAGCTAATCTAGAAGCAGCAATGGAAGGCGCTCCACACGAAATTGATCCAGAGCAGTTTAAAGCGGTGCCCTCAGCGACAATGACGACCATCTTGGACAGCTATGCAGATCTATTAGAAGCTCATGATGACTTGGAAAGGGAACGTGATGCGCTGCGCAATCAACTCCAAGAGCAACAGACAGCACCCAAAGTCACGGAAACGACCACGACTTCAGAGGAAGTCAAGGCATTGAAAGATCAGGTGGCCGAATTACAAGCAAGATTACTCACACATGAAAGGCAACCCTCTCCAGTCGTCGAACCAGAACCCGAGGATTTGGTACCCATCGAGGTAGATGAGACGTATGAGGAACCTTACGTTCCTATGCCAATGCCAGGTGGTGAACAAACGGCAGAAGGAATGGATACGCTAGAAATCGAAGTACCTGAGTGGCTCCAAACACTAGAGAAAACGGCATCAACTCATGAAGATCGAGTAGCAGTTCAGATCCAATCCATGGCAAAGATAGAGGACACTATTATTAAATCAGAATACTTCCGCAGCATGTCCCACCATAGATGGATCGGAACCAATGATGATCAATACGTGCCCTATTGTATACTCCTGGCGGACTACAATGCAGAAATCCAACATAAATGTGGCAAACCTCCAACGTTTGCCACACAATTTGGGCCAGATGACATCCCAGAGAGTGCTAAAAAAGGATCCATTCATCAACCCACTTGGAGGATTCGACTCCTCGAAACCTATCCAGAGATGGTTCGAACCTGGACGAATATGCCTCTTTTTATTAAATATAACCCTTGTTATGTTCCGGTACTCCGCAGACGCACATGGCCAGAGTTTACCATTGCAGTCAAGAATATCAAGGGATGCGCCAAATGGTTAAACTATGTCTATCTAGCACCCCCTCAAGGGCCTCCCACCGTCAATTACATGATCTCCACTATACGGCACTGGAGCCTCCGATTAAAGAATACCCCTGATGTAATGGCCCAGATGTGCATGAAAATTTTTGAGTTAATGCTTATTACATTCAGGACATTCAAGAATATCAAGGACCCACACTTCTCAGGCGTCGGATTCCTTACAGGAAACCAAGATTTAGTGTATGACATGAGCACCACTCCTTCCATAGAGGTGATATACGCTTGGCACGCCAGAATAAAATACCTCCCGGCCTGCTTTAAACAAACATTCGAAGAGATGTTCATAACAGGGTTCTGGGAATACCACTCAGAAATATTTGTACCCAGACCCTCACATCTCCTCCATTTATTTGCTGTGGAGCGAACCATTCACTCAGAGCAGCTACGGGTGCCACATCCAGATGTCCCAGGGCCAGTCAATTGGGATGCATTGCTGACAGATCTAGCAAGGGGACTCAGGTTAGAAGAACACCACCTCGCCGCCGATGTTGTACAATACTACGTACAAAAAGCAGCTAGACAAGGGTCTGTCAGGGGCGACAGACGCGAGAGTGGGGGGGGTGTTGGCAGTAGCCTTGGTACATCAGGATCTACAAGACGTGAAAGTCAAAGAAGGGAGTCAGAGCGAAGGGACAGCACAAGCAAACAGGGCAGTCAAAGAAGATCTGGCAAGTAGGCCAATAATTTTTCAAGACATTAACGCAACTCAGAGAGATGGACATGCAGGGAAGAAGAGCAAATAGGGAGCTTGAAGATATGTATGGCAGATCACTAGAAGAAATCCCTACAAAAACAGTGATTTTTATCACTAAAATTCATTGTAAATCTCATTTCACATTTTTGTAGCTCCATTTTGTGCAAGCCAAGGAGTCCTTGAGCTTGAGGAGCCTTAGAAGTAGTTGCGTACCAATTTTCATAATTTTTAGATCTCGTTTGAGCCCCCAAATAAGCCCTGGAACCTAATTTTTAACTAGGCCGGACACTAGGTCTGGACAGGGCCAAAAGCTAGTCAAAAACTATAAAAGGAGCTAGAGAGCTCATTTTTGAGGTTAGATTGTAATTGAAACGAACTTGTAAGAGCATGTTGAAAGTAATCTAAAAAGCTCCACTGATTCTCACTCTTTGTCTTGCCTAGTGTGCGCGTGTGTGTGTATGTGTGTGCATGCTAGTGTGCTTCTCACTCACGCACTTGTGCCGCCACTTGCTCGAGGTCTTCATACCATCCTCACGTCTTCCCGGATTGACATTAAAGGAGGTGCTACTCATCATTGAGCTACACATTTCTTCTGTGAGGGGTTCCTGGTACAACTTGACTCTGCAACCGCTAATATAATTTGGGAGAACATCACCCTCTAATGTGGCCAATTGTACCGCTCCGCTTGTGGAGATCCTATTGATGATCATAGGTCCGTAGCCTCTCTTTTCTAGCTTCCTCGCGTGTTGTTTGAGTGTATAGACCAAGACTAGATCTCCTGCTTTCAGGCCTTTATCCTTCACATGGGCATCGAAATATGCCTTCTGTCTCTTCTTGGCGGCATATATTCCCGCAGCGGCTCTTAGTCTTGTTTCCCCTAATCGTTCAAGGTCAAAGATCCTAGAGGAGAGTTCGTGACCTGTCCATTCGTGTTCTTGTGCTACTCTCAATGTAGGGATCAGGAAGTCCAAGGGTAACACAGCGTTTTGGCCAAATACCATCTGAAAGGGGGTGGCTTGGAGTACCGTTTTGTAGGCAACTCGGTATGCCCAAACAGCATGGTGTAGCTGTTTGTCCCAATCAGAGCGTTTAGTGTTCACTAATTTCGTCAGTACATTGCATAGAATCTTATTAGTGCTCTCAGCTTGTCCATTAGCTTGAGGGTGATAAGGGGCAGACTTCTTGTGTATTACCAAGAATTCTTGGAGTAGATTTTCAATCACTTCGTTCAAGAAATGAGTGCCTCTATCACTTACAAGCTCTATGGGTAGTCCATATCTCGTGAATACATTCTCAAACAAGAATTTGGCAGTTGTTTGAGCATCGTTCTTTGTCGTAGCCTTTACCTCTACCCACTTGGTGAGATAATCTGTTGCCACGATGATGTATTCCGCATGAGAACCCTTAGCTGGGGGGTTAATAGGACCTACAAAGTCTATTCCCCACTTAGAGAATGCACGTCCACCCATCATAGGTTTCAGTGGCATTTCATCTTTGCGTATAGGATACTGAGTCCTTTGACAGATATCACACCGTTTCACATAGGTATGTGCATCCATGTGAAGTGTAGGCCACCAAAAGCCCGCAAATAGTATTGCCTTGATTACCCGATCTGGTCCAAAATGTCCTCCTGCTACACCTTGGTGAGCAGTTTCTAAGATCTTCAGATACTCACTTTCATGGACACACAGTCTCAGGTAACCATCCTTACCGCGCTTATATAGATTATCACCTATGAGTGAATAATCCAGGGCTTCTTGTTCTAAACTCCTTTTCCTAGCTAGAGTCATGTCTGGGGGGAATGTGTTTGTCCGCAAGAATGATACCAGAGGTTCACTCCAATCTGGCACAATGGATACTTGATAGAGAGTGGCATGTTCCACAGGTGGTTTAGTGCAACAGATTGGGCATTCCTTGCACAACTTCTGGACATCCGCTTCCATGGTTGGCCAGTGCACTCCGAATCTCTTTAGAGTCTGTAAAGTTCGTTGTTTTGAATGGTGTTGCTCTAATGCACCTACATGTGCTAATTGCAACCATTTAGCGTACTCATCCTCTTCTACGCAACAAGCTAAGATCCCTTGATCTGTGTGCTTGTACATGCTCCCGGCCATGATGTGATACTTTTGGGCTTTTACGATCTCTCTATTCCGTGTGTTTACCACTCGATGGTTGGGCCCGTATGTCAAGACTGGTACCAATGGCTGAGCCCACTGCGGCACCACCTCCAAATTAAACAAGTACGCATCAGGAAGGTCATCTGACACTCCTTGTGGGGCTTCCCCAGATGTGAGCCTAGAGAGATGATCTGCTCTCAAGTGAGTCCTACCTTTTCTTACCACAACCTCAAAGTCATATTCCATTAGTAAGAGAAACCATCTTACTAATCTACCTGTATTGCATGGCTTGTTTACTAAGTACAACAATGCCTGATGGTCCGTAAAAAATTTAAACTTATTTGCAAGCAAATAATGTCTAAACTTTTTAACTGCATATACCATGCCTAATCCTTCTCGCTCAGTAGTGGTATAATTTCGTTCAGCCGCATTCAATTGTCTACTGGCATAGGCAATTGGAAGATCCATATTACCTTCACCAGTAGGTTGTGCAAGCACACATCCAATAGCGTAATTGGATGCATCAACATGAACATGGAATGGCTTATTCCAATCTGGTGTGGTCAAGATTGGTGCTGAACATAATCTTCGTTTAAGTTCTTGGAAGGAATTCTCACATTCATCCGTCCACTCAAAGTTTGTCAAGAGTCCGTACATGGGCTTTGCAATGACAGCATACATGTGTATAAATCGTCGATAATAACCGCAATGCCCCATGAAAGCTTGTACTTCCTTGACATTCTTTGGCCTAGGTAGCTCCGCTATGGCTCTCACTTTTTCTTCGTCAGTAGATATGCCATTCTTTGACACGATATGTCCTAGAATCTTGCCTTGCCTGACCATAAAAACACACTTTTCGGGGTTCAGGCAGACTTGATATTCTCTACATTTGTCAAAGATTTGTTTGAGTTCAGGAATGTGGGTTTGCCTAACATTGGAATGAGCACAGAGATCGTCAACATAGACTTCTAAACTCTTCCTCAGGAACTCCTTAAACACATGGCACATCAGCCTCTGGAAGGTGGCTGGTGCATTGGTAAGCCCAAATGGCATTACTCTAAAAGCAAAAATGCCCCATTCTGTGGCAAAGGCTGTCTTATGCTGATCCTCTGGAGCTATGGCTACTTGATTGTAGCCAGAAAATCCATCAAGGAAGCTGTACACTTCCTTGCCTGCCACTCTTTCTAAGAGATGCTCTGTGATGGGAAGCGGATAGTTATCTCGAATCGTGGCGGCATTAACCTTTTTCAAGTTAATGCACACACGCAGCTTGCCATTCTTCTTGGGCACCACTACGATGGGGGATACCCATTCGGTGTGCTCAATTTCGTAGATAAATCCAGCTTCAACCAATCTATCTATCTCTTCCTTGATCTTAGCAGCATAGTTATCGTTATATGTATAAGGCTTTTGCTTAGAGGGTTTAGCATTTGAGGTCATGGGAATGGTGTGTGAGCATATATCAGGGTCAACACCTTTCAAATCCTTGTAACTCCAAGCGAATACATCTCTGTATTCTCTTAGCAAGGCTATCAATTCGTACTCTTCTTCTTCTGTCAGGTCATGGCCTATATACGTGCATCTCTCCTCTCCTTCTTCTATGGCCACTACTATTTTCTTTGTGGTTTCTTTGTTATCATAGGCCTCTCCTGATTGTGCCTCTCGTTTAGGCATTCTTATCATGACTCTCCTTTCGTCAATCTCATATTTCTTAAAATTTTCCGGGACCTCAAACAAAGATTCTTCCTCCTCTGGTGAGACTTCTTTCTTCTTTCGTTTCTTTCCTTCTTCCTTAGGGGTCATATGCGTTGCTAATCTTACATCATTTGTAACCTCTCCATGCCTCTGGGGTTGAAATTCTACTTCATGGAAGTATTCTTCATCTGATGCAAATGGAGGGTCCATAATGATTGACTCTAGATCGGAGTCACTTGCATCCTCAAATGCATCAGGGCTAGGTTCGCATTCTTCTAGAACTGCCTCTCCCATGATCGGCTCTATGGAGAAGACTGAGATATCATAGCCATCCTCATCACAGTGAGGTGTCCATTGTTCTTCATTGATGGCTACGTCCATTGTTGCTAAAATTTCTGCCCAGCCATGGGGTTCAAATTCCTCGTCTGGAAAAACTACAGGTGCATAGGCTGGGTCTTGAATGGGTCTATGAGTTTCGTTCGCACCTACCTCTCTGGCTTTCTCTCTCTTCTCTTCTTCTACTGCTACCTTGCACATCCATAAGTGGGTGTCTTCATGCATCCATGAGGATCCAGACCCTATGGAATGCACCGATTCTGTGTCATCTTTAGCTCTATGGATGGGATTCCACTGGATAGGAGGTACATCCCTATGAGAGTAATCTTTGAGATTGACTTTGGTTGTAACACCTAAGTGCTGCAGGTACAAAGAATTGGTTCCCCAATCCTGTACCACTTGCAACTGTCGCATGAATGGTCTTCCTAAGATCATCTCATAAGCATGATTTTTGCTGAAGTCACATATAGCAAAACTATGTTCAAACTCGACACCACAAGTGGTGAGAGTTATTCCTTCTAGCAATCCTAGGGGTCTCTCTATGTGGCCATCGGCCATCTGCAATTTCATTCTCGTCGGCCTGAGTGCTGGCTTGCCCCAATGCTTCCATAAGGAGGTGGTGGCAATTGCAACTCCTGCACCTGAGTCCAAAATTGCCTTCGTGGTGTAGTCCTGATAGGTGATGGGAAGGTAGGTGTTCCCTTCTTCACCTTCACACATATCTCCTATCTTATCCAAGGGAATTTCCGGTACTGTCCTATGGGATCCTACCCGGGAACGAGGTTTTGCAGTTTCAGTTACTTGACTAGCTACATATTTCCGCGTGTTTGGTCTATCCTCAGACAGCTCTTCCAAAGTGAGATCGCGTTGCACCTTGGTGTTCGTTACTACCTCCGTGTTCCTCGGTATGACTGAGTCGTCGTTCCTTACCATGACTGTGGGTGCTCTCATACATGTGGACTTTGCTTCCCATGGGCCTGTGAAGTGGGGTAGCTCCTGTATGGAATTAGACTCAAAGTCCAATCTCTCGTGAGACTGAACACTCTCATGCTCCCCGTAAATAGATGGGATGTCTTGTGGGAATTGGTCGTGTGCATCGTCCACAAGTTCAAAAGGAGGGGCGACCTCGCTTTCGTTATCCCATTTGTCTTCTTGAATCTCTCGTAGGAAGTCTGGTGCAAACCGATTCATATAAGAAGAAGTGTCTGGCTCCGTAGAGTTAGGTACATATGCTACCTGGGAAGGAGGGCTTATCCTATCGTTGGCTCTTTCCTCGTTGTCATAGATAGCTGAAGCACAAGCTTCTTGGGGAGGATTACTTATGCTATTACTTTTCCGCACAGGCTCATACGCTCTCTGGGGAGGACTGTGGGTTACCTGGGGAGGCACATAAGCTTTCGAGAGAGGCACCTGTGACCTTTGGGGAGGAAGATAAGCTCCTTGAGGAGACACATGAGCTTACTGAAGAGGCTGGCTCATCCGTTCTCTTGCCCTTTCCTTTTTTTGAGGGATAGGCTCCTTTTCTGGCTGTGCAGTTAACCTCTCTAATCTTTCTAAGGAGGGAAAGTTGTCTGGTTTAGTGGAATTGGCTGCATAAACTTCCGATGGGGAATGGTTCATGTTTTTGCTTGCTTTTTCTTTCTCCTGATTTTTTTCTTCTTTGTCAGATCTGGCAATTATCCTCTCTAACTTTTCTAGGAATCCATCCAAGTGTAATTGCGTCTTGGCTGAGCCCGAGTAATTGAAAAGGCGACTGACTTCAAACATAGTCTGAGCCAATGCGACCATTTTCGCGCATAGTTTGGTTCTTTCTATCTCTAGGTCAGCTCTAGGATAGCACTTGGCATGATCCGTGACGTTTGGCCCTTCTTGGATTCTGGCCTAATATGCTTTGAGCATCATGTCTAAGTCTTCAGGAGTGGGATCAGCTAACACTGATCCTACTCTAGGGGGTGGTGGGATTTGATGAGGCGGTGGGGAAGGTGGTGAGTCGGATGGAGATGGAAGTGGTGGAGGCGGGGTGATGTGAGAGGGAGTTTGAGCTGTGAGTTCAGTTATCCTCGCTTTGGTTTCTCTTATGCTTTCCTCAAGCTCACTCATCTTTTTGGCCCATTGTCGTTTCATTCTTTCTCGACTATCTTTCCATGCTCTAGTCCTTTTCTTTGTTACGCTCTCGGTTTCACTAGCCTCTGGGCCCTTTTCCTTGCTTGTCTCTTGGTTTTGCTGTAATGCCTGAGCTCTAGTGACTACCTGCACTGGTGCAGTGGAAGTGACGCTTCCTGAGGGATCTACAACCAAACCGATCACATTGATAGGAGTGATTTTTGGCATATTATTGGGGTTCTTAGGACAATCTCGTAAGAGATGTTCTTTTCCACAATCTTGGCAAAAACCTTGGATAGTCACTGACTGGGGTTGCGTAGGTGGAGGCAAGGGACAATCACGAATGAGATGATCTCCTTGGCATCTGTAGCACGGTCCTCTTGGGAATGGAGGTCTTACTTGCCTAGGTTGAGGCCTGGGGTTGGGGTTTGCATACATGACGTTCGTGTAATCTGACTCCCAACTAGGTTCACTTGGTTCCTCGCTATAGTAAGACTCACCATGTTCTGGAGACTGCATGTAGTAAGCCTGGGGACTATCGACATGTGTAGAATCAAAGCTATGGTCACTTGGGTCGCTTTCTGAGATCAATGGGGTTACGGGTACTATGGCCCTATTCAGGTTTTCTTCTGCAACAGCATACTTTACTGGAATCACGTTAGTGGGGTTTGGGGGCTGTTGAGCTAGTACCGGTTGGGGTCTCTGTTGGGCCTGATATGGTTGCTGATAGGTTTGTTGGGGTCTAGCATATTGTGGTGGTGGAGGGTACTGGTTCTGGTATCTGCCTTGTTGGTAGGGCTGAGGGTAGGGTTGCCTAACTGCCTGCTTGTTGTATGGGCAATCTTGCGCAGTGTGGTTTGTGTACTTCCGTTCTACGGTGCAGTACTGGCTACTAGGGTTTACTTGGGGTTGAGCCATAATAGGGCAGACATTCGCCATATGGTTGCCACCGCATGTATAGCATCTTTTCACAGGGGCAAACCTTGGGATTTGTTTGCTCGATACACCTAATTTCTGAGCTACCTTTTCGGCAAGTTCCTCAATTGATGTGGACTGCGTGGAAGAGTGACTAGATGCACTATCTGAATCTTTGTAGATTTTGGAAAGCTCTAGCTCTTCCCCTAGGTTATCTTCAATGTCAATGCACATGCGTACACACTCTTCTATAGTCCTAGGGTCTTTCAGATACACATAAGATCTCAATTTCGTACTCAACAATCCATCAAGGAATAAGGCTACTTGTTTAGCAGATGTGGGTAACTCCGAAATAGGGCACCTTTCCAGATATTGTCTAAACCTTCTTCCGGCCAATCTGACAGTCTCTTGGGGGGTCTGTTTGAAGCTGTGAATCAATGAGGAAGTATTGTGTCTTATGCCGCTCTTAGAGAACTCTATAATGAATGCCTCTAGGAGTTGATCTATGCTCCTGAACTGGCGTTCATCTAATGGCTGAAACCACGTAAGTGCTGTGTTCCTAAGGGTTAGACCGAAGGCATTGTACTGCGTGAACAGATCTTCCACTTGTTCAGCCCTCAGGACTTGTTTGAACTCCGCCACATGATCATAGGGATCTCCTGTGCCATCAAAGTAATTCTTCATGGACTTAACTAGCTGGGTGGGTCTCAAAGCTCTTGTGTGCTCTCTAGGTCTCGGCAGAGGGAATCCATCTACATTTCTTTGGTTCCTGGGAGCTCTAAGCATCTCAGGTTCTATCCTATTCGTTTCTGTTCTCGTTCTTTCTCTGCCTACAGGGTTGGCGAAGCTTACTTCTGGTCGATCCCTACTTCTGTCTCTTTGCGTACCATGAGCTTGGGAAGTTCCAGCCCCAGGGTGACCATAGGATACATTTGATCTTGGTTGGGGGAAAATGAATTCACCCTTCCAAGTATAGGCATGCCTATCATTTTCTGTCACCACAAAGATTCGTTCTGAAGCAAGATCTAAGTAGGTCACTCTGCCTGGGCTATCCGGATCCTTAAGCTCATAGATCATGATATTTCCTATATCAGTTGGCTGATTGGATTTATACCTCCAAAAGGCTTCATCAGTTTCCCGATTGAGGAGCAATTCTATGCTCTTGTTGTCCTGGGGTACCCACTCAGGTGTGATAATCCTAGTGAGAACTGATTTACCTCGAGGGGTTCTAGGTTCTACTCCCATATTTCCTTGTTCCAAGTCGTCTAAGTCCGCTTCTGAGATTACATTTCCAAATTCATCTGTCCTATCAGGGTGACTAGTGACAACATATATAGTTCCTTCTTTGTCCAGGTATGCACCATTTTCAAACTTGACAGCTGGGTGTTCTAGTCCTATGGATTGGTCATGGTTTTTAATCTGGACCACGGATCTTCCTAGGCCGTCCTCATAGATGCTAGCACCTAGTCGGTTGGTCCTAAGATATTCTAGCTGTGTTTTGTAAGGGCCTTCTACCCTGTACAAATAAGGCACTCCTGAACTTCCCGTAGGTCTGTCCATGCCTTGAGACATTTCTGACTCACTGGTCTCAGAGCTAGGGTAGTATGAGTGGTGGCTCAACTGCTGGGCCCAAGACCTTGCAGTGTGATTGACACTAGCCTCTGAAGACCTAAGGCTTTGTCTCTCCCTTGCTAGGTGTCGTCCTGATCTAAGGTTCATATGCCTAACTGGTTAGCCCAATTTTTTTCCAGAGTACAACCTCGTTGCCGATCAATTGGTATTAGTCACTTGATTCTTTTTAGTTAATTATTGTGTTTATGGTCTTGTCTGATATCCCGTCGTCAGGAACACTTGAATGTTTTTCGTACTTTAGGTTGATCGTTCCACGTTAGGTTCTTTTCCTTTAGGTTATCGACAGTACAGCGATTATGTTTTTAACTTGAACTTGAGTTTTTAGGTAGTCTTCAACTTGATAACTGCCTATCGTCGCCCTGGCTTACTCCTATCTCTACTCGTTCTTAGCTTGAGCTAGGAAATGACAGAGGGAGTTGAGAATAATCCAACCTTACTTGTTGATCCCTTGCTTTATGGTGCTCAAGAACCCGGTTCTCAAGCTTGCAAAGAAACCTTGCTTTGTACGCTCTCAGTTGCTCTCAATGGACCTATAAAGGACCCACGGTTAGCTCAATGCTTAGATTCAAAGGACACAACCCACAACTTTCATTCATGTAACATATACACATAGTTGCATTGTGACTTTTTAGTAAAATAATTCTAAAGACCCCTGACTTTGAGCCCCCTGGGTATGGTCAACTTCAAAATACCCTCTCTGAAAATCAATGCATTATCTTTATAAAAAACAGTTGAGGGTGTGTAGTATATGCCACGAGCTTTCCAACAAGCCCAAGAGCTCAAAAATTGGATTTCGTATGAAAAAGTTAGGACTGTTCAGGGTTTAGGGAGTTAAATCAGGATTCAATACAAGCTAACAGTCAAACAGGAATACTCGAGTAGCTTGTGGCACGGCCTAACAATGCAATACTACACCCTAGAGTTTGTCCCACACTTAATCACAATTTAGACCAATCACTTTGCCTTGAAAATTTGACCTAATTTGCCCTTCTAACGCGTTCGCAAAGTCTGTCGATCGCGATTGACAGGTCAGTCGCGATCGACGTGTCGATCGCGATTGACAGGTCCGTCGTGGCTGTCAGTCGCGATTGACAGGTCCGTCGTGGCTGTCAGTCGCGATTGACTGGTCAGTCGCGATTGACAGGGGTTACGAAAAGTCAATCAGTCGTGGTCAAAGCGTCGTTGACTCTGTCGGTCGCGATTGATGAGTCGATCGCGATTGACAGGTCGGTCGCGAGGGTCTGTCGATCGTGGTCAAACAGTCGTTGACCGTGTCGGTCGCGATTGACAGAGCCGTCGTGGTCAGTCCGTCGTGGTCAAACCGTCGTTGACCGTGTCGGTCGCGATTGATGAGTCGATCGCGATTGATGAGTCGATCGCGATTGACACGTGTCACGCGTATAGTCAGTCGGTCGTGGTCAATCGGTCGTTGACTCTGTCGGTCGCGATTGACAGAGCCGTCGTGGGCTGTCGGTCGCGATTGACGTGTCGATCGCGATTGACAGATCTGTCCGTCGTGGTTTGTCGATCGCGATTGACAGAGCGATCGCGATTGACAGAAATCTGTGGAATTTCAAAAAACTAAACACATTTTTGGGAAGCTCTAGGCCTGTAGGTCATGGATATGCACTTTGTTTAGCAATTAGAGCAAGTTTTCAGTCGGTCGCGATTGACAGAGCTCGGCGACACACAGACAGTTACTCAGATTTCCGTACCTGCGCAGGGTGCTGGGGATGATGATGCGGCTTGTACCTGCAGAAAGCTCACAAAACATGCAAAAAACAGCACATGCAAATTCGCTCTCTCGCTCTCTCTCACAAGTGAAATGAGGGAAATGAGGTGGAGATGGGGATATAGTCAAAAAACTGAAATTTTCGCGATGATGGAGATGGACGTGGGAGATGGTGATGATGATGATGGTAGTGAAGATGGTGAAGAAAGTAAAAGAAAATCGATGAGAGTGAAGAAAATACCTACAACTCCAACGCGTCAACTCTACGTCTTACCATCACACGCTCGTCCTCAAAGCTCGATCCCCGGCAACGGCGCCAAAATTTGGTGTAGCTCAATGATGAGTAGCACCTCCTTTAATGTCAATCCGGGAAGACGTGAGGATGGTATGAAGACCTCGAGCAAGTGGCGGCACAAGTGCGTGAGTGAGAAGCACACAAGCATGCACACACATACACACACACGCGCACACACGGCAAGACAAGGAGAGAGAATCAATGGAGTTCTTTAGATTACTTTCAAAAGCTCTTACAAGTTCGTTTCAATTACAATCTAACCCCAAAAATGAGCTCTCTAGCTCCTTTTATAGTTTTTGACTAGCTTTTGGCCCTGTCCAGACCTAGTGTCCGGCCTAGTTAAAAATTAGGTTCCAGGGCTTATTTGGGGGCTCAAACGAGATCTAAAAATTATGAAAATTGGTACGCAACTACTTCTAAGGCTCCTCAAGCTCAAGGACTCCTTGGCTTGCACAAAATGGAGCTACAAAAATGTGAAATGAGATTTACAATGATTATTAGTGATAAAAATCACTGTTGTTGTAGGGATTTCTTCTAGTGATCTGCCATACATATCTTCAAGCTCCCTGCTTGCTCTTCTTCCCTGCATGTCCATCTCTCTGATTTGCATTAATGTCTTGAAAAAATATTGGCCTACTTGCCAGATCTTCTTTGACTGCCCTGTTTGCTCGTGCTGTCCCTTCGTTCTGACTCCCTTCTTTGACTTTCACGTCTTGTAGTTCCTGATGTACCAAGGCTACTGCCAACAGAAGGATACTAGGGGTTCACTCCAATCTGGCACTATGGACACTTGATAAAGTGTGGCATGTTCCACAGGGGGTTTCGTGCAGCAGATTGGGCATTCCTTGCACAACTTCTGGACATCAGCTTCCATCGTTGGCCAATGCACTCCGAGTCTCCTTAGTGTCTGTAAGGTTCGTTGCTTTGAATAGTGTTGCTCTAATGCACCCACATGTGCTAATTGCAACCATTTAGCGTACTCATCCTCTTCCACACAACACGCCAAGATCCCTTGATCTGTGTGCTTATACATGCTTCCTGCCATGATGTGATACTTTTGGGCTTTTACTACCTCTCTCTCCTGTGTGTTTATTACTGGATGGTTAGGCCCGTATGTCAATACTGGCACTAGTGGCTTGGCCCACTGCGGCACCACTTCCAAATTAAACAAGTAAGCATCAGGAAGGTCATCTGACACTCCTTGTGGGGCTTCTCCAGATGTGAGCCTCGAGAGATGGTCTGCTCTTAAGTGGGTCCTACCTTTTCTCACTACTACCTCAAAGTCATATTCCATTAGCAAGAGAAACCATCTTACTAATCTTCCTGTATTGCATGGCTTGTTTACCAAGTACAACAATGCCTGATGATCCGTAAAAAATTTAAACTTATTTGCAAGCAAGTAATGTCTAAACTTTTTAACTGCATAAACCATGCCTAATCCTTCTCTCTCCGTAGTGGTATAATTTCGTTCAGCTGCATTTAATTGTCTACTAGCATAGGCAATTGGAAGGTCCATATTACCTTCACCGGTAGGTTGAGCAAGCACACATCCAATAGCATAATTGGATGCATCCACATGAACATGAAAGGGCTTATTCCAATCTGGTGTGGTTAAGATTGGTGCTGAACATAATCTTCGTTTAAGCTCCTGGAAGGAGTTCTCACATTCATCAGTCCACTCAAAGTTAGTCAGAAGTCCGTACATGGGCTTTGCAATGACGGCATACATATGAATGAATCGGCGGTAGTAACCACAATGCCCCATGAAAGCTTGTACTTCCTTGACATTCTTTGGCCTAGGTAACTCGGCTATGGCACTCACTTTCTCTTCATCAGTGGATATGCCATTTTTTGACACTATGTGTCCTAGAATCTTGCCTTGCCTGACCATGAAGACACACTTTTCTGGGTTCAGGCAGACTTGATATTCTCTACATTTGTCAAAGATTTGTCTGAGTTCAGGAACATGGGTTAGCCTTATGTTGGAATGAGCACAAAGATCGTCAACATAGACTTCTAAGTTCTTCCTCAGGAACTCTTTAAATACATGGCACATCAATCTTTGAAAGGTAGCAGGAGCATTAGTAAGCCCGAATGGCATTACTCTAAAGGCAAAAATGCCCCATTCAGTGGCAAAAGCCGTCTTATGCTGATCTTCTGGAGGTATGGCCACTTGATTGTAGCCCGAAAATCCATCAAGGAAGTTGTACACTTCCTTGCCTGCTACTCTTTCTAAAAGATGCTCTGTGATAGGAAGCGGATAGTTATCTCGAATCGTGGCTGCATTAACCTTCTTCAAGTTAATGCACACACGCAACTTTCCGTTTTTCTTGGGCACCACTACAATGGGGGATACCCACTCAGTGTGCTCAATTTCGTAGATGAATCCAGCTTCAACCAGTCTATCTATCTCCTCCTTGATCTTAGCAGCGTAATTATCGTTATATGTGTAGGGCTTTTGCTTAGAGGGTTTGGCATCTGAGGTCATGGGGATGGTGTGGGAGCATATGTCTGGGTCAACACCCTTCAAATCCTTGTAACTCCAAGCGAATACATCTCTGTATTCTCTTAGCAAGGCTATCAATTCATGCTCTTCTTCTTCCGTCAAGTCATGGCCTATATAAGTACATCTCTCCTCTCCTTCCTCTATGGCTACCACTATTTTCTTGGTGGTTTCTTCGTTATCATAGGCCTCTCCTGATTGTGCCTCTCGTTTATGCATTCTGATCATGACTCTCCTGTCATCTATCTCATACTTCTTAAAGTTTTCAGGGACCTCGAACAAAGATTCTTCCTCTTCTGGTGATACTTCTCTCTTCTTTCTTTTCTTTTCTTCTTCCTTCGGGGTCGCATGTGTGGCTAGTCTTACGTCACTTGTAAGCTCTCCATACCTCTGGGGTTGAATTTCTACTTCATGGAAGTATTCTTCATCTGATGCAAAAGGTGGGTCCATAATGATTGACTCTAGATCAGAGTCACTTGCATCCTCAAATGTATTAGGGCTAGGTTCACACTCTTCTAACACTGCCTCTCCCATGATTGGCTCTATGGAGAAGACTGAAATGTCATAGCCATCCTCATCACAGTGAGGTGTCCATTGTTCTTCATTGATGGCTACATCCATTGTTACTAGGATTTCTGCCCAGCCATGGGGTTCAAATTCTTCGTCAGGAAAGACTACAGGTGCGTAGGCTGGGTCTTGAATTGATCTATGTGTTTCTTTTGCACCTACCTCTCTGGCTTTCTCTCTCTTCTCTTCTTCTACTGCTACTTTGCACATCCACAATTGGGTATCTTCATGCATCCATGAGGATCCTGATCCTATGGACTGCATCGATTCTGTATCATCTTTGGCTCTATGGATGGGATTCCATTGGATAGGAGGGACATCTCTATGAGAGTAATCTTTGAGATTCACTTTGGTCGTAATAACTAGGTGTTGCAGGTACAAGGAATTGGTTCCCCAATCCTGTACCACTTGCAACTGTCGCATAAACGGTCTTCCCAAAATCATCTCATAGGCATGATTTTTGCTAAAATCACATATAGCAAATGTGTGCTCGAACTCAACACCACAGGTGGTGAGAGTTATTCCTTCTAGCAATCCTAAGGGTCTCTCAATATGACCATCGGCCATCTGCAATTTCATTCTCGTTGGTCTGAGTGCTGGCTTGCCCCACTGCTTCCATAGGGAAATGGTGGCAATTGCAACTCTTGCGCCTGAGTCTAAAATGGCCTTGGTCATGTAACCCTGATAGGTAATGGGGAGATAGGTGTTCCCTTCTTCACCTTCACACATGTCTCCTATCTTGTCTAGGGGAATTTCGGGCACTGTTCTATGGGATCCTACTTGGGAACGAGGTTTTGCTATCTCTGGTACTTGTTTGGCTACATGTTTCCATAGCTCTGGCCTTACTTTGAGTAGCTCTTCTAAGGTGAGGTTGCATTGTACTTTAGTGTTTTTCACTACCTCTGTGTTCCTAGGTATGACTGAGTCCTCATTTCGTACCATGACCGTGGGCGCTCTCATACATGTAGATTTAGCTTCCCATGGACCCGTGAAGTGGGGTAATTCTTGTAAAGAGTTAGACTCAAAGTCTAATCTTTCCTGAGAGTGGGTGCTCTCCTGCTCCTCATAAATGGATGGAAGGTCTTGTGGGAATTGGTCGTGTGCATCATCCACAAGTTCAATTGGAGGAGGTACTTCACTTTCTTTAGCCCATTTGTCTTCTTGAATCTCTCGTAGGAATTCTGGTGTGAATCGATTCATAGAAGATGATGTGTCTGGCTCCGTAGAGTTAGGCACATAGGCTTTAGGCACATAGGCTTTCTGGGTAGGAAGATATGCTCTTTCACTTGCCTTGTCCTTAGGTTGAGAAGCGGGTTCCTTTTCTGATTGTGCAATTAGCTTCTCTATTCTTTCTAGCAATCCATCAAAGTGTAGCTGTGTCTTGGCTGAACTAGAGATGTTAAAGAGGCGACTGGCTTCAAACATGGCCTGAGCCAATTCCACCATTTTGGCACAAATTTTGGTTCATTCTAACTCTAGTTCTGCCCTAGGGTAACACTTTTCATGATCAGTTACGTTTGGCCCTTCTTGGATCCTGGCCTGATATGCTTTAAGCATCATGTTAAGGTCCTCGGGAGTGGGATCTGCTAGGACTGATCCTACTCTAGCGGGTGGTGGGATTAGGTGGGGCAGATTGGAAGGTGGCGGTTCGGATGGAGATGGGAATGGTGGTGGTGGAGTAGTTTGAGAGGGAGTTTGAGATGTGAGTTCAGTTATCCTGGCTTTGGTTTCTCTTATGCTTTCCTCAAGTTCACTCATCTTTTTAGCCCATTGTCTTTTCATTCTTTCACGACTGTCTCTCCAGGCTCTAGTCCTCTTCTTGGTTACACTCTCAGTTTCACTAGCCTCCGGGCTCTTTTCCTGACCTACACCCTGGTTTTGTTGCAGTGCTTGGGCTCTAGTGACCACTTGTACTGGTGTAGTGGAAGTCACACTCCCTGTGGAGTCTACAACTAACCCAATCACGTTGATAGGAGTGATTTTTGGCATATTGTTGGGATTCTTAGGGCAGTCTCGTAAGAGATGCTCTTTTCCACATTCCTGGCAAAAGCCTTGGATTGTTACTGATTGGGGTTGTGTAGGTGGAGGTAAGGGACAGTCACGAATGAGATGATCTCCTTGACATCTCTAACATGGTCCTCTAGGGAATGGAGGTCTTACTTGCCTAGGTTGAGGTCTAGGGTTGGGGTTTGTGTACATGACGTTTGTGTAATCTGTCTCCCAACTAGGTTCATTTGGCTCTTCACAATAGTAAGACTCACCATGTTCAGGAGATTGCATGTAGTAGGCCTGAGGGCTATCTATGTGTGTGGAATCAAAACTTTGATCACTCGGATCATTCTCTGAAATTAATGGAGTCACTGGTACTATGGCTCTATTCAAATTCTCTTCTGCAGCTGCATATTTTACAGGGATTACATTTGCTGGAGCAGGAGGTTGTTGGGCTAACACAGGCTGAGGCCTTTGTTGGTTTTGGTATTGTGGTTGGTAGGTTTGTTGAGGCCTAGCATATTGCTGCTGTGGGTACTGATTCTGGTATCTTCCCTGCTGAGGGTATGGCTGGGGGTAGGGTTGCCTAACCGCCTGCTTGTTGTATGGGCAGTCTTGCGCGGTGTGATTGGTGTACCTCCGTTCTATGGTGCAGTACTGGCTACTAGGATTTACTTGGGGTTGCGCCATGATGGGACATACATTTTCCATATGGTCACCACCACAAGTATAGCACCTTTTCACAGGGGCGAACCTTGGGATTTGCTTACTAGAGACACCTAGTTTTTGAGCTACTTTCTCTGCAAGTTCCTCAATTGATGTGGATTGTGTGGAAGAGAGGCTAGAGGCACTATCTGAGTCCTTGTAGATTTTGGAAAGCTCTAGTTCTTCCCCTAGGTTATCCTCGATGTCAATGCACATGCGTACACACTCTTCTATGGTCCTAGGGTCCTTCAAGTACACATAAGATCTCAATTTGGTACTTAGCAATCCATCCAAGAATAAAGCCACTTGCTTAGCAGGTGTGGGGAGCTCCGAAACAGGACATCTTTCTAAGTATTGCCTAAATCTTCTTCCTGCAAGTCTCACGGTCTCTTGAGGGGTCTGCTTGAAGCTATGTATTAAGGAGGAAGTATTATGCCTTATGCCACTTTTAGAGAATTCAGTGATGAATGCCTCTAGAAGTTGGTCTATGCTCCTGAACTGTCTCTCATTCAAAGGTTGAAACCACGTAAGGGCTGTGTTCCTAAGGGTTAGACCAAAGGCATTATATTGCGTGAATAAATCCTCCACTTGCTCTGCTCTTAAGACTTGCCTAAACTCTGCCACATGATCGTATGGATCTCCAGTGCCATCGAAGTAGTTCTTCATGGACTTAACTAGCTGAGTTGGTCTCAAAGTCCTTGTGTGCTCTCTAGGTCGTGGTAGAGGGAACTCATCCGCATTTCTTTGATTCCTATGAGTTCTAAGTACCTCAGGCTCTACTTTATTTGTTTCCGTCCTCATTCTTTCTCTGCCCACTGGGTTGGCAAAGCTTACTTCAGGTCTATCTCTATGTCTGTCTCTTTGAGATCCATGGGCATGGGATGTTCCAGCACCTGGATGATCATAGGACACGTTCGATCTTGATTGGGGGAAGATGAATTCACCTTTCCAAGTGTAAGCATGCCTATCATTTTCTGTAACCACAAAGATCCTCTCTGAAGCGTGATCTAGGTAGGTCACTCTGCCTGGGCTATCTGGATCTTTAAACTCATAGATCATGATTGCTCCTATATCAATTGGCTTGTCTAATTTATACCTCCAAAAGGCTTCATCGGTTTCTCGGTTTAGCAGCAGATCTATACTCTTATTATCCTGTGGGATCCACTCGGGAGTGATGATCCTTGTTAGCACTGACTTTCCACGAGGGGTCCTAGGCTCTGCTCCCATGTTTCCTTGCTCTAGGTCACCTAAGTCCAATTCTGGGACTACATTCCCAAATTCATCTGTCCTATCTGGGTGACTGGTGACTACATATATTGTTCCTTCTTTGTCTAGGTACGCTCCGTTTTCAAACTTTACAGCGGGGTGCTCTAGTCCAATGGACTGGTCAGGGTTTTTAATCTGGACCACGGATCTTCCTAGACCGTCCTCATAGATGCCAGCACCTAATCGGTTGGTCCTAAGGTATTCCAACTGTGTTTTGTAAGGGCCTTCTACTCTGTGCAAGTATGGCACTCCTGAACTTCCCGTAGGTCTGTCCATGCCTTGAGACATCCCTGATTCACTGGTCTCAGAGCTAGGGTAGTATGAGTGGTGGCTCAACTGCTGGGCCCAAGACCTAGCAGTGTGGTTGACACTAGCCTCTGAAGACCTAAGGCTTTGTCTATCTCTTACTAGATGTCGTCCTGATCTAAGGTTCATATGCCTATTTCATTAGCCCAATTTTTGCCCAGAGTACAACCTCGTTGCCGTTCAATTGGTATCAGTCACTTGATTCTTTTTTAGTGTGTTATCGTGTTTATGATCTTGTCTGATATCACGTCGTCAGGTATACTTGAGTGTATTTCCGCACTGTAAATTGATCGTTCCACGTTAGGTTCTTTCCCTTAAGGTTATCGCATCACGAAGATATTATGTTTAATCTTGAACTTGAGTGCTTAAGTAGTCTTCAAATTGATAGTTGCCTAATACCGTCCTGGCCTATTTTTACCACTAGTCGTTCTTAGCCTAAGCTAGGAATTGACAATGGGAGTTGAGAAATTCCAAGCTTTTGTTTCCTGCTTGGTTGCCCTTGAATGCCCAAGAAGTGTGTTCCCAAGCTTGCACTTACACTTGCTCAGAACGCCTTGCGATGCTCTCAATAGATCTGTAAGAGTTCCAAAGTTAGCTCAAGACTTAAACTCCAAAGACAGAACCAATGATTTTCATTCAGGTAGCACAAACACCAATTTTCACTATGATTTTTTTTTTTTGGAAAATAATTCTAGAGATCCCTGACTTTGATCCCCCTGGGTATGGTCAACTTCAAATTACCCTATCTGAAAATCAACACATTATCTTCATAAAAAACAGTTGAGGGCGTGTAGTATATGCCACGAGCTTTCCGACAAGCCCAAGAGCTCAAAAAATGGATTTCGTATGAAAAAGTTATGACTGTTCAGGGTTTAGGGGGTTAAAACAGGATTCAATCTGGATGACAGATCCTAGGGTTTTCTCCCAAATCACAAGTGTAGGAACCTCCAAGAATGCTAATGGATTGACTATTTTGCTCAGAATTATCCCAAATTTTGAACCAAAGCAAACCCTAATTTTTGGCCGAAAAGCCTGTCAATCGCGATCGAGAGGTCTGTCAATCGCGATTGACAGAGGTGTCCGTCGGGCCTGTCAGTCGCGATCGACAGTGTCAATCGCGATTGACAGAGTCGATCGTGGCTGTCAATCGCGATCGACGGTATCAATCGCGATCGACACGTTTTCCGGGTTTTTCGCCGAAATTTCAGTCGATCGGGGGCCTATCAGTCGCGATGGACACGTGGCTACGCGCAAAAGTCAATCAATCGTGGAATTTCAGTCAGTCGCGATCGACGGTATCAATCGTGATTGACAGGGTCCTACGTGGCAGTCAGTCGGTCGCGATCGACAGGGTCTGTCGGTCGCGATTGACAGGGGCTGTCGGTCGCGATTGACAGAATCTGTCGATCGTGGCTGTCGATCGCGATCGACAGTGTCGGTCGCGATTGACAGGAAAACACGGAATTTTTGAAAATTTTTTAGTGATCTAGGATGTGCTCCTTGTGCTTGTTCTCATGGTGCACTTAGTTTTGTCAAAAGTTGAAATTTTCTGTCAATCGCGATCGACAGAGGCCTGCGACCGCGAGACAGTTTCTGAGATTTTCGTACCTGCGCAGCGTGCTGGGGATGATGATTCTGCAAGGACCTGCAAAATGCTCAAGAAACATGCAAAAACAGTGCAAGCAATCTCGCTCTCTCACTCTCTCTCACAAGTAGAATGAAGGAAATGAGGTGGAGATGGTGATATACTCAAAAACTGAAAATTTTCGCGATGATGGAGATGGAGGTGGGAGATGGTGATGATGATGATGGTGATGAAAAAACAAGAAAATAGATGAAAGTGGAGAAAATACCTACAACTCCAACGCGTCAACTCTACATCTTACCATCACACGCTCGTCCTCAAAGCTCGATCCCCGGCAACGGCGCCAAAATTTGGTGTAGCTCAGTGATGAGTAGCACCTCCTTTAATGTCAATCCGGGAAGACGTGAGGATGGTATGAAGACCTCGAGCAAGTGAAGGCACAAGTGCGTGAGTGAGAAGCACACTAACATGCACACACATACACACACACGCGCACACAAGGTAAGACAAAGAGTGAGAATCAATGGAGTTCTTAGATTACTTTCCAAAAGCTCTTACAAGTTCATTTCAATTACAATCTAGCCCCCAAAAAATGAGCCCTCTAGCTCTTTTTATAGTTTTTGACTAGGTTTTGGCCCTGTCCAGACCTAGTGTCTGGCCTAGTTAAAAATTAGGTTCCAGGGCTTATTTGAAGGCTCAAACGGAATCTAAAAATTACGAAATTTAATATGTAGGTACTCCTAAAGCTCCCCAAGCTCAAGGACTCCTTGGCTTGTACAAAATGGAGCTACAAAAATGTGAAATGATATTTACGATGATTATTAGTGATAAAAATCACTGTTGTTGTAGGGATTTCTTCTAATGATCTGCCATACATATCTTTGAGCTCCCTACTTGCTCTTCCTCCCTGCGTGTCCATCTCTTTGATATGCATTAGTGTCTTGAAAAAATATTGGCCTACTTGCCGGATCGTCGTTGATTGCCTTGTCTGCTTGTGCTTTCTCTTCTCTCGGACTCTCTTCTTGTGCTTCCTTGTCTTGTCAGTCCTTCAGCTCCAACACATGATAATATCGTGTTCCCTCAACAATACCAACATGCGATTGATGTGATTAATGTGTTAATAAGTGAGATGTTTCTCGTGATTGGTGAGCATGAGTTGGTAAGTTATCCTTTTGTCCCTAGATGCATACTCTAGATGTGCATTGTACTCGGGATGCATCTATTCTGATGTGGATGGATTTACACACGTGGATCAGGTGGTTTGAGACAAGGTTTTATCCTCCAAACTTTTTGTGTGTGATTACATTTCTCAAGTTGATGAACTTTACATATTTGTGAATCATTTCTCCTTAGAGTCAAGACTTTTTAGGTACCCATTTCCCGACATTCCTAGGCGTGATTTCACATGTGGAGTTGTGGCTAGTAGGTGTGTGCCCATAAGTGTATGATGAGAGTGTTGATGGATGATGTGTCCAGCTCATACGTTTTTGTGAAGCTACTTGAGCATACAAGCAATTCTTGGGCACCCAGATCTGTCGTGTATTGGTGCAACCTTCATTGACCACTTGGGGACCCAAATGGAAATGGTCCTTTGGGTAGGACCCATGGAACTTTCTTTCTTGGCAGTCCTTGCCCAAGTAGTTGATTCGGTACACCGTGTGATTACATTCTCTCGATTAGGGGGTTGTTCACCCTTGCGGATCCAAATCTATTTCACTGTTTGAGTCTGCTTGCTTTGCTCTCTCCTTTGACTATGAGCATAGATCTTCTGCTTCCCTGCTTCTTGAGCTTCTTTGGTGGTTTTGCCTCCATTTCTTTTGGATCAAAAGGGAGCACCACATCCTTGACTCCTTTGCTCAGAATCTCATTCTTCTGCATCATAGAGTTTTGGGAAAGAACAACATTGTTATCTTCATGTGTACTCCGTGCCTTTCCTAATTCCTTGAGTGCTTGATTTTCTAGCTCAATGGTGATGTGGGTTTGATTCACCTATACCTGAAGAAGTCAACTTCTTAGGTTAACGTTGACTACATGATCATAGATCCAATCCTGACTCAAGACAAGGGGTTCAGTGAGATCCTCATCTTGACACATTAGCACCTTTACTGTCATCTGAATATCTTGAATGTAGAGGGGAAGCTCCACCGCACCTATGCAAGGGGTTTCCACACCTCCTGATCCTATTAGGTATGCTTCTATAGGATTGGCACTTAATTTCAATTCTTGACAGTAAGAAAGTCTAACCACACTAGTGGATGCACTTGAGTCAATCAAGGCTCGTATAGTCCTTGCACTATTTCTTTGTCCTATCTCTAAGGTCACAAAGGGTGGTCGATCAACTATCCTTTGGGGACATTCCCCTGATTCTTCGCACATGGCCATGTGATAACCTAGAGCTTCTTGCATGTTAGACATAGGTTGATCTCTACCTTGTCTTCTCAATTTATTCGTCGGATGAAGTCTAAAGCTTCTGCCCGTGCCTGTTCTCAAATTCGTTTTTCCTCTTCTTTACGTTTCTTTGCAATATTGAGTCGATTTAACATCTCCTCCGTGAGGGGTTCTTGATATAACTTGACTCTACATCCACTGATGTAACTTGGTAGGATGTTGCCTTCTAGAGTGGCTAGTTGAACTGCTCCACTTGTGAAGATCCTACTGATAATCATCGATCCATAGATTCTCTTCTCTAATTTCCATGAATGTTGCTTCAAAGTGTAGAATAAGACTAGGTCTCCTACTTTCAAGCCCTTATCCTTCACATGTGCGTTGAAATATGCCTTTTGTCTTTTCTTGGCTGCATAAATTCTTGCTACTGCTCTCAATCTTGTTTCACCTAGTCATTCAAGATCAAAGATTCTAGAGGAGAGCTCATGGCCTGTCCAATCATCCTCTTGTGCTACTTTCAATGTAGGTATCAAGAAATCCAATGGTAGTCTGCATAGCTCAAAACCCAAGCCATGTAATATACATCCCTTCGACATCACCCCACCCATCAACACCACTATTGCTCGATTCACCTTTTGTACCTCAGCAGAACAACACCACCCATACATCAACTCTTAGGAAATGGATGCCAAAACATGTCTAGAAGCCTCCACATGATCCTTTGTATGACATAACACACATCCCGACTAACCCTTACCCTTGTAATAATTCACCCACGATTGAACCTTGTATAAATTCACCCACACTAACCCACTGTCACTTGCAATCCAATCTCATCAAGCAACGTATGTAATATCTAAAGCATGTAGGTGTCTAGTGACTTGCATTAGTTTATAAGAAATCACTCCATAAACCACCTCACAACACAAGGCTACATGGGTTACACATTGGCTATGGAAAGGGATTGTGGTCTCACTTCATTGGGATCATAATTAATTTCCATACTAATGTGTTATCCTTTTGTAGCAGATCATCTATACACTCATTTTGATCATCATGCAAGCTGAAGGAACTTTCGAGGCTGGCCCCAGTGCGCCAGTGGACAACTTTGGTAATTTGTTAGCTGAGTTTTATCCTACATTGCGACCACCAGAATTTCAAGGATTCATAGGACTGATGCCCATCAATGATCCTCCTTTGGGATGCACTGAAAAAGTTCACAACATTCACACTAGTTCCAAGGTCTAGCAGGACCCCTAGCAGACACAAATTATATCGTCGAATTGATGCTTTACTTTAGCGGAGACATTTGGGAGACATATTAGTTCTTCTCCCGAGAATTTGAAGATCTTCAGAATTTAGAGGATCTATGACCCATTTGGGCTAGGGCTGGTTTCATCGAGTACTTTAGTGACCCTTTTCCAAAACCTAATTTCTATTGAAGCTACTATTTGGTAACCACTCTTGAAGCCCCTGAGAGGAAGGAATTGCCAATAACTTTTATTTTTTCATCTCTAGCGAATGATCCCCCATATAAGAGATTTTGTCTCTCAAAAGATCTCATTTGAGCCGCCCTAAAAATCCATGGAACTCACACGTCAATAGAACAAGAAAGTCTTATTCCTTAGCCTATGAAACGAGGTGACATTTTGAGGTGGAATAATATCTCAGCCATCATGCCAGAATTATCAAAGCCACTATGCATTTGCATGCAGCATTTTGCTTTCCCTACGTAGGATTGCTTCACATTTACATACACATACACACACATACACATACACACACATACACATATGCACACATGTTTTAGAGTTAGGGTTCTTGGGTTACAATTTTAGGGTTTTAAATACTGTTGATATATTTAGGTAGTGATGTGTGTGAACACACTAGGATCGCCGGGGCACTTTTTTCCCTCTTTAGGAGGTTTTTTTCCCCCCGCTTGTATATACGCCTATTGCCCTAATGGGCTACTTATCTTTGTACATTCTCTAGTAATACATTCACTATTGTGTGTTTGTGCTCCAAGCTTCTTCTTCTTCCTTGTGCTGTTCGCGTGCTTCCGCAGACATCTATCTCCAACAATTGGTATCAGAGCAGGTCGTCGCTTCATCTAGGGCGCCGTTGACACTCCTCCGTTTGCAGTCTCAGAATTGCACGAATTTTGGTGAGCATACTCAGCGTGTTTCCGAGATCGAAACAGCTTTGCTATGTGGTGCCGAAATTGTGATCTGAGCTCGTTTCGATCTCCAAACGCACTATCGCAGCCCTTGTGTAGGCTATTTCGTCTTTTTGTGCCAAAGGTATATACCAGTTTCTGTTCGCCAATTTAAGCGTCTTTGAGTCTGCTACAGGTCTAGCAGAACTCGTCTGGGCAGTTCTGTTCAACTTTTTGAGATACAATCAATTTTCTGCATCAAGGTATTTTAGTCACCGGCCATGGCTGAAAGCAGTGATGTATTCCGTATGTTGGCTGTTGAGGATAAGTTGGATGGTACCAACTACCCATTATGGGCTTATATGATGCGACATGTATTGGTTGCAAAAGGACTGTGGAACATTGTGCAGGGTATTGAAAGACGTCCTATTACACCTGCAACTACAGGTACTGCAAATATAGGTGCTGGAGCTGATGAAGATGGTGTCGAAGATGATATTCCGTAGATTCCTGTTCGTGCTGCTATTTCTGTTGCACCTAGTGCAGAGCAAATTCGTTGGGATGGCAGAGATGCCCAGGCACATGCATTGATAGCCTTGTCTGTCAAACATGCCATTATTCCTCATATTCGCTCTTGCAGAATAGCTAGGGATGCTTGGGATACACTAACCACATTGTACCAAGCTAGGAATGAGGCTCGTGTTGCTTACCTCCGAAAACAGTTGGAGAGTGAGCACATGAATGAAGGTGATTCTATGGACAATTTCCTAACAAAGATCAAAGATTTGAAGGAACAGTTGATTTCTGCTCATGAGGTTATACCAGATAGCTCACTTGTGCAGACCGTTCTGAATGGTCTTCCTGATTCATATCAGAGCTTTGCTTCTACTCTTCGGTTGATGATGAAAGGAAATCTGAATGCCTTATCATTTGAGGAGTTAGTCTCTATTCTGTTGCAGGAAGATCAGTCCAGGCAGAACAGGTCCATTATGCGTGTTGCAGATCAAGCTTTCTTGGCTAGTCAGAAGGGCAAAGGAAAATGGAGCTCTTCTACTAGTAAGCAGAAATATGCAAATGCTGCACATTCGAAGAACCAGGATAAAGATGAGAAGAAATCAGAAAAGCAGAAATTGTTTTGCAAGTACTGTAAAGGGAATGATCATATCATAAAGAATTGTCTAAAACTGGCTGCAAAAGAGGCAAAGAAGAAAGAGGCTTGAATGGTTGTTGCAGAGGTCTCTACACAAAAAACAGAGTCTGCAAATCTTGTGCAGGAAGAAGAATGGGCGTTTACTACTGTTTGCAGTTTTGACCCATCTTCTCATGAGCAGTGCATGTCTGCAGTGGACTCAGATGTTTAGTACTTTGACAGTGGGGCGACCAAACATATTACCTCGCAGCGCAGTTTCTTCTCTTCACTCGAGCCTGCCCCTACAGGGAATACTGTCACATGCGCCAACAACTCCTCTTATCCTGTTATGGGAGTTGGTAAGATCATTTTGACTACTGCTGATGGTAGTTCTTTCACCTTGTCAGATGCTTTATTTGTGCCAGGGATCAAGAAGAATCTGTTATCAGTTTTTGCATTAGCCAAGATTGGCTTGGTTATGAAATTTATTGATGACAGATGTACAGTTCATGATCTATCAAATGGCGATGTTATTATTGCTTCTGGCATTTTATGTCGTGGGCTATATAAGCTCATAGACTATGAAAGATCTGTGAATGATTCGGCATGTGCAGTTCATGATTTTGAGGCTATCTCAGATGCAAAGCTTTGGCATGCACGCTTTGGTCATTTGAATTTTGCTAGTTTGCTACGCCTGCAGAAATCTGATATGGTGTCTTCTTTGCCCAAGTGCTTGAGGCACCTAGAAAACATGTATGTGAAGGCTGTATTTTGGGCAAAATGCAGCGTTCCTCCTTTCCAAAAGATGGATCAGTTCGGGCTACGCAGAAATTGCAGCTTGTACATAGTGATGTCTGTGATCCTATGCAGACACCTTCTTTTGGAAACTATCTTTACTTCGTGACTTTCATTGATGATTTTTCCAGGCATGCATGGGTATATCCATTGAAGGCAAAGTCCAAAGTGTTTTTGTGCTTCAAACAGTTTTTGGTTTTGGCTGAAAATCTGTCAGCATGTAAAATGGGCACCCTCCATTCTGATCGAGGGGAGGAATATATGTCTTCTGATTTTAATGCATTTCTGGCTGAACGTGGGATAAAACACCAGTGTATAGTGCCGTATACACCTCAACAGAATGGAGTTGCTGAACGGAAGAACAGGTCACTCATGGAGATGGCGAGGTGTATGGTCAAGAGTCAGGCTTTACCACAGTTTCTGGCTTGAGGCTGTCATGTGTGCAGCATATGTACTTAACAGGTGTCCCACTAAAGCGCTACAGTCTATCACTCCATATGAGGCTTGGCATGATCGCAAGACATCTGTTGCTCATCTGCGGGTTTTTGGTTGTTTGGCATATGCACTAGTGCCTGAACAACATCGTAGAAAATTGGATGATAAGGCAGTAAAATGTATTTTTGTTGGGTACAGTTCTGAAAGTAAAGGCTATCGTCTGTATCATCCACAGACTAAACGCATTCTGGTTAGCCGTGATGTTTTCTTTGTGGAAGATGCTATTCAGCCATTGCTTTCATGTACTAAGGAGACATCTATTAGCTCTAAAGACATGTATGATACTTTGATGCCTCTTTTTACAGGTGGACAGTCTAGTGCTGGTCCTAATGAGGCAACTTCTCAGCCTTTGCAGGTTTCATATGATGATGTAGATCATTCCATTTCTGATGCAGATTTACATGATGCACTTGTTGATGAGAGATCTGATATTGAGCAGGCAAAAACTATGCCAAAATGGCTGGTGCAGACTTTGCGTGACAACAAATTAGATGCACCTTTGTCATATCGTACTCGTTCAGGCTCTCATAGTGCCTCCTTTGCATCAGATTGCTATGCTATGGCTGCGTCTAGCCTCTGTGATGAGAATGAGCCTGTTTCTTTTGATGAAGCACAAAATTCACAAAATTGGATGGCTGCTATGCAATCTGAATATGATGCTATAATGAAGAATGGTACATGGTCTTTATGTGACTTGCCTCCTGGCAAGAAGGCCATTGGCACTAAGTGGGTATACAAGTTGAAGCGTAAACCTGATGGTACAGTTGACAGGTATAAGGCTAGGCTTGTTGCAAAGGGTTATGCGCAGGAAGAGGCATTGATTTTGATGAGACCTTTGCACCTACATGCCGTATGACTACTGTTCGGAGCATTTGTGCATTTGCAGCCCATCATGGTTGGAATGTACATGAGTTGGACATTAAAACAACATTTCTGAATGATGACTTGCATGAAGAAGTGTATGTTTTTCAGCCCCGTGGCTTTGTGCAGAAAGGGCATGAAAACCAGGTGTGCAGGTTAAAGAAGGCGTTATATGGTTTAAAGCAAGCACCACGTGCTTGGTATGAGAAGATACATGCCTATCTGATTGCACATGGTTTTGAGAACAGTCCAATTGAAAGCACCTTATATGTTAAGCGTGCTAATGATGTGCTTCTGATCATTGTTGTCTATGTTGATGACATGCTGCTCACTGGTCCTATTGAGAAGCATATTGCTGATTTTAAGGCTGATTTGCATGCCTCATTTGAGATGTCTGATTTGGGGCATTTGCATCACTATTTGGGCATTCAGTTTATGCAAGTTGATGGTGGAATGGATTTGTGTCAAACGAAATATATTGACACATTATTGAAGCATTTTGGCCTTGAAGGCTGTAAGTCTATTGCCACTCCTATGGAGACAGGTTTACGATTGAGTCTTCATGATGCTGGAGATGCATTTGATGCTGTTTTCTATCAGCAGGCTGTTGGATGCTTGATTTACTTATGCATTACTCGGCCAGATATTCAATTTGCTGTCTCACAGATGAGCAGGTTTATGCATTGCCCAGGAGTCACGCATTGGAAGGCGGTTAAGCGCATCTTTCGCTACTTGAGTGGTACTCGGCTACTTGGGTTGTTTTATCCCAAGGGGGATCACTACCGTCAGATTTGCATGCTTTTTCTGACTCAGATTGGGCTGGTTGCTATGACACTCGTGTGTCCACCAGTGGTTTTTGCTTCATGCTTGGTAGCTCATGTATATCTTGGTTGAGCAAGAAGCAGCCTACTGTGGCCACTTCCAGTTGTGAGGTTGAGTATAGGGCAGCTTTCATAGCGATTGTTGAGTGTGTGTGGCTCAGACGCCTTATGGCTGATTTGGGTGTTGGCCAGTCTTCTGCCACCACCATCTTCACTGACAGTCAGAGCGCATTGGCAGTTGCGAGGAACCCTGCGTTCCATGCTCACACTAAGCACATTGAGGTGCATTATCACTATGTCAGGGAGAGGTTCTGTGCTGGGGAGATCAGCTTGGCATATGTGCCCACGCAAGAGAACATTGCAGACCTTTTCACGAAGGCTCTGCCTAGGGAGAAGTTTGAAGCTTTCCGCAAAGCTTTGGGCTTACTTCCTTTTGTGGAGTGATTTCCACATAGCTTGGTACTTCCTTATACATGAGTGCCATCTCCTCGTTCACCGCATCACTCCCAGGGGGGATTTGTTGATATATTTAGGTAGTGATTTGTGTGAACACACTAGGATCGCCGGGGCACTTTTTTCCCTCTTTAGGAGGTTTTTTTCCCCCGGCTTGTATATACGCCTATTGCCCTAATGGGCTACTTATCTTTGTACATTCTCTAGTAATACATTCACTATTGTGTGTTTGTGCTCCAAGCTTCTTCTTCTTCCTTGTGCTTTTCGCGTGCTTCCGCAGACATCTATCTCCAACAAATACATACACACATGCATACACACATATACACACATATACACATACACATACACATACACATACACATATATATACACACATATACATGTTTTAAGGTTAGGGTTTTAGGATTAGGGTTTTAAGGTTTTACATACATACACACATGCATACACATATATACACATACACACGCATATACATACACATGTGCACACATATACATGTTTTAGGATTAGGGTTTTAGGGTTTTACATACATACACAAATGCATACACGCATATACACATATACACATATACACATTTACACATTAACACATATACACATATACACATACACACATATATATATATACACATGCATACATGCACATACACATACATACACGTCACATATACATACACGTCACATATACATACACATCACATATACATACACATACATACATATACATGTTTTAGGATTAGGGTTTTAGGGTTTTACATACATACACACATGCATACACACATATACATATACACACATATATATATACACACATGTGTACATGCACATACTCATACAAACACATGTCACATATACATATACACACACATATATTCATCCACACACGTTTTCACACATACACACATATTATATACATACAAAAATATACACACTCACATGCACACATACATACACACTATACACATACACACATAAATACATACATATGCATACACATACATATGTCGCATATACATACACACATATACATGTTTAAGGGTTAGGGTTTTAGGATTAGGGATTTAGGGTTTTACATACAACACACAAGCACAAACATATACATACACACATGCACACAAATACATGTTCTAAGGTTAGGGTTTTACACACATGCATACATACATATACACATACACACATATATACATACATGCACATACACATACACACACACACACATAAAGTCACATACACACACATTTCACATATACATACACATATACACATATATACATGTTTTAGGGTTAGGGTTTTATGGTTTACACACATGCACACATGCATACACACATATGCACATATACACATACATACACATACACACACATAAAGTCACATACACACACATGTCACATACACACACATGTCACATATACATACACACATGCACACATATACATACACACATGCACACATATACATGTTTTACAGTTAGGGTTTTAGTGGTTTACACACATGCATACATACATATACACATACATACACACATATAAACATACATATGCATACAGATACACATGCACATACATACATATAAAGTCACATACACACACAACACGTATACATACACACATATACATGTTTTAGGGTTAGGGTTTTAGGATTAGGGTTTTATGATTAGGGTTTTAGGGCTTTACATTACACATATGCACACACACACATACACATACACACACATATACATACATAAATGCACACATATACATGTTTTAGGGTTAGGGTTTTAAGGTTTTACATACATGCATACATACATATACACATACATATACACATACACATATATACATACATACACATACACACACATAAAGTTAGAGATACATACACATATACACACATGTCACATATACATACACACACACATGCATATATATGTTTTACGGTTAGGGTTTTAGGATTAGGGTTTTAGATTAGGGTTTTAGATTAGGGTTTTAGGGTTTGACAAACATACACATGCAAACACACATATACACATACATACATATATACATATACACACACATAAAGTTAAATACACATACACATACATACATATGTCACATATACATGCACACATACACACATATACATGTTTTAGGGTTAGGGTTTTAGGATTAGGGATTTAGGGTTTTACAGTTTTAGCATTAAAATTAGTATATAATTTATGAAATGAAAAACCAAGGTTTTAGGACAAAATTAGTACAAATAATTAAATAGATCAAGAACTAGGGTTCTAAGATAGATGTTAATAAATATAATTAAACATGAAAAGAGCTAGGATTTTTAAAAATAAATATATATAATTAAATATATAAAAAATAGGGTTTTAGGTTTAATATTAACATATATAATCAAATATATATAAAAATTAGGATTTCACGATAAATACTATTATATATAGTTAAGTTAATAAAAGGCTACAATTTTAGGATTGGAAACTAGTAATATATAAAAATGAATATATTAAAAAATAGGGCTTTAGGATATATATATATATATATATATATATATATATATATATATATATATATATATATATATATATATATATATATATATATATATATATATATATAGCAAGGATTTTATGATAAATACTGGTATATATAATTAAATAAGATAAACAAGTTTGTTAAGATTAAAATTATGATATATAATTAAATATATAGAGAACTATGATTTTAACTTAATTATTAGTATACATAATTAAACATATAATAAATTAGGGTTTTAGGAAGAAAATTAGTATTTGTAATCAATTAAAAAATTAGGGTGTTAAGATTAAAATTAGTAAATATAACTAAATGTATCACAAATTAAGGTTCAGGGATAAAAACTAATATAATATATATATATATATATATATATATATATATATATATATATTATGGAATAACGAAATGTTATATGGATTTTAATGTCTTGAGGTTTTCAACATGATTGTGTTTTGATTTGTTAGGTGAAGAATTATGAGGGCATGAACACACATGTATTTAGTCAGATATTTTTGAAGATAGTTTAAAGATAATATTTTAGATATTTTTTGTAAAAATAATAGATTGCTTAGAAAGTGGTTTTTGTAAAAATAGTAGATCGCTTAGAAAGGGATGATTTTGTAAATAAAGCAAATTTTTGTAAACACACACCTTTCGAAGCACCACCCTCATGTGCCTTCTATTGAGAATGTAATGAAAAATACCTATAAATACACATACTTTGATAGAGACACCCATTAGAGTATGTGAGGGGAGATTGTACCCAATCATGTGTTCAATCCCTTATCTCTCTCTATTTCGTGTATGGTTTTGTAATATTTCATTTCTATACTATCTCTGCATACATGCATCTGCAAGATCCAATCAACACTGGTATCAGAGCATGCACGCATCTATAGGGGTGTACTTCTTGGCATCCATTTGTGGTTTGCGATGTCCGCTCACAATTCGATGTCTATTTGGTTTCATTAATTCTTGTCCAATCCACGTCTATGTTTGTCAATTCATGTTTTTTCGTTTGTCGCTGTCTTTTTCAAAATTTTTTGAATTTGCTACAATGCTCTTGTCTCACTGTGTTCACTCTGACACAAATGACACTCTAACACTGTGACACTATGCTCACTGTGCTCACTGTACTCACTGTGCTCACTATGCTCATTGTCAAGGCTTGAGTTACCATTGATTTGCATCTTGGTGTAGTTATTATCTCTTCAAGATCAGGTTTTTTCGAGTTTCCTTGTCCTTCCAATCCTCCTCTCTCGTTGATCCGATCTGGGTGTTCTATTACCATGTAGATGAGACCTAACTTGTCCATGTACACTCCTCCTTCATACTTGACTGCAGGTCTGGGCACTACTGCTAATTTAGTGGAGTTCACCATCCTGGCTACTGACCTATTTAAGCCATCCAGGTAGATAGGGATCCTTGGGGATTAGTCGACACATATTGCAGAGAGGTGCGGTATTCCCCCTCTATCATTGACATGAAGTTCTCCCTAGGGACAGAACCTTGCATGTCTTCTGAAGCCATATGTATCTCCTCCTCTAAGTCACTAGAGGTGTCAGTATAGATAGAGTGATGACTTGCCTGGGTTGCATTTTCCACCGATGAAATGACACTCCTCTGGCTACTTAGCACACGCCCTGATCTCAAGTTCATCCACCCTTCATCCACAATTGGCTCCTCAATTACCTCTAATTTTGCCCTCAAATGACTTGATAGGTTCTGGATGATACCACTTTGGGTGATACCACTCAGACGATACGATATTGGTTTTAGCACGATACAATACCAACAATTGTACGATACAATACTTAACACTGCATGATACGATACCAAAAGTCGTGACACGATACTGGCTTGGGAATGATACGATACCAAAACTTTGGGCGATACTATACTAACAAGTCACACGATACAATACTGAAACTCTTACGATACGATACCAGATGGGTCAGACGATACAATACCAAATTTTCCGCGATACAATACTAGTGCAAGTGATGATACGATACCGAATCCATCACAATACGATACTGGAATAACGGACGATATGATAACAAAGAGGTCGGGTGATACGATGCCACTTTTTGAACGATACGATACTAAGTTGGCGATACGATACCAACAGTGGGTGCGATATGATACTGCTCGATCGACGATACGATACTGTGACCGGGACGATACGATACAAAGTGGACCGTGATACGATACCATCAGCTGATCGTGATCGTGATACCAACTTGACGATACGATACCAGAATGGTATCGCGATACCTCAAGTGGTATGCCGTGATACGATACCAAGCGAGTATCGTGATACTAGGGATTTTTGGTATCGCGATACCAAAACTCAACCGACTGTGATACTTCAACCAAGATCGCTCTAAACTCAAAAATTTTGTACCAATGTGTTTAGTTCTCACCCCTCCTCTCTCTTGACCCTCTGTCTCACTCAAAGATTCTCTAAAAACTCTCTGTTCTACCCCACGATACCAAAAATGTCTTTAATCACATGTAATGGTCTTTCTGAATTGCTTTTGATATCAAGAGATTGTGTATCTTACCTTCAAGGATACCTCAACCCAATTTTATGCTTCCAAATCCTCTCTTTAGCTTGCTTTGCACAATACATCATTGGCGATACCGATCGCTGTCTGCTCACGATACCTGTTCTCACTCTAGTGTCAAATGATCTGATTTTTTATTTTGGTTTTTATAGCTTTGGGACACCTGAAACTTACTCTACACTTATTGTGACAATTTTTGGGATGTTTTTCTTGGTTTTTCTACTTCTTCCTACTCTACTCCCCTCTCTAACCTAACCATAACTCTTCCCTCTCTTCGTCACTCCTAATCCTAAACCTAAAAACTCATTACACACGCCTCAAGGATGTGAAGTAACAAGTGCAAAAGTGCTTGACTACTTGCCACTTAATAAATTCACCTCTACAAGTACGATTCCTTCACTCTAGAGCTATGATCATCACGAAGGCACCTTGGTTAAGTTTGTTCCCCAACAACGGTGCCAAAAATGTGTGTACCTAAGTCGCGAAGCCTTAAAGACTTGTGCCAATGAGACTAAATCTCAATCGCCCCACAAGTGCGTATAGGGATGGATCAATACACGTTTGATTATCAATCCGAAGAACCACATGAACCAAGTGTAGAGGACGTGTGCGCAATGATGGAAAATGAAGTGGCTGAGCTACAATACATGTGAAAAGACTTAACTACCTCTTCAACTCACTAACTCTCTGAAAATGCATGCCACGATACCACTTACAGTAGTAAGCACAAATTCGATCTTTTCTCCCAGCTTAGAACTTTGAATATGGAAAATATTGCATTCATTTCGAAGCTCTCGATGAGACGCATCTATTGGTTGTGTTTTCACTCGAATTTGACAAATGCTCTTCAAGTTATGTGCAAAATAGTGAATGTTGGGAAACACCAACACTCACTCTACAACTCGTGGTGGCTCACACACACACTACAACAGTTCGAAAATGGTGGGAAGGGGTAGCTAACAGCCCTACACACACATTCCAAGCATCACACACACACACACACATGCAAAAGATCATAGAGAGGATGGAAATCATTAGGGAAGAAGCAAATTCAAATTTTTAGCTCTCCTTCTTCACAATGGCAAAAAGTCTTTACAAAGAATCACAAAGTGACTTATATACATGTGCCCCAAAAATGGTCCTTTCACACAAAATACCAGCACTTTATTGACTAATATCTAGTTTATTAACATTTTACAAGAATTATGTTACAAGGATTTGTGGCTCATGCATCTAGAGGACTCCTCTAGTGCATTTACATAGTTTCAAGGGAATTTTCTAGAATTTTGAAGAAGAAATTTTATGCTGACTACTTTGAAAATTATGGGCCTCCTCTTTTGTGCCTCTTTTCTCTGCAACAATTGTTCAGTGGTGGGACATGTGACTCACCATTCATGTCTATTTTATTCTTATCAACTAAAGCCAGTTGCTTGTCAACTAGGAATCATGTTATACTTTATGGAATAATGGAATGTTATATGGGTTTGCATCTCTTGAGGTTTTTAATGTGATTGTGTTTTGTTTTAGTAGGTGAAGAATCATGAGGGTGTGAACGTGCATGGATTGATTTAGATATTACTGAAGATACTTAAAAGATAGTATTTTAGATATTTTTTGTAACAATAATAGATCGCTCAAAAAGTGATACTTTTGTAAAAATAGTAGATTGCTTAGAAAGCGATGATTTTGTAAATAAAGCAAATTTTTGTAAATGCATGCTTTTCAAAGCACTGCCCTCATGTATCTTCTATTTAAGACATAACAAAAGATATATATAAATACACATACTCTGATAGACTCATCCATCAGAGTATGTGGGGGGGATTGTACCCAATCTTGTGTTCAATCTCTTGTCTCTCTCTATTTTGTGTATGCTTTTGTGAGATTTTATTTCTGTACTATCTCTATGTACGTGCGTCTGCAAGATCTAGTCAACAATGTATTAGGGTTTTAGGGTTTTACACACATGCACACATGCTATTGCAGAGAAAAGAGGCACAAAAGAAGAGCCCCAAAATTTTCAAAATGATGGCATAAAAATTCTTCTTCAAAATCCTAGCAAATTCCCTCAAAGCTATGTAAATGCACTAGAGAAGTCCTCTAGATGCATAAACCCCAAATCCTTATAACATAATTCTTGTAAAGTAGTAGGAAATATTAGAGATTAGTCAATAAAGTGCCGGTCTCATGTGTGAAAGGACCATTTTTAGGGCACATGTATATAAGTCACTTTGTGACTCTTTATAAAGACTTTTTGCCATTGTGAAGAAGGAGAGCTGAAATTCGAATTTGCTTCTTCCCTACTGATTTCCATCTTCTCTATGATCTTCTGTGTGTGTGTGATGCTAGAAATGAGTGTGTAGGACTGTTGTCTATCCCTTCCCATCACTTTTGAACTACTGTAGTGTGTGTGTGAACCAATACGAGTTGTGGGACAAGTATAGGTGTTTCCCGCCATTCACTGTTTTTCCCATAACTTGAAGAGCGTTTGTCAGATTTGAGTGAAAATACCACCAATAGATGCGCAACATCAAGAGATCCTCTCATCAAGAACTTCTCTCATTGAGAGCTTTGAAACGAACCCACTATTGGCCATATTTGGAGTTCGGAGCTGGGAGAAACATTCGAATTTGTGCCCACTGCTGTAAGTGGTATTACGACAGACATTTCCAGAGATTTAGTGAGTTGGAGAGGTAGTTTCGTCTTTTCACATGCATTGTAGCTGAGCCACTTCACTTTCCATCATGTGTGCTCATGTCCTCATACACTTGGTTCGTATGGTTCTTCGGATTGATAATTAAACATGTATCAATCCACCACTATACGCACTTGTGGGGCAAATGAGATTTAGTCTCTTTGACACAAGTCCCTTAGACTTCAAGACTTAGGTACACATGTTTTTGGCACCGTTGCCGGGGAACAAACTCAACCAAGGTGCCTTTGTGATGGTTATAGCTCTAGAGTGAAGGAATCATACTTGTAGAGGTGAATTCGTTTAGTGGCAAGTAGTCAGACACTTCAGCACTTGTTACTTCACATCCTTGAGGTGTGTGTAATGAGTTTTTAGGTTTAGGGTTAGGAGTGCGGAAGAGAGGGAAGAGTTAGGGTTAGGTTAGAGAGAGGAGTGGAGTAGGAGGAAGTTGGAATCATCAAGAAAAATCTCAAAAAATTTCCAAAATTAGTGTAGAATAGGCTTCAGGCATCACAAACTATAAAAACCAAAGAAATTAGTTCATTTGACACTAGTGCAGGAATTGGTATCGTGTGCAAACAGCGATCGATATCACCAGCTTGGTATCGTGCAAAGGGAGCCAAAGGGAGGAGTTGGTGGCATACACTTGTGTGAGGCATACTTGAAGGTAAGCCGCATAAGTTCTTGAAAGCAAAATCAATTCATAACCACCACCACACCTGATTTGCACCATTTTGGTATCGTGGGGTAGGACAGAGAGTTTTGTAGATTTTATGAGAGAGGCAGAGGGTCAAGATTAAGGAGGGGATAAAACTAAACATATTGGTGCAAAAAAATTTGAGTTTAGAGTGATATTTGCTGAAGTATCGTAGTCGGTTGAGTTTTGGTATTGCGATACCAAAATTCCCTAGTATCACGATACTCGCCTAGTATCGTATCACTGCATACCACTTGAGGTATCGCGATAACATTTTGGTATCATAGCGTCAAGTTGGTATCGCGATCGCAATCAACCGGTGGTATCATATTGTGGTCCACTTGGTATCATATTGTCCCGATCACGGTATCATATCATCGACCGAGCGGTATCGTATCACCTATTTAGTATCGTATCGTCCAAGAAGGTGGTATCGTATCATCTGACCAATCTGGTATCGTATCGCAAGAATTACAGTATCGTATCGTCAATGTGGTATCGTATCATCCAAAACTCAAAATCGTATCGTGCAAAGTTTCGGTATCGTATCGTCATTTGCAGTAGTATCGTATCACGAGAACTTTAGTATCGTATCATGTGACTTTTTGGTATCGTATCGGGCAGTGCACAAGTATTGTATTGTGCAAGAAGGTGGTATCGTATCGTCTGACCCATCTAGTATCGTATCCTGAGAAATTTTGGTATTGTATCATGTAGAGCACTAGTATCGTATCGTGCAAAGTGTGGTATCATATCGCGAGGAATTTGGTATCATATCGTTTACTGTTCTAGGATCGTATGGTCACAGTCAGAGGTATCGTATCGTCCTATAGTCAGTATCGTATCGCGTTAATCTGTGGTATCGTATTGCCCAGAGTGGTATCAACCAGACATATCAAGCCATTTGAGGACAAAATTAGAGGTAATTGAGGAGCCAATTGTGGGAGAGTGGGGAACCAAGATAGCCACAGGAGGGTGGATGAACTTGAGATCAGGACGTGTGCTAAGTAGCAGGAGGAGTGTTATTTCATCGGTAGGAAGTGCAACTCAGGCAAGTCATCACTCTTTCTATACTGACACCTCTAGTGACTCAGAGGAAGAGATACCAATGGCTTCAGAAGACATGCAAGGTTCTGTCCCTAGGGGGAACTTTATGTCAATGGTAGAGGGGGAATACCGCACCTCTCTGCAATATGTGTCCACTAATCCCCAAGAGATCCCTATCTACCTGGATGGCTTAAATAGGTTAGTAGCCAAGATGGTGAACTCCACTGAATCAACAATAGTACCCAGACCTGCAATTAAGTATGAAGGAGGAGTGTACATGGACAAATTAGGCCACATTTATGTGGTAACAGAACACCTAGATCATATCAATGAGCGAGGAGGATTGGAAGGACAAGGAAACTCGGAAAGACCAAATACGGAAGAGCTAATAACTACGCCAAGAGGCAAATCAGTGGTGACTCCAGTCTTGAGAGGGGATTTGATACCTCAAGATGATTACCTATTAGAGGTCTACTAGATCCACACATAAGACTTATTGTTACAAACCGATTCACCCACACAAGGACATGAGGAAAGCCCAATGACCTTCTATGAGTTAAAAGATCCTGAAGAGGATTCTAGAGTCATCTACCTAGACAAGAACCAAAGAAGGTATTGGCCGATAGATACCGTTGATAGGGCTCAATTGAAGTATATGGGGTTGTCAGTATTCCCTTCATGAGAGCAGGCAACTACCTCCCATAATCCTTTTGGGATGCATCAAGAGCTAGAGAATACAATGTCAGGACAGACGAGTCAACGAAGTGTTCCTGACCGAACCCATGTGCAATTCACAATGCCAGGGCTCCAATCACACAATCAAACTCACCTTGGACCAGGCAACCAACATCGGCCACCAGTGAGGCCAAGACCACCACTAGGAGTGCTCAAGTGGCTAAGTGTATGAGAAATCATTATGACGGAATGGGAGAACCTTATGATCACATAGCTGAATTTAAACAAGTTCTACGGGCAGAGCAAGTGGATGATTTCTTTGTGTAGTATGAGTCCTTTCGACTTACTCTCACAGGGATGGCTTTGACTTGGTTCCAACCATTGGATCCCAATCAATTTGGAGATATTGATCAATTTTTTCAGGAGTTCATTGGGGAATTCACTAAGAGAGGAATTAAACACATTTCTTCATCTTTAATCCATAACTTCAAACAACATCCAAATGAAACTATGAAAACACCACCAACCAACCAGATAGGACCGATGAGTTTGGAAATATCATTCATGAGAATGAGATAGGAGACCTAGAACAAGGAAATATAGGACAAGGACCCCAGACTCCTAGAGGCAAGTCAGTTTTGACCAGAGTGATCACTCCAGACTGGATCCCTCAAGACAACAAAAGCATAGAACTATTTTTGAATAGAGGAACAGAGGAAGCCTTTTGGAGATTCAAGCCAGATCAACCTAGCCAATTGGGCATAGTCATCATCTACGAGTTCAAGGATCCAGAGATACCAGGCAAAGTTGTCTACCTGGATAACACGTCAGAGAAAATTTTCTTGGTAACAGAACATGATAGACATGCATATACTTGGAAGAATGAATTGATTTTCCCTCCACCAAGATCCAATGTTTCCCATGGCCTCCAAGGAGTAGGATCATCCCAAGCTCATGAAGCCCAGAGAGAAAGAACTAGAGAGAGACCGGAGGTAAGTTTTGCACACACAGTGGGCAGGAATAGGTCAGGATTTGAAAATGAAAGACCTAAAAGAGAGAGATATCAAGCACATAGGCAACAAAGAAATGAACATGATTTTCCATTGCCTAGACCCTGAGAGCACCCAAGAACCCTTAGACCCACTCAAGTGATCAAGGCAATGAAGAATTATTTTGACGGGTCAGGAGATCCTTATGATCATGTGGCCGAGTTCAAACAAGTGTTAAGAGCTGAACAGGTTGAGGATTTGTTCACCCAGTACGAGGCATTTGGTTTGACTCTTAAGGGCACTGCCTTAGCTTGGTTTCAACCACTGAGTAGTCGCAACTATCGCGATATAGGTCAACTGCTAGACGAATTCATTGTAGAATTTTCCAAGAGTGGTATCAGGCATAACACATCATCCTTGATCCACAGTTTCAAGCAGACACCCCAAGAAACAGTGCGACTAGCAGGTAGAAGGTTCAGACAGTACCTAGAAAGATGCCCTACTCCAGAGTTACCCACACCAGCCAAACAAGTGGCTTTGTTCTTAGATGGCTTACTAAGCACAAAGTTAAGATCATATGTGTACTTGAAAGAGCCTAGATCCATAGAAGAGTGTGTGCGGATGTGCATTGATATAGAAGATAACTTGGGTGAGGAGTTAGGATTATCCAAACTCTATAAGGATTCAGATGGTTCTACTAGTCATACTTCAAAAACCTCCACGGAAATAGAGGAGATAGCTGAGCAAGTTGCCAAGAGGCTGGGAGTCCAAAATAAACAAACACAGAGAGTCACTCCATTGAATCGGTGTTATACTTGCGGAGGCGACCACATGGCTAATGTATGCCCAATGCACAACCAGAACATGAGAGAAAGGAATACCCCATACTGCACTATTGAAAGGAAGTACACAAACCATACGGCTCAAGATTGTCCCTACAATAGGCAGGCTGTTAGACAGAATTATCAGCAACCTTACCCACAAGGGAGGTATCAAAACCAATACCAACAGCCATATTATAGACCACAACACCAATATCAGGCACCATATAGGCCACAACTTGTCTTGGAAACCAACCACCAACTCCTGCCAACGTGATTCCAGTCAAGTATGCTGTGGGAGAGGAAAATCCAAATAGAGCATTGGTGCCACTAACCCCATTGAGCTCAGAGAATGACTCTCATGCTCATAGTTCACACTACTCCCATGAAGGTAGTCCACATGCTTATTACACAGAGTCACCTGAACATAGTGAGATTTACTCGTATCAATATGAGGCACCACCTATGGAGCAAAATTGGGAGCCAGAATACTCCAATGTCATGTACACAAATCCTAACCCTAGGCCCCAATTGAGACAAATGAGACCACAAGCCCCTAGAGGATCTTGTTTTAGATGTCAAGGTGATCATTTCATTCGTGACTGTCCCCACCCACCATCTCCGAGTCAAGGACAGGCTATCACAATACAGGCTTTTTGTCCTGATTGTGGCAAAGACCATCTCCCTAGAGATTGTCCAAGAAACCCCTCCAGTGCACCCAAGATTACACCCATTAATGTGGTAGGCTTAGTGGCGGATTCAAGTTCAAGTAGCAGTAATGTGGCACCTGTACAGGCAGTTAATAGGGCACAAGCATTAAAACAAGATAAACCAGCAGAACAATCGGAGTCGAGTGAATCAGGAGAGCCTAGTAAGAGGAAAACAAGAACATGGAAGGATACCAGAGAAAAGGCCAATCGTAAGTGGAATAAAAAGTTATCGGAACTAGAAGAAAGCTTGAAAGACGCAAAAACAAAAATAGAAGACATTGCATCTCAAAACCCCTCGCATGCCGAAACTCCATCCATTTCACCTCATCGCACCCCACCACCCATTGTAAATAGACCGCAACCAGGGTCTGTTCTTGCAGATCCAACCCCAGAAGGTTTGGACATGATGTTCAAGGCCTACCAGGCTCGACTTCAAGAAGGGCCTACAGCTGCAAACCTAGACAAGAGTTACCCTAGAGCGGACTTAGAGATTGAACGGATGAAAATGTGCATGAAAATGGTAGAACAAGCTCAAGCTATACTTGAGACTAGTCAAAAGTTCAATCAGACAAACTCTGTCAAAGCAGATTTGCATTTCCAGGGCTTACTAGAACGATTAGAGCAGTTGGTAAACAAACCACAAGTTTCTTTACCTCCATAGGCTCAACCAGTTATTGAAAGAGGAAGCTCACCACCAATGGGAGCTTATGTTCCTAATTCCATGGATCCAGGAATACCTCCTTCAATTCAACAGTACTCTCAAGAGTTCTTGCGGGAAATACAAGAAGAGAAATGGGCCAAGGAGAAGGGTAATTCCCCTCCTATTCCTGAGATTGATGATCTTCATGATCAATTTCCCCAAGACATTCCTGTTGGAAAACAATGTTCCTATTGATCCATTTTGTCAAGAGACTATAGCATAAGTATTCTATTTTACTAGTTCTTCTAACAGAAAAAGCGCTTAGGCGCTGTGGATATGGCAAAAGCCTCCTAACGTGCTCACGCGAGTTCAAATCCCACGGGGAGCAGACGGCAGCGCGAAGCTTTTATTTCATCATGCTTTTGACGAATTCCGACGGAGAAAGATTTTCTTTGTCTACGAATTGCGATCGTTGTTCGTTCGTAGCTTTATTAGAAGCGATTGCTTTTGGAGGGGTGCTTTTCAAGGACAATCAAACACTATAAAACAAGAGTCTTGGGCTCATTGTAATCATCCTTCACCAAGGATCAACACAAGCTTTCTAGAGCTTGGACCTCAGTAGAGGTGGTGTTTCTTCTAGCACATGGGGCAGCCATGGTGCTATCTTGAAGCATGTTGAGGAGCAGCTATGGAGTTCTTCTTGGTGATTCTTCTTGGAGAAGATGAAGGGTGTGCTCACACTCTAGCTCATGGAGAGGAGGTCATCTCTTGTTCATGGCAAGAAGACTTGGTCATTAGCAGCTTGATGGTGAGGATCGCCTATCTACATGATGTATTTGAAGATTGTCTTCTACAGGAAGATATTAGGTTGAAGATTATCTTCTACAAGAAGATGTCTGGCTACTTCAAAGACATTGGATGGGACCATCTACATGGCGTATTTGAAGATCATCTTCTACACGAAGATGTTAGGTTGAAGATTGTCTTCTACAAGAAGATGTCTAGCTACTTCAAAGACATTGGATGGAGTTTAACATAAGATTCACATCTTATGTTAAAGTATTCAGGTACATATTCTCTTTATGCACACAGGTACTACTTGAAGTTTATGGAGGCTGTGGCGTTCATATCAGGAGGAGTCCTATTCGGCATAGGTAAAAGAGAATCAGTACTTATATGCTTTATGCATATTTGATGAGGTGTTTAAGAAGGTGTGTTCACATGAGTTTGAGGATTTCCGTTCACACTGATCCTTCCTCATTCAGTCACTCATATTCACTCTTCTATAACCTATAAGGTCACACATCTCGTGTATATTCAGATTACTGCCCACACATCTGAATATGTTTGTTACATTGTACATTCACTCATTCATCTATTTCTCATCACATAGAGTGGTTGAGAGTTTTGCTCCCACATTGTACATTGAACATTGGTATATATGATACTATGAGTAAGCGATGGCTTACGTAACACCTTACACATGTCGTCTATTCTTTCTCTATCTTTGTCTCATCATTTGTATGATTAAGTTGTGATATGTTCATGTTTTGTCAATATGGAAGATTGCTGGAATTAATGTTGTACATAACTGGAACTATGGAACCATGGACCTGTGACATGAGCCTAAGGGCCTACCTCACTTCCAACATTTGGTATCAGAGCACTAAGGTTTTGGTTACAGAACTTTAGATCTTTGGCATCAATGCATTAAGGCTCATTCATATCTCAGGTTCCCAGAATTCCAGATTTACAACATATGATTTGAAAGCATCTTCTAATATTTGACATTTGACATACACACTTAATGTAGATGAGTAGAGATTTGAGAATTAGACAATTCAGTTACATGTGTATTCAACAGTGTGGAGTATGAAGTTGATGATCTGTTAGGAGCCGAATATTTTTTGAAGAGTATGCAAATACTTTACAAAAGTATTGTTTGAAGACCCAGAATTGATGAAGAGAAGACTACTTCAAATTCAAGGAAGAACAATGGTTTAGAGAAGATGAAGGAAGCAGATCAACATCAAATCACAGGTATCAGTTTCTACTATCAGATTGTCATTTGCAGGTCATGTCTTAGAAGAGCAGTTATGAAGAGATTTGAAGAAATTCAAGGAGTACTTTTATACACTTTCATTATTTGAAAGTTAAAGGCTACATCAAAACAGGTATCTAGAGGTTTTTCTAGCGAGTTTTGAGAGATCTCTTTCATGGCAAGAAAGTTCATCTAAGAAGACAAGTGCAGAGATGAGATGAGTTTTTTTCAGCCAATTTTCTGTTGTAAGTTGGTTGGATATCAAGGTACAAATGTATCTAGAGAAGGTAACTCTAGAAGGGCAATTCATCATTCAGACAACGATTGGTGAATTTAGTCGTTTCAGACATTTGAAGCAGAGTTTTTTTCAGAGATATGAGGAGATGATAAAACATGATTCTATATTCACTTCCATTGTATACCATATTTGTTTTATCTCTTACTCTTAGCATTAGAGGAAGAGAAAAGTTCATTCGAAGAAGTCAAGAGTGTTTGCTACTTCAAGATGAAGAGAACAAAAGGTATGGAAGAGAAGTTTGAAGATGTTGATATCATCAGATGGAAGAAAGATGCAGAAAAAGAAAGTCCATCATTTCCAAAAGAAAAGTAAGACTTCCTTTTCTCTCATAGTTTCCATATACTTTTCCTATTTTATCCTCTACATCCAAAGACAAGTCTACGAGAACATCTTGTTTAAAGAAGAAGCAGTTTCTTGTTTTGCATTACACTTGGTCATGATTTAGTAGATTTGACAAAGAATTGCATTGAGAGAAAGAAAAGCAGCAGATATATGTTTTAACTCATATATGTATGAGTTATGTTTTAGTTGAGGCTTTTAAGCAGGCAGCTTATATGTTCCCTCAAAGAATTCTTGGAGTGTCAATACAAAGCTACTTGGTATATGACAGGTTGCAGAGAAGTATATTCTTCTTTATCTAACTCTTGAGGTTAAAGAGTTTTTTGTAGCAGATGTTGAAGACTTGGGTTGAGGTTTTATGTTTGGAAAAGGTTACCTCATATTCAGTACTTTCAGAAACTTCAGAAAATTCAGACTTGTTGATGTACCAGTCAGTTGAAGAATCTACTTTTTATGATTGTCTAGACTGTTGGATACATGTTTGTATTCAAAAAGGTGTTCCATCATATCCTATCAAGTCGACTTTTGGATACATGTTTGTATTCAAAAAGGTGTTCCATCATATCCTATCACTTGATTGAAAAGTGGAGTTAGCCAAAAGAAAATCAAGCAGGTACTATCACATTTCACCCGGGTAAAATATGAAAGTTATGAAGTATCAACTTGCAGCTTTTGGAGTTCTCAAGGTGAGAAGTTTGTCCACTTATGTTTCAAGTAGGAATTGCAGATTCCTTGAAGGATTTGTTTGAAGAAAAGTTTTACAACTTTTTGAGAAGCATGGACACTTGGAGACATTCAGAAAGTAAATCAAACATTCAGTCATGAAGGTTTGATGACAGCAGATTCTACATAGGAAAGATCATTGATCTTGTATGATCTTGAGCATTTATGAGTTAGTTGTCTATCCTTTGTTTGTAAAGATTCTTAACAATGGAGAAGTAAGTCAAAAATTCAGGTTCTATCAGATTTGTGTTGCAGAGAGATAGAAGATACTTGTTATGTTACTGAAGCTTATGAATCCTATAAAGCTTTCAGCAAGGTTTTGTTATGTTAGGATCAGCTAACCTTATTCTATAATTTGGAAAGCTGAGGAATCACATGGAAAGCTATTGGCATGTGTACAGTGCTAATAAAAAGGATTCATAGATTTTGTTCCAGATACAGGTATTGTTCACTGAACATCAGATTTATTGAAAGAAGGAAGACGTTCCAGATTTCATAAAGTCTGATATATTTGAAGAATTTTGGATACTAGTGTTAAGTCATCCAGGGGGGTGATTAAACATAAAGACTTATTTTCAGCCATATGTGAAAGAATGCAGAGTCATACCTACAGGTATTCCTATTTCAGGTATTCCTATATTTCCTTTGTCAGGTTCTCTTTATGTTCCAGCTTTGAAAGAAGAAGGAAGAAGAAGAATGTTTGGAGAAAGTTCCTGTTAGGATGTTCCTGTTCAGGAGAAGGTTCCAGAGTTCTATTGAAGAGAAGCTTGATATTTCAGAAAGGTATATTTCAGAAGTGCGCACATATATGTTTATACCAAGTTCTGAAGGAAAGAGGTATGAAGGATTTAAAGGATAAAGACATGATGACATCATAGATGTTTTGACTCATATTGAGTTGAGTACAGTCAGAGATGAACCAGCAGTGTTCATAATACACTACATTGTGAGTTGACAGTCACAGATTCCAGGATTCAGTTCCTGATTTTGTTTAGTGTATTTACATGACACAGCAGAAGTACATTGAGAAACCTTTGTCATAAGGTAAATGCAAATATATAGATCCCAGTGTATGTTTTCAGTTTTTTGAAGAAAAGAGATAGCAAGTTCGGAGACAGGTCATGCTATATTTGTTGTCAAGCAATGATTGCTTGATGTGTACACTATTGGATATCTAGTTTGCATATTTTCTCAAGTATTATGGTTCATATTCAGCAAGTTCAAGTTTTTGAAGAAGATTTTTTGAAGAAAAGTTCTGAAGTGCAGAAGTACAAGCTTGAAGCTTGTGACAGGCTATTTGAAGCTTGTGGTAATTTGCAGATTATAAAGTTTGCAGATCCAGTTCAGATTGTACCAATATGACATTGCAGGGGGGATTGTTGGAAAACAATGTTCCTATTGATCCATTTTGTCAAGAGACTATAGCATAAGTATTTTATTTTACTAGTTCTTCTAACAGAAAAAGCGCTTAGGCGCTGTGGATATGGCAAAAGCCTCCTAACGTGCTCACGCGAGTTCAAATCCCACGGGGAGCAGACGGCAGCGCGAAGCTTTTATTTCATCATGCTTTTGACGAATTCCGACGGAGAAAGATTTTCTTTGTCTACGAATTGCGATCGTTGTTCGTTCGTAGCTTTATTAGAAGCGATTGCTTTTGGAGGGGTGCTTTTCAAGGACAATCAAACACTATAAAACAAGAGTCTTGGGCTCATTGTAATCATCCTTCACCAAGGATCAACACAAGCTTTCTAGAGCTTGGACCTCAGTAGAGGTGGTGTTTCTTCTAGCACATGGGGCAGCCATGGTGCTATCTTGAAGCATGTTGAGGAGCAGCTATGGAGTTCTTCTTGGTGATTCTTCTTGGAGAAGATGAAGGGTGTGCTCACACTCTAGCTCATGGAGAGGAGGTCATCTCTTGTTCATGGCAAGAAGACTTGGTCATTAGCAGCTTGATGGTGAGGATCGCCTATCTACATGATGTATTTGAAGATTGTCTTCTACAGGAAGATATTAGGTTGAAGATTATCTTCTACAAGAAGATGTCTGGCTACTTCAAAGACATTGGATGGGACCATCTACATGGCGTATTTGAAGATCATCTTCTACACGAAGATGTTAGGTTGAAGATTGTCTTCTACAAGAAGATGTCTAGCTACTTCAAAGACATTGGATGGAGTTTAACATAAGATTCACATCTTATGTTAAAGTATTCAGGTACATATTCTCTTTATGCACACAGGTACTACTTGAAGTTTATGGAGGCTGTGGCGTTCATATCAGGAGGAGTCCTATTCGGCATAGGTAAAAGAGAATCAGTACTTATATGCTTTATGCATATTTGATGAGGTGTTTAAGAAGGTGTGTTCACATGAGTTTGAGGATTTCCGTTCACACTGATCCTTCCTCATTCAGTCACTCATATTCACTCTTCTATAACCTATAAGGTCACACATCTCGTGTATATTCAGATTACTGCCCACACATCTGAATATGTTTGTTACATTGTACATTCACTCATTCATCTATTTCTCATCACATAGAGTGGTTGAGAGTTTTGCTCCCACATTGTACATTGAACATTGGTATATATGATACTATGAGTAAGCGATGGCTTACGTAACACCTTACACATGTCGTCTATTCTTTCTCTATCTTTGTCTCATCATTTGTATGATTAAGTTGTGATATGTTCATGTTTTGTCAATATGGAAGATTGCTGGAATTAATGTTGTACATAACTGGAACTATGGAACCATGGACCTGTGACATGAGCCTAAGGGCCTACCTCACTTCCAACAATTCCATCTATTTACGGAGATGAAGCAGAACAACAAGAAGACGAAAGGTTAGATTTTGAATCTAATACCTTAGAAGAACTGCCTCAATTTACAGGCCCATGGGAATCTGAATCTCTCCAGATTAGAGCTCCCACAATACTAGTAAGAAATGAAGACTCAGTGGTTCCAAGGAACACGGATGTCGTGAAGAACACTAAGGTTCAGTGGCATCTCACTATAGAAGAGCTGCTCAAAGCAAAACCTGAGCTTTGGAATCATGTGAAGGATCAGGTTCCAGAACTTGATTCCAACATGCCAAAAGCAGGCTCCAAGCAAAGGGTACCAGAGATACCTCTAGACAAAATAGGGGACATGTGTGAGGGTGAAGAAGGTAATACTTATCTTCCAATCACCTACCAAGGTTACACAACCAAAGCAATCATAGATTCAGGTGCTGGTGTTGCTATTGCGACCACCTCCTTGTGGAAGCAATGGGGCAAGCCCACATTAAGACCAACTAGAATGAAGCTTCAAATGGCTGATGGTCATTTTGAAAGACCTCTCGGATTGCTAGAAGGGATAACTCTAACCACTTGTGGTGTAGAGTTTGAGCACACATTTGCTATATGTGACTTTGAGAAAAATAATGTCTATGAGATGATCCTAGGAAGACCCTTCCTACGACAATTGCAAATAGTACAGGATTGGGGAAGCAACTCCTTGTACTTGCAGCACTTAGGGGTCACCACCAAGGTCAATTTGAAGGATTACTCCTTCAGAGATGTACCACCCCTATAGTGGAATCCTATCCACAAAGAGAAAGAAGATTCCATCTCTATGCATTCTGAAAGTTCACATGATCCATCATGGCTGCATGAAGATACTCATTTGTGGATGTGCAAGGTCGCAGAGGAAGAGGAAAAACGTTTAAAGGCAAGAGAAGAAGGAACGTCGCCAGGAGATAGACCAATTAAAGACCCAGCCTATACACCGATGATCTTTCCACATGAGGAATTTGAGCCTCATGGCTGGCCAGAAACTTAGCCACCATGGACATTGCTGTCAATGAAGAACAATGGACACCACATTGTGATGAGGAGGGTTATGATATCTCAGTGTTCATGTGTCAGCCCTTGCTAGAAGAATGTGACCCTAATGATGTCATAGAAGAAGAAGAGAATGATGATGATCTGGAGTCTATTGTGATGGATAGTTGCTTTAACTCAGAGCAGCACTATCTAGAAGATATAGGAGTGTTCACCCAGAAAGAAGAAGAACCTCTCACAAGTATTAAAACAGTAAATTCAAAGGATGGAAGTGAGAGTAGTCAAAAGAAAAAGAAAAGAAAAGCAGTGAAACAAGAAGAGGAGGAATCATTGTTTGAAGTACCAAAAAAATTCAAGAAATATGAAGTTGACGACCGCAAAATTTTGGTACGAATGCCTAAGAGAGAGGCCATCATAGGAGAATCATATGATAATAAAGAAAAGACCAAGAAGATTGTAGTGACCATCGAAGAGAAGGAAGAGAGATGAACATATATAGGAGATGACCTAAGTGCAAGAGAAGAAATGGAGCTCGTAGCTCTATTAAGGGAATATAGGGATGTGTTTGCATGGCACTATAGAGACTTGAAAGGGGTAGATCCAAGAATTTGCTCTCATACTATCCCCATGACTGCTGATGCTAAGCCCACCAAATAGAAGCCCTACACATATAATGATACTTATGCAGCCAAAATAAAAGAAGAAATTGATAGGTTGATTGAAGCTGGATTCATCTATGAGATTGAGCATACCGAATGGGTGTCCCCCATTGTTGTGGTACCCAAGAAGAACGGGAAGTTGCGAGTGTGTATTAACCGTAAAAAAGTTAATGCCGCTACGATTAGAGATAGTTATCCACTTCCAATCACAGAACACCTATTGGAGCGTGTTGCAGGCAAGGAAGTTTATAGCTTCCTTGATGGATTTTCAGGTTACAATCAAGTAGCCATTGCCCCAGAAGATCAACACAAAACAACTTTTGCTACAGAGTGGGGAATCTTTGCATTTCGTGTGATGCCATTTGGGCTCACCAATGCACCTGCAACATTCGAAAGGCTCATGTGTCATGTCTTCAAAGAGTTCTTGCGAAAGAGCTTAGAAGTGTATGTGGATGATTTATGTGCTCATTCCCAAGAAAGAAGGTTTCACATCCCTGAGCTCAGACAAATCTTCAACAAGTGTAGAGAATATCGAGTGTGTCTGAACCCAGAAAAGTGTGTGTTTATGGTGCGTCAAGGTAAAATCTTAGGTCATATTGTTTCTAAGAATGGAATCTCAACAGATGAAGATAAGGTACGAGCCATAGCGGAGCTACCAAGGCCAAGGAATGTTAAAGAGGTACAAGCCTTTATGGTCCATTGTGGATACTACCGTAGGTTTATCCACATGTACGCGATCATAGCTAGACCCCTTTATGCCTTGTTGTCTAATTTTGAGTGGAACGACGAATGCGAGAATTCTTTCAACGAACTGAAGAAACGTTTGTGCACGGCACCAATACTCACCACTCCTGATTGGAATAAACCATTCCATGTCCATGTGGATGCATCCAATCATGCCATAGGATGTGTGCTTGCACAACCCACAAGTGAAGGAAACTTAGATTTGCCCATAGCATATGCTAGTAGACAGCTCACTGCAGCTGAACGGAAGTATACCACAACTGAGCGAGAGGGCTTAGGCATGGTTTATGCTGTGAAGAAGTTTAGACACTATTTATTGGCCAACAAGTTCAAGTTTTTCACTGATCCTCAAGCTTTGTTATATTTGGTCAATAAACCTTGCAATACTGGACGCTTAGTAAGATGGTCCCTCTTACTAATGGAATATGACTTTGAAGTTGTTGTCAGGAAAGGTAGAACCCACCTTCAGGCAGATCACCTTTCTCGCATCACTTCAGGAGAGTCACCGCAAGGAATGTCTGACGAATTACCCGATGCTTATCTGTTCAATTTAGAAGTTGTTCCTAAATGGGCAAATAAGTTGGTACCAGTCCTAACCTTTGGCCCTGCAAATAAGAATGTGAAAACATCACAAGAAGAAATTGTAAAATCACAAAAATATCACATATTAGCAGGAAGCATGTACAAACAAGATACTGAGGGTGTATTAGCTTGTTGTGTGGAGGATGATGAACATAGTAGTTGGTTGCAACAAGCCCATGAAGGAATGCTAGGAAATCACTATTCTAAACAACGAACGTTGCAGAATCTGAAGCGTTTAGGAGTGTATTGGCCTAGCATGGACAAAGAAATACATGAGTGGATTAAGAATTGTCCAAGGTGCAGAGAGAGACCCCCAGTGGAGCATGTGACCCTTTATCAAGTGTCATTAATTCCAGATTGGAGTGCTCCATTGGTAGAGTTTATGAGATCGGGAAGATTACCCAAAGAGGCTAGTCTAGCAAGAAGACGAAGCATGCAGCAAGAGGCTCAAGGCTATGCCTTAGTAGGGGACAACCTATACCGAAGAGGCAAAGATGGTTACTTAAGACTATGCGTTCATGAATCAGACTATTTAAAGGTCTTAGAGACTGCACACAGTGGTGTTGCAGGTGGACATTTTGGTCCTGACCGAGTGATCAAGACCATTCTATTCTCAGGACTTTGGTGGCCCACTCTTCATATGGATGCACATACCTATGTGAAGAAATGTGACACATGCCAACGTGCGCAATATCCTATCAAAAAAGACGAGATGCCTTTGAGGCCAATGATGGGAGGACGTGCATTTTCGAAGTGGGGCATAGACTTCATAGGTCCTATTAACCCCCCAGCTAGAAACTCCCATGCAGAGTACATCATTGTAGCCACAGATTACCTTACAAAGTGGGTAGAAGTCAAAGCCACAACAAAGAATGATGCTCAGACTACGGCTAAGTTCTTATTCGAGAATGTGTTCACGAGATATGGACTACCAATAGAGTTGGTGAGCGATAGAGGCACACACTTCTTGAATGAAGTCATTGAAAATCTTCTCCAAGAATTCTTGGTGATACATAAGAAATCTGCCCCCTATCACCCACAAGCTAACGGACAAGCCGAGAGTACCAATAAGATCCTCTGTAACGTATTGACAAAACTGGTAAATAATAAACGCTCTGATTGGGACAAACAACTTCATCATGCTGTTTGGGCTTATCGAGTTGCCTACAAAACGGTACTCAACGCCACCCCATTTCAGATGGTCTTCGGACAGAACACTGTGCTACCATTAGATTTCTTAATCCCTGCCTTAAAAGTAGCACAAGAGTATGAGTGGAATGGGCATGAATTGTCCTCTAGGATCTTTGATCTCGAACGCTTGGGTGAGACGAGGCTACGAGCGGCAGCAGGCATCTACGCTGCAAAGAAGAGGCAAAAGGCATACTTTGATGCACACATCAAGGATAAGGGATTGAAAGAGGGAGATCTAGTGTTGGTATACACACTAAAACAACATGCCCGTAAGTTGGAAAAAAGAGGATACCGACCCATGATCATTAATAGAATTTCCACTAGTGGTGCAGTTCAGTTGGCCACTCTAGAAGGAGATATCTTGCCAAACTATATTAGTGGCTGTAGAGTCAAGCTATATCAAGAACCTCTTACTGAGGATATGCTTATGAGACTCAACACTGCTAAGAAGCGAAAAGAAGAAGAGTTAAGAGTGAGAGAAGAAGCACAGGTAGAGGCCAGAGAGCGTATTAGGCGAAATAAGTTAAGGCGATTAGGCCTAGATGTCAACTCAAAAGCCCCAAAATATCACATGGATATGTGTCAAAAGTCAGGCATAGCGACTTCTCAGGTCATTGACCGAAGACCCTTTGTGACCATAGAGATAGGACAAGGGAAGGGTGCAAGGACGGTGAAAGCATTGATTGACTCAGGTGCAGCAAGTAGTGCAGTTAGACTTTCCTACTGCCAAGACTTGCAGTTGAACATCAATCCCATAGAAGCTTATCTCATAGGATTGGGAGGTGTGGAAACCCCTTGTTTGGGCAAGGTGGAACTTCCCATCTACCTTCAAGATGTTCCAATGAAAGTCAAAGCGCTAGTATGTCAAGATGAGAACCTTACAGAACCACTTGTCTTGGGTCAAGATTGGATCTATGACCATGCAGTTAACTTAAACCTAAGAAGTCAAATTCTTCAAGTTTGGGTACATGAACAATGCATTACATTAGAATTAGAGAACTGCATGCTCCTAAATCATGGCACCACACACTCTCTTAGGTCTTCCAAGACTAATCATATGAAAGAAGATGTTGTATGTGTCAAAGGCTCTATGACGCAGAAGGAGTCAATCGTGGAAGACCAGGTTCGAAGGCGCGTGGATCTTTCTTCTTCTCCAAAGAATCAAGTAGCCACAGTAGTGAGTCCACCACACAAGCAAACACAACCGTTCACGACAACTGCTACATCAAATAGAAAGACACCATTCGATAAAAAAGCAGTTCCGAGCATGAAGCAGATATGGGTACGCAAAGGAGAGCAACCACCAGCCTTGCCCCCACAAATCCCATCCAGGCAAGCCAACCAGGCCAGAAGACGAAGGAAGCAGCTCAGACAAGCTCAATCACAAGGTATCCAACAAGTTTGGGTGCCTAAGAAGTTAGCTGCAGCTCAACAAGGGCAATTACAGATGTGGGTACCTAAGAAGCTCCTACATCCACAACAACCTTTGTTCTCCCACATGCAAAAGGTTTCAACAAAGAAGCCAAAAAGAGAAAAGGGTAAGAACCACGTACAGAGACCAAAGGAAGATCAAATCAGCTCTTCAACATTAGTAGGAAGACATGCAAAAAGGATATGGGTTTGGAAGCCAAAAGTGCAAGTAGCCTCCACCGAACCAAAGCGTCAACCACACTGGATACCACAATTCAGAAAGCATCCAAAGAGAAAGACGTCTGAAGTGACCTCTACAGTGCCAAATGATGTTCTAAAATGGACTCCAATAAGGAGGATTACATCAGTTCGAGACTCAATGGATACCTCCACCAAGGTCGGCATCAACCTCCGCAAATAACATCGAAAGCCTCGAACGAGCAACAACCATGTGCTCCTTGCACAACCCTGTCTTTTGCACCATTCAGGTCATGCATTTCCAAAGTATGCATTAATATAGGGCCACATTACACGGTCGTGCATAGACACACTTGAGAATCCCACGCACAAGAGCACAGTGACATATGTCAAATATTTCTATTGATACTAACTTTTGTGTTCTTGTTTTGTGATATCCTTTTCCTCAAAAAAAAAAAAGGAGAAAGAAAAGCGGGAGAGAGCTTGTTCCCAGGTTTGGCTTATGAAACATGAATGAGTCATGCTTAGTTGAAGGTGGAACTGTTGATTACTAGGCATTTATCAATTTGGATAAAAGTGTGTCTCGACCAGCAGTGAGATTATTGCTGCCTTATCTGGTAGATGACAAGCATTTGGCATGAACATGGCATCTACAACTATGATTTTCTCTTACCATGGTAGGAATGAAGAGCTTGAAGGTCCGCAACTTGAGTGATGCTTAACTACTTCATGTACCAGAGCATCCAAGGAGATATCTACAAAGGGTAGTTTTGGAGGAGAAGACTTCTGCGTATGTATTTGGCAAATGCTGCTTTGAAAAGAGGAGAGAGGATCAACCACTCAAAAGATCTCATCAGTGGACCATCAACATGGACATTCATCAACAATGTTCCATCCCAAAGGCCGAGTGTACAACACCATGGTAAGTATCTTTACTCTGGCAACACCATAACCATGATAGATTAGGAAACCTCTTCGTCAGCATACCCTTGAGCACTTAGCTCAAGACCCGCAATTTTTGCACCAAACTTCTTCCAATGCATTTTCCAAGTAAGCATTCATAGGGCTACATTACAGGGCCATCCACAAGGCACAGATTTTCCTCAACCCATGCACGAACACACTTATTCATCACTCAATATGGGTTAGGAGTACTTGGCATGACTACTATGAACATCAACTGTGGAAGATCTAGAAAACATCAACGAAGACTCACAACGACACAGTCATGCTGGAATCCCAAGAAGAAGCATATACCAAGAAACTACAACTTGCAAAGACTCGCAGTGATAGATGAAGAACCAGACACATCTGGAAGTCAGACGACTTTTGTTTAGACAGACGGGACGCTCCCTTTCAAGGCACTACTTGGAACAACCACTACAACAAGGGTCTGTCAGGGACGACAGACTCGAGAGGGGGGGGAGTGTTGAAGCTCAAAGTCAAGGACAAAGCATGGAAGCACATCAAAAGGTAGACACACAAGGAAAGGGAGCAAGTAGGGAGCTCCAAGAAGTGTATGTCAAATTTTCAGAAGAATCCCCTACAAAAATAGTGATTTTCATCACTAAAAACCATTGTAAATACCATTATCTATTTTTATAACTCCATTTTGTTCAAGCCGAGGAGTCCTCAAGCTTGAGGAGTATTAGAAGTACCATCGTACCAATTTTCATAATTTTTAGACTTCGTTTGAGCCCTCAAATAAGCCCTGGAACCTAATTTTTAACTAGACCGGACACTAGGTCTGGACAGGGCCAAAACTAGTCAAAAAACTATAAAAAGAGCTAGAGAGCTCATTTTTGGGGTTAGCTTGTTAGAGAATAGAACTTTTGTACGAGAACTCTTTTGCAATCTAAGCTTTCCATTGTTCCTCTCATTGATCTTACTTTGTGCGCGTGTGTGTGTGTATGTGTGTGCATGTTTGTGTGCTTTCACTCACGCACTTGTGCCTTCACTTGCTCGTGATCTTCATACCGGTCCTCACATCTCCGCGGATTGACAAGTAAAGGAGGTGGTGCTTACGCTTGAGCTACACCATAGTACCAGCTGAAAGAACTTGGAGAAGCTTGTCGAAGGTAGAAAAGTGCGTTTCGAAGTGATGAAGTTTGGTCAAGCCAACCGGCACAAGACCAGCCCTTGAGCTTTTGGAGACTCAAATAGACCTTATAGGCATGCTATAAGTGCAAAGAAACACACTATGTACCTTGGAGCATCAAAGAGAATGAGTCGATACAAAACAGATAAGTTCGCGGGTCGACTAGCTCAAAAAACTTACTATCTATGGAAGAGACAATGAACTTCAAATGCCCATAGCGACCAGCGTGATTACAATTAGAAAAAATCCTTTTATGGGAGTGATACACATAGGGTTGAGTGTATGGAATGCACAAAAGTATAAGGAATAAGCAAAATATGCTATAGGAATGAATGCGACATTCACCGGTGGTACTTCCTATTTTTCAGGAATACGCAGAGATTGACCCCGAGGCATAAAAACTGAGATTTCTCCAAATCTGCTGAACCAAATGCTTTGAAAATTTACAGGCATAAACTACACACTAATACCTTTCCAATGAGTCCTCTTGCACTCAATTTGGAGCTCTGAGGAGAGAGCAGCAGCCTCTGCAAGATTACTGTTGGCGAAGAAGATGATGCAGAAATTGAAGGAGCAAGACAATGATGGTCACAAGTGTATGTATATTGCTTCCATGTAGTTTACAAGTGATTCCAAGTCTTTATATAGACTCTAGGAGTGTTCCACGACTTTTACAACTTGCATTTGAATTCAATGAAGGTAGGAATGGTTGTTGGAGGGAATCAAATCACTTTCCTACAATCAAGGAAAAAAGTCAAGATCTTGATTGATCTATTTTTAGGTGATTGATTGCTTGATTGATTGCTTGATTGAATGCAACCTCAACCACCACAAATTCGTGGAATATGGGCTCTATATTTGTACCTTTACATGTGTAAAGCTCAAGGCTTTTACAATGGTAAATGAGCCATCAAAAATCTCTCAAAAAAATACAATAAATGAGCATATGAAAAAGAACTCTCCAACGGATATTCTTTCGATGCGATATCCTTTGATGTAGATCAAATCCACCTCAAGCATAGTGTAAGCTTGATGTTCCAACAGCTCCCCCTCAAGCTAAAGTATGCTTGAGTCTTCATTCTCTGATAGGTTGAATACCTGCCATAGCTTTGAATCTACAAAGCTTTATTCCATCAAGTGCCTTCGTCATCATATCTGCTACTTGCTTTTCAGTCGGAACAAAAGAAATGTCAATCTCCTTTGCCATGAGCTTCTCCCTGATGAAGTGATAATGGACTTCTATATGCTTGGTTCTCGCATGAAAAATAGGATTTGCCGCTAGATGCATGGAACTTACATTATCTCCAAATATGTGAGGTTTGGAACTCACAAGTCCCAAATCTGTATACAATGCTTTTAACCATATTGCCTCTTGAGTTGCTATGGTCAAGCCTCTGTACTCTGCTTCAGTTGAGGATAAAGCAACTGTTGGTTGCTTCTTGGAACTCCATGACACTAGCTTCGAACCTGCAAATGCTAAGTAACCAGATGTACTTTTTCTATCATCCTTAGCTCCTGCCCTATCTGCATCTGAGTAGATTTTGATATCCAAATCGGAAGAGTAAGGATAGAATATACCTTCGTTGATTGTACCTTTGAGATACTTAAGTACTCTCTTAGCCGCATCCATGTGTGGTCTTCTCGGTGAGTGCATGAACTGACTAAGCACTCCCACACTATATGAGATGTCTGCCCTTGTGTGAGTAGCATATATCAAGCTACCTACCAAGCTTTGATACTCTTTTATGTCTTCAATTTTCTCACCTTCATAAACACTAAGTTTATGATTCATCTCCAAAGGTGTACCTGCAGGTTTAGTGTTCTCCATTTTGAACTTGAGAAGAAGATCCTGAATGTATCTTCTTTGAGTCAAATACATTCCTTCATCTGTATATATCACCTGCATACCTAGGAAATATGTGAGCTCACCTAGGTCACTGATTTTGAATTCCTCTTGCATGTGTCTCTTGATCCTTTGAATGCCATTTAGATCATCACCTGTCACAATAATATCATCTACATATACACATAGATAGATAACCTCATTGTGATCCCTTTTGATGAATAGAGAAGGATCGGAGTTGCTAGCTTTGAACCCTTGGTCTTGAAGATATGTAACCAACCTGTAATTCCAAGCTCTTGGAGCTTGTTTCAATCCATACAATGCTTTCTTAAGTCTGCAAACATAAGATGGATGATTAGGGTTTTCAAAACCTGGTGGTTGTGACATGTATACCTCTTCACTTATCCAACCATTTAAGAATGCATTTTTCACATCAAGTTGGAGGAGTCTCCAATTCCTTGCAGCAGCTACACTTATCAATGTCCTGATTGTAGTCATCTTTGCAACTGGTGAGAATGTTTCCTCATAGTCTATACCATGAGTTTGTGAGCATCCTTTGGCAACTAATCTTGCCTTGTACCTGCAAATTGATCCATCTAATTTCTTTTAACTTTATATACCCATTTGCAACCAATTACCTTTTGATTCGGCGACATTGGAACCAAATCCCAAGTGTCCATTTCCTTCAATGCATCTATCTCTTCGTTCATGGCCTTTTCCCAATTAGGGTTTCCCTTTGCCTCTTCATAGGTTGAGGGTTCCTCTGAAATAGAGTCTTTTGCCAAGTAGATTGAATGCTTTGTAACAAATGTGGAATCATATCCATACCTTTCTGGTTGTTTCTTCTCTCTTGCTGATCTTCTAGGTGCTTGTTTGGAGCATTCTCCAACCTCTTGCATCTTTGCTTTGCCTCTTGACTTCCATAGCTTGTAATCCCTTTCTCTTTCATCTTGGTCATCGTCTGTATCACTTCTTGGATCCTGGACCTGTGTATCATGCTTCCTTCCTAATTGATGAGAGTCAGAATCAAGATCATATGGTAGTGTTACCTTTTGTTTGTCTTCATCATACCAAGACCTGTGTTCTTCAAACACAACATCTCTACTTGTAGTGAATTGCTTGGTTGAAGGATTGAAGAACCTGTAACCCATCTGAGTTGAATCATATCCAATAAACACTGCCTTTGTTGCCCTTTCATCTAGCTTACCTCTTATTTGTGATGGTACATGAACATAAGCTAAACAACCAAAAACCTTGCAATGTCCAAGACTAGGTTTTCTTCCATGCCATGCTTCATAAGGAGTCATACCTTGAAGTGATTTGGATGGTAGTCGATTGACAAGGTATACTGTAGTTGAAATAGCTTTTGCCCATAGATAATGTGGCAACTTCTTCTCTTCAAGCATTGTTCGGGCTGATCCAACCAATGTCTTGTTTCTCCTCTCTGCAATTCCATTTAGTTGAGGAGAGTACCTGGTAGTCACTTCCCTTTTGATACCTTTTTCCTGCAAGAACTCATCAAAATCTTTGGAGAAGTATTCTCCCCCTCCATCAGATCTGACCTTCTTTAGTGATCTACCTGTATGATTCTCCACATGTGCAAGATACTTCTTGAAGCAATCAAACACTTCATTCTTACTCGTGATAAAGTATAGAACAGTCCATCTACTATGGTCGTCAACAAATGATACATAATACCTTGATCCTGCCAATGAAGGTTCTTGACTTGGTCCCCATACATCTGTATGTACTAAGTCCAATAGGTTGTTGTGGATGTAGCCTCTGTGGTTGAATGGTTGTCTTTGTGCCTTCCCAATCTGACATGCATCACACCTGTTGATCATGTGTTGCTTTGATATGTTCGGCAGTCCTAGAACACTTTGATCCCTGCATATATCCTTCAAGGTTCTTTCATTCACATGAGCAAGTCTCTTATGCCACACTTCAAGCTCACTTAGGGTTTGAGACCCAAAGTTGAATAGAGCAATGTTCCTGGTTTCTCCTACTTCAAAAGTAAAGAGCCTACCATGCTTCTCACCTCGGGCTATCTTCTTGAAGCCTTGACATGGATCTTCCACAAAAGCTCCATGTTGGGTGAACCTAACTTGCAAGCCTTTTTCAACTATTTGGCCTACACTTATTAGGTTTTTAGTGATAGTGGGTACATAGAGAACCTTACTCAGAATGTTTGTCCTGCCATTGGAAGCTTTGACATTGCCAATCTTCTCCACATTGTGCTTCGTGTCATCCCCTGTTTGCACTTCATGTCTATGCTTTGGACTTTCCAAATCAGATAGAAGAGCAATGTTGCCTGCAACATGATTCGAACATCCTGAATCTATGTAGAACAAATGATCATCTTTTTTACCTTCTTTGTGGCTTAGATTCATGAGAAGCAAAGAGTCTTCATGTGGTTGATCTTCTGAATAATTGTTGTAGTCCCTTCTATTATAGCTTCTATTGTTGTTGTTGAAGTTGTGTCCACCTCGGCCTCTATTGCTGCCATATCCACCTCTTCCACTTCCTTTCTGGGTCTTCCCATTGAACCAACAATTCTGAGTGGTGTGGTTGGTCTTATCGCATATGGCACAAGGTTGAACATTCTGACCTTTCGCTTTGTCTTGCTTCGGTCCTTTCTTCTTCCCTTTCCACTTGCTCTTGCTTGCGAAGTTAGCTTGGGAAGTCTCTTCTTCATCTTCTTCCTTCTTCTTGCCTTTCTGCTTCTTATCCTTCTTATCTGCATATAGAGCACTAGATGAATTTCCATGATAAGAGTTACCTTCCTTTATGCTATTGTTGGCTTCTTGATTGAAGAGTTGTCCAAGAAAGATGTTGAAGTCTGGAGTCTGCACATCCATGATGAGATCATAAGCCGTCGTGAAGGATTGCCATTGCTTATCACTTCGAATGCCGTTGAGAATTTGCCTCATGATGAACTCTTCTTCAATTAGCTCTCCAATGGATGCTAACTGATCCGCAACCTCCTTGACCTTGGTAACAAACTCTGTGATGGTTTGTTTGGGCATCTTCTTCATTTGGTTGAACTCGTTCCAAAGATGATTCTTTCTTGCTTTGGTACTAGCAGAAAAGAAAGTCTCGAGGGCACCCCAAGTCTCTTGAGATGTCTTGCATCCTCTAATATGTGGTAATAGAAAGTCAGAGATAGAGTTTAGTATGTACGACCTTGCTTGAGCATCCCATGCGCACCAAAGTGTGAGCTTATCTGTCTCCTCTTGTGTAGGTCCTCCCATGGATCTCGGAATAGGCATAGCTTCATCACCTGCTACAATTCCGTAAAGATTTCTACCTTGCAAGTAGGCCTCCATTCTGATTTGCCAAGCCGCATAGTTGTGTCGATCAAGCTTCTCGATCATTGAGGGAAAGCCGTCACCCATCTTGAACTAGCTCTGATACCACTGAAAGAACTTGGAGAAGCTTGTCGAAGGTAGAAAAGTGCGTTTCGAAGTGATGAAGTTTGGTCAAGCCAACCGGCACAAGACCAGCCCTTGAGCTTTTGGAGACTCAAATAGACCTTATAGGCATGCTATAAGTGCAAAGAAACACACTATGTACCTTGGAGCATCAAAGAGAATGAGTCGATACAAAACAGATAAGTTCGCGGGTCGACTAGCTCAAAAAACTTACTATCTATGGAAGAGACAATGAACTTCAAATGCCCATAGCGACCAGCGTGATTACAATTAGAAAAAATCCTTTTATGGGAGTGATACACATAGGGTTGAGTGTATGGAATGCACAAAAGTATAAGGAATAAGCAAAATATGCTATAGGAATGAATGCGACATTCACCGGTGGTACTTCCTATTTTTCAGGAATACGCAGAGATTGACCCCGAGGCATAAAAACTGAGATTTCTCCAAATCTGCTGAACCAAATGCTTTGAAAATTTACAGGCATAAACTACACACTAATACCTTTCCAATGAGTCCTCTTGCACTCAATTTGGAGCTCTGAGGAGAGAGCAGCAGCCTCTGCAAGATTACTGTTGGCGAAGAAGATGATGCAGAAATTGAAGGAGCAAGACAATGATGGTCACAAGTGTATGTATATTGCTTCCATGTATTTTACAAGTGATTCCAAGTCTTTATATAGACTCTAGGAGTGTTCCACGACTTTTACAACTTGCATTTGAATTCAATGAAGGTAGGAATGGTTGTTGGAGGGAATCAAATCACTTTCCTACAATCAAGGAAAAAAGTCAAGATCTTGATTGATCTATTTTTAGGTGATTGATTGCTTGATTGATTGCTTGATTGAATGCAACCTCAACCACCACAAATTCGTGGAATATGGGCTCTATATTTGTACCTTTACATGTGTAAAGCTCAAGGCTTTTACAATGGTAAATGAGCCATCAAAAATCTCTCAAAAAATACAATAAATGAGCATATGAAAAAGAACTCTCCAACGGATATTCTTTCGATGCGATATCCTTTGATGTAGATCAAATCCACCTCAAGCATAGTGTAAGCTTGATGTTCCAACACCAGCATCCCTAGTAGATATTATGAAGAAACCTGGTATTCAAAAGTACTTTGAACTCCCAATCTACAAACCGGATTTCCAACGATGCACACAAGTATTGGATACCTTACAACCAGCTTTGCATGATCCATTAGTACCCCAAGCAAGAGTCCTAGATGCAGCAGGTGAGTGGGTCATCATACAATTCACCCACGACTTAATTAAAGAAGCTTTCAGATGGGAAAAAGACGGAATTAAAATTTTGAAGGAGGAAAGCCGAGAGGCTAAGACCCACATGTTTACAGACATCAACCGCATTGTTTTGCTTTTTGAACATGCACAGATATACTACCCCCCAGAAGATCATATTGCAAATGCTGTCACATGCCATCAAACAGATAGGGAATCAAGTTAACATGGCACCATATATTCAAGAACGACTTTTCAAAGCAAAGAAATAGTGGAACCATAAGAAGTTCTTGAACGGAAGTTTTGCCTTAATGGTACTGATCTATCATGTCTTAGGCATTCGGGAACATTTGAAAAAAATTCCCTCATCCGAAGAAATGGCCAAGTATGCGAAGATTGCAACGGTCCCAAGGAAAAAGAAGGAGTAAAAATAGTAGAAGAAGCTGAAACGAGCTCTCAAATGAGAATGAGAGGTACTGAAAGACTACGAGAGATGATGCAAGCAGAAGAAGCCACTCCAACTTTAAAGAGGACACATGTACTTCCAAGAACAAGGCTCGAAGACAATCCACCGATCATGGAAAAGGAATTAACAAAGGAAATGGAAATAACTCACCAGTATATGGAAGGATAGGTAAACTTATCGGTGCAAGGGCATCATTACAAACAGCCCATGAAGACTCGGAACAAAGAAAAAGGCTGACCAAAGTTCATAAATAAAGAGCATTGGGATTGATGAATTCTAGCTCATCATCTGACACACTAGAAGAACAAGAAGCATCTATGCTAAATGTGGACATTAAACGTGATTCAAGGGATGATGGTCAATGGGAGGAATTGAATCAAGTACATGATGACTTTGGCATGGAGGGCTCAAAGATCGATCAGATGCCTGATAACACTATCAAGGGCACTACAAGGCAAGAAGCATCTCAAGAAGGCATTCATATGATCAAATTGAATGAAGCATCGAACATCCTAATCAAAGAGACTCCTATAGCGGGAGAGGTCCTGGTAAAGAACCCCAAGGAAGAAAAAGTAGAAGACACAGTAAAAGAGTCCGAACCCTTCACACCAATAAGGGTAGTAGCAGAACCCTCTCTGATGAACGTCACGTTCCAAGGTAGTGCTACTAAATCTGAAGAGGAAATAAGAGACCAAGAAGTACATCTCCAAATAAGACAACCGCACAATGAGACGATACATATGGAACAAGGAAGAGACATATGAATGGGGGAAGAACCAAGCATCCCCAAAACATGGTTGAATATGGACATAGCTCAGCTCAAGCCTGTAGTGCAACAAATGATCCAAACTGCTATGGATACTCAACAATTGATGCAGACTACGACAAGACCATGAGAGAGAAAAATCAATTCCAGGTCATAAGTGAAAACCTATCTGCAAAATTAATTCAAACTCAACAGACGCTCGCGGCCAAGGAATCAGAGATAGAAAAAGCAAAATGCAAAAACACCACATTAACGACGGAGAGCCACAAGCTTCGAGATCAAATAAGAGAGCTACAAAGCAAATTTGAGGCTGGTGAAGCAGAGAAAGCACGAATGAATGCTAGAAGTAAAATCCTTGAATCTCAAATCAAGGTATACATGGATGAAGCTGATAATCTAAGGAACAGGAACAAAGAACTGATGATAGCCTTACTATGCAACCAACCTATAGAAGCTCCAGAAATGACAAAAAGCAACACAAAAGCATTGGAGGATCGAATAGCAAGGTATGAAGATCAGCTAAAGGAGGAGCAAGCTATCATAGTGGAATGGGAAAAAAGATATATGGATGACACTAATGAACTTAAGAGAAAGTGGAAAATGGTAGAGAATAAATTCTTAGTACAATGCAATGAGGACGCTAATCAACTTGCTGCCATAGGAGAGGAACTTCTGAAGAACAAAGAAGAAGTTACGAGAACCACCAAAAAAATCAAAGCAAAGGATGGACTGATAAATACATTGAAAGCTCAATTAGAACAGCAGGTAAACGTGGGGACACCAGTAGTTCCAAACTCCACAATAGCTACTGAGGAGACTAAGGTACGTCTTCTTTCTCCCCCCATGTATCATTCACCAATAAGGGCAGAAACACAGACCCACACTGAGAGACATAATCGGGCTATTGCAGAACTAAGCTGACATGAGCGGGCACTACTGGTGTCCCAGCTTATTGAAGAATTTGACGAACAAGTAATCAAAGTAATGAGAGAAGCAAAGATTGAGAGCAAGAATCTAGAGCAGGTTATGAAACCTTTCAATGTACCTTATGGGTTACTAAAAGAAGAATCATGCAAGTACATAAAGACGACCACCAATAAAGAGCCGGATCACAATTTGCAATTCAACATGCAGACATTCACCTACACACAAGAGGAATTTGATAAGGCAGACCCTATTTGGAGACAAAAATTTTTGGAAAAGAATCATACGTTAAGGGTACACTGGGAATCTGCACCATATGTACTTCAAGTCGATCCCTCCTTTTGCCAAGGAAGTAGAGCGCCAAGGAAGCTTAAATAATCAATGGCTAAACTATCCATTATTACCAAATCCCCCCGTAATTACTTACCAACCAAAGAGTACATGGTGAAAACCATCGAATTTTGGATCGCCAGATATGCCACAGTACCTGATTTAGCCATAAAGATGACTAAAAAAATTTTGAGTATGTTACTAACTGTCATAAAGGTATTTCAACATGCTCAGTATACATTTTTGAACTCCATCAGGATTAACTAGGGTTTGGATGCGCTTGTTTTTTTATCTATCTACTATCTCAAGTCGATTAACACTAATGGCCATATATTCAAGACTCATGTTTTTGCCAAGTCCATATATGCAGACATTCGAAGAGGCATTTTTTACAGGATTTTTTTGAAATGTACTCATAAATATTTGTCAAAATATCTTCTAACTTAAATGCGCGACTAGTAGCCTACAGATTAAGCTGCTTTGCAGATCATAGACAGGCACCAGATGACGGAGTAAAGTCGAGCCAATGGAAGGAATTGATGATATGTCAAGCAAATTTGCTTAACCATAGAGAGAAGAAAGTCATACAAACATACATACGTCGCCACAAAAAGCCTGTTGTTGTAGTATGCCCTTGGGGAGCCAAGACCCACACCACCTTACATGGAAGCAAGAGGGAAGGCTCAAGAATGACTCTCCTTTCATCCACCCCAACCTCCAACATGTTCAAGCCATTGGCCATCAGCCCATAGCTATGCCACAGGCTTGAAAACATGGAGAGAAGGAAGTCAAGGATCCTAGTCACATATGTAAAATACAAGAAAGTTGCAACACTCTACTTACACACAGAGGAAATGCTAGCATGCACACACACCTCACACTCTAAGACTAAATACATATGTGCACAAAGCCTTAAGAGAAAAGAGAGTTCTTCCATTCAAAGGATATATACATGAGAGCACGTCGAACCAAAAGCTCCCCTCTTTCCAAAAATGAGCCTCTATATATAGGCTAAGCACAATTCCCCATGTGTTCCTTTTGAAAAGTCAAAAAGGGACCATGTGCTCATATCTCTCTAGATCTTTGCAAATATTCCTTCCAACCACCCTCTTCAAGACAAATATAGGCGTGGGACATCTTCTACGTGGGAATTTGGATGTGTGCAAAAAGATCTTTTATTGAGAAGGCTTTTCTATACCATAGTCTAAAGGAAATATCAAAAAGGGCCTTAGGAGAGTGTTCATATGGACACCTCTCCTAAATACAAGAAAAAGGTATTTTTATGAATACTAGAGGGTGCCATAAGAGAAATTATGGGCAACCCTTATAACCCAACACTCTCCTACCCCTAGACTTTGTCGTCCTCGACAAAGCTAAGATAGGAGAAGCATACATTGCTGAACTGGTCCAAGTTTGAGTCCTCAACTCTTCAAATATGCAGCTGTTCAAGTCTGAATTTTGCAAGGCTGCAAATCTTTGAATCGGCAAGTCATCAATCTTCAAGTCTTCATCCCAGCAATGCTGAGCGACACAATCCCCTTGGGGGGCAGTCAGCCCAGCCTCCATCCCAATGTCCAACACTTTGTAAGGCCGGAAATGCTTTCTCAAGAAGCTCCAATACTTGAAATTTAAAACATACAAAACAAGTAGACTGAATTTGAAAAGAAGCAGCCACAAACTTGAATTCCATTTTTAGTTTCCACTTCGGGGAACATCAAGTTTTACAATATGGGCTCTTCTAGCAAAAAGTCCTCATGAAGATTGGGCTTGTTCCTGTAGCCCAAAGTAGCTCAAAAGACATAGCCCGATAACTTTTCATATTGCTTATAGGCTAACCATAATTATCTAGTCCAACACAAGTGCATGTGTAACTCACTGGAGAGTAAAAGGTAATTGTGATATGGTTCCTTTAATCATAATTATCTAGTCCAACACAAGTGCATGTGTAACTCACTGGAGAGTAAAACGTAATTGTGATATGCGTTTATGCAAATATCAACATGTGTGCATCATTCTTCATTGTGTGTATGTTATGTGTGTCCTTCAATGAAAGTGTGTAGAGAACCATCAATTATAGTGATGCATCATTAAATCACACAAGCAATCAAGGATCAAAATAGATACCTTTCCATGTGTAGTTGGAGTTTTAGATTCCCCCATGCAAACTCAACCAAGATAAAAAACATCAATGCTCCTAATCATGTCTAGTGCATTTCCAAAGTACATAAAACATGTTCAATGTGTCTTTTAGGGTCATTCATGCAACGAGATTCATCATCATGGACATTTCCTAATACATGCCTCCACGAAGAAGATAGAAAGTTCAATCTAGGAACCATGGTTTTTATGCAATGCATATGAGGATGTCGACAGACCAATTGGGTGCCTAGCATAGCATTTTCACATCAACCCTATGGTACCACTAATTTCTTGTGTACCAAACATAAGTGATCACATGCAACCAACACAAACATATAAAGCAAATTATCCATTTCCAATGATTTATGACAGAAGCATGCAATAGAAACTTCACAAGAACAAGAAGCACCATCATCCTTCTTTCAAACCTGTAACACTCAGAGTCAAGAGGAATTGAGTACATAATTAGCAATTGAAGATAAGCTTCACATCTAAAGATCAGCAAAGAAGAACTTAGCAACCCCAAAAACTCTTTAGAACATTTTAGTCACCATAATGGATACCTTCCCCAAGGAGAAGAGTCACCAATACTCCAGTTTCCTACATTCCTGCAACCTTTCCATCAAGCAAGAAGATCATATATATGATAAATGCATAGATATGAGGTGCCTAAAAGAGTCAACATTATTCAAACCCAACATGTGTATCACTCCTTGGTAGGGCACCAAAACCTGCAACTCCAAGAATTGGCAGAGAACACAGATGGCACTTGAAACCAAACAGCAAAAAGCTGTAGCATCATGATCCTTAGGCCAACTATCAAACCAAAAGTGCACAACCTTTAATGATCATAAGAGAATGTAGTGCATGCCCCTTAAAGACACACACCTAGCACAACAAGGGGTGGTAATAAATAGATTTGAACAAACATAATACCACTCAAAGAGATCAAGCATCAAAAGACATGGGATGGGAGGGGACCAAAGGAGGTTACCCTCAAGTTCAAGATGCCAAGGGTGGCCTTACAACACCACCTTGAACACTTGTGAGTGTCCCATAGCCTTACACCACTATGGACACAGTGTGACATCCCAAGAGTGATGTGGATCTCTAAGAGGGTAGAAGCTTGAACCCTCTATGTTATGAAGTGCATCATCCATAAAGTAAAGGCTTCTTGGATGCCAACCCAAACATATAAGAGACCAAGAATTAAGTTGTCCGTGAAGTAGAAGCTCCAAAAGAAAACAAGTCTCACGGTCATAGTCAAGAATTACTCTTTAGTTGCATAAAAAGTGAACATGCATCAGAGTCCACCTTTGGTGGCCTAAATGAGAAGTGAACATAAGGTTTAAAACACAATCCTGATGTTGATCTTTGAGTGCTCAATTGCGTACATACATTATGCAAGTGAGTAATTATCACCCTGAGAAGGTCAATCATTAAAAACTCCAACGCCAACAAGCACTCCAAGCCTCATACCTTTCAAATCCGTTCAAATGAACTCGAACACTTTTGCATTTTTGGCTTCTTAGCTTCAATACCTATTCAATCTTATAAAGCATCCACACATTAATAGTGAAATTGAGCTGCATAGGATAATGTATGATAGATATCAATGATCTAATTTCATTCATGATCAAAGTGATGCAAAGCATTGATCCTTCCTAAAAAATTTGAACATGACTGGAGTATTGACAACAAAATGCTTGTCCATCGAAACCTCATTGCTTTATTTTGAGCCTTCCTCAATCAAAGTGTCATCCAACTGCAAATAGCCACAAACCAAGAGGCAAAAACTTTTTGCACAAGTAACCCTATGAGAGCATATACGTAATCTAATTCTGTGAATAATGACCTGATTCATCAACACATAGTGGATAAGGATTCAAAAATAGAAATGCGCAGGTTGGACCAAAGAGAATCCATTCTATCTCGAGTGCACATATCTTACTACGTGGTTGCTCATTCATAACTGTGAAAAACTCATAGAATACCGCTCAAAGTCCTATGCCACCATACATTAGATTGGCATGAAAATTCATTGGCAACATATTACCATATCCCAATGAGCACCAAGGAAATAAAAAGCATCGATGTTACACCCCCATCTATATGAACGTCATAGGAACCCCAAAACCTTAAGAAAACTAATCCCCATTTATTTGCCACTAGTCGTAAACATTCAAAGCTTATGATACCGTATTCTCAAGCATAGCAATTTTTGAATGAAACCTACAAGTGGTGTCAGGAAGTGTGGACACAGTCCCCCTTGGGGCAATCACACACCCCTACCCTTAAGCCTCTCGAGCTTGATGCTTTCCACAAGTGGTTTGGACATGCGAAGTTTTCGGACACATATGTGTGGAGTAAAATAAGCCATTATGGGTGCTATTAGAACAACTTTAAACATAAGTATGACAAGCATTGGTTTCAATTCTCTTTGACTTGTGTAATACAAAAGCCATATTTTTGAACCTTTAGGTGTGTAGGTATGGATGCAACGCTTACACAAAGATGGGAGTAATGACCGAAGTAGCACTCATATCAAGCTTCCCAAGTTTCGCACAAGTATGATGCAATAAGTGTGTTCGACTATCCTCTCCTTTGTCAAAGAAACTTCTAAAACGGAAATAAAAATAGAGATGCCCCTGATTCTAGGGTATGATTCACACTAAATGTCCCCCAACACCACCATGGGAAGTCCCTAATAGCTAATGAGAGAGATCAATAACCCACCATGCATTTACTCCTGCATGCCTTATAATGAAAACGACCTTGTGTGGACAACAAGAAGCAATGAGCATGCATCGTTCAACCAGGCAACACTTTTGAGACATAATAGGAAAGGGAATATCAATAGAGTATAACAATAACAACATAGCACTTGATTCAACTTGTTATTTCATATGGAAAATGAGACAGAGATGCATGTATACGAGCAAAACAACATCATTTTCAATTTATCCTTAGCATTGCAAGTGGAATATCTTCAGCCCTCCTTGGGAGATTAGCGACACAAGACATTTAACCCATCAGTATGATTTTGCACATTTGAGCAGATTCATCAAAGAACGTTTGGTGCACGCATAAGTAAATGGAAATAGGTGCAAAAGTGCACAAATGCCTAACCGATGCATGGCAAACGGAAGAGTCTACAAATTGTGTAGGAAGATGATGAATGGCAAAGGATCCAAGGCCATCACAACTGAACCTATCACGATCCATCATCATTAAGCAAATGAGTGTTCACTTGCCAATCAATCGGAAAGCAAAGGCCAATGTAATCTCTGAAACAATATTTCGAATAGCACGCGAGGGTAAGTAGGGAGCAGAGGAGAAGAAAGGGGCAAGAGGGACCCCCAATCTTGCCATTGAAGGGATCTTCAGGTGCAACAACAGAGAGGAAAAAGAGACCTCTAAAAACTCTCAGGAAGCACACAGAAGGAAGAGGATGCAGAGGTTCTCCCTTCAGAGTTTGCATATCCAAAGGAAGAGTGTATATGCAGACATAGCCCATGCTTGGAATCCCATGCAAACGTCTTCAAGATATTGCAGGTCTTAAGCACAGAGCAACAATCTTCGAGAATGCAGCATCAACGAGGTTCAGACTTCCTCTTGGAGACATTGAGAACCTCAATGCAGCAAGATGGGAAGTCGAAGGCGAGGTGCATGGAGTAGTAGAAGAGGTAAGGTGAGAGTAAGACTCTCCTCGATAGCCTATACCACCCCGAACTGGGCTCAAAGAACAAATGAATGAGCGCCATCGCATCCACAGACTTGAGCCTTGGCCATGCACTTCAGCCTGAATGCGCTGAAAGAAAGGCCGTGGCCACTTGCAAACAATGCATATACGTGGAGCAATGAACAATAGAGAACCAGGGGAGTGATGTCATTCACGTACCGTCTTTTGTGCCTCAGCTTTTGAGCCTATATTTTTAAAAGAAACGGCAGCTATCACATGTGTGAAGGCGACCTCAATTAAGAGAGGGGATAGAGGAAGTGGGAAGTTAAGTTCTCGCACCTACCTCACATGGATATCCACACAACACATCCTTCCACAATGAATTGAAACCAGCCAATCAATGGAGAGGGAAGTTATTACCCCTCCATGCCATATGCGTTAAAATCTAGGCGATACAGAAACAAACAGTAAGCATTAAAGGCCATAAACAACTTTTCAAATTCAAATAACAAATGGGTTTGCTCATCGTTTGAAAGCTCATACAGATGACGGAGAAAGCAATCTCGTGGGTAATTGTAAAAAATACTCCAATATTTTGTTTTTACTAGAAATGAAGAGAGGGAAGGAGAAGAGAAGAAGCACTACCCATCCCACTTTCCAAGGAAATCACTACAAGAGAAGTGACAGAAGTGGATAGTGATGCCCATTGTGTGTGTGTGGAGGTGTGTGTATATAGAGAGGGAGAGAGAGAGAAGGGGTAAGGGGGTTTTTTTGTGCAACCAACCAACATGAACTAAACTACCCTACTAAAAACAAGAAAATGGGGAACTAATGGCCCAATGGAAGGGTGAAAGTGTCATGCCAACACACATAACCTAAGTGAATAAGCAGAAAAATTTGCAAATCAATATCTTACCACATGCTCTTGAGCTCTCCAAGTGATGAAAGGTCGTTTTCCCCGACAACGGCGCCAAATTTGTTGTTGTAGTATGCCCTTGGGGAGCCAAGACCCACACCACCTTGCATGGAAGCAAGAAGGAAGGCTCAAGAATGAATCTCCTTTCATCCACCCCAACCTCCAACATGTTCAAGCCATTGGCCATCAGCCCGCAGCTATGCCACTGCTTGAAAACATGGAGAGAAGGGAGTCAAGGATCCTAGTCACATATGTAAAATACAAGAAAGTTGCAACACTCTACTTACACACATATGAAATGCTAGCATGCACACATACCTCACTCTCTCACAGTCTAAGACTAAATACATATGTGCACAAAGCCTTAAGAGAAAAGAGAGTTCTTCCATTCAAAGGATATATACATGAGAGCACATCGAACCAAAAGCTCCCCTCTTTACAAAAATGAGCCTCTATATATAGGCTAAGCACAATTCCCCATGTGTTCCTTTTGAAAAGTCAAAAAGGGAACATGTGCTCATATCTCTCTAGACCTTTGCAAATATTCCTTCCAACCACCCTCTTCAAGACAAATATAGGCGTGGGAAATCTTCTACGTGGGAATTTGGATGTGTGCAAAAAGAGCTTTGTTGAGAAGGCTTTTCTATACCATAGTCTGAAGGAAATATCAAAAGGGGCCTTAGGAGAGTGTTCATATGGACACCTCTCCTAAATACAAGAAAAAGGTATTTTTATGAATACTAGAGGGTGCCATAAGAGAAATTATGGGCAACCCTTATAACCCAATACCTGTTGGGGATGATAGAGCTCAAGAGGAGGGACGTGTGAAGGGGGAATCAAGCAAAAAGAGAAGAAGAAGGAGATCAAAGACTAAAACGGCTCAGTGAAGAAAAATACTCATAAAGAAAAGAACAACCCTCTGCCCAAAGCCCCACAGGGGCACGCATCAGGCGACAACACCAAAGAACCAGGTCGTGAGAAATGGAAATAAAGACAAATAACAACCAAGACTTTTCATGGGAGGTTGCACACAACTTCCTCATCCACCAAGTGTAGGCGGTGGAAAGAAGTAAACAGGCTCCAGAAAATACAACAGGGTCAGATGTGTGAGAACAAAGCAATATCTGAAGACCAAAAGCTAGAAAGAGGTCGAGGCTGAAAAGTTGAAGAGGCTGACTGAGAATATCACATTCTTAGCCACTGATGGCATGCGTGGCAGCCCGACTTAATATAGCAACCCAAATTTATGAATATAAGGAATACCAAGGGTCTTATAGAAGCAAAGGACTAAGCTCGGATAAAGTAACAAATTGTCTCACAATCCTTATCGCTTCTTCGACCACTGGGTGCGTGTATTCAGGAGCCATAGACAAGCTGCAGACAAGAAGCAAATCCTGTCAAGGGACGACAGAGACAAAGAGGGGGAGAGTGTCGCAGAGAAAAGATTCACAAAAGAGGAGCCCCAAAATTTTCAAAATGATGGCATAAAAATTCTTCTTCAAAATTCTAGGAAATTCCCTCAAAGCTATGTAAATGCACTAGAGGAGTCCTCTAGATGCATAAACCCCAAATCCTTGTAACATAATTCCTGTAAAGTAGTAGGAAATTAGATATTAGTCAATAAAGTGCCGGTCTCATGTGTGAAAGGACCATTTTTAGGGCACATGTATATAAGTCACTTTGTGACTCTTTGTAAAGACTTTACTGTAGTGTGTGTGTGAACCAATATGAGTTGTGGGATGAGTGTAGGTGTTTCCCGCCATTCACTCTTTTGCCCATAAGTTGAAAAGTGTTTGTCAGATTCGAGTGAAAATACCACTAGTAGATGCATGTCTCATCGAGAGCTTCGAAACAAACCCACTATTCGCCATATTTGGAGTTCGGAGCTGGGAGAAACATTCAAATTTGTGCTCACTACTGTAAGTGGTATCACGGCAGACATTTCTAGAGATTTAGTGAGTTGGAGAGGTGATTTAGTCTTTTCACATGCATTGTAGCTAAGCCACTTCACTTTCCATCATGTGTGCAGACGTCTTCATACACTTGGTTCATGTGGTTCTTCGGATTGATAATTAAAGGTGTATCGATCCACCACTATATGCACTTGTGGAGCAAATGAGATTTAGTCTCTTTGACACAAGTCCCTAAGACTTCAAGACTTAGGTACACACATGCATACATACATATACACATACACATACACACATATATACATATAGACACATACACATACACACACATAAAGCACATACACATACACATACACGCTATTCGCATATACATACACACATACACACATATATAGGCATACATATACATGTTTTGGGATTAGGGTCTTAGGGTTTTACATACATACACAAATGTTTTAGGGTTAGGGTTTTAGAGTTTTACATACATAATCAAGTGCATACATTATTATGGTTTTAGGATTAAAAGGTACTAATAAATGAATAAAAACTAGGGTTTAAGGATTAATATTAGTATATAAAATCAAATATATTAAAAACTAGGTTCTTAAGATTAATATTAATAGATCAAATAAAATTTAAAAAATAGGGTTATATAACTAAGGCTAGCATATATAACAAAGTATACAAAATATTAGGGATTGAGGATTAAAATTAGTATATATAATTAAATATTAGTATATAATTTTATAAATAATAAAATGTACAAAATATTATGGTTTTAGGATTAAAAAATGGTATATTTAATTAAATAAATAATTATTTCTACCCTAGGATTAATATAACTATATATAATTAAATATATAGATTACTAGGGCTTTAGAATTTGTAGTACTATGTATCATTAAATATATAATAAATTAGGTTATAGAACTAAAACTACCATATATAATGAGTTTTACAAAATATAAGGATTTGAGGATTAAAATTAGTATATATAACTAAATACTAGTATATATAATTAGTATATATACTAATTAAGTGTACAAAATACTACGGTTTTAGGATTGAGAAATAGTATATTTAATTAAATAAATAAAGACTTTGTCTAGAATCAATATAAGTATATATAATTAAATATATAGATTATAAGGGTTTTAGAATTTGTAGTACTATGTATAATTAGATATATAAGAAATTAGGGTTTTAAGATTAAAAATTAGTATATATAATTAGATATATAAAGAACTAGGGTCCTATGATATATATTAGTATACATAATTAAATATGAAAAAGCAGGATTTTCAAATTAAAATAAATATGTATAATTAAATATATATAAAATAGGGTTTTAGGTTTAATATTAATATATAATCAAATATATTAAAAAAATAGAATTTTAGGATAGTTACTATTATATATAGCTAAGTAAAAAAAAAAGTAGAAAAATTAGGATTTGAGGTTAAAAATTAAGGTTTGAAGATTAAAATTAGTATATATAATTAAATATTAGTATATATAATCAAATGTACATAATATTATGGTTTTAAGATTAAAAAATAGTATATTTAATTAAATAAATAAATATTTTTACTCTAGGATTAATATAAGTGTATATAATTAAATATAAATATAAGAAATTAGGGTTTTAAGATTAATACTAGTATATATAATTAGATATATAGAGAATTATGGTTCTATGATAAATATTATTATACATAATTAAATATGAAAAGAGATAGGGTTTTCAAATTAAAATAAATATATAGAATTAAATATAGAAAAAATAGGGTTTTAGGTTTAATATTAATATATATAATCAAATATATATAAAAATTAGGTTTTTAGGATAAATACTATCATATATAATTAAGTAGAAAAAATTAGTGGAAAAAATTAGGGATTGAGGATTAAAATTATGGTTGGATCACTTGATGCAAATCTACTACAAAACCCACACTTCTAGTCGCATGGTTTGGCTAGTGAACAGATCAACCCACATGACATTGCACCGTCTACCTCTCGTGGGCAAAAGAGAACGAAATTGGAGGTAGAAGGACAAGGTATTGGTAGCGTGACAGAGAATGAACACATGGAAGAAATGCTCGAGGAATTTTATGATATGGATGTAGACCAAGATGGTGGAGATGATGTCGTGGGTTCCATGGATACGATAAAATTTCCACGATCAGAATTCGACAAAAAAACATCAAAACATGCGAATACTAGCCCATTTACCACTCTACAATGGGGCAAAGATATTTGTTCTACGTGCATCGCTCATGATGCTCAATCTTCAATCCATTTATGGATGTTCAGATAGTAGTGTCTAGATTGTTCAAGTAAAGTGGATTTGAGATAAACTTTCATCGTTGTATCAAAATAATTTTATTTACTAATGTCCTTGTAATTGCTTATCACTTGCGAGCTTTTGAAGGATCCATTTTTGCCAGATGGTAATGACATCCCTCCAACACATGGGGACACAAAGAAGCTTTTATAATCTGTGGGTATGGATTACACAAAGATTCATGCCTCTTTGAATGATTGTGTTCTCTTTTACAATGAGTATGAGCATCTCCACATATGTCCAAAGTGTGGAGCAAAAAGGTTTAGTTAGACCTTGTGGGCAAAGTAGTCTCCGTGAAGGCTCTTTGCCACTTTCCTATCATCCCAATAATTAAGAGCATGTTCATATGCAAATCTGTAGTTCAATTAATGTCATGGCATGCAAAGAGTAGATTTAGAATGGTGTAATATGAGTGCCTATTGATTCTGATGCTTGGAAATACACAGATAGTAAGTGGCCAGAGTTTTCTAGAGAGGCTCAAAATATACATCTCGGCCTAGCTATGGATGGCATAAATCCATTTGGTTTACACAGCTCCACATGGAGCACATGGCCTATATGTTTGATCAACTATAACATCCCACCATGGGTGGCCACAAAAAAGGGTCATTTATTGTTAGCTCTCATTATGCTAAGTAAGTATAAGGTAAAAAACACGGATGTATACCTTGCATCACTTGTGGAAGAGTTGCACACTTTATGGGATGGGATTAATGTGCATGACATGTCTCAACCTTTAACAAGACGAGACATGCGAGTGCAAGGCATACTTATGTGGATGATGCATGATTGGCTTGATTATGATGAATGCTTAAGTTTATCAATTTTCGGTTACAATTCTTGTCCCCTATGTCGTTCACAACTCAAAGCATGCTACTCCAAAGAACTTTGGAAAATTTTCTATAAAGGACATCATAGATATCTACTTGATAGACATGTCTTACGTGAAGGAAAAATTGGCCAAAAAGTGCAATGAAAAATGAAAGCAAGCGATTGGAAGTAGCTCTGTGATGCAAGAACACCACTTGCTAGCATGAGATAGCTGTTAATCTTTCATGATCTCCCCTTATTGGAATGAGTTATTGATCAATCACTTGGTGGACCCAATGCATATTTTCAAGAATGTGGGAGATATGCTCTCGAAGACATTGATAAAAAAGAAGGAAAACAAAGCACAAAGGGATGACTTGGAAGAGCAAGGTTGTATGCAAGAGTTGTGGGCACTTACCAAGACGAACGGAATAGTAATACTACCAAGAGCTCCTTGGTCCTCCACAAGATGGAAGAGCAACAAGTGAAGAAGGTGATTTCAAAGTTTTGGACACCTACTGTGTGCATGAAGTGTTTAAAGACTACCTTCAATCGGAATGATGATCTCGGAGGTCTCAAGTCTCATGATTAGCACAATTTGTTTAGAGTTTGTGCTCCTTGTAGCTGTGAAAGATTGTCTTTAAGAGGATGTGCAAACAACCATTTATAAAATCAATTCCTTGGTACGATGGATCTCATCTAAAAAGATAAGGAGAGATAGCATAGACAGTGCCAAACTCAATGCTATAGAGGTTTACTATATGGTTGTGAAGTACTTTCCCACAAGAATTCTCACAATTCAGGTTTATTTACGAGTTAATGTGGTTGACAAAGTTGCAATAGCATGAACTATCCATAGTTGATGGATGTTCTTGTTACAATGGTTCATGAAGACACGAAAAGGGTTTGTTCATCAAAGAGCACGTCCAAAGGGCAACATGGAAGAGGGGTGGCTTGTAAAAGAGTCTTTGGTATTTATAACAAACTTTCTACACATGTCGGATCCAGAAATGCCTCGCTTATGGAGCAATGATGAAGATGTTTGTCTCATAGGTGATGAACTAAAGGGAGCCAAAGAAAAATGGATGCAGTTTTCAGAGAGAAGGCAATGAAATTTTGCATCCTTAGCTCGGAGACCATGTAGAAGTGGTTGGAGAGGTATCACCTTGCTAAGGAGGAAAACACAAAGGAAAGAGCCTAGTTTTGAAAGAATTGTTCTACTCACTCTTTGCCTCTTCCGAAAAGTCTTCGACCTCTTCCCCCCTTTCCAATGAGTAGATGGCTAGATGCAGCCATTTCACAAGTAAAGGGAGCAGGTGAGGATATCTCTGAAGAAGAGGAGGAACTCATAAAGGGGTGTAATTGGGAGTATTATAAATACAATGCGCTATGGCATCTCATGGATGATACTTTTGAATCGCATGCATTGACAAAAATATGTCTACTTTTGATAGTGGGATGATGGTGAACTTTCTCCAAAAACATAGAGCTAGTACAAGAGATGACAATGCTCAAGAAGGCCAGCTCGAGTATTGTGGAGTGATCAAAGATATCTTGAAGCTATCGTTCAAGAGGTTTGACTACTTTTTGTTTGATGTGAAGTGGTTCAAAGTAGTCAACGCCAGAAGAAATGCAATAGTGAGGCAAATTGAGAGTGGTTTGCTTCAAATAAACTCCATGAAGCTATGGACAAATGAAAGAGACACATTTGTACTTCTCGAACACTATGATTAGGTTGTCTTTATACTAGATTCAAAAGAACCACAGTGGTTATTTGTTTTACAAGTCACTCCACATAGGAGACAAATTTTTGAGGACATAGATGTAGGAGAAATTCCATCTATAGTGGACTATGAGATGCATGTGGTGGTCAAAGATGAAGCATCATTGTCCAAGAAGAAGAGTTCTTTGAAGAAGATGAGGTACACAAGGAGGTAATGGATGATATGTATATTATACTTCTATCAAGACATATTTATATTATACTTCTAACAAGACATATGTCACACTCCAGCCCTAAGCTATCTATGCATGTGAGCATAGGTACCTTTGCTATGCTCTCACAAATTGGAGGTTGTATATGTGTCCTAAAAAATAAAAAAATTAAAGTAATTAAAAACATTTACGTTATAATTTTATTAAAAACAATAGATTATAATAAGAAATCATTACGATGTGTGGAAGGCTGTCCTCTAGCAAATGGATTTGAAAAGGAACCTTCCTTTGATAGTTGAGTAAGCATTTGTATGGTATAATCTAACTCCTAATTGGGCATGTCTTCATATTAATGCATGATAGCCCCTAAGGAATCAGGCAGAACTAATAATAAAGAGTTATTTCATAAAAAATGATGGACCACATAAAGAGAAAAGTATTTAACAAGTTGTAGCATCACCCCGATTTTCACGGACTATAGTAGTACTCAGACTCGTGAGCAGAGAAATGTTGATATCTTGAGATTCCAAGACACAATGCTTATGAATTTTTGTAGGTGTATACTGGACAATATGCTGATTCTATCAAGCTTTGAATCATGGGAAATGATACTACACACTGAGAACCAGATCTAAGAAAAACACTGATCTGATGGAGTGTTGATAGAGAAGTAGAATATGAAGAGATATAAGCGACTTCAAATGAACACAGCTCACAATTGAAAAACTCAATTGCAATGAAAACTTGTGAGTATATATTCGACTTAAGGAGAAAATTTTAGCAACTTAAATCATTGGAAATGATTGACCAAGCTCAAAGAAAACATCTCTGCAATCTGGCTGAGAAAACTGAGAGATATGGCAGTGAACAGTACACTTGCAAAAGCTTGAAGTTATGGACAGAAATGATCATGAAAATGAAAGTATATTGATTCTAAAGTACAATGGAATTACTGTTACATATGTGTGCCTTGAAACCACACTCGAATATGGCATAAAGCTCAGCTCATGGAGGTACAAAAAACACGACTAGAAGGCCATGTATATATAGTCATGTTTGGACCCTAATTTTGAATTTGAATCTCTCTTAAAATCGCTCTCCAATCTTTTAGTGATTGATTCTCCTACTCACTCAATCACAAATTCGTGGCTTTTCTCCTTCCCACTCATCAAGTGGACTCAACCACTTAGATTCCTTTACTTTTACATCAATTAAGTACTCAAAAATTACAAGAGGGAGTTCACAAGTGAACTGTACAAGAAGTTGACATTTTCTTTAAATTTCTAAGACTTTTGATGACTCAAGCCATCACTTGGACTTGCCATGGACTTGTTCCAACAAGGACCTCCCTGGAATATGTGAACACCAATAAAAATGAACTACCAATTTACATAGATGTACTAAATAGAACAGTGGCACGAATGAAGAAAGTGACTGAATTTGAGATAGTTCCTCGACCCACAATGAAATATGAAGGAGGGTTCTATATGGACAAAAGAGGAATAATTTACGCAATGACCGACTATCTGGAAACCATAAGCAAACAATGAGAAAGTGGGAATGTGGATCACCTTAATGGGGAAGGTACTGAAGCTAGGGTTTGTACACCTCAAGGTAAGTCTAAAGTAACCAAAGTTTGGAGAGGAGACAAAATCCCTCAGGATGACGTGTTGACTGATGTCTATATGGTAGCTAGGATGGAGAAACTACTACAAGCCCCTTCATCTTTGTGGGGAGAAAGTAGCAACTCTCTCACCATTTATGAGTTACAAGATCCAAAGGATCTTTCTAGAATCACCTATCTTGACACGAATATGAGAAATTATTGGTCCGTGTTGGATCTAGACAGATCCCCATTAAGATATCAAGGCATTCTAGTGTTTCCCCCTAGAGACCCAAGAACCACTTCCCAAAACCTCAAGGAACATTCCAAAGCTATGTCTATAAAAACTCTAGGTAGGCTCAACCACATAACATTCGTGCAAGGACTAATGTTTGGTTTTCCACACCGGGAGTCAACCCTAACTACCAACCCATGACCAATGGAGAACCAAGAAATAGAAACCTTGTGCCTAGGAGACCACCATTAGGTAGGGGAATTGGATTTCAAGTGAGATAGCCAGCCATTCCAGTTATGCCCAGACCACTAGAACCGGGTAGAAGATTACAACCAATTCAAGTCACCAAATGCATGAGAAACCACTATGATGGGTTCGGCGAACCGTATAATCACATAGTTGAATTCAAGCAAGTAATTCGTGCTGAACAAGTGGAAGATTTCCTAGTTCAATATGAATCATTTGGGTTGACCCTTATAGATACTACTTTGGCCTGGTCCCAACCACTTGAACCCAATCATTTCCTAAATATGGAACAAGTATTGCAGGAAATGATCCAAGAGTTCACTAGGACTGGCATTAAGAATAACTCTTCATCTTTGATTCACAGTTTTAAATAGTCCCCTATGGAGTTAGTACAACAGGCAACTCAAATATTTAAGCAATATGTGGATAGATGCCCCACAAAAGAAAGACCTACTCAACAGAAAATGATCTCATTATTTTTAGAAGGACTAGTCAATGGATCTCTAAGAGCACTAGTCTATGTAAAGAGATTCCAAACATTGAGTGAATGCTTGAAAAAATGCATAGATCTAGAAGATAACTTATTAGAAGACTTGAAGATTCCCCAAACCAACAGTAAGAGCAAAGAAAGTTCTAGCAGCATCTCTAGTACAAGAAACAATGTAGAAGAAATTGCAGGCTTAGTGGCCAAGAGTAGTATTGAACAGAAATATACGAATCACAATACTGAAAATTGTCCTTATAATAGACAACCTAGAACAATCCAACCACCACAATTCAGGCCATATGGATACCCAACTAGAGACCCAGGTAGGGAATTTCCTAGATATCCTCAGTATCAGAACCCACCTCCAAATCAATGTCCTTACGAATACCTAGGATACAATCCACCACAGCCAGTGTTGGGACAACAACCACCTCACCCACAGAATGTAGTTCTAGTGAAATTTTCCCAAGCCGAAGAGAACATAGAGAGAGCCCTAGTACCAACTACTTCATTAACTGGCTCGAATAGCCATAATCAACCCTATGATCAACATTGGGGAGATTACTATACATACAAAGCTGACTCGACAAATTACGAGCAGACCTATGAGCAATACCCGTATGAACAAGAGGTCTATGACCAATCATACGGATACAAGGCTGAATATGCTACACTAGTGTACACGAACCCAAGAGCACAAGTGCCTTCTAGACCGGTGATTAGACCCCCTGTCTCTCGAGGACCTTGTTATCATTGTGGAGGAGACCACTTCATTCGAGAATGTACTTTTCCTTACCAGCCACTGCATAAGATTTGGGAAGGATATTGTAGTGATTGTGGAAAGGAGCATTTGTTTAGGGATTGTCCTAAAAACCTTGACAAGACAAACCACACCACTCAAGCAAACATAGTAGAAGTGGTAGAGTCCTCTGGAAGTGACAAAGAATATACGACACCATTGAAGGAAATTACAAGCACGAGAGCTAAACAAGGCTCAGAAGGGTCAGATTCAATTATGCAAGAAACCAACAAACCAAAAACAATAGTGCCTCAAGTAGTGCCAGATTCGGAAGAATCGGAAGAAAATTCTAAGGTAAAACAGACTCAAAGGTGGAAAGCTCGATGAGAGAAGCTGAGAAACAAGTGGGCTCAAAAGAGGGAGGAAGAGAAGAGCAAAGAGGAGTCAAATCAAGCTGCAAATCCTACAACTAGAAATGACTTTATCAAAGTAGAGAAAGAGAAACATAAACAACAAGGTGGGTCAATTTTAGCTGATCCAGTACCCAAAGATCTAGCCATGTGGATAAACGCTTATCAAACTAGGATCAAAGCAGGATCAAGTGTGGAACAACACGAAGTGAGCTATCCGAGAGGGGATTTGGAAAAAGAAAGACTAGAACTCTGCAAAAATTGAACGAACTAGCTCAAAACACACTGGAAAAACATATACAAAACCTTCCAGAAACAAGAATACTTGATAGAGAATTTGAAGAAGGTTTAGGAGCACATGACCCTCTAGAAGACATAAGGATCATAGAGAAAGCTGAAAGCTTAGCCAATGCAAACCACAAAAGAAGTTCCATGATCCCGAAAGTAGAAGCTCATTGGCTTGAGGATGTATGGGCTAGAGTCCAAGAAGAGACATGGAGAAAAACCGAGGGTATTAATCTGCCCTTTGAAGAATTGGATGCAAACGAGAACCTAGGAACGATGAATCAAGAAATAAATTGTGAGAGTTTTTCGGAGGAATTAGAAAGCATAAACACATTACCTAAATACATAGGATAGTATGCGCAGAATTCAGAACTTTATCATGCCCCAACAATAAGAACAAAAGGAAAAGGAATTTCTAGCAACAGGTCAGACATAGCATGAAAGCTAAAGGAGACGAAAGTGCAGTCCTCTATAACTTTGGAAGAATTACTAAAAATCACACCACAAGTGTGGACTAGATTGGCCAAGAAAATCAGGCAAAAAGAGGCAAATGTAGTCAACAAGGAGGCCAACGAAGATACACATACAATTCAAATCCCGATAGATAAAATGGGAGACTTTAGTGAAGGAGATGAAGGTAACACATGTCTACCCATTACTTTCCCAGGTTACACCACAAAGGCAATCCTAGACACAGGAGAAGGAGTAAGAATAGCCACTAAAGAAATATGGGAGAAGTGGGGAAAACCAACATTACAACCCATAAGAATGAAATTACAACTGGCTGATGGTCACATCGAAAAACCCCTAGGATTGCTAGAGAATCTTGTGCTTACAAATGTGGAGTAGAATTTGAGCACACATTAGCTATTTGTTGATTTGAGAGAGCTAGTAATTATGAAATGATCTTGGAAAGACCATTTATGAGACAACCAAGGGTAGTGCAAGACTGGGGTAGAGATGTCGTATATCTGCAACATAGGGGCACCACTACGAGAATAAACCCCCATACGTATGCTTATCGAGATGTCCCACCTCTACAATGGAACTTTATACATAAAGAAGAGGAGGATCTATTAGTCCATAGTGCATGAATTGAAGGCCAATCCTAGATGCATGAGGACATCCTACTATGGATGTGTAAGGTAGCTAAGAGGGAAGAAGAAAGAAGACTAACATGGTAACGAGGTTGTGGTGGAATCTCTAGGACAGTAGAGGATCCAGCATATATGCCACAAGTGTTTTCTTGTGAAGAGTTCAAGCCCCACAGACGGATGGAGATATTGGCCACATTAGATGTGTGTGTCAATGAAGAAGTTCTGACCCTAAATGTGTGCATAGACAAGGAGGGATACAATGTAAGTCTATACATGGTTGTACTACAAGAGATAGAGGAAGGAGAATGGATAGAGAAAGAGTGGACAAATGATTATGAGAGTATAGAAATGGAACCTGAGATTCAAGAAGAAGGACTTTAGTTAGAGGGAAAACATAAAGAAACTGTTGTTGGGAGCATTTCCACCCCAAAACAAAGGGGAAGTCAAGAGAACATCAATTCAGAAGAGACTAGTAGGGAAGAGAATGTACCACAAGAACAACTCAAAGTTTCTGAACATTTTAAAAAATATGAACTGGAGGAAAGGAAAATTGCCATCCAAATACCTAAACGACAAGCACAAGAAGGAATAGCATATGATAATAAAGAATAGACTAAAAAAAGCATTGTGACTATAGAAGGAGAAGAGGAAAGATGCACCTAAATAGGGAAAGATGTGTCAAAAAGTGAAGAATGAGAACGTATAGAATTGATTCGAAGTTACAGGAATGTATTTGCTTGGACATAGAAGGATTTAAAAGGAGTGGATCCCTCTATTTGTTCACACCATATTCCCATGACTACTGACACTAAACCGTCCAAACAACAACCATACATGTACAATGATGTATACTATGCCAAAATTAAGGAAGAAATAGACAAATTATGTTGGTATTCTAAGGTTTGAATAGCATAATAGGCCACAATAACAATAAATTCACAGGTTTAAGGGATCTTCCAACAAATGAACCTTAACATACACACCTTAAGACTCAAAAATAGATGAGTGAGAGATAGAGAGAGAATAGATAGGATTTCAAGTGTAACGGTAAGCTATGAGGCTCACCTACACTATCTATATTCAAATGTCAAATTACAATGTGTAAATATGATACAAACTAACAATATCTGTATCTAGGCAGAAATAGGAACTAGATACAAGAGATTGTGTGCCTAAGAGGTATGAAGAGTATGTGTGTGTGAGAATATGGAAGATAAGAACAGTTTAGAACTGTTATACAACAAGCCCAAACTCTAATAAAAAATGAGTGACCTCACAAGTAAGAACGGAAATAGACTTGCTACTCACAGTAAATCAACAATGGATGTTGATAATATGCTAGAAGAATCTCCTCCAAATAATCACCAAGATGTAGACCACACCTCCTCCAAGAGTGTAAGAACTCCTCCTCCAAGATAGGGCACCTCCTAGTTGATCACCTCCTCAAGAGACTATGAACACTCTCTCTTCAAGAAGAACTCCTCCGTGCATTGAGCACTTAAGCTCCTTGAGTGATCCTTGAGTGATGATTCATAATGAGCCAAGGGCTCTTCTTATATAGCTGTGATTGAAGCTCCAAAAGGATACCTTCATAAAAGCACCATGAAAGAAAAACTAATTCATTGCTACCGCTGTTCGCTATTGAAAAGTATCCGATTGCTAGATTTAGCAAATTCAAAATTGGCACCAAAATTTAAATCTTGCTTTTGCTTTTCAAAATATAGTTCACGTGGCTGCAGCTACTAGGGATCAAAATCGGGTGGGCTCTTTGAGAGGGATTTCATGTAGCCAATGCGCCAAATGACTTTCTTGTGGTAGGCCTTGTAAACAATGCTAGATATGCTGTTGGACCCATCTCGGAATTGAAGAGAGAAAGCTTCTAATGAAGCTATTGTTGGACCATATTGACATTGATTCCGACAATGCCCCCTTCAATATCACAATGGTACAAGGTTCAATAACCTGCAAAACTTCCTATGGCTTTTTCTTGACTTCTTTCCACTGAATCTTGAGCTGACTGTGTATGAACCTAGATACTTGAGAAATCGCAAACTAAATATCTAGTCTGTATTACATAGATATATCAAGCAACCTATTGCTTGACTATGTAGTGTAGCATCAAATGGTTCTAAATCTACTTCCGATTGTAATAACACATTAACATCCATAGCTGTCTACATAGGCTTGGAATCTGTCATCTCAAACCTTTCCAATAATTTCTCAATGTATTGCTGTTGTGTCATGTAGATACACTTATCTCTGTAATTGAACTCAATCCTAGGACTTGTGATAATCATATCACCTTGTAGTGCATCTTGAACACCAGCTCGTTCATTCTCAACTAAAGTAAGGGCTAAAACATTATGACTCTCAAAATGTTCTACATAATTTACACGGTCTTCTTGTTGTCTCCTTGTCTGACTTCTAGTTCTTCCTCTGTATTCCTATATACCACTATCCTTCCAAGTTTGATATAACTACTTTGATGTATCCTTGAAAAGTGGTGGTATCTCTTCTAGTTCTTCAATATCTCTTTCTTTTGGAACTTTAGAACCTTCTCCAACTTCATAAGTCAAAACTTCAAGAGATATTGATGTAGGACTTGGTACTAGTGTAGGTAATGAAATTCTATCTTCACTTGTATCTCTTAGGTTTTGAGTAGGTTCATCACCCCCCTTGTATGAGTGAATGTAAGTATCCAAATTCCTTCTGAAAAATTCATAGTCATCTGCTTTTATGAGCTCTGGAATTTCTTCCTTCTTGTCATAAATCCAACTTTTTGTAATATATGCATTGTGTGAGAGTAGGATATCACCTGTATCTGGAACATAGAATCTATATCCTTTGCTTTCAATTGCATAACCAATAAAGTCAGCTTTAATGGCTTTTACATCAAGCTTACCACGATCCTTCTTCAATGTGAACATAAGCTGGGGAACCAAAAACTTTGAAGTAACTCACATTGGGCTTCTTCCCATAATAAGCTTCATAAAGTGTAATGACCTTCAAAGCTTTTGTGGAAGACCTATTCAGAATGTGATAATTAGTTGTATGTACTGCATCAAACCAAAACTTGGGATAAAGCCTTTTGGATGACATCATACTATGCATCATCTCAACGAGTATCCTATTCTTTCTCTCTTCAACCATAGCTAAGAACTTCTTGAAAGTAGGAAAAAACTCTTACTTCACTTTAAGACCGTAAATCCATGAATATCTTGAGAAATCATCAATGAATATAACAAAGTACCTATAACCTTCAATAGAATATGTTTCCATTGGACCATTCACATCTGAATGTATGATCTGCAACTTCCTTGTGGCCATGATCAATCCATGTTTCTTGAAAGGTAGTTTATGAAGCTTTCCTTCAAGACATCCTTCACATGATTTTTCATCATCTGGTAAAGAAAAACTAGCCAAACTCTTCACCATACCTTGATCTTTGATATGCTTGAGAGTAGTCTAACTGATATGAACAAATCTAGCATGACATAACTTCATGTTCTCCTTAGGTGTAGTAGACCTAGCAACATTAGCATGACTTATTTTGGACAAAATAAACATGCCACTTCTATTTTCACCTTGGAGTAGACAATGCTCCTCATCATGTGAGAGGATCTAACATGAAACTTTCTCAAAAACTACTTTATAACCATATTACAAGAAATTCGAGATAGAGAGCAAATTCTTCTTTATTTTGGAACATAAAGAACATTGGAAATTGTGAAATTTCCACCTGCTCTAGACTTAAGGTTCACTTCTCCAACACCAAAAACATCCAAATCATGACCATCTGCAATGGTCACTCTTCTACCTAATGAGTTAGAAAGGGAAGAAAATACCTTTCTACAACCTGTCATATGCTTAGTAGCTCCAGAATAAAAAATCCAAGGATTATGTGAGATTGCATTTAATGATGCTTGATCAAAAGCTATCTCTTCAATAGTAGCACATGCATTTGAATCTACCTTTGAAGATTTAGGTTTTGGATCATCTTCATCACTATTATTTGATGCTTTCATCTTCTCATTGAAAATCCTTGCTCTGCATTCTTCTATGAAATGAACTTGCTTCTTACAGTAATGGCATACTCCTTTCTTTGAATCAGATGTAGTAGGAGATTTTTCTTTGGGTGTAGAGGAAGCATTAGGGGTAGAATTGGAAAACTTAGGATTAGAAGACTTACTTTCCTTCTTGGATTGCTGAATCTTCTACTCCTTCTTTGTCTCCTTCTTCTTCTTTCCCTTTGATGATGATAACATGGCTTCATCATTCTCTTCCATACCCTTTTGTTGATCTTCATCTTGAAGTAATAGGAACTGTAGTTCGTCAAATGAAACTTCACTATCTCTTGTAGAGAGAGATAAAGAGGTAACAAAAGCACGATATGACGATGGAAGTGAGTTTAGAAGTGTGTTTACCATCTCCTCATCTCAAATGTTGACTCCAACATTGAGTAACTGATCTCGTAAATCTTTAAGCCTCAAAATATGTGTTTGAAGTGATTCACTAACTTTCATCCTTATGTTGGCTAGTTGTCTCCTTACATGAGCTTTCCTAGCAAGGTTTTTGCTCTGATAGAGATTCTCTAATTCTAATCAAGCTTGATGAGAGGCTTTACAAGACCTAATTTGGGGTATAATATGCCTCTTCACTCCCATAGCAATATATGAAAGTGTTAGTGCATCCCTTAAATCCCATCTGGATTGTTCTTCTGTGGGAAGTAATCTGGTAGTAGTACGGACTCCTAATGATGAAAGAGTTTCTTCTTCTGCACTAACCTCCTGTTGAAAAGAAATAGGAACAGGGGGTCTTCTAGAAGATGAAGTAACCTCTTCTCTGACTTGTCTTGGCCTTGGATAAGTGCCATTGACAATATTCCATAAGTCCTTTGTTACTAAGAGATTCTTCATCATAAAACTCCACATTTGATAATTAGACATGCCCTCAAGCTTGTCTTCATTCTCAAGTCTATAGTCACTCATCTTGTTAAGGGTGTATGTCAAATATGCTCTGATACCAAATCTTGGTATTCTAAGGTCTGAATACCATATGTTGGAAGTGGTAGTGGGCCATAATAACAATAAATTCACAAGTTTATAGGATCTTCCAATAGATGAACCTTAACATACACACCTTAAGACTCAAAATAAGATGAGTGAGAGATAGAGAGAGAATAGACATGATTTCAAGTGTAATGGTAAGCTATGAGGCTCACCTGTATACACTATCTATATTCAAATGTCAAATTACAATATGTCGGAACATGATACAAACTAACAGTATCTGTATCTAGGCAGAAATAGGAACTAGATACAAAAGATTGTGTGCCTAAGAGGTACGAAGAGTGTGTGTGTGTGTGTGTGTGTGTGAATATGGAAGATAAGAACACTTTAGAACTGTTGTACAACAAACCCAAATTCTGATCAACCTAAATTAGAAATGAGTGAGTTAGCAAGTAAGAACGGAAATAGTCTTGCTACTCATAGTAAATCAACAATGGATGTTGACAGTATGCTGGTAGAATCTCCTCCAAATAATCACCATGATGTAGACCACACCTTCTCCAAGAGTGTAAGAACTCCTCCAAGATAGAGCACCTCCTAGTTGATCACCTCCTCAAGAGTCACACACTCTCTCTTCAAGAAGAACTCCTCCTTGCATTGAGCACTTAAGCTCCTTGAGTGATCCTTGAGTGATGATTCATAATGAGCCAAGGGCTCTTCTTATATAGATTTGATTGAAGCTCCAAAAGCATACCTTTGTAAAAGCACCATGAAAAAAAACTAATTCATCACTACCACTATTCGCTATTGAAAAGTATCGGATCGCTAGATTTAGGGAATTCAAAATTGGCACCAAAATTTAAATCTTTCTTTTGCTTTTCAAAATATAGTTCATGTGGTTGCAACTACTAGGGATCGAACTCGGGTGGGCTCTTTGAGAGTGATTTCATCTAGCCAATGTGCCGAATGACTTTCTTATGGTAGATCTTTTAAACACTGTTAGATACGTTGTTGGATCCATCTGGGAATTGAAGAGAGAAAGCTTCTAATGAAGCTACTGTTGGAACACATTGACATTGATTCCAACAAATTATTGGCAGCAGGATTCATTTATGAAATCAAACACACAAAATGGATGTCGCCCTTGGTAGTAGTACCCAAGAAAAATGGAAAATCTAGGGTGTGCGTCAACCTCAAGAAAGTTAATCCCTCCACCATTCAAGATAGTTACCCCTTACCCATTATAGATCACCTCTTGGAGAGAGTCGTAGGCAAGGAAGTTTATAGCTTCCTTAATCGATTCTCTGGCTACAACCAAGTTGCAATTGCTCTAGAGGATCGAAACAAATCTCCATTCACAAAATGGGGAGTATATGCTTTTAGGGTTATGCCATTTGGACTAACCAATGCACCAGCTACCTTCGAGAGATTAATGTGTCATGTATTTAAGGAATTCCTTAGGAAGAACATGGAAGTATACATAGATGATTTGTGCATGTGTTCCTCACAACGAGTGGATCACATACCCGAGCTGAGGAGAATTTTTGAAAAGTGTAGACATTACAGAGTCTCTCTAAACCCAGAAAAATGTGTCTTCATGGTGAGACAAGGAAAAATCTTAGGGCATATAGTATCTAAGAACGGAATATCCACATATGAAGACAAGAACAAAGTCATTGACCAAAAACAATGAAAGAAGTATAAGCATTTATGGGACACTGTGGATACTATCGTAGATTTATCCACATGTATGCCATAATTGCCCGACCTCTATACGGCTTATTGACTCAGTTCAATTGGACTGAAGATTGTGAGAAAGCATTCAATGAGTTGAAAAGAAAATTGATTTTAGTGCCTATTCTAAAAGTACCAAATTGGAATACACCATTCCAAATCCATGTGGATGCTTCCAAATTTTCCATAGGATGCATCTTAGCACAACTTGTAGAGGAACAGAGACTCAATCACCCTATAGCCTACGCTAATAGGCAGCTCAACCAAGCCGAATGCAATTACACTACCGCCAAACGAGAAGGATTAGGAATGGTATATGCGATAAAGAAATTCCGACACTACTTATTAGAAAACAAATTCAAATTCTTTATTGATCTTCAAGCACTACTACCTAGTCAATAAACCTTGTAACACAGGAAGACTAGTTAGATGGTTTCTTTTATTAATGGAATTTGATTTTGAAGTAGTGGTCAAGAAATGAAACACACATGTCAAAGATGATCATCTATCTCGAATGACGCATGGAGAACCCCCAACTAGAGTAGCGGATGACTTGCCTGACACCTATCTTTTTAATTTAGAAGTTTGTCCACAATGGGCTGAAAAATTGATGCCCATACTCACCCATGGACTTGGTCATCAGATTAATTCAGATAAAGCCCAACAACTATGGAAGACTAGGAATCTTCACATTATATCAGGAAGTCTACACAACTAAGGTTCTAGTGGACTTCTATTGAGGTGTGTAGATGAGGATGAACAAGAAACATGGTTAAGACATGCCCACATAAACCCATGGAAGAAACATAGAAGTATCAGTGGTACAGTACAAGAATTAAAAATATTAGGAGTGTATTGGCTAGGAATTCATAAAGATGTTCACACACATGTAACGAGTTGTCCCACTTGCCAAGAAGAAAGACCTAAGGAGAACTCTATGCTATGCTATTCCACAATAGCACCTAGATGGATTTTGCCTTTAGTGAATTTCTTAAAGACACATGAATACCTGGAAGGGGCAAGCCTAGCAAGAAAATGAGCTTTAGAGGAGCAAAGTAAAGATTTTACCCTTGTAGGGAGACAATTGTTTAAATGCAGCCAAAACGACCAACTACGATTATGCGTACATGAAGATGAGTATATCTATGTCTTGGAGATGTCCCATACCGGAGCAAGAGGCGGTCTTTTTCAGCTGGCAATATTGCAAAAATGATTCTCTTTGCCAGATTATGGTGGCCAACTTTATATTAGGATGCGACAACGTATGTTCAAAGGTGTGATGTGTGTCAAAGAACAAAATATCCTATACGAAGGGATGAAATGCCATTGCGACCTATGATTAGTGCTAGAGCTTCCACTAAATGGGGTATAGATCTCATTGGACCAATTAGCCCTCCAGTTAAAGGGTCTCATGCTAAGTATATCATAGTAGCCACAGATTATTTAACCCAATGGGTAGAAGCAAAGGCCACAAAGAGAAAGAACTACTGACAAGTTTCCCTTCGAAAATATATTTACAAGGTTCGGATTACCCATTGAAATTGTGAGTGATCGAGGCACACATTTCATTAATGAGGTAATAGAAACTTTGATGAATGAATTCCTAGTGATTCATAAGAAATTGGCTCCTTATCACTCGCAAGCCAATGAACTAGCAGAAAGTTCCAATAAAGTGCTATGGACCATTTTGACCAAGATTGTAAATAATAAACGATCAGATTGGGATAAACAATTACATCATGGCATTTGGGCTTTTTGAGTTGCTTATAAGACTGCTATAGGCACAACACCTTTCAATCTTGTGTAAGGTCAGAATGCAATCTTACCAATTGATTTCTTGATTCCTACTCTCCGAGTAGCTAGGAAATATGAATGGACTGGACTCAAATTGTCCAAACAATTGGATCAAATTGAACCATTGCATGAGACTAGATTACAAGTAGTAGCAGGTATTTATGTTGCCAAGAGGTGACAAAAGACCTATTATGACACCCATATTAAAGACAAGGGACTCAAGGAAGGTGATTTAGTCCTAGTATACACTTTGAAGCAACACGCTAAAAAATTGCAAAAACGAGGACATGGACCCTTAGTGATCAACCATATTTCTACCAGTGGAGTAGTAAACCTAGCCACAATGGATGCAAAAGTTCTACCAAATTATATAAGTGGCCGTCGTGTGAAGAAATATTTCGAACTCTTAATGGATGAGATGATGAGTAGACTACTAAAAGCAAGGAACCGAAAGGAAGAGCATGAGAGAATTAGAGAAGAAGCAAGACTTGAAGCATTGGAATGCATACAAAAGAAAAAAGAGTGGATAAGAGAAAGGAGAGGAACTAATTCCCATAGCCAACTATAGGGCAGCATAAACTATGACTATAAGATGACAAGTCAGACAATCCTACCTAAATCTAGGAGTATGAATGGAGGAATACCACTTAGTAGATGCATTGATTGATACCAGGGTGGCATTAAGTTGCAGACGCTTTTCATTAGCTAGACAATTAAGTGTGTCACTTAATCCAACTAAGGCCTACATGGTGGGCATAGGAGGAAACACCATTGAATGTGTAGGGGAGGTCAGCCTATCTCTACACCTAGGTAACAATTCAATGCATCAAAAGCTATTAGTCTGTAAAGATGATGACCTATTGGAGGAACTAGTGTTAGTTTAAGAATGGATATATGATTTTGAGGTAACAATCCATTTAGCCTTAGGCTACATATCTGTGAAGATTGGACAAAGAGAAGTCTTTAGCCTACTAGATGAGAAGCCTCTAAAGACGATATGTATGAAGTACAACGATGATGAATGTGTGTCTGCATGTGAATCTACACCAATGCCGAACCCTAATCAACTAGTTTCCACTCCTGTCTCAAGCTCAAAAACCCCTACTCTCATTACTCATGATGCTCAACTCAGCCCACCATCTCAATTTAGCCAATCGGAGGGAACAAGTGAGGATCTTATTATAGACAAGAAACTGGGAGCCCAACGATAAAAAATGGATTTATCACCAATTGATTCACCAGTGAGGAAAAGGATGCGGCAAATATGGGTTTGCAAGGATCAATTAGACAACTACAAATTTCAAGTAAAAGAGGACCCAAAGGAATTCAATCAAAGACGACATCAACCTGACTCGCTGATCAAGGATAGGTCCATACATGTCGTGCAAGTATGGATATCAATGATATTGAAGGTAGCTCAAACTTCAAGGAATCAAATATGGATACCCAAGACAACCATCAGGATCATCAAAGAGCAGCCACCAAATTTACTTAGAGATCGAAGGCAATACAGGCAACTCTTTAGGAGACAAAGAACTCCCATGAAACAGATATCACCAATGGAACAAGCAGAAACCCCTACTAAAAAGCGGTACGAATGGAGAGTGGAAGTACAACAAAATCGAATACCTCCAACAAGCGTAAGGAGCTTCCAGAAGGACATTCAAAGCACCAAAGATAGACAAATGTGGATTCCAAAATTAGAAATAGCATCACCGATGATCAGAGCAGGAAATTCCTCTTGCACTCATGATGAGTCTTATGCACCTCAAGTAAGCATAATAGGGCCACATCACAAGGCCATGCATTTGACACAACAGTGGATCTGTACTACGCAGTACACACATTTCCCTCCTTGGGAATAGGAGACACCTTATACAGTAAAATAATAAATAAAATTGCCTTGGCTATGTCACTAATATTTTTGTTTCCATTGCAGCTCAAAGATATAATAATAATAATAATAATAAAAGTTTATAAAAATACTAGGTACTATGTTCCTTATACACTCTGTGAGTGGGAACCCAACACACAGAGTAAACGATCGAAACACCAAGACAACTTACTTCAAGTTTGACACTAATCATTAAATCCTTCAATATTGATGGCTTCCTCTAGCTATGAAGCTACACAGGAGGCATCCTTTGACTCTGAAGCCACTCATGAGGCTGAAATATTAGAGTTTCCTCTAGAATCAGCTATTAAGGCTCGAGGACACTGGTCCAAAGATGACAATCCCGCTAGCGAGCATTTTTTCCTCATCACTACTAAGATCATGATAGAGCGCATCAATTCCCTGTGATGACTCAAGAATTTTGAATCTTGCATGAAATGCCACGGATAGTGGAAGTGTGGACACAAGCAGGAATAGATGCCTATTTGAAGCTTCCTATCTACAAACCTGACTTTCAAAGGTGCACCCAAGTCTTGAATACTTTGCATCCCACACTTGATAATCCATCTATCCCTAAAGTTATGGTATTAGATCGCAATGGGGAGTCACATACTATTTGCTTCACACATGAGCTGATCAAGATAGCATTTGGATGGACCGTGGATGGTCTCACTAATCTGAAGGATGAATGCCATGAGGCAAAGAAAAGGACTTTCTTGGATATCAATAGAATTGGTATTGAAGAAGAAGTGAGACTTGTGCATCAACACTTCTGTTTTCCCATCGATATAAAACTCCACAGAAAGTAGTAGTACAACTATTATCCCAGAAATTCTTAAATGGAAGCCTTGCTTTCACATTGCTTATCTATCAAGCATTAGACATGAAATACTGTTTTCGGCCTATGATTTCAACTACAGAAAAGGCAAAATATGTGGAGGCTTCCACTGTACCAAAGAAGAGAAAAAGTGTGGCCATAGGGGAGGAAGTTGGCACTAGCTCAAAATCGACCATGAGAGGTGCAAAACGAGCTTGAATAGAAGACGCATCAGAAACCCAACAGTCCAAGAGAACACATGAACTTCTAAAAGTACCATTAACAACAACACTGGCCATTACAAGAAGGGATCTATCCACCGCATTAGAGGCCACACATGTTTATATGAGAGATCAAGTCAACCTTACGGTACAAGTCCACCAATATCACCAGTCAAGTAAGCAAAGTTCATCACAAGTGCCAAAGAATGCATCATAATGCGAAAGGTATAAAGAACTGGGGTTAAATGATTGAACCTCAGAAGATGAATCATCCCAAGACCATGATACACTTAATACTGATATACACATGGATGAGCATGCGGGAGAAGAATGGGAGGAATTGGATCAAGTCCAAAGGTCAGCAGAAAAGGAAGATGAACAGAGGACACAAGCCTAGTGGAAAGAGGACATATCATACAATTGAATGAGAAAACAAGGATATCTCTCAAGGAAATGTTACCTTCTAAGTCTAGAATAGTAGTACATCCAAAGATGAAACAAAAAATCACCAAGGTACAAGAAGAACAAGAACCGGTCTTACCCATCCGAGTGGTTGTTGAGCCATCACCCTTGGATGTGGTGGTCGACTCTCAAAAAGTGCCCCCTGAAGAACCGGAAACACAAGAAACAACAACCAACATCAAGCAGGCTAAGTCAAGAATTCACCAGCATATGAGGTAGCCACATCAGGAAACATTACATGTTTGTTGCTCTAGCACAATGGTGAGAACCACGTTAAGAAGCTCCACCTCCTTAATGTCAATCCGCGGAAGAGATAGGAGTGATATGAAGATCATGAACGTGAGATGAAGTGAGACTGAAGGTGAGAAGCATAGAAATGCACACACACATACACACACACAACGAAGAGACAAGCAAGACACAATGGAAGGTGAGTAATCAACTCTATTGCTCAAGATCTCAATTACAAGCTCAAAGTAGCTCTAAGCTCACACTAACCAACCTTAAAAATGAGCTCTCTAGCTCTTTTTATAGATTCTAGACTAGTTTTGACCGGTTTCACATCTAGTGACCGGCATAGTTAAAACATAGGTCCTATGCGCGATTTGAGAGGGTAAACGGTGTCTAAAAATAACCAAAATTGGTACGCTCATTCTACCTAAGCTCCTCAAGCTCGAGGACTCCTCAGCTTGCACAAAGTGCAGCTATGCATTACAAAAAGGGTTTTTTCTATGTTACATATGTTACAATAGTGATGAAAATCACTGTTGGAGGTTTTGAAGAATATTTATAAAACATAAATCTTTGAAAAATTGATTCGACTGGCTCCCTGCTCTGTCTTTACATGCTTCTGCGTCTTCTATGCCTTTGGCTGCTGCCAACAACCCCCTCCCTCTCGCTTCTCTCGTCCTCGACAGAACCTTGTTGTGCGGTCTGTCGGATGTAATTGTGGAGTAGTTCCTGAGCGAGGGTGTGTTCTGATATTCGAATGCCTCGGGCCAAATTTGCCTCGAGCTTCTCCCAATCGATTGGCTGTGGTTCGTCTGATGGCGGGAGTCGATAGTGCGTGGAATATACCATCTGTTCACAGGCAAATAGTTGCAATAGGTGGGTTGGCCTGCTGATGAACACTTCTGAATGGTATTCCCAAAAACCGGTTGTGAACATTTCTTCGAAGGTCTGCTTGTAGGATGCCGGTAAGTATTTGATTCTGCAGTGCCAGGCATAACACACCCGAAGCGATGGCGTTGTACTCATGTCATATGCAAGATCTAGATTGCCATGCTCGAAGCCCGGGGTGTTTACATGAGGTGCCTTGACGCGTCTGAAGACTTTAAAAACCATCTGCATCATGTCAAATATCTTGACAGTCATGTGCGCTGCTATATCATCCATGTGTTTCAAGCGAGGGAGCCAGTGACGAATCGTGGCCATCATGTATCCGATTGTAGGTGGTCCGGTAGGTGGTCTGAAGTATGGGTAGTTTAACCAGTCCTGGCATTGTTTGTTGTTCTATATTTTAATAGCAAATGCCTTCTAGGAGCGGCAAAGTGGCACTGGTCCCCAACATGGGTTATAATTTAAGTGTAAAGGTGCCTTAACCCAAGTACTCATCATTTCAGGATATTTCTGTAAGAGATCCTTGCGCCATTCTGGTTGATAGATCTCGCCTTGCTGCGCATCTAATGGCAAATCTTCCGGCTCAAATTGAGTTGCGTGGGAGGGCTTTTTGCCTGTTTCTTTCTCTATGGCTAACTGATATTCTACCATTAACATGAAATAAGGTTTATACTGTAGCTCGTGCCCTGATATGTATCTACGTGGGGCCAAGTGAGCAAAGTAGGGGGACTGTAAAATGCATTCTTCAATCATCGCCATTGCGTGCAACTGCGCCTCTACTCGTGCTGAGTGGGTTGTTCCAAGCTCTTCAATTGTCTACATCCATGCGGGAGTTGGAAGTTCAAAAGTCGTCTGGCCTTCAGCCGTGACGCGTCCGCCTGGGATGGGTTGGGGTTCATACGCTTCCTCAAAAGTTTCCTCCACTGGAATAGTGACTGTTTCTTCCTCTGCTGGTAGGTCCGGTGGGGAGTCTGGTCTAGGTGGTGCTTCATATACTTCTATCCGTGATTGAAGAGTAGATACCTGGGCCCATAAAGCGTTGAGTTCCTCTAGGATGTCAGGAGATGGGTCCGCAGGAGCTGGTAGTCCTTGTGGTATTGGTTCTCTTAACTGCAATATCTTGTTTTCATCTTTGAGTTTCTGAAACTCCTCGTTCATGTTGTCATACTAATCTAACAATCTGATATGATCATCTAACAACATTTTCATTGATTATGAGGGCACGGCCTTAAAGCGACTAGGGCTTAGCGGTTGGTCTAGCTGATCTAAGACAACTTCTAGATTCTCTCTATTTTGTTCTGGTAAGCGATGGTTTTCTTCTTTCGCGGCTGCCAAGTGTCGTCTAAGTAATCCCATATTTCGTGTTAACATTGCGTTGCGAATGGTCTATGCCCGTAACAAATTATCACGATCAGCAGTGGCCTCTTTGGTTTTCTCCTCACTTTCTAGTTCTAGTTTGTGGTATGCCTCTCAGAGTTCTTGGTATCTGGTGTTTAGGGAGGCATTCTCGATGGTCAGTGAATTTAGCTACGACTGTAAATCATTGGTTGTCTTCTGCAGCTGCTGATAATTATTTCCTAGAGATGTGAACTCATCTTTGACTTGAGTCATACAAGTGAGCATTTGTCGAAATGCAGTATCTACAGTGGGTGATAATATTAACGATGTGCTAAGCAAAGATGCAGTAGGTGTAGATGCAAAGGGAATGGGGAATGGGGGTGGGAAAGTGGATGTTGTGGTGATTGTGGAAAATTGTGGTGTGCTTAAATATTGTGGTGCCACAAATGAAGTGAGTGGAGGTGCAGTGGGTGGTGATATATCCATATCGCTGGATGTGGTGTCGAGTGCAGTGACTGTGAATAGTGGTGTGATCGTGGGTAAGTGTTGTCACGAGGAAGGAGATAAGGAAGAGAGCTCACACACACACTCTCACTCTCAAGGAGAAGCACACACACAGATTGAGGCAAGGAAGAATGATCTTCTTGTTCTTCTTCTATTACATAAAAGGAATGTACAAGAATTACCTAAAAAACAAGAATACAACCAGTGTAATATATAAAGACCCGTACATAAGGAAAAACCTAATGTCCGCGAATGAGTGAGCTAGCAAGAAACAAATGTGCCATCACTCTTGGTAGATAAATCTAATAAAGCTCAATGAAGTATCCCTGACATATACCGGCGTGACCACTATACATGTTAGAGAAACAAAAAACTGGTACGTGTCATCCTCGATCATCACATGTTGAGCTTGATATCTCAACACTCCCCCTCAAGCTCAATGCCATATCCTGTAATCCAAGCATCTTCCGAAACTTCTTCAACTTCTCAGCTCCAAGTGCTTTGGTGAAAATATAAGCAACCTGCTCATCTGTTCTCACATAAACAAGATCAATATCACCTGCTAATACCTTCTCTCTGATGAAGTGATAATGTACCTTGATATGCTTTGTTCTAGCATGGAAAACAGGGTTCCGTGCTAACTGTATGCTGCTAAGATTATCACAATAGATAGTGATAGGCTTTTGCACTTCCACACCTAGATCTGCAAGTAACATCTCCAGCCATGATGCCTCACATGCTTCCATTGCAGCACCTCTGTACTCAGCATCTGTACTCGACAAAGCAACAGTGGGTTGCTGTTTGTTATTGATCTTTGGAGTTGTCCTCTCCAATCATTTAGCATAAAGAATCAACAATACATCTTTATTTTGTCAATCCTGGAAGTATTCTTGAGACCACAGCCCCTTCAAGATTATAGAATCCAAGAATTAAGAGAATAATGGTTGGATTTCTGAGAATAGTGAAGATGAAGAGGAATTTCTAGGGTTTGGATTATCTTGAGCAAATCTCCACCATTTTCTACAATCTTGGTGTCTATCGCATGCTATTTTATCAGCAGAACACAATTATGAAGTCAAAATAAAAAAATATCACATGTATCATACAGACGAGACAATCGCGATTCTGTGCAAACAGACGATTTTCAGCTCCAGCACCATTCTTCATCAACTCACCACTCAACACAACAGTATTCAACTCTCTTCATACACATTCAACAGATTTACACAATAGAAGCTCACAAATCTCCATGGATACACATGAATAAGACTCACAAATCTAAGAAACCACATAGAAGAGGAGAAACACAATTTTCAGCAGAAAACTCCTTCTCTATTCACTTGGATAGCATGTACACAAATGATTAACCAACCCCCCCATAATAGAGGAAATTAGCTTATATACATTTTCAAGTGTCCCTTTTCACACTTGAATTTTGGTCCTTTCCTCTATTAATCTAAAAATATGCTATCTAGGAGTTTCCAAAAATTCTAGAAAAAATACATAAGATTCTATTCTACATAAGGAAGACTCTTCCTTATTTTTACAACAATTGCATAAATATTTTTACAAATTTCTACCATTTTACAATTATTTTCCTTCAAAAAAGGTTTCCAAAAATGCATCTTCCAACAGTTGCTTCTTACTGCTCCATGTAATAGCTGCACCTCCAAGTGAGAAAAGAAAGCCACTAGTAGATCTTCTATCTGGAGTACTACCAGCCCAATCTGCATTGGTGTATCCATGAACCTGCAAATCTACACCAGCTTCATAAAACAATGCATAATCCAAAGTAGCACTCACATAACGTAGAGTGCGCCTCAGAGCATCCAAATGTGGCTTCCTGGGAACCTGCATAAACTGACTTTCAAGTCCAACAGTGTAGCTTAAATCAGGCCTTGTAATTGTAAGATATATAAGACTTCCCACAATTTCCCTATACATAGTAGCATTTTCCAATGCTTCACCTGATGTAGTATCCAATTTCAAATTCTGATCTAAAGGCATAGAAATTGTCTTACAATCAGCCATACCATACTTTTGCAGCATATTCAAGGCATATTGCCTTTGCGACATCCATATACCTATTTCTGTATGTATAAAATCAATGCCCAAGAAATAGCATAGCGATGCAAAGTCCATCCTTTTGCTATAGCTAATGCAACAAGTGTTCTGACAGTAGACATTTTAGCTACAGGGCTGAATGTTTCCTCATAATCAATGCCATATGTCTGTGCATAACCTTTAGCTACCAATCGTGCTTTATACCTGCTTATGCTACCATCAGCATTATGCTTTACCTTGTAAACCCATTTGCAGCCTATGGATTTCTTTCCTTGTGGCAATGGAACCAGCTCCCATGTATCATTTCCATAAAGTGCAGCCATCTCCTCATCCATAGCTTTTTCCCAATCTGCATTACCAATTGCATCTTCAAAACAAGAAGGTTCAGCATCTTGTATTACCTTTGTCATGTAGGCACAATGGCGAGCCATGTAACTATCATATGTCAATCGTTGCACTGAATTACGCATCCTCCCAGATCTTCTTGGTCCTGGGTCACTTCTTCTTGTATCATCTGCATGTGCCCTTCTTACTCTTGGAGTCTTCACAGAGGGCAATCCAAGTTCCTCATCAATACTCTTTTCTGAACCACTTGAATCTCCATCAACATCTTCAAAACCTGCACCTATTTTACTACCAGCAGAAAGCTTTTCTTTACCTTTCTTGGATGTATTTGATGAATTTGCTGGACTGAAATTTCCACGCAATCTTCCACTCCATGGATTTGAGTTGGAACTATTGCTTGGTGATGCATCCGGTCCACTCAAAACTTGAGATTCTACACTAGATTTTTTAGCATTTTCTTTGTCATTTGGTTCAAGATTCAGTCCTTTGTTGGCATCTGCATAGAAGCTTGACATTTCATCAAATACCACATCTCTGCTCACCTTCACCTGTCGTGTGAGTGGGTTATAACATTTGTACCCCTTTTGCTCAAGGGAATATCCAATGAAGACACATTTTTCTGATTTCGGATCAAGCCTCGTCCTCAACTCATCTGGAACATGTACATATGCAATACAGCCAAAAACTTTCAGATGTGATAAGTTTGGCATTTTACCTGTAAACTTCTCTTCAGGTGTAACTTGATGTACAGCAGCAGTCGGAGTTCTGTTCATGATGTATACAGCAATATGCACAGCTTCTGCCCAATAACAATGAGGCATATTCTTCTCAGCCATCAAGGCTCTTGCTATTTCTGCAATATGTCTATTTTTGCGTTCAGCAACACCATTCTGTTGTGGTGTGTACCTGCATGAAAACTGACACCGAATTCCATGATTTTTTAGAAAACTGCTGAACTCATTTGACATGTATTCACCTCCTCCATCAGATCTTAATGTTTGAATGTACTTCCCTGTCTGGTTTTCCACCATAACTTTAAAAATCTGGAAGTGAGTAAACACCTCGCTCTTCTCTTTCATGAAATATACCCATACTTTGCGTGTATGGTCATCAATGAAAGTAACATAAAACCTGCAACCGCCCATAGATGTGGTCTTTGCTGGACCCCAAACATCTGTATGTACTACTTCTAGTACATTCTCACTAACATGCTTGTCATGTGGAAATGATGCTCTTGATTCTTTACCAAATTGACATGCTGCACATACCTTTTGCATTTCTGCAACTTTGAAATTTGGTAGTCCATGGACAATCTCCTTTGACTGCATCAGTTTCAGCCTTTGCAAGTTTGCATGTCCAATCCGTTTGTGCCATATCTCTATATCTGCAATAACTCCTGCACCTTTTGCAAACATGGCTGCAGTCATTTCAGGAATCTTCACATTTAAGGTGAACATCCTACCCACTTTGTTTCCTTTGGCAACCAATCGTCCATCCTGCTTGTACTCTTCTACCTATAATCCATCAGCATTGAACCTGACTTGTAATCCTTGGTCAACCATTTGTCCAACAGAAACCAGATTCTTCGTTATATTTGGAACATGCCGCACATCAGCAAGATGTTTTACCTTTCCGTCCTCCATAGACAATGCTATGTTTCCTGTATGCTCAATAGGATGAGATGTGTCATCACCTGTTTCAACATATCCAGGAACTGGCATTTTTTGCAAACTACTAAACCATTCTGCATGACTAGTCATGTGATTTGAAGCACCTGAATCAACATACCAGACATTATCATTCGATTTTGAAACACCAGCAGACATCGTATTCATCATGTGATGTTGAACCATAAACAACTTCTCAGAATCATCTGCACTTGTGGATGCATAGTTGTTTTGCTGCCTTCTGTTATTTTGATTCTTTAACCTGCAATCACGTTCAAAGTGTCCAGGTTTACCACAATTCCAGCATCCTTTACTATCATTACCTGAATCATTTCTTTGGAAATTTCTGCAACCTCTTTGGCTCCCCCTGCCTCGAAAATGTCCTCTTCCTCCATCATGATTCTGTTGTTGACCTTGGTCTTGGTTATTGTTTCCTCTTCCACTTCCAAAACCTCTGCCTCTACCTCTTCCTCTGCGAGAGTAGAATACCTGCTCAGAATTAGGCTTTCCTTGGGAGTTTGAGTCCTCACCAAGATTCTTTTCTTCAATAATCAGCATAGATACCAGATCAGCAAAATTTGGAATATTTTCCCTCGTCTGTATGGAAGTTCTGAACTGCTTATATGCAGCTCCTAAACCACGAAGGCACACTTCCTCCTTATCATCATCATCTACATTCACGCCAATAGATGCAAGTGACTCACATATGCCTTTGATTTTAAGAGTGTAGTCACTTACCGACATGCTCTTCTTTTCCAATGTATGCAGCTCGTTCTTGAGTTGCAATTTCCGTGCCTTTGTATTAGTCTCATACAAAGTGACCAAGCTATTCCAAGCCTCTTTTGGAGTCTTGGCATCCTGTATGTGTCCAATCATGCTATCCTGTATGCTAACAGATACCCAATACATTACCTTTCGTGCTCCTTGATTCCATTCCTCATATGCTCTTAACTGATCTGCAGTCCGATTCCTTTCTAGTAACTGCGGAGCATTTTCATTCTCTCCTTCGATGTACTTCCAGTAGCCTTTTCCCATCAAGAAATTCGTCATTCTGAATCTCCAAGCATGGAAGTTGTTCTTGTCCAGCTTATCGCTCATAAGCTGACTCATTCCATCTGTGTTTGCCATTTCTGCAACAATTCACAACAATGCAAAACACTACAAGCAGCACTTCTGCTTGAACACTGTCGCACTATGATGTGACAATTTGATCTCAGAAAAACACAGTTTTCGTGTATCAACAGTACACGAAATCGCTTGAAATTCTGGATCTCGAATATATGAGTGTCGCCGAACACAACGCAAGTTATAGTTTCTGAAATTGACCTGGTTTTTTTGTGGGCCCCACCTTGCGGGCTCGAAATGGAGGTCGAGATGGCTCCGAAACTTCGATCTAACAAAAGCGAGTGACCCTAAAGGGATCATTTTTGAAAATATTTTAAGGTCTTCTACCTTCAGGGCGATTTTTGTAGCAAACAAAGGCCGTTTGTGAAATCTCTTTTTCTCCACGCCTTGTCGCGTAGTCTTCACCGTCGCCTTCTCCACGAGCTCTCTACAGCCACGCTGGCTGTGATACCATGTCACGAGGAAGGAGATAAGGAAGAGAGCTCACACACACACTCTCACTCTCAAGGAGAAGCGCACACACAGATTGAGGCAAGGAAGAATGATCTTCTTGTTCTTCTATTACATAAAAGGAATGTACAAGAATGACCTAAATAATAAGAATACAACCAGTGCAATATATAAAGACCAGTACATAAGGAAAAACCTAATGTCCGCGAATGAGTGAGCTGGCAAGAAACAAATGTGCCATCACTCTCGATAGATAAATCTAATAAAGCTCAATGAAGTATCCCTGACATATACCGGCGTGACCACTATACATGTCAGAGAAACAAAAAACTGGTACGTGTCATCCTCGATCATCACATGTTGAACTTGATATCTCAACAAGTGTGTGGGTGTAAATACAGGATTTACAAAGGTTGAAGAGTAATTTACAGGGGGGTTGTCTTGGACGGATTGGTGGAAAGGGGAAAGAGGAGTTACGGTGGGTCGGGGAGGTGAGACTGGGGAGAATGTTAATGGAGGTGGGAATGGGAAAAGGGGTCTTGGAGGTGTGGGGAAGGACAGGAAGGATGGAGGGAAAATTGGATTGGATAGAAAGGTGGATGTGCTAGGGGGTAGACTAGGTTGAGTGGGTGCGGGAATTGTGGCATGAATGGGAGTAAGGACGACTTCTGCTACTCTGCCGGAGAAGGAGGATGTTGTTCTGGGAGAAGGAGGGTGTATGGGAGAGACTGGATGGATGGGAGGTGAAGGAGGAGCGGTCGGGGTGGTAGATACTTCGACAACTGTAGTGGTATGTACAACAGTGGTGCGGGGTGGGGAGTCAATGAGAATTGTGTCTTCTGCCAATGAGCCTTCAGGGACAAGACGTGCTTCCCTGGCCTGTTCTGAAGATTTTTTGCCGATGGGTACCCGAATATATTCACCTGGTTTGGTTAGTAGACGAATTCTACGAGGGTCATACTGCAGTAACAGTTTCCTCTGTAAATATCATAAGGCTTCTGTGGATCCCACTGATTTGACAAGTTCTCTGAAGCCTCTGATGTATACTTCTTCAAAACCGCCTGAGACAAGTTCCTGTTCTATAAGTGCTTGACGCTCTTCCTTAGTCAATTTCTTGCGTGCCCAAACTTTTTCCATGGTTCGGTACAATTTTTTGATGGCTAGCGTATAAGCTGCTGCTTCAAAGGTTTCATCTTCATGTGTACTGGTGTCTCCCTGGGTGTCCGTGTGCTGTCCTTGTTCCTCTGTCTGTCCATGCTCTTGGTATTCGTGAGTGCCCTGGCTAGCTTCGTCATCGCCTTCATCTTCGTCGGTTTCCGTTCTTTCTTCCTCGGAACTAGACACTATTTGTCCTTGTGGTTGGTCGCGGGGCGTGGTCGGGTAACTTGGCCGCTCGTATTCTTGGGAGAAGATCTGACCTTCTGAAAATTGAAATTCATTCGAGAAGGCATCCTGCATTTCAAAATCAAAGGTTGTATCCAGTGGCTCTGCTTCCATGTTTGGTATCGGAAAAGAGAAAGCTTCCGCACCAATAGTGGTGGGAACTTCTGCTATAGTGGTGGCAGGTCCTGGGACGGTGGTTGCTTGAGTAGCAACTGTGCTGGTGGTGGCCTCTGTTATAATCGGTCTTGATAACCGTATGCGAATAGGTTGTACAGATGGAGTGGCTTCTATCGGGGACTGCTCTGGAGAGGGTTGTGGTGAGGGTGATTCTGGCACCTGAAGGCAGGGGATAGTTCCTCTCATTCGGTTTCCTCCTCTTCCTTTACTAGGCTTCCTAGCTTTCTTTGTTGTTCCCTTGAAGGCTTTCAGCTCCTCACTTGTCAATGCACGTTCGATCCGCAAGTCATATGCTAAGCACATATATACAATTCTAGTCAATGCGCAGCATCCATTGATGACCTTCTTTCTTTCCCATCTGTGTTGTGCTAAGTAGAGTTGATCAATGATCCAGCTTGTGAGATCAATTGTCTGGGGTCCAGTACATGCTAGATATAACCCAAACCATATGCGCTTGTGAGGCATTGTGAATCTGTCCTGAGCGGGGAAAGCAAAATGCTGCATACATATCCACAGTGGTTTTGAAAGCTCAGGTGTGATCGCCGAAATCTCTTCCCACTTAGTAACGTCTCCACGTTTCATTGGCTCTAGAACCAGCCTTTCTCGTTCTGTTGGAGTGTGGGTTCCATGGATCTTGATGGCAGCTCGAATCAAATCTTTAGAAAGATAAAACCGCTTATATGGCAGATCATTCACTAAGGATGGCAAAATAAAAGAGCCGGGCAGATCCTTGTTCTCTAAAGCTATTAAAGTGGTGATTAAGTAATAGCATCTGTAGAAGTCGGATTTAGGCAAAGGGTTGCTGAAATACTCTGTAAACCCTGCTCTTGCCCAAACGTGCGTTAGATCTTCCGTGTTCTGTAATCCTTCGAACTCTCGTGAGAAAAACTGATATTTGCCCCATGTACGGTCATCAAAAGTCAAATTAGCCTCAAATATAAACTCAGCATCCGCCAATGGTCCTGCTAGCCCTTGAAACCAGTGAGAATTACGATGAATCTTCTCAGTATACCCTCTAGGAGGATCGTCAATAGGCATGGGTCCTGGGAAACCTTGAAATTCTGGCGGTGGAGCCATCGGATGCGGCTCAGCAAGTAGTTCACCAATATTAGCCATGGGTACACTGGGTCCAGCTTCCGATGGCCCTTCTTCGGTTTGCATGATGATTGGCGTGCGAATGGAAAAGATTTGCTACAAAAGATTAGCACATTAGTATGGAAATTAATTATGATCCCATTAAAGTGAGACCGCAATCAGAGACAGTATCCAAAGTGAGAATGGAAAAGATTTGCTACAAAAGATTAGCACATTAGTATGGAAATTAATTATGATCCCATTAAAGTGAGACCACAGAGACAGTATCCAAAGTGAGACTTTGGATACTGTCTCTGCTTCTGCTGAAACTTCTTCTTGTCATTATCTGCATTGTTGAAACTTGTCGGTGGTTTCTGTCCTTTTGGCACCCATATTTGTCTTGTGCCTTTTGCTCTATGGTGTTGATACTGCAACTTTCTTCCTTGTGTCGTCTGATGTTGCCATAGGTCTGGGTTCCTTCGTCGTGGTTGACTCCTTTGTGGTTGAGGTTGAGAGGTCGGAGGGACACTCTGCTTTGAAAAAGAAGGGAGGTCCAACACTTGCGACACCTGCCCATTAGGAAGTGCTTCGTTTTGTACTTTTAATCTAGGCCAGTCCGCAGTAAGTGTGGAAGGATGGGCACCGCAGGGTGTTTTGCCCATGTGGACACTGATGAAGTCCACCTAACCGCTGATCGTCCCCATTTGTCCGCTGATTGTGCCCATTTGACCAAGTGGTGGGGTGGTTGACCCTTCTAATTTGTAGGAAGCCCAAGGGAAAATCTCCTGACGTCCTTCTGATTGACGATTGTCCATAGCCAAGCCCGAGTGGGTTGGTGTAGATGTAACATGACTGATCTGACCAAAGATCTTCCCGTCTTCCGTCGCATGCATTTCATAGGGTCTAGGGTTACAAACCTCAGTCGAACTGCCGTTAGGGAAGTCAAGTGGTATCACTCGCTTCTGATCTAAGGTTCCAATCTGCAAGGAGCCTTGTCTAAGATTTAGGTCCACTGAGTGATCGTATAGCCAATATTGGCCAAGGATTAGGGGTCCTATGAGGTCGTCGTCATGGCACACTAGTAGTTTCACTGTCAAGGTCACTTCGTTTATGAGGATAGGAAGGTCCACCTCACCCATGCAAGGGGTTTCCATGCCTCCTAGCCCTATGAGGTATGCCTCAATTGGCCGCATTTCTATTCCTGAGTCCTTATAGTGGGACCATCTAATCGCACTAGTCGCAACACCTGAGTCAATTAAAGCCTTGAGCTCTTGGCAAGGGTTGCCGTGCTCTAGCCTGACTGTAATGAATGGTCTCCTGTCCACTATGCTAGGATGAGTGCTTGATTTTACTTGACACATGGCCATGGGGTATCTGGGTGATGTTTCCAGATGGTTATAATGTTCTCTCCCTAGTCCTTATCTTCTTAGCTTCATGCGCTTAATGCGTTCTAAGGCTTCTGCCTGAGCTTCAGCTCGTATTCTATTTTCTTCCTCCTTACGCTTCTTTGCCAATGTGAGTCGTATAAGCATATCCTCAGTAAGAGGTTCCTGGTATAGCTTGACTCTACAACCACTGATGTAATTAGGCATTATGTCTCCTTCTAAGGTGGCTAATTGTACTGCTCCACTTGGTGAGAGTCTGTTAATGATCATAGGTCCATAATCTCGCTTTTCTAACTTTCGTGCATGCTGTTTCAGCGTATATACTAGAACTAAATCTCCTTCTTTCAAGCCTTTATCTTTCACATGTGCATCAAAATATGCTTTCTGTCGCTTCTTTACTGCGTATATTCCTACTACTTCTTTCAGCCTGGTTTCTCTTAATCGTTCCAAGTCCATTATTCTTGCTGATAATTCATGGCCAGTCCACTGATGTTCTTGTGCAACCTTAAGGGTCGGTATCAAGAAGTCCAAAGGAAGCACATCATTCTGACCAAAAACCATCTGAAAGGGAGTTGCATTGAGTACGGTCTTGTAGGCCACTCGATATGCCCAAACAGCGTGGTGTAACTATTTGTCCCATCTGAACGTTTGTTGTTCACGAGTTTCGTCAGTACATTACAAAGGATCTTGTTAGTGCTTTCAACCTGACCATTGGCCTGAGGATGATATGGTGTGGATTTCTTGTGAATCACCATAAAATCCTGTAACAAACTGTTGCTCTAGCACAATGGTGAGAACCACGTTAAGAAGCTTCACCTCCTTAATTGTCAATCCGTGGGAGAGGTAGGAGTGATATGAAGATCGTGAACGTGAGATGATGTGAGAGTGAAGGTGAGAAGCACAAGGATGCACACACACATACACACACACAATGAAGAGACAAGCAAGACACAATGGAAGGTGGGAAATTAGCTCTATTACTCAAGAATACTCTTACAAGCTCAAAAGAACTCTAATCTCCAACAAGCTATAATGAACCAACCTCAAAAATGAGCTCTCTAGCTCTTTTTATAGTTTCTAGACTAGTTTTGACCGGTTTCACATCTAGTGACCGGTCTAGTTAAAAAATAGGTCCTAGAGGCTATTTGGAAGGGTAAACGATGTCTAAAAATGACGAAAATTGGTACGAGCATTCTACCTAAGCTCCTCAAGCTCGAGGACTCCTCGGCTTGCACAAAATGGAGCTATGGATTACAAAATGGGGTTTTCTATGATACATATGTTACAATTAGTGATAATAATCACTGTTGAATGTTTAGAGAATTAATAAGAAATGTATTTGTTTGAAAAATTGATCCTCCTGGCTCCCTGCTCCTTCTTTACATGCTTCCGTGGCGTCTGTGCCTCTGGCTGCTTCCAACACCCCCCTCCCTCTCGCTTCTGTCGTCCCTGACAGAACCTTGTTGTGAGGTCTGCCGGATGTAGTTCTGTAGGAGGTCTTGAGCGAGGGTGTGCTCTGATATACGAATGCCTCAGGCTAGATCAGCCTCGAGCTTCTCCCAGTCGATAGGTTGTGGCTCGTCTGGTGGTGGGAGTTGATAATGTGTGGAGTACACCATTCGTTCACAGGCGAATAATTGCAATAAGTGTGTGGGCCTGCTTATAAATACCTCTGAATGGTACTCCCAAAAGCCGGTGGTGAACATTTCTTCGAATGTCTGCTTGTAACATGCCGGCAGGTATTTGATTCTGCAGTGCCAGGCGTAACACACCCGTAGCGATGGCGTTGTGCTCATATCATAGACTAAATCAAAGTTGCCATGCTCAAAGCCCGGGGTGTTTACATGGGGAGCCTTGATGCGTCGGAAGACTTTAAAGACCATCTGCATCATGTCAAAGATTTTGACAGTCATGTGCGCGGCAATATCATCCATATGCTTTAACCTAGGGAGCCAGTGGCGGATCGTCGCCATCATGTAGCCTACTGTGGGTAACTCGATTGGTGGCCTGAAATAGGGATAGTTCAGCCAGTCTTGGCACTGCTTATTGTTCTGTAGCTTAATAGCGAAGGCAGTCCAAGAGCGGCGTCGTGGGACTGGTCCCCAACATGGATTAAATTTTAAGTGCAGCGGCGCTTTTACCCATGTGCTCATCATCTCGGGATAGTTTTGCAATAAATCTCTGCGCCAGTCTGGTTGAAGGATTTCACCTCTCTGCGCCCTTGGTGGCAAGTCCTCTGGCTCGAATTGAGTGGCATGCGTGGGTTTCATACCTGTTTCTTTCTCTATGGCTAACTGGTATTCGGCCATTAACATGAAGTACGGTTTATATTGGAGCTCATGCCCAGATATGTATCGTCGTGGGGCCAATTGAGCAAAGAATGGTGACTGTAAAATTTTCTCTTCAATTATGGCCATGGCATGTAGCTGTGCCTCTACTCTGGCCGAGTGTGTCGTTCCGAGTTCTTCCACTGTCTTCATCCACGCGGGGTAGGTAATTCATAGGTCATCTGGCCTTCGGCCGTGACACGTCCGCCTGGGATGGGTATCGGTTCGTATGCCTCTTCAAATGTCTCCTCCACCGGGATAGTGACGGTTTCTTCCTCAGCTGGTAGCTCAGGTGGGGAGTCTGGCCTTGGTGGTGCTTCATAGACTGCAATTCTCGATTCAAGATTTGTTACCTGGGCCCGGAGTGCGTTGAGTTCCTCTAAAATTTCAGGGGCAGGGTCCGCAGGTGCTGGTAATTCTGCTGCTACTTGTACTTGTTGTGCTGCTGGTTCTCTGAGCTGTAGCAGTTTGTGATCTTCCTTTAACTTTTGATGCTCTTCATTCATACGATCATAGTCCTCGAGCAATCGCACATGATCATCTAGCAACATCCGCATCGATTCAGATGGGATTGCCTTGAATCTGCTCGGACTTAAGGGTTGGTCTGGATGGTCCAAAGCCGCTTCCAAGTTCTCTCTATTCTGCTCTTGGAGTCTCTGATTCTCCTCTTTTGCTGCGGCTAAGTGTCTTCTTAGTAAGCCCATATTTCTAGTGAGCGTTGCATTGCGGACAGTCTGGGCTCGAAGTAGGTTATCCAAATCCGCGGTGGCCTCTTTGGTTTTCTCCTCACTTTCTAGTTCTAATTTGTGATAGGCCTCTCGTAAATCTTGGTATCGGCTGTTCAGTGAGGCGTTCTCAATTGATAACGAATTAAGCTGCGTTTGTAGTTCATTCGTCGTCTTCTGCAGCTGTTGATAGTTGGTGCCGAGTGATGCAAACTCATCGCGGACTTGCGTCATGCATGTGAACATGTGTTGAAATGCGGTGTCTATGGTGGGCGATAGTAGTAGTGAAGTGCTAAAGGAGGATGCAGTGGAAGTGGATGCATCGGGAATGGGAAATGGGGTTGGGACAGTGGATGCAGTGGTGATTGTGGAAAATTGTGATGTGCCTAAATATGAGGGTGTTGTGAGTGGAGTGGGTGGTGGTGAGGTGGATGGTGATATGTCCATGCCATTGGACGTGTTTAGTGTTGTGACTGTGAAAAGTGGTGTGATTGTGGGTGGTTGTGTAGGTGTGAATACGGGATTTACAAATGTAGTGTAGTTTACAGGGGGAATGGTTGGAACAGCTTGGTGAAACGGGGAAATAGGGGTTATGGTAGGTTGGGGAGGTGAGACTGGTGAGAAGGTTAGTGGGGTTAGGAAGGGGAATGGGGGTCTTAGAGGTGGGGGAAACGCTGGGAAGGATGAAGGGGTGAAGGGGTTAACATATGGATGCGGAGGGTTGGGTGTGGGCATGGTGGTATGAATGGGTAAGGAAAAGGTTGTGGCTATGTTGCTTTGTACAGGTGTGGATGTGGGAGAAGCAGGTGGGTGTGTGGGGGATACAGGATGGGTTGGTGAAAGATGAGGTGAGAGGGGAGTAGAAGGGGTGGATGTTATTTCGAGGATAGTAGTGGTATGTACAAGGGTAGTACGGGGTGGGGAATCTACAAGGATGGGTTCTGCGGTCAATGAACTTTCGGGGACGAGGCGTGCCTCCCTGACTTGTGCTGAAGATAGAGCTCCTGTTGGTACGCGAATATACTCTCCGGGCTTTGAAAGTAGTCGCACTCGGCGGGGGTCAAACTGTGGTAGTTGCTTTCTTTGTAAAAACCTGAGTGCTTCATGGGAGCCTACTGATTTGACTAACTCTCTGAACCCTCTGATGTAGGCATCTTCGAATCCTCCGGAGATGAGTTCCTGTTCAATTAATGCCTGGCTCTCCTCTTCAGTTAACTTCTTTCGTGCCCAGACTTTCTCCATGGTTCGATATAATTTTTTGATGGCCAGCGTGTATGCTGCGGCTTCGAAAGTCTCATCTTCATATGTGCTGGTGTCGCCGTGTGTGTCGGTTTGTTGGCCTTGGCCCTCTGTCTGTCCGTCATGTGAGCTCTCGCTGGCTTCATCGTCGCCTTCATCGTCGTCTGTTTCGGTTCTTTCTTCTTCAGAGCCCGACACAGCTTGTCCCTGTGGCAGATCTCGCGGCGTGGTAGGGTAACTGGGACGCTCATATTCCTGGGAGAACAGCTGTGCTTCTGAATACTGGAATTCATTTGAGAATGCATCAGGCATCTCAAAGTCAAATGTCGTGTTTATGGGGTCGGCCTCCATATGTGGTATCGGGAAAGAAAACGCTTCCGCACCAATAGTGGTGGGAGCTTCTGCTGTTGTGGTGGTGGGTTCTGAGGTGGCGGCTGCCTGAGGTGCAGCAGTACTAGTGGTGGCCTCCGTAACCACTGGTCTGGACAACCTTATGCGAATAGGTTGTACAGTGGGAGCAGCTTCTGTCTGTGGTCGCTCTGGAGAGGGTTGTGGTGATGGCGACTCTGGCACTTGAAGGCAAGGGATGGTGCCTCGCATGCGCTTACCTGCCCGTGTCCTACTGGGCTTCCTGGCTTTCTTCGTTGTGCCCTTGAATGCCTTCAGTTCTTCTCCTGTTAGTGCACGCTCAATTGGCAAGTCATAAGCCAAGCACATACACAATTCTTGTGAGTGCACAACATCCATTAAGCACTTTTTTACGCTCCCATCTGTGCTGTGCCAGATACATTTGATCTATGATCCAGCTTGCCAGATCAACAGTTTGAGGTCCCGTGCATGCCAAATACAATCCAAACCAGATTCGTTTATGGGGCATGGTAAATCTGTCCTGAGCTGGAAATGCGAAATGTTGCATGCATATCCTTAGTGGCTTTGACAGCTCAGGTGTAATGGCCGAAATCTCCTCCCACTTAGTGACATCCCCACGTTTCATCGGTTCTGGAATTAATCTCTCTCGATCTGTGGGTGTGTGGGTTCCATGAATCTTGATGGCTGCTCTGATTAAATCCTTGGAGAGGTAAAATCTCTTGTAAGGTGGATCATCCACTAAAGAAGGCAATATGAAGGTTCCTGGGATGTCCTTATTCTCCGAGGCCAGCAATGTAGTGATTAAATAATAGCACCTGTAAAAATCCGGTTTGGGCAGAGGATCACTGAAGTATTCTGTGAAGCCTGCTCTGGCCCAAACATGAGTTAAATCCTGGGTGCTCTGTAGGGCTTCGAACTCTCTGGAGAAAAACTGGTATTTTCCCCATGTGCGGTCATCAAATGTCAGAGAGGATTCAAATATAAAGTCCGCGTCCGCAAGGGGTCCTGCAAGGCCCTGAAACCAATGAGAGTTCCTGTGTATCTTTTCGGTGTAGCCCATGGGTGGGTTGTCGATAGGCATGGGTCCTGGAAATCCCTGAAATTCCGGCGGTGGAGCAGTCGGGTGGGACTCTGCTCGTAGCACGTTGAGTGGCACGGCCGCTACACTGGGGCCTGCTCCTGATGTTCCTTCGTCGGTTTGCATGGTGATTGGTGCGCTAGTGAGAAAGATCTGCTACAAAAGATTAACACATTAGCATGGAAATTAATCATGATCCCATTAAAGTGAGACCGCAATCCCTTTCCATAACTGATGCGTAACCCGTGTAGCCAAGTGCTGTGATGTGATGGATGCAACATTTTTTGCAGCACTAGTGCAGGTTTCTAGACACCTATACGTTTCCGATCATGCATACATTTCTTGATGAGAATACGAGTGATGTGTGATGATGGTGGGTGAATTTATACAAGGTTTAAAGGTTAACGATTTAGTACAAGGTTGTATGTTAGACGGGGGGTAGTTAGACAACGGGTTAGGGGAAGACGGTTGGACGCGCTTTGGTATCCATTTCCTAAGAGTTTTTGAATGGGTGGTGGGTTTCTGCTGAGGGGCAAAAGGTGGTATCGCGTGTGGTGGTGTTGAGGGATGGGAAGATTTGTATGTTACATGGCTTATGGGTTGAGCTATGATACATGGCTTGGGTACCCAAATCTGCGTGGGTGTGGGTCTATGGTGAAGGTATTTCTTGGCGATCCAAATTTGTCGAATTCTCGGACCTGTAGAAGAAGGTCGAGGGGATGGTGGATATCGATTCTGTTTCTGTTCGGCCTTTTTCTTGTCGATCTCTGCTTGGTTGGAGTCCTTCGGTGCTTTTTGTCCTTTTGGCACCCATATTTGTCTGGTGCCGCTTCCTTTGGGTGGCCTAAACTGCTTTCCATGTTGTTTCCTCTGATACTGTCGTCGGTCTGGGTTCCTTTGTCGTGGTTTACTCTGTTGTTGTTGGGGTTGAGAGGTCGGATGGACACTCTGCTTTGGAAAAGAAGGGAGATCCAACACTTGCGTGACCTGCCCATTAGGAAGTGATGCCTTATTTAACTTTAATCTAGGCCAGTCCGCAACAAGTTTGGAAGGATGAGCACCGCAGGGTGTCGTGCTCATTTGGCCGCTGATGCAACCCACCTGACCTCTGATTGTGCCCTTCTGCCCTTGAGGTTGGGTAACTGTCTCTTCTAGTTTGCAGGAAGTCCCAGGGAAGATCTCCTGTCGTCCTTCTGATTGACAACTGTCTATAGCCAAGCCCGAGTGGGTTGGTGTAGACGTAACGTGACTGGTCTGCCCAAAAATCTTCCTGTCTTCCGTCGCATGCGTTTCATAGGGTCTAGGGTCACAACCGTCAAGCGGAATGCCGTTAGGGAAGTCAAGCGGTATCACTCGCTTCTGCTCTAAGGTTCCAATCTGTAAGGAGCCTTGTCTAAGATTTAGGTCCACTGAGTGATCGTATAGCCAATCTTGGCCAAGGATTAGGGGTTCTATCAGGTCGTCATCATGGCACACTAGTAGCTTCGCCGTCATGGTCACATCCTTTATGAGGATAGGAAGGTCCACCTCACCCATGCAAGGGGTTTCCATGCCTCCTAGGCCTATGAGGTATGCCTCAATTGGCCGCATTTCTATTCCTGAATCCTTATAGTGGGACCATCTAATCGCACTAGTCGCAGCGCCTGAGTCAATTAAAGCCCTGAGTTCTTGGCAAGGATTGCCGTGCTCTAGCCTAACTGTAATGAATGGTCTCCTGTCCACTATGCTAAGATGAGTGGTTGACCTTACTTGACACATGGCCATGGGGTATCTGGGTGATGTCTCCAGATGGTTATAATGTTCTCTCCCTAGTCCTTGTCTTCTTAGCTTCATGCGCTTAATGCGTTCTATGGCTTCTGCCTGAGCTTCTGCTCGTATTCTATTTTCTTCCTCCTTACGCTTCTTTGCCAACGTGAGTCGTCTAAGCATATCCTCAGTAAGAGGTTCTTGATATAACCTGACTCTATAGCCACTAATGTAATTAGGCATTATATCTCCTTCTAAGGTGGCTAACTGTACTGCCCCGCTCGTCGAGAGTCTGTTAATGATCATAGGTCCATAACCTCGCTTTTCTAACTTCCGTGCATGCTGTTTCAGCGTATACACTAGAACTAAATCTCCTTCTTTTAGGCCTTTGTCTTTCACATGTGCATCAAAATATGCTTTCTGTCGCTTCTTCGCTGCGTATATTCCTGCTGCTGCCCTCAGCCTTGTTTCTCCTAATCGTTCCAAGTCCATTATTCTCGCTGATAATTCATGGCCGGTCCACTGATGTTCTTGTGCAACCTTAAGGGTCGGTATCAAGAAGTCCAAAGGAAGCACTGCATTCTGACCAAAAACCATCTGAAAGGGAGTTGCATTGAGTACGGTCTTGTAGGCCACTCGATATGCCCAAACAGCGTGGTGTAGCTGTTTGTCCCAATCTGAACGTTTATTGTTCACGAGTTTCGTCAGTACGGTACACAGTATTTTGTTAGTGCTTTCAGCCTGACCATTGGCCTGAGGATGATATGGTGCAGATTTCTTGTGAATCACCATAAAATCCTGTAACAAATATTCAATGACTTGGTTTAGAAAGTGAGTGCCTCGATCGCTCACTAACTCTATAGGCAATCCATATCTTGTAAAGACATTTTCAAATAAGAATTTTGCAGTCGTGTGAGCATCATTCTTTTTTGTGGCCTTTGCCTCTACCCATTTGGTTAGATAATCTGTGGCAACAATAATGTATTCCGCATGTGTACCTTTTGCAGGGGGGTTGATGGGTCCTACAAAGTCTATACCCCACTTAGAGAATGCACGTCCGCCCATCATGGGTTTCAATGGCATTTCATCTCTGCGAGTAGGAAACTGAGTTCTTTGGCACACGTCACATCTCTTTACATAGGTATGTGCATCCATGTGAAGAGTGGGCCACCATAATCCTGCAAAGAGGATGGCTTTGATTATCCTCTCTGGTCCAAAATGACCTCCTGCAACACATTGGTGTGCAGTCTCTAGTATGCTAAGATAATCGCTCTCATGAACACATTGTCTTAGATATCCATCTCGTCCTCTTTTGTATAAATTATCGCCAATAAGTGAATAGTCTTGAGCTTCCTGCTCTAGACTGCGTTGTCGAGCTAAGGTCATGCCTTGAGGGAATGTGTTCGTCCTCAAGTAAGTCACTAAAGGTTCACTCCAGTCTGGTGTGAGAGACACGTGATATAGTGTAGCATGTTCTACTGGTGGTCTTTCACAACACACGTTGCATTCCTTACACAACTTGTAGACATCTGCTTCCATCGTAGGCCAGTATACTCCTAATCTATGCAGAGTCTGTACTGTTCGATGTTTTGAATGGTGTTGCTTTAGTGCACCTATGTGTGCTAATTGCAACCAATTCGCATGTTCTGATTCATCTACACAACAAGCAAGAATCTTTTGATTATCCTGTTTATATATGCTTCCTGCCATTATTTGATATTTCTGAGACTTGGTAATCTCTCCTTCTTTGATCTTTATCCTCGGATTCTTGGGTCCGTATGTGAGAATGGGGACTATAGGCTTAGCCCATTCTGGTGCTATCTCAAGGTTAAACAAGTATGCATCTGGTAATTCATCTGCTACTCCTTGAGGAGCTTCTCCTGAGGTTAATCTTGAAAGGTGGTCGGCTCTAAGATGCGTCTTTCCTTTCCTGACTACCACTTCAAAATCATACTCCATGAGTAATAGAAACCAACGTATTAATCGTCCTGTGTTACATGGTTTGTTGACTAAATATAATAGGGCTTGATGATTTGTAAAGAACTTGAATTTGTTGGCCAACAAGTAGTGCCTAAACTTCTTTACTGCGTAGATCATCCCTAATCCTTCTCGTTCCGTCGTGGTGTAATTTCTTTCTGCTGCGTTCAATTGTCTGCTCGCGTAAGCTATGGGGAGATCTATGTTACCTTCATTCGTGGGTTGCGCCAACACACATCCTATGGCGTAATTGGATGCATCCACATGTACATGGAATGGCTTATTCCAATCTGGGGTTGTCAATATAGGTGCTGAGCACAAACGTCGTTTAAGTTCATTGAATGAATTTTCACATTCATCTGTCCACTCAAAATTGGTCAAAAGAGAGTACAAAGGCTTGGCTATGATTGCATACATGTGTATGAATCTCCTATAATACCCGCAATGGCCCATAAATGCCTATACCTCTTTCACATTAGTTGGTCTTGGTAATTCTGCAATTACCTTCACTTTTTCCTCATCCGTAGAGATTCCATTTTTTGACACAATGTGTCCTAGAATTTTGCCTTGTCTGACCATGAAAACGCATTTCTCTGGGTTCAAACAAACCTGATATTCTCAACATTTGTCAAATATTTGTCTTAACTCTGGAATATGTGTCTGTCTTACATTTGAATGAGCACATAAGTCATCGACGTAAACTTCCAAGCTCTTGCGTAAGAATTCCTTAAAAACATGACACATGAGTCGCTGGAAAGTGGCGGGTGCATTTGTTAAACCAAATGGCATCACACGAAATGCAAATATGCCCCATTCTGTGGCAAAAGCCGTCTTGTGTTGGTCTTCTGGAGCAATGGCTACTTGATTATAGCCTGAGAATCCATCAAGAAAGCTGTAAACTTCCTTGCCCGCAACTCTTTCCAATAGATGTTCTGTGATAGGAAGAGGATAACTATCTCTAATCGTGGCGGCATTAACTTTTTTAAGGTTAATACACACACGCAATTTTCCATTCTTCTTGGGCACCACCACAATGGGGGATACCCATTCGGTATGCTCAATTTCGTAGATGAATCCTGCTTCTATCAACCGATCTATCTCCTCTTTAATCTTCGCAGCGTAGTTATCATTATACGTGTAAGGTTTTTGTTTTGTCGGTTTTGCATCTGGAGTCATAGGGATTCTATGAGAACATATATCTGGATCTACTCCTTTCAAATCTTTGTAACTCCAAGCAAAAACATCTCTATATTCGCGCAATAGGGCAACTAGCTCTTCTTCTTCTTCAGTCGTCAAATCATGCCCTATGTAGGTACATTTTTCTTCTTCTCCTTCTATGGCAACTATTATTTTCTTGGTTTTCTCTCGGTTATCATATACTTGTCCGTCATTCGCCTTTCTATTGGGCATTCGTACCATGATTCTTCTATCTTCAAACTCATATTTCTTGAAATTCTCGGGTACTTCAAACAAAGATTCTTCTTTTTCTGACATGGTTTCTTTCTTCTTTCTTTTCTTGCCTTCACTCTTATTCGTTACTTCTCTGGCTAATCTCACTTCATTCGTAATTTCCTCGTGTCTCTGAGGGCGAGTCTCTACTTCGTAGAAATATTCTTCCTCTAATGCAAAGGGTGGGTCCATGATAATTGATTCTAAATCAAAATCGCTCGCATCCTCAAATGCATCAGTGTCTGGTTCACACTCTTCTAAAATTGCATCGCCCATGATTGGCTCTATCGTGAAAACTGAAATGTCATAGCCATCCTCGTCACAGTGGGGTGTCCATTGTTCTTCATTGATGGCTACGTCCATGGTTGCTAGAATCTCTGCCCAACCATGGGGTTCAAATTCTTCGTCTGGGAATACTACAGGTGCGTAGGCTGGATCTTGAAGGGTTCGTGGATGTTGTTCTGCACCTAAGGTCCTGGCTTCTAATCGTTCTTCCTCTTGTTTGGCTACTTTACACATCCATAAATGGGTATCCTCATGCAACCAAGAAGGATCTGATTCTAATGAGTGCACGGATTCCGTCTCTACTGGAGTCTTATGGATGGTATTCCATTGTATTGGGGGTACATCTCTATGTGAATAGTCTTTAAGATTGACTTTGGTAGTCACTCCTAAATGTTGCAAGTACAAAGAATTAGTTCCCCAGTCTTGTACAATTTGCAACTGACGCATGAATGGTCGTCCCAATATCATCTCATATGCATGATTTTTCGCGAAGTCACAAATGGCAAAAGTATGCTCAAATTCTACACCACAAGTGGTGAGAGATATGCCTTCTAGTAAGCCTAATGGTTTTTCTATGTGTCCATCAGCCATTTGTAGTTTCATCCTGGTGGGTCTGAGTGCTGGCTTACCCCAACGTTTCCATAAAGTGGTGGTAGCGATGGCTACTCCGGCTCCTGAATCTAAGATGGCTTTCGTGGTGTAGCCTTGATGGGTTATTGGAAGATATGTGTTACCTTCCTCTCCTTCGCTTACGTCTCCAATCTTTTCCACAGGTATCTCTGGTACCTTCTTATGTGATCCTCTCTGAGAGGGTGTGGTAGCTAGCTCAGGGAATTGATTTGCTACGTGCTTCCACAATTCTGGTTTTACCTTTAACAATTCCTCCAGAGTGAGATTACATTGTACTTTGGTATTCTTGATCACTTCCGTATTTCTAGGGATCACTGATTCTTCATTCCTCACTATTATCGTGGGTGCTCTCATACTAATGGACTTTGCTTCCCAAGGTCCTGTGAACTGAGGTAATTCTTGTAAAGAATTAGATTCAAATCCTGTGGGTTCACTCAGGTGCTCCACCTCTACATCATCGTAAATAGAGGGGATGTCTTGGGGAAATTGTTCCTGCAAATCGTCTATTTCTTGAATAGGAGGATGAGTTCCTTGTTCTTTTCTCCATTTCTCTTCTTGTATTTCTCTCAAAAATTCATGTGAGTACCTCTGTATGGAAGATAGGTTATCTTGACTTTCTGTATTAGGTACTTGAGACAGGGATGGTGTATTCCTTTCCTGTGTCTCTGGGATAATAGGGTTCCTATGTTGATCCTCTTTCTCTTTGCTTTCTATCAAGTGTTCTAGCCTCTCCATTAGTCCTTGAAAGTGTAGTTCCGGTTTTGCCATGTTATTCCAATTAAGATATCTAGAGGCTTCAAACAAAGCTTGTGCTAACTCTACCATCTTCATGCAAAGTTTAGTTCTCTCAATTTCTAGATCAGCTCGAGGGTAGTTTTTACTCATTTCCGTGACTTGAGGTCCCTCTTTTATTCTAGCCTGATATGCACGAAACATCATGTCTAGATCTTCCGGTATGGGTTCCACTAAAACTGATCCTGATTCTTGAGCTGGATTTTCTTGGTTTAATTCTTGTGAGGTCAATTCTTGTATTTTGGCTCTAGATTCCCTTAAACTTCCTTCCAACTCACTTATCTTTTTACTCCATTTTCTCTTTATTCTTTCTCTGGAATCTTTCCAAGATTTTGTCTTTTTACTGCTAGATTCTGCAACTTCACTAGTTCTTGCTACTTTCTCTTGATTAAGCTGTTGGTTTTGTAAGAGCGCCTGGGCTCTGGTTATAGCTTGGATAGGTACGTATGTAGGGTTGGATCCATCTGCGTTGTTTACAATACCTATCACGTTGATCGGTGTCACATTTGTAGTGTTAACTGGGTTCTTAGGACAATCTTTGATTATGTGCTCTTTGCCACAGTCGGCACAAAAGCCTTGTATACTATAGTACTGTGATTGCCTTGCTATTGGGGGGTGTGGACAATCCTTTATGAAGTGATCTCCTTGGCACCTAAAGCATGGTCCTCTAGGGCCCTGTGGTCTCTGTTGTCTCAATTGGGGCCGTGGGTTTGGGTTTGCGTACATCACATTAGCATAGTCTGGCTCCCAACTAGGTTCCATTGGTGGACTATCATAATGATATGTCTCCACATGTTCTGGTGACTCCGTGTAATAAGCGGGTGGACTAGTTACATGAGTAGAGTCAAAACTGTTTGAGTTCGGGTCACTTTCGGTGATCAAGGGTGAAGAAGGCACTAAGGCCCTACTTAGGTTCTCTTCTGCAGCAGCGTATTTGACTGAGATGACATTCGCTGGTGGGGGTGGCTGCTGAGCTAAAACAGGTTGAGGTCTCTGTTGAGCCTGGTATGGGTAGTTCTGGGGAGGCCTATAGTAATAAGGCTGAGCATTGTATTGGCCTTGATACCTACCTGGCTGCTGGTATGTTTGCGGGTAGTTCTGTCTCACGGTTTGTTTGTTGTATGGGCAGTCCTGAGCCATATGATTCGTATATCTTCTCTCAATTGTGCAATATTGGCCACTAGGGTTGGCTTGAGGTTGAGGTGCATTGGGACACATGTTTGCCAAATGATTTCCACCACAAGTGTAACAACGTACGTTAGTTGGCAGCTTGGGCACCTGTTTACTAGAAACTCCTAGTTTTTGGGCCACTTTTTCTGCTAGGTCCTCTATCGAATTAGACAATTTTGTGGATGCTAGAGAAGAACAATCTGAGTCCTTATAGACCTTCGAGAGCTCTAATTCCTCTCCTAGGTTATCCTCAATGTCTATACATATTCTTATACACTCCTCTAGCGTTCTGGGTTCCTTTAGGTACACATAGGAGCGTAGTTTAGTGCTCAACAAGCCATCTAGGAACAAAGACACTTGCTTAGCTTGTGAGGGTAGCTCTTGCATTGGACATCGTTCAACATATTGTCTGAACCTACGTCCTGCCAGTCTAACTGTTTCCTGAGGGGTCTGTTTAAAACTATGAATCAACGAGGACGTGTCATGTCTAACCCCACTTTTAGAGAATTCAGTGATGAATGACTCTAAAAAGTGATGGATGTCTCTAAATTGCCTTTGTTGCAAAGGTTGGAACCAAGTTAAAGCGGTATTCTTTAACGTTAGTCCAAATGCGTTGTACTGCGTGAACATGTCCTCGACTTGTTCTGCTCTCAGTACTTGCTTGAATTCTGCGACATGGTCATAGGGATCTCCTGTCCCATCAAAGTAATTCTTCATTGATTTTACCAACTGTGTGGGTCTCAATACTCTTGCGTGTTCACGTGGTCTAGGTAGAGGAAAATCATCTCTACCACCTGGTATTCCATGTTCTCTTTGTCTATCCGTCCTATTAGTGTTCGTGGTTGTTCTATCTCTCCCTATGGGGTGATTGAAGCTTACTTCCGGTCTCTCGTGATTTCCTTCTCTTTGATTTCCATGGGCTGAGGATGTTCCTGCCCCTTGTTGATTTGCATTCATGTTTGTTCTAGGTGGAGGGAATATCAATTCACCTCTCCAAGTGTAGGTGTTTTTAGCGCGCTCAGGCACCACAAAGACTCTTTCTGAAGTCTCATCCAGGTATACAACCTTTCCAGGCGTATCTGGGTCCTTGAATTCATAAATTGTAATGATGCCTACCTCACCAGGGTTTTCCTTTCTGTACCTCCAAAAGGCTTCATCTGTCTCCTTGTTTACAAACAACTCGGTGCTCCTGTTATCTTGAGGGATCCACTCTGGGATGAGTACTCTTGTTAATACGGATTTCCCTCTAGGTGTTCTAGGTTCTTCTATCGGTTCTTTTCCTGGAAATTTCGTTTCCGTCTCTAATTGAATTGTGCCAAACTCATTAGTATCGTTTGGCTGCGTACTTAGGACGTACATGGTTCCTTCTTTGTCTATGTAAGCGTCTCTCTCAAATTTTACCACTGGTCTTTCCAATCCAATGGGTTGATCAGGGTTGTGCAGTTGCACCACTTGCCTCTGCAAACCATCCTCATAGATGCGAGCACCTAATCGGTTGGTTCGGAGAAACTCTAGTTGCGTTCTATAGGGTCCTTTTGGTTTTTCTAGGTATGCTACATGGGACCCTCCTTCTGGTCTGTGTGTGCTAAATGCCATTTCTGATTCACTTGATTCTGAGCTCAACTCGTAGGGGTAATTGCTATTCAATTGCTGAGCCCAAGATCGAGCGGTAGTTCTTACACTAGCCTCTGATGATCTAAGGCTTCGTCGGTCTGACTTACCTATGTGTCTCCCTGATCTAAGGTTCATTAATTTCCTTCCTTGCACGCTCAATTACACCCTTAGATCGTCAATGTTTTTTTTTTTTTTTTTTTGTTATTACTTTCTTAATTCTTTTTTATTTTTCTTTGGATTCTTGTCTTAATATATGCGTCAGGAATTCGACTTTCCGTTATAGTTTTGAGTTCTCGTTCCGTCAGACTTAGGTTCTTTTCTTTAGGTTTTCGTCACACACACCTTTACTTTAAGTCTTAAACTTGAAAGAATTAGGTATCTTGAACTTGAGGCGTTCCTATCGTCTTTAATTCACAACTACCGTTTAGCTTAAGCTAAGAATTGACTGAGGGGGTTGAGTAATCTTCCCAACCTCGAGTCGGCTTTTCTGTTGCTCTGATGCCCTGTTGCCCAAGAAGCCGTGCTTCCCAAGCTCTGCTGTCCTCACTGCCTTGCTTGCTTGCCTTTGATTGCCTTTGCTAGACCTGGAAAAATTCCAATATTAGACCAATTCACAAGATGATCAAACACTTGAGTATATACACCTTTTAGTCCCTTCCCTTTTGCCCAAATTTTCAATGTGTGCCCCCTGGCTTTCTAGTCCCAAACTAGGTGAACCTCAAATTAGCTTATCCAAAAATAGATGTATTCTTTATGAAAAAAACAGTTGAGGTCACGTAGTACTCGTCGCGAGCTTTCTAACGAGCTATTAAGCTCAAAAAACGGACTTCGGATGAAAAAGTTATGAGCATTCAGGCCCTGGGGGGTAAAAACTGACAATCAAATTTTCCTTCAAATATGAGCTAAGGGGTCTCCTATGAGTCTAATGGTCCAAAAATTTTTCAAAAATACCCTCAAATTTGGTCAAAAATTGGAGTCCAAAATTTGCAATGGTGGTGGGCAATCGCGATGGTCTGGGACCGTCGCGATGGTCCGAAAAAGCGAACCGTCGCGATGGCGCGGGATTTGGACAATCGCGATGGCGCAAAAAGGCGAACTGTCGCGATGGCTCGAAGTGAACGATCGCGATGGCGTGAAGTCGAACCGTCGCGATGGTCCAAAAAATCGAACCGTCGCGATGGCGTGATCGGGCGGACAATCGCGATGGCGCGGTCAACGGTCAACGGGGAACAATCGCGATGGTCCGAAGTGAACCGTCGCGATGGTCCGCGATGCGATGGCTTGAGCCAATCGCGATGGTCCGATTTTGGGCTGTCGCGATGGTCCAAAAGTTGAACCGTCGCGATGGTCTATCGTGACACGTGGCACTGTCGTGGCGATGGCGTGGGCCAATCGCGATGGTGCGGGGTCAACTGGACAGTCGCGATGGTCCAAGTGGACCGTCGCGATGGCTCAAGTGAACCGTCGCGATGGTCTGAAAAAGCGAACCGTCGCGATGGTCCGGCCGAGCCGTCGCGATGGCGTGAGCCTATCGCGATGGTGCGACACAATCGCGATGGTCCGAGCCAATCGCGATGGTCCACCAAATAACGAATTTTCAAAATGTAATTGTGGTTCCGTGAATGCGCAAGTATCGCCTATCTAGTGGTGTGGTCGCCTACCTCAAAAACCGAAAATTGCAGACCATCGCGATGGTCCGCCCTGCTCGGAAATTTCTGACAGAAAGTACATGTTTTACCTTTTGGAAGCTCTCCTGATGCTCTGAAGCTCTGTACCTGCAAGAAAACTCAAGAAAATGCAAGCACATGCAAACGCAAAAACTCTCTCTCGCTCTCTCGCACGCACAAATGAGGGGAAATGAGGTGAATGGGGGGATATGGTGAATTTTCTGATTTTTTTGGATATGGAGATGATGATGCGATGATGAAGATGGAGTATGGGGAAGGTGAAAAACACTAAAAACTAAGTAAAAACAACAACCAAAACTGAAATTTTTACCTTCCAACGCCACTTCTTGCTATACTCTTACCATCACACATTCGTCCTAGACTCGATCCCCGGCAACGGCGCCAAATTTGGTGTTGCTCTAGCACAATGGTGAGAACCACGTTAAGAAGCTTCACCTCCTTAATTGTCAATCCGTGGGAGAGGTAGGAGTGATATGAAGATCGTGAATGTGAGATGATGTGAGAGTGAAGGTGAGAAGCACAAGGATGCACACACACATACACACACACAATGAAGAGACAAGCAAGACACAATGGAAGGTGGGAAATTAGCTCTATTACTCAAGAATACTCTTACAAGCTCAAAAGAACTCTAATCTCCAACAAGCTATAATGAACCAACCTCAAAAATGAGCTCTCTAGCTCTTTTTATAGTTTCTAGACTAGTTTTGACCGGTTTCACATCTAGTGACCGGTCTAGTTAAAAAATAGGTCCTAGAGGCTATTTGGAAGGGTAAACGATGTCTAAAAATGACGAAAATTGGTACGAGCATTCTACCTAAGCTCCTCAAGCTCGAGGACTCCTCGGCTTGCACAAAATGGAGCTATGGATTACAAAATGGGGTTTTCTATGATACATATGTTACAATTAGTGATAATAATCACTGTTGAATGTTTGGAGAATTAATAAGAAATGTATTTGTTTGAAAAATTGATCCTCCTGGCTCCCTGCTCCTTCTTTACATGCTTCCGTGGCGTCTGTGCCTCTGGCTGCTTCCAACACAAACATTCCATGACTTGGTTTAGAAAATGAGTTCCGCGATCGCTCACTAACTCTATAGGCAATCCATATCTTGTTAAGACATTTTCAAATAAGAATTTTGCAGTCGTGTGTGCATCATTCTTTTTTGTGGCTTTTGCCTCTACCCATTTGGTAAGATAATCTGTCGCAACAATAATGTATTCCGCATGTGTACCTTTTGCAGGGGGGTTAATGGGTCCTACAAAGTCTATGCCCCACTTAGAAAATGCACGTCCGCCCATCATGGGTTTCAATGGCATTTCATCTCTGCGAGTAGGAAACTGAGTTCTTTGGCACACATCACATCACTTTACATAGGTATGAGCATCCATTTGAAGAGTGGGCCACCATAATCTTGCAAAGAGGATGGCTTTGATTATCCTATCCGGTCCAAAATGACCTCCTGCAACACCTTGGTGTGCAGTCTCTAGTATGCTCAGATAATCCCCTTCATGAACACACTGTCTTAAGTATCCGTCTCGTCCTCGTTTGTATAGATTATCGCCAATAAGTGAATAGTCTTGAGCTTCCTGCTCTAGAATTCGTTGTCATGCTAAAGTCATTCCTTGAGGGAATGTTTTCGTCCTCAAGTATGTCACTAAAGGTTCACTCCAGTCTGGTGTGAGAGACATGTGATATAACGTAGCATGTTCTACTGGTGGTCTTTCACAACAAACATGGCATTCTTTACACAACTTGTAGACATCTGCTTCCATAGAAGGCCAATATACTCCTAGTCTATGCAGAGTCTGCAAAGTACGATGTTTCAAATGATGTTGCTTTAATGCACCTACGTGTGCTAATTGCAACCAATTTGCATGTTCTGATTCATCTACACAACAAGCAAGAATCTTTTGATTATCCTGTTTATATATGCTTCCTGCTATGATTTGATATCTCTGAGACTTGGTAATCTCTCCTTCCTTGATCCTTATCCTAGGATTCTTGGGTCCATACGTGAGAATAGGGACTATCGGCTTAGCCCATTCTGGTGCTATCTCAAGGTTAAACAAGTATGCACCCGGTAATTCATCCACTATTCCTTGAGGAGCTTCTCCTGTGTAATCTCGAGAGGTGGTCAGCTCTAAGATGTGTCTTTCCTTTCCTGACTACTACTTCAAAATCATACTCCATGAGTAATAGAAACCAACGTATTGATCGTCCTGTGTTACATGGTTTGTTGACTAAGTACAATAGGGCTTGATGATCTGTAAAGAACTTGAACTTGTTTGCCAACAAATAATGCCTGAATTTCTTTACCACGTAGATCATCCCTAATCCTTCCCGTTCCATAGTGGTGTAATTTCTTTCTGCTACGTTCAACTGTCGGCTCGCATAAGCTATGGGGAGATCTATATTTCCTTCATTTGTGGGTTGTGCTAACACACATCCTATGGCATAGTTGGATGCATCCACATGTACATGGAATGGCTTACTCTAATCCGGGGTTGTCAATATAGGTGCTGAGCACAAACATCGTTTAAGTTCATTGAATGAATTTTCACACTCCTCTGTCCATTCAAAATGGGTCAAAAGAGAGTACAATGGCTTGGTTGTGATTGCATACGTGTATGAATCGTCTATAATAACCACAATGGCCCATAAATGCCTGTACTTCTTTTACACTAGTTGGTCTAGGTAGCTCTGCAATTACTTTCACTTTTTCCTCATCTGTCAAAATTCCATTCTTTGACACAATGTGTCCTAGAATTTTTCCTTGTCTGACCATGAAAACACATTTTTCTGGGTTCAAACAAACCTGATATTCGCGACATTTGTCAAATACTTGTCTTAACTCTGGGATGTGCGTCTGTCTCTCATTTGAATGTGCACATAATTCATCGACATAAACTTCCAAATTCTTGCGTAAAAATTCCTTAAAAACATGACACATGAGTCGCTGGAAAGTGGCGGGTGCATTTGTTAAGCCAAAAGGCATCACACAAAATGCAAATATGCCCCATTCTGTGGCAAACGCCGTCTTGTGTTGGTCTTCTGGAGCAATGGCTACTTGATTATAGCCTGAGAAACCATCAAGGAAGCTGTAAACTTCCTTGCCCGCAACTCTTTCCAATAAATGTTCCGTGATAGGAAGAGGATAGCTATCTCTAATCGTGGCGGCATTAACTTTTAAGGTTAATACACATGCAATTTTCCATTCTTCTTGGGCACAACCACAATGGGGGATACCCATTCGGTATGCTCAATTTCGTAAATGAATCCTGCTTCTATCAAGCGATCTATTTCTTCTTTAATCTTCACAGCATAGTTATCATTGTACGTGTATGGTTTTTGTTTCGTAGGTTTTGCATCTGGAGTCATAGGGATTCTATGAGAGCATATATCCGGGTCTACTCCTTTCAAATCTTTGTAACTCCAAGCGAACACGTCTCTATATTCGCGCAATAGGGCAACTAACTCTTCTTCTTCTTCCTTCGTCAAATCATGCCCTATGTATGTACATTTTTCTTCTTCTCCTTCTATGGCCACTATTATTTTTTTGGTTTTCTCTCGATTATCATATACTTCTCCAATGTCAGCTTTTCTGTTCGGCATTCGTACCATGATTCGTCTGTCTTCTATTTCATATTTCTTGAAATTGTCAGGGACTTCAAATAGAGACTCTTCTTCTTTTGACATGGCTTCTTTCTTCTTTCTTTTCTTGCCTTCACTTTTGTCCGTCACTTGTATGGTTAATCTCACATCATTCGTTGGTTCTTCGTGTTTCTACGGGTGAGCTTCTACCTCGTAGAAATATTCTTTTTCTGATGCAAATGGTGTTTCCATAATAATTGACTCTAATCGAAGTCACTTGCATCCTCAAATGCATCAGTGCTAGGTTCACATTCTTCAATAATTGAGTCACACATGATTGGCTCTATCGTGAAAACTGAAATGTCATAGCCATCCTCATCACAATGGGGTGTCCATTGTTCTTCATTGATGGCTACATCCATGGTTGCTAGGATCTCTGCCCAACCATGGGGTTTGAATTCTTCATCTGGAAATACTACAGGTGTGTAAGCTGGGTCTTGAAGAGTTCGTGGATGTTATTCTGCACCTAAGGTCCTTGCTTCTAATCGTTCTTCCTCTTGTTTTGCCACTTTACACATCCATAGATGAGTGTCCTCGTGTAACCATGAGGGGTCTGATTCTAATGAGTGTACCGATTCCGTTTCTACTGGTGTCTTATGGATGGTATTCCATTGTATTGGGAGTACATCTCGATGTGAATAGTCTTTAAGATTGACTTTTGTAGTCACTCCTAAATGTTGCAAGTACAAAGAATTAGTTCCCCAATCTTGTACAATTTGCAACTGACGCATGAATGGTCGTCCAAATATCATCTCATAAGCATGATTTTTTGCAAAATCACAAATGGCAAAGGTATGCTCAAACTCCACACCACAAGTGGTGAGAGATATGCCTTCTAGTAAGCCTAATGGTTTTTCTATGTGTCCGTCAGCCATTTGTAGCTTCATCCTGGTAGGTCTTAATGCTGGCTTACCCCAACGTTTCCATAAAGCGGTGGTAGCTATGGCCACTCCGGCTCCTGAATCTAAGATGGCTTTTGTGGTGTAGCCCTGATGGGTTATTGGAAGATAAGTGTTACCTTCCTCTCCTTTGCTTACATCTCCTATCTTTTCTACGGGTATCTCTGGTACCTTTTTGTGTGTTCCAATCTGTGAGGGAGTAGTAGCAAGCTCGGGGAATTGATTTGCTACGTGCTTCCACAGTTCTGGTTTAACCTTCAACAATTCCTCAAGCGTGAGGTGACACTGAACTTTAGCGTTCTTGACCACTTTCGTGTTTCTAGGGATCATTGATTCTTCATTCATTACAAAGAGTTAGATTCAAATCCTGTGTGTTCACTCAGTTGTTCTTCCTCTACATCATCGTAAATAGAGGGGATATCTTGGGGAAATTGTTCCTGCAAGTCATCTGTTTCTTGAATAGGAGGATGAGTTCCTTGTTCTTTTCTCCACTTCTCTTCTTGGATTTCTCTTAGAAATTCATGTGAGTACCTATGTATGGAAGACAGATTGTCTTGACTTTCTGTATTGGGTACTTGAGACAGGGATGGTGCATTCTTTTCCGGTGTCTCTGAGACAATAGGGTTCCTATGCTGATCCTTTTTCTCTTTGCTATCTATCAAATATTCTAGCCTCTCCATTAATCCTTGAAAGTGTAATTCTGGTTTTGCCATGTTATTCCAATTTAGGTATCTAGAGGCTTCAAACATAGCTTGCGCTAATTCTACCATCTTCATGCAAAGTTTAGTTCGCTCAATTTCTAAGTCTGCTCGAGGGTAGTTTTTACTCATTTCAGCTATTTGGGGTCCTTCTTTTATCCTAGCCTGATATGCATGAAACTCATGTCTAAGTTTTCTGGTATGGGTTCCGCTAAAACTGATCCTGGTTTCTGAGCTAGGTTCTCTTGATTCAATTCCTGTGAAGTCAACTCTAGGATTTTAGCTCTAGATTCCTTGAGACTTCCTTCCAATTCCGTTATTTTTTTACTCCATTTTCTCTTAATTCTTTCTCTGGAATCTTTCCAAGATTTCATCTTTTTACTGCTAGATTCTCCAACTTCACTACTTTCGGCTATTTTCCCCTGATTAAGCTGTTGGTTCTATAAGAGCGCCTGGGCTCTTGTTATAGCTTGGATGGGCACATATGTAGGGTTTGATCCATCTGCATTATTTACAATACCTATCACGTTGATCGGTGTCACATTTGAAGCATTAGCAGGGTTCTTAGGGCAATCTTTGATTATGTGCTCTTTACCCCAATCGGCACAAAATCCTTGTATGTTATAGTATTGTGATTGTCCTGATATCGGAGGATGTGGACAATCCTTTATGAAATGATCTCCTTGGCACCTAAAGCATGGTCCTCTAGGGCCCTATGGTCTTTGCTGTCTCAATTGGGGCCGTGGATTCGGATTTGTGTACATCACGTTAGCATAATCGGGCTCCCAACTAGGTTCCACTGGTGTACTATCATATTGATATGTCTCTACGTGTTCTGGTGACTTTGTGTAGTATGCGGGTGGACTATCTACATGAGTAGAGTCAAATCTGTTAGAGTTCGGATCACTCTCTGTGATCAGGGGTGAAGAAGGCACTAAAGCCCTACTTAGGTTTTCTTCTGCAGTCGCGTATTTCACTGAGATGACATTCGCGGGTGGGGGTGGCTGCTGAGCTAAGACAGGTTGAGGTCTTTGTTGAGCCTGATACGGGTAATTTTGAGGAGGTCTATAGTAATGAGGCTGAGTATTGTATTGGCCTTGATACCTACCTGGCTGTTGGTATGCTTGCGGGTAGTTCTGTCTCACTGTTTGTTTGTTGTATGGGCAGTCCTGAGCCGTGTGATTTGTGTATCTTCTCTCAATAGTGCAATATTGGCCACTAGGGTTGGCTTTGCAGTTGTGTTGCATTGGGACACACATTTGCCAAATGATTTCCACCACAGGTGTAACAACGTACGTTAGTTGTTAACTTGGGCATCTGTTTACTAGAAACTCCTAGTTTCTGGGCCACTTTTTTTGCTAGGTCCTCTATCGAGTTAGACAATTTTGTGGATGCTAGAGATGAACAATCCGAGTCCTTATAGACCTTTGAGAGTTCCAACTCGTCTCCTAAGTTGTCCTCAATGTCTATGCAAGTTCTTACACACTGCTCTAGCGTTCTGGGTTCCTTCAAGTATACATAGGAGCGTAGTTTAGAGCTCAACAAGCCGTCTAGAAACAATGACACTTGTTTGGCTTGTGAGGGTAACTCTTGCATTGGACATCTTTCAACATATTGACTAAACCTACATCCTGCAAGTCTAACTGTTTCTTGAGGGGTCTGTTTGAAGCTATGAATCAACGAAGACGTTTCATGTCTGATTCCACTTTTAGAGAATTCAGTGATGAATGACTCTAAAAATTGATGGATGTCTCTAAATTGCCTTTGTTGCAATGGTTGAAACCAAGTTAAAGCGGTATTCTTTAATGTTAGTCCAAATGCATTATATTGTGTGAACATGTCTTCGACTTGCTCTGCCCTCAGCACTTGCTTAAATTCTGCAACATGATCATAGGGATCTCCAGTCCCATCAAAATAATTTTTCATGGACTTTACTAACTGAGTGGGTCTTAGTATTCTTGCGTGTTCACGTGGTCTAGGTAGAGGAAAATCATCTCTACCACCTGGTATTCCATGTTCGCTTTGTCTATCCGCTCTATTAGTGTCCGTGGTTGTTCTATCTCTCCCTATGGGATGATTGAAAATTACTTCCGGTCTTTCTTTGTTCTTTTTTCTTTGCATGCCATGGGCTGAGGATGTTCCTGCCCCTTGTTGGCTCGGGTTTGCGTTTTCTCGAGATGGAGGGAATACTAATTCGCCTCTCCATGTGTATGTGTTTCTAGCGTGGTCTGGCACCACAAATACTCTTTCTGAAGTTTCATCCAGGTATACAACCTTTCCAGGTGTATCTGGGTCCTTGAATTCGTAGATTATGATGGAGCCTACCTCACTAGGTTGTTCGTCAATGATTCTTTGTTCTTACTTTCTTGATTCTTTTTAAATTCCTTTAGATTCTTGTCTCAATGTATGCGTCAAGAATTTGACTTTCTGTGGTACTTTGAGTTCTCGTTCCGTCAGACTTATGTTCTTTCCCTTAAGTTTTCGTATCACACACCTTTATCTTTAGTCTTAGACTAGATAAATTTAAGTCTCTTATACTTGATGTGTTCCTATCGTCGTTAATCCACAAAGCTATCGTTTAGCCTAAGCTAAGAATTGAGTGAGGGGGTTGAGTAATCTTCCAACCTCAAGTCAGCTTTGTTGGTTGCTCTGATGCCCAAGAAGCCGCGCTTCCCAAGCTTTATGCCCTTCACTGCCTTTCCTTGAATGCCCTTGATTGTCCTTGCTAGAGCTGCCAAAATTCAATGTTTAGACCAATTCACAATAGATGATCAAGCACCTCAATATATACACTTTTTAAAAGTCCTGTCCCTTTTGCCCCAAATTTTAATGATTGCCCCCTGGCTTTCTAGTCCCACACTAGGTCAACCTCGAATCAACTTTCTAACGAGCTATAAAACTCGAAAAACGGACTTCGGATGAAAAAGATATGACCGTTTAGGCCCTAGGGGGTGAAAACTCACAAACAGGTTTCTCTTCAACTATGAGCTAAGGGGTCTCCTATGAGTCTAATCACCCAAAAAGTTCCCAAAATTGACCAAAAAATCAATTCCAAAAAATCCGTTTGGGGTGGACAATCGCGATGGTGGTGTAGCTCAAGCGTAAGCACCACCTCCTTTACTTGTCAATCCGCGGAGACGTGAGGACCGGTATGAAGACCACAAGCAAGTGAAGGCACAAGTGCGTGAGTGAAAGCACACAAACATGCACACACATACACACACGCACGCACAAGGTAAGATCAAAGAGAGGAACAATGGAAAGCTTTGATTGCAAAAGAGTTCTCTTACAAAAGCTCTATTCTCTAACAAGCTAACCTCAAAAATGAGCTCTCTAGCTCTTTCTATAGTTTTTTGACTAGTTTTGGCCCTGTCCAGACTAGTGTTCGGCCTAGTTAAAAATTAGGTTCCAGGGCTTATTTGAGGGCTCAAACGGAGTCTAGAAATTATGAAAATTGGTAGGATGATAGTTCTAACACTCCTCAAGCTCAAGGACTCCTTGGCTTGAACAAAATGGAGTTACAAAAATAGAAAATGGTATTTACAATGGTTCTTAGTGATGAAAATCACTATTTTTGTAGGGAGTTCTTGTGAAAATTTGACATACACTTCTTGGAGCTCCCTACTTGCTCCTTCTTCTTGTGTGCGTCCACCTTTCTGATGTGCTTCCATGCTTGTGCTTGACTTTGAGTTCCAACACTCCCCCCCCTCTCGAGTCTGTCTTCCCTGACAAACCCTTGTTGTAGTGGTTGTTCCAAGTAGTGCTTTGAGAGGTAGTGTCTGTTCGGTAGGAACAAGAGCCATCTACCTTCCAGATGTGGCAGGGTTGGTTGTCCGGTTCTTCATCTGTCACTACGAGCCTTTGCAAGTTGTAGTGCCTTGGTATGTACTTCTTCGTTGGATTCCAGCATGACTGTGTCGTTGTGAGTCTCCGTTGATGTCCTCTAGATCTTCCAAAGTTGATGTTCATAGTAGCCCCTACTAGATGATGGGTAAGTGTGTTCGTGCATGGGTTGAGGAAAATATGTGCCTTGTGCATGGCTTGGTAATGTAGCCCTATGCATGCTTACTTGGAAAATGCATCGGAAGAAGTATGGTGCAAAAATTGGGGTTCTTGAGCTAAGTGCTCAAGGGTATGCCGACGAAGAGGTTTCCTAGGCTATCATGGTTATGAAGTTTCCAAAGTAAAGATACTTACCATGGAGAAGGGCAATCGATGTTCATCTCTTCGTGTTGTACACTCGGCCTTTGGGATGGAACATTGTTGATGAATGTCCATGTTGATGGTCCACTTATGAGATCTTTTGAGTGGCTGATCCTATCTCCTCTTTTCTAAGCATCATTTGTCAAATACAAAGAATTGAATTTCTTTATATTCCTTGACAAACAACATTTGAGAACTACACCAAGCTTAGTTTCACATATTCTCTCTAGTTCACCATAAGCAGGAGTCTTCTGATCCAGTATACATACAAAGATTTGCAGGGTACCAAAACTACCCCTTGCAGATATCTCCCTGGATGCTCTCGTACATGCAGTAGTTAAGCATCACTCAAGTTGCGGACCTTCAAGATCTTCACTCCTACCATAGTAAGAGGAAACCATAGTTGTGGATGCCATGTTTATGCCAAGTTCTTGACATCTAACAGATAAGGCAGCAACTCTATCATCTACTAGCCGAGACCCACTTCTATCCAAACTGATATATGCTCAGTAATCAACAGTTCCACTTGCCACTAAGCATGACTCATTCATGTTTCATGAGCCAAACCTGGGAACAAGTGCTTCCTCTCTCTCTTCTTCCTTTTTTTTTTCTTTTTTCTTTTTGAGGAAAAAGATATCACAAAACAAGAACACAAAAGTTAGTATCAATAGAAATATTTGACATATGTCACTATGCTCTTGTGCTTGGGATTCTCAAGTGTGTCTATGCACGGCCATGTAATGTGGCCCTATATTAATGCATAATTTGGAAATGCATGACTTGAATGGTGCAAAAGACATGGTTGTGCAAGGAGCACATGGTTGTCGCTCGTTTGAGGCTTTCGATGTTATTTGCGGAGGTTGATGCCGACCTTGGTGGAGGTATCCATTGAGTCTCAAACTGATGTAATCCTCCTTATTGGAGTCCATTTTAGAACATCATTTGGCACTATAGAGGTCACTTCAGGCGTCTTCCTCTTTGGATGCTTTCTGAACTGTGGTATCCAGTGTGGTTGGCGCTTTGGTTCGGTGGAGGCTACTTGTACTTTTGGCTTCCAAACCCATATCCTTTTTGCATGTCTTCCTACTAATGTTGAAGAGCTGATTTGATCTTCCTTTGGTCTCTGTACGTGGTTCTTACCCTTTTCTCTTTTTGGCTTCTTTGTTGAGACCTTTCGCATGTGGGAGAACATAGGTTGTTGTGGATGTAAGAGCTTCTTAGGTACCCACATCTGTAATTGCCCTTGTTGAGCTGCAGCTAACTTCTTAGGCACCCAAACTTGTTGGATACCTTGTGATTGAGCTTGTCCGAGCTTCTTCCTTCGTCTTCTGGCCTCGTTGGCTTGCCTGGATGGGATTTGTGGGGGCAAGGCTGGTGGTTGCTCTCCTTTGTGTACCCAGATCTACTTCATGCTCGGAACTGCTTTCTCATCGAATGGTGTCTTTCTATTTGATGTAGCAGTTGTTGTGAACGGTTGTGTTTGCTTGTGTGGTGGACTCACTACTGTGGCTACTTGATTCTTTGGAGAAGAAGAAAGATCTACCCGCCTTCAAACCTGGTCTTCCACGATTGACTCCTTCTGCATCATAGAGCTTTTGACACATACAACATCTTCTTTCATATGATTAGTATTGGAAGAACTAAGAGAGTGTGTGATGCCATGATCCAGGAGCATGCAGTTCTCTAATTCTAATGTAATGCATTGTTCATGTACCCAAACTTGAAGAATTTGACTTCTTAGGTTTAAGTTAATTGCATGGTCATAGATCCAATCTTGACCCAAGACAAGTGGTTCTGTAAGGTTCTCATCTTGACATACTAGCGCTTTGACTTTCATTGGAACATCTTGAAGGTAGATGGGAAGTTCCACCTCACCCAAACAAGGGGTTTCCACACTTCCCAATCCTATGAGATAAGCTTCTATGGGATTGATGTTCAACTGCAAGTCTTGGCAGTAGGAAAGTCTAACTGCACTACTTGTTGCACCTGAGTCAATCAATGCTTTCACCACCCTTGCACCCTTCCCTTGTCCTATCTCTATGGTCACAAAGGGTCTTCGGTCAATGACTTGAGAAGTCGCTATGCCTGACTTTTGGCACATATCCATGTGATATTTTGGGGCTTTTGAGTTGACATCTAGGCCTAATCGCCTTAACTTATTTCGCCTAATATGCTCTCTGGCCTCTGCCTGTGCTTCTTCTCTCACTCTTAACTCTTCTTCTTTTCGTTTCTTAGCAGTGTTGAGTCTCATTAGCATGTCCTCTGTAAGAGGTTCTTGATATAACTTGACTCTACATCCACTAATATAGTTTGGCAAGATATCTCCTTCTAGAGTGGCCAACTGAACTGCACCACTAGTGGAAATTCTATTAATGATCATGGGTCCATATCCTCTTTTTTCCAACTTATGGGCATGTTGTTTTAGTGTGTAAACCAACACTAGATCTCCCTCTTTCAATCCCTTATCCTTGATGTGTGCATCAAAGTATGCCTTTTGCCTCTTCTTTGCAGCGTAGATGCCTGCTGCCGCTCGTAGCCTTGTCTCACCTAAGCGTTCGAGATCAAAGATCCTAGAGGACAATTCATGCCCATTCCACTCATACTGTTGTGCTACTTTTAAGGCAGGGATTAAGAAATCTAATGGTAGCACAGCGTTCTGTCCGAAGACCATCTGAAATGGGGTGGCGTTGAGTACCGTTTTGTAGGCAACTCGATAAGCCCAAACAGCATGATGAAGTTGTTTGTCCCAATCAGAGCGTTTATTATTTACCAGTTTTGTCAATACGTTACAGAGGATCTTATTGGTGCTCTCGGCTTGTCCATTAGCTTGTGGGTGATAAGGGGCAGACTTCTTATGTATCACCAAGAATTCTTGGAGAAGATTTTCAATGACCTCATTCAAGAAGTGTGTGCCTCTATCGCTAACTAGCTCTATTGGTAGCCCATATCTTGTGAACACATTCTCGAATAAGAACTTAGCCGTAGTTTGAGCATCATTCTTTGTTGTGGCTTTGACTTCTACCTACTTTGTAAGGTAATCAGTGGCTACAATGATGTACTCTGCATGGGAGTTTCAAGCTGGGGGGTTAATAGGACCTATGAAGTCTATACCCCACTTTGAAAATGCACGTCCTCCCATCATTGGTCTCAAAGGCATCTCATCTTTTCTAACTGGATATTGTGCCCGTTGGCATGTGTCGCATTTCTTCACATAGGTATGTGCATCCATATGAAGAGTTGGCCACCAAAGTCCTGAGAAAAGAATGGTCTTGATTACTCGGTCAGGACCAAAATGTCCACCTGCAACACTACTATGTGCAGTCTCTAAGACTTTCAGATAGTCTGATTCATGAACGCACAATCTTAAGTAACCATCTTTGCCTCTTCGATATAGGTTGTCTCCTACCAAGGCATAGCCTTGAGCCTCTTGCTCCATGCTTCGTCTTCTTGCTAGACTAGCCTCTTTGGGTAATCTTCCCGACCTCATAAACTCTACCAATGGAGCACTCCAATCTGGAATTAATGACACTTGATAAAGGGTCGCATGCTCCACTGGGGGTCTCTCTCTGCACATTGGACAATTCTTAATCCCCTCATGTATTTCTTTGTCCATGCTAGGCCAATACACTCCTAAATGCTTTAGATTCTGCAATGTTCGTTGTTTAGAATAGTGATTTCCTAGCAATCCTTCATGAGCTTGCTGCAACCAACTACTATGTTCATCATCCTCGACACAACAAGCTAATACACCCTCAGTATCTTGTTTCTACATGCTTCCTGCCAATATGTGATATTTTTGTGATTTTACAATTTCTTCTTGTGATGTTTTAACATTTTTATTTGCGGGTCCGAAGGTTAGGACTGGTACCAACTTTTCCCATTTAGGAACAACTTCTAAATTGAACAGATAAGTGTCAGGTAGTTCCTCAGACACTCCTTGCGGTGACTCTCCTGAAGTGATGCGAGAAAGGTGATCTGCCCTAAGGTGGGTTCTACCTTTCCTGACAACAACTTCAAAGTCATATTCCATTAGTAAGAGAAACCATCTTACTAATCGTCCTGTATTGCAAGGTTTATTGACCAAATATAACAAAGCTTGATGATCAGTGAAAAACTTAAATTTGCTGGCCAATAAATAGTGTCTAAACTTCTTCACAGCATATACCATGCCTAAGCCCTCTCGCTCAGTTGTGGTATAGTTTCGTTCAGTTGCAGTGAGCTGTCTACTAGCATATGCTATGTGCAAATCTAAGTTTCCGTCACTTCTGGGTTGTGCTAGCACACATCCTATGGAATGATTGGATGCATCCACATGGACATGGAATGGTTTATTCCAATCAGGAGTGGTCAGTATTGGTGCTGAGCACAAACGTTTCTTCAGTTTGTTAAAAGAATTCTCGCATTCGTCGTTCCACTCAAAATTAGACAACAAGGCATAAAGGGGTCTAGCTATGATCGCGTACATGTGAATAAACCTACGGTAGTATCCACAATAACCTACGGTAGTATCCACAATGGCCTTGGCAGCTCTGCTATGGCTCGTACCTTAGCTTCGTCGGTTGAGATTCCATTCTTAGAAACAATATGACCTAAGATTTTACCTTGATGCACCATGAACACACACTTTTCTGGGCTCAGACACACTCGATATTCTCTACACTTGTTGAAGATTTGTCTGAGCTCAGGGAGGTGAAATCCTCTTTCTTGGGAATGAGCACATAAATCGTCCACATACACTTCTAAGCTCTTTCGCAAGAACTCTTTGAAGACATGTGTTGCTACAAGGGTTGCCCATATTTTTCCTCATGCTCTGGCATCCTTTAGCCCTCATGAAAATACCATCTTTTTGTAAATTAGGAGATGTCCATGTGAACACTCTCCTAAAACCACTTTTTGATAATTCCCCTAAGTCTAAGGTATTGAAGCCTTTTCTTTAAAAATTCCTTTTTGAGCAAACCTAAAGAAAGCCCACGTAGAAATCTCACGCGCTCTCTCTCTCTCTAGGTGGGTAGTCCCACATCCCATAAAGATTCTCTTTTTGGATTTAGCACATGTGGTCTTTTGACCACATGTTTTTATTCACATATGCCTCTCTTCTCTATATAAAGAAGAGCCTCATTTGTAAACAGGGAGGTCCCTTGGCCATGGCCTTGGCCTCCATTTTGGTAATGGAAGAAGGTGTCATTTGTTACTCTCTTGCCTCCTTGTGTGCAATGGCGTTGGTCTTGGTGTATGGATTTGCATGTGTGTGTGCATGGTTGGGAGGATGTTCCCCTTTGCTCCTTGTGAAGTTGGCCATTGTTGCCATTGCTCCATGAGCGTGGGTGAACCTCTCCTCTCATCCTTTGCCCCAACTTGGAGAAACCTCTCACTTCCATGTGAGGCGGTTAGGGTTTGTTGTTCCCCTTTTCCTCAACAATTTTGGCGCCGTTGCCGGGGACGTCGGCCTTTAGCCGTTGGTTTTTCCAAGTTTGCGTGTCCATACTTTGTGAGATGCACCTTGACACTTGGAGGAGGATGAATACGTGTGGCCTTCGGTTGGCTTTGGGTACCTCTCTTCTTTCAATTTTTTAGTAATTTAGATCTTTATTTTTGTTTGTTGCACAGAAACATCCCCTAACCCCCCTTCTCTCTCCCTTTCTCTCTCACATTGACACACTCCCACTCACTCATTCACTTGGCTTTCTCCCATCTCTGTCATCTCTTAATGGGGATGCCTATCTTGGGTGGGGGGAGGGTAGACGTCTATCTGAGCCCTCCCTCTTTTCAAGGAAAGACCAAAAAAATTGAAGAAAACTAAAAATAAAAAAATATATAAAAAAAAATTTCTTCGTGGTTGTTTAAAACGTCTTCACTATCTGTAGATGAACTCTAATGTTGTTAATTACACACACGAGAATTTTTGAAATTGGGCAGAGAGGAGCGTTGTCGCTCGCACTATTTACCAAACGGTATCGTGGGGGGGAGTTATTTTCATATTCCCTATCCTTAGCAGTTATTTCACACGCATGGGTAGGTGGAGGGAGGTTCTCTCCATCCCTCCAAGCTCTCTCTAAGGAATATTGGCGGGGTCGTGCCCATTTGGCTCACCTCTTCACATTTGTCGCCTGGGGTTGAGCTCCATCGAGCTCCCCTTCCTGAGCGCTGTCAAGGGCGGAGCTTCACCGTGTTCTCCCTGCACGTAGGCCTCTCTTTCGAAACTGTTTCGCCTGAAGGGATTCCATGGTGGGAGCATCCCCTTGCCCCCATTGCATTTCCCCTCGGACTCGTGGTGCGGGCATACGGAGGTCTTGTTCGAGTTGGGTATTGCAGCTCTGCACTCCTCGTGTGATGAACTATTGAAGCCGATGATCTGAAATGCTGCTGTAGGAGCCAAGCTCACTTGCTTGTGCCCACCTATTGGCATATTTTGAGGCTTTTGCGTCGTTATTACTCTGTGCAAAGACCCTTCCCAACTCTTGAGGTGAAGAACTGTTGCATCGAGTAGGTTTCTTTTCTGTCGAAGTTCTTCTTCCCCTCTTTCTACATCTCAAACTATGGCTCGCTACTGTGGTTTCGGCATAAAAATTCTGCACTGACATGTTTTGAAGACAGTCACTGCGGATGCTCTTGCATTTAACCTTCACACTTGAGCTTCGTTCCCATTATTCTTGTTGTTTGCCTTGAATATATCTGGTCCAGGTTAATGTAGATGTGTTTTATGCTAGACTTGACACTCCCACTCACTAAAGCTCTCATACTACTACCGAGTGTGGCCTCTCCCGCTCTACCCCCTTCATATCCTGACTGTGACTAAACGGAGTCTGCATGTAACAGACAATCATTTTAAGGGCAAAAGGTTGGTTCAATGCTTGTGTTCTATTGCACTTCTCAAGCACCAAGATCTTTTTTTTGCCTTTTTCTTTTGTGTCGAAAATGCCGCTTAATGCAAGATAATCAGTCTTGGCTCTTCGGTGCTCCTTTGATTTATGTTCTCTCAGGCTACCTTGGGACAGCTCAAACCCTGAATGTCGAATGTGCTGCCTTGCTCCACCCAAAACCTAATGGCTCTCTCATATTGAAGTCATGCTTGTTAATTTTGTGACACATGTTTTGCTCAGGGAATGATGGTCGATTTTTTTGATTATGATTGCACGATTTTTTTTTAAGTTTAATCCTGCAATGTCCTATGTTGCCTACTCAAGTTCGCTCTACTGTAATAGGGTAGTTAGATGGTGTTTTGGACAATCGATTATAAAATGAATAATTGCTTCTTCTGAGATAATACCTTCTCTTTTGTGAATGGATGATTTTTTGGTTTGAGAAAGGTAGTAATGATACCATGATCACACATTTCAGCCAATGACATTGGAATCGACCTTTCTTGTGATTGTCCTCATCACCTAAGCACCATTTGGGAATACAGTGCTATGCTTATAATATATGCATGTCTTAAGAAAGGTAGGTTTTTTCATGATTCTTTCAGGTATGAAAGGGGGTTGATGAAAGAGTAAGTTCTTGATGGTGCTGTCTACTGCAACCATGTGCTGCAAGCTTCATCTTAGTACCTTTCTCTATAATATTGTGGCCCTGACCGACTAGTGTCTCCATACTGCAACTGAGGTCTTCAATCAAGCCATCTAGTGCACTAAGGATTTTTATGGTTTTGCTATGCCTTTCTTTGACCATTGGCAAAAGGAATTATAATGTGAAAACATATCTATTAGTATTGTGTTTAGCTTGAAGAGGGCTCCATAACTTTAGATTATTTCGAGGCTTTGTTTAACCTACACTAGGCATGGTGTTGCTAATCCACGACTTTATAAGGGACACGGGAGTTGGCAAACTTATAAGTAAAGTTGGATGGATAATTATGTGATAAATGTGGTCTGCATCCCGGTGTAGTCTGAGTCTTCATTGTGTTCACCAACTGGTTAATAAATCATTATTGTAAGCCCTCAGGATATGTCTTTTATCTATTTGTTCCTGTTTTAAAATGACTTGTTGTTGAAGAGCATGTTTTGTTGGGAATTTGCTGGAAGCTATAGGTTGGACACCACGCAAGTATTGGATGAAGGTCAACGTGTTGGAATCGAATTTTAAGGGACAATCATGCGGTGTCTTAAGGACCTCTTGAATAGATTTTTGCTCCCTAACATTTTGTGCCTTCAGGTTGTTGGGAATTTTTGTGACACAATTCTACCTAGGTTTTGGAAAGAATGCTATGTGCAACCAAGTAATGTAGTATGAAGACCTGTTCTGTGTCGTCCAAAACAAAGGAAGCACTTCGGCGTGCAACATATCTATATCTGCCACTTGGAACGATCTCCTTGTCACTCTGATTTCATATGCAAGATCAGCAGTATGATGACTAATTACTCTTTTTGAATGAGTTTCTTTTGGGATCAATATACTTGTTGAAATATTACCTAAATTTGAACCTATGGGGATTTTGGATGGTCTTTAAGAACCTTATAACTTTTAATTGGCCACTTAGTTATCTAATCTTGTCTTGGTGAGATACAGGTCTGAGAGTGGGACAATGGTAGCCTTTGGTCGTTGACGTCATTATTCACAGAATCAGATTATGGATATGCTCTATAAGGTTAATTGTGCAAAAAAAGTTTTTGCCTCTTGGGTTGTGACTATTTGCAGGTGTGAAGGTTCACATGGGTGTAAAGATTGCCTCTTCTCTTCAAAAGTGTTTATGTGTAGGGTGTTCTATTTCAAAATTGTTATGCCATTGTGGCAACTTGATGCTTGTGGTTTTTGACCTTTTGGTAACTTTGTCAATTTTGTTGGATGATGCTTTGGTTAAGGGAGGCTCAAAATAAAGCAATGGGGTTTTGATGGCCAAGCATTTTGTTGACAATGCTCCAGTCATCTTCAAATTTTTAGGAAGTCATGCACATAGGGATTGCAAGTTTTCAGATCTGAACTTAGTTACGTATGGAGTCACTTTCATGATAATCTTGTAACAGGTCTCCAAAATATCTATTGCAGGCTCTAGGGAGGATAGGAATAGTTTCTTTATGTTGATGCTCCTCGATTTGGAGACTCTTGTATTTTCATGATCACATGAACACATGCATGTCAATCATCATGCATTACAAGAACAATGCTTATCTCATGTTTTTGGTTATTTCTGAGCTAACACAGTAGGATTGTTAGCATGGTAAAGAATCACAAGAATGTTTGGCGGACACGGAATGAGCTTTTGTTTTTTGTGAGGGAGGTAGCTCTAGTTTCACAATGCTCATTTAAAAGTCTTATTTTTTTTCAAGGCATTACAGGCCAACACACTTGGAACTTCAGCATTGATCCTTTTTACTTCCCACAGATGATTTGAAACTGTGCTTTGCAGGAATAGTGCTGGATAAGCTGATTTAATTTCCTGAATGCTTGTAAAATGATAGGACTCAATGTTGCACCATTGTCTGTTCACTCTATGAGTGCATAAAACTCATGTTAAAATTGCAAGATTGACTAGGAGCATAATCATGATATCATATTCATCTCATGCTATGAAACGTGATATGTCACACTCACTTGGAGATAACTGCTGACTTGGAGATAACTGCTGTTGGATTGCAGAAATAAGAAGATTTTCAGGCGCTCTTCTCATTAGAAGAGCAAGCTTTAAGTGAAAGATGTCTCTAAAGTGGAAACTAAAATGTTGTGGTTATGTTCTTTTCAATATCAGTCTACTTGTTATGTATGTTAAATTTCAGGAATTGAAGCTTTGAAGAAAAGACACACGGGAGGATTGCTGGGTTGACTGCCCCCCAAGGGGATTGTGTCGCTCAGCAATATGGAGTTGCAGACTTGAAGATGCTTGCTGATTCAAAGATTTGCAGCTTTGCACAATTCAAGATTTGAACAGTTGCAGAGTAGCCGAGCAGAAGACTCCAAACTTGGACCAATCCAGCAATATATGCGTCTCATTTCTCAGCTTTGTCGAGGGCGACAAAGTCTAGGAGGAGGAGGGTGTTTCTACAAGGGTTGCCCATATTTTTCCTCATGCTCTGGCATCCTTTAGCCCTCATGAAAATACCATCTTTTTGTAAATTAGGAGATATCCATGTGAACACTCTCCTAAAACCACTTTTTGATAATTCCCCTAAGTCTAAGGTATTGAAGCCTTTTCTTTAAAAACTCCTTTCTGAGCAAACCTAAAGGAAGCCCACGTAGAAATCTCACACGCTCTCTCTCTCTCTAGGTGGGTAGTCCCACATCCCATAAAGATTCTCTTTTTGGATTTAGCACATGTGGTCTTTTGACCACATGTTTTTATTCACATATGCCTCTCTTCTCTATATAAAGAAGAGCCTCATTTGTAAACAGAGAGGTCCCTTGGCCATGGCCTTGGCCTCCATTTTGGTAATGGAAGAAGGTGTCATTTGTTACTCTCTTGCCTCCTTGTGTGCAATGGCATTGGTCTTGGTGTATGGATTTGCATGTGTGTGTGCATGGTTGGGAGGATGTTCCCCTTTGCTCCTTGTGACGTTGGCCATTGTTGCCATTGCTCCGTGAGCGTGGGTGAACCTCTCCTCTCATCCTTTGCCCCAACTTGGAGAAACCTCTCACTTCCATGTGAGGCGGTTAGGGTTTGTTGTTCCCCTTTTTCTCAACAACATGACACATGAGCCTTTGGAATGTCGCAGGTGCATTGGTGAGCCCAAATGGCATCACACAAAATGCAAAGATTCCCCATTCTGTAGCAAAAGTTGTTTTGTGTTGATCTTCTGGCGCAATGGCTACTTGATTGTAACCTGAAAATCCATCAAGGAAGCTATAAACTTCCTTGCTTGCAACACACTCCAATAGGTGTTCCGTGATTGGAAGTGGATAACTATCTCTGATCGTAGCGGCATTAACGTTTTTAAGGTTAATACACACTCGCAACTTCTCGTTCTTCTTGGGCACCACTACAATGGCGGACACCCATTCAGTATGCTCAATCTCATAGATGAATCCAGCTTCAATCAGCCTATCAATTTCTTCTTTTATTTTAGCTGCATAAGTGTCATTATATGTGTAGGGCCTCTGTTTGGTGGGCTTAGCATCAGCACTCATGGGGATCGTTTGAGAGCATATTCTTGGGTCTACCCCCTTCAAGTCTCTATAGTGCCACGCAAACACATCCCTATATTCCCTTAATAGAGCTACGAGCTCCATTTCTTCTCTTGCACTTAGGTGATCTCCTATATATGTGCATCTCTCTTCGTTCTCTTCAATGGTCACTACAATTTTCTTGGTCTTTTCTTTATTATCATATGATTCTCCTATGATGGCCTCTCTCTTAGGCATTCGTACCAAAATTTTTTGGTCGTCAACTTCATATTTCTTGAAGTTTTCTGGTACTTCAAACAATGATTCCTCCTCTTCTTGTTTCACTGCTTTTCTTTTCTTTTTCTTTCGACTGCTCTCACTCCCATCCTTTGAATTTACCGTTTTAATACTTGTGAGAGGTTCTTCTTCTTTCTGGGTGAACACTCCTATATCTTCTAGATAGTGCTACTCTGAGTTAAAGCAACTATCCATCACAATGGACTCTATATCATCATCATTCTCTTCTTCTTCTATGACATCACTAGGGTCACATTCTTCTAGCAAGGGCTGACACATGAACACTGAAATATCATAACCCTCCTCATCACAATGAGGTGTCCATTGTTCTCCATTGACAGCAATGTCCATGGTGGCTAAGATTTCTGGCCAGCCATGAGGCTCAAATTCCTCATCTGGAAAGATCATTGGTGTGTAGGTTGGGGTCTATCTCCTGGCGAAGTTCCTTCTTCTCTTGCCTTTAACCGTTTTTCCTCTTCCTCTGCGACCTTGCACATCCACAAATGAGTATCTTCATGCAGCCATGATGGATCAGGTGAACTTTCAGAATGCATAGAGATAGAATCTTCTTTCGCTTTGTGGATAGGATTCCACTGTAGGGGTGGTACATCTCTGAAGGTGTAATCCTTCAAATTGACCTTGGTGGTGACCCCTAAGTGTTGTAAGTACAAGGAGTTGGTTCCCCAATCCTGTACTATTTGCAATTGTCGTAGGAAGGGTCTTCCTAGGATCATCTCATAGACATTATTTTTCTCAAAGTCACATATAGCAAATGTATGTTCAAACTCCACACCACAAGTGGTCAGAGTTATCCCTTTGAGCAATCCTAGAGGTCTTTCAAAATGACCGTCGGCCATTTGAAGCTTCATTCTAGTTGGTCTTAATGTGGGTTTGCCCCATTGCTTCCACAAGGAGGTGGTCGCAATAGCAACACCAGCACCTGAATCTATGATTGCTTTGGTTGTGTAACCTTGGTAGGTGATTGGAAGATAAGTATTACCTTCTTCACCCTCACACATGTCCCCTATTTTGTCTAGAGGTATCTCTGGAACTTTTTGATTAGAGCCTGTTTTTGGCTTATCGGAATCAAGTTCTGGAACCTGATCCTTCACATGATTCCATAGCTCAGGTTTTGCTTTGAGCAACTCTTCTACAGTGAGATGACACTGAACCTTAGTGTTCTTCACGACATCCGTGTTCCTTGGAACCACTGAGTCTTCATTTCTTACTAGTATTGTGGGAGCTCTAATCTGGAGAGATTTAGATTCCCATGGGCCTGGAAATTGAGGCAGTTCTTCTAAGGTATTAGATTCAAAATCTAACCTTTTGTCTTCTTGTTGTTCTGCTTCATCTCCGTAAATAGATGGAATGTCTTGGGGAAATTGATCATGAAGATCATCAATCTCAAGAATAGGAGGGGAATTACCCTTCTCCTTGGCCCATTTATCTTCTTGTATTTCCCGCAAGAACTCTTGAGAGTACTGTTGAATTGAAGGATGTATTCCGGCATCCGTGGAATTAGGAACATAAGCTCCCATTGGTGGTGAGCTTCTTCTCTCAATAACTGGTTGAGCCTGTGGCGGTAAAGAAACTTGTGGTTTGTTTACCAATTGCTCTAATCTTTCTAGTAAGCCCTGGAAATGCAAATCCGGTTTGACAGAGTTTGTCAGATTGAACTTTTGACTAGTCTCCAGTATAGCTTGAGCTTGTTCTACCATTTTCATGCACATTTTCATCCGTTCAATCTCTAAATCTGCTCTAGGGTAACTCTTGTCTAGGTTTGCAATTGTTGGCCCTTCTTGAAGTCGAGCCTGGTAGGCCTTGAACATCATGTCCAAGCCTTCTGGGGTTGGATCTGCAAGAACAGACCTTGGTTGCGGCTTATTTACAATGGGTGGTGGGGTGGGATGAGGTGGAGTGGATGGAGTTTCGGCATGCGAGGGGTTTTGAGATGCAATGTCTTCTATCTTTGTTTTTGCATCTTTCAAGCTTTCTTCTAGTTCCGATAACTTTTTATTCCACTTGCAATTGGCCTTCTCTCTAGTATCCTTCCATGTTCTTGTTTTCCTCTTACTAGGCTCTCCTGATTCACTCGACTCCGATTGTTCTGCTGGTTTATCTTGTTTTAATGCTTGTGCCCTAGTAACTGCCTGTACAGGAGCCACATTACTGCTACTTGAATTTGAATCTGCCACTAAGCCTACCATATTAATGGGTGTAATCTTGGGTGCACTGGAGGGGTTTCTTGGACAATCTCTGGGAAGATAGTCTTTGCCACAATCAAGACAAAAAGCCTATATTGTGATAGCCTGTCCTTGACTCGAAGATGGTGGGTGGGGACAATCACGAAGGAAATGGTCGCCTTGACATCTGAAACATGGTCCTCTAGGGGCTTGTGGTCTTACGTGTCTCAATTGGGGCCTAGGGGTAGCATTTGTGTACATGACATTGGAGTATTCAGGATCCCAATTTTGCTCCATAGGTGGTGCCTCATATTGATACGAGTAAATCTCACTATGCTCAGGCGACTCGGTGTAATAAGCATGTGGACTACCTTCATGGGAGTAGTCTGAACTATGAGCATGAGAGTCATTCTCTAAGATCAGTGGGGTTAGTGGCACTAATGCTCTATTTGGATTTTCATCTCCCACAGCATACTTGACTAGAATCACGTTGGCAGGAGCTGGTGGTTGGTTTCCCAAGACTGGTTGTGGCCTATATTGTGCCTGATATTGTTGTTGTGGTCGATAATATGGTGGTTGGTATTGGTTCTGATACCTACCTTGTTGGTAAGGTTGCTGATAAGTTTGTCTAATAGCCTGCCTATTGTAGGGATAATCTTGAGCCGTGTGGTTCGTGTATTTTCTCTCAATAGTGCAATATGGAGCATTCCTTTCTCTCATGTTCTGGTTGTGCATTGGACATACATTAGCCATGTGGTCCCCTCCGCAGGTATAACATCGGTTCAATGAGGTGACTCTTGGTAGTTGTTTGTTTTGAACTCCTAGCTTCTTGGCAACTTGCTCTGCTATCTCATCTATTTCCATGGAGATTTTCGAAGTATGACTAGTAGAACTATCAGAATCCTTATAGAGTTTGGATAGTCCTAACTCCTCACACAAGTTGTCTTCTATGTCAATGCAGGTCCGTACACACTCTTCTATGCTTCTAGGCTCTTTCAAATACACATATGATCTTAACTTTGTGCTTAGTAAGCCATGTAAGAACAAAGTCACTTGTTTGGCTAGTGTGGGTAACTCAGGAGCAGGGCATCTTTCTAGGTACTGTCTGAACCTTCTACCTGCTAGTCGCACTGTTTCTTGGGGTGTCTGCTTGAAACTGTGGATCAAAGATGATGTGTTATGCCTGATAACACTCTTGGAAAATTCTACAATGAATTCGTCTAGCAGCTGACCTATATCGTGATAGTTGCGACTACTCAGTGGTTGAAACCAAGCTAAGGCAGTGCCCTTAAGAGTCAAACCAAATGCCTCGTACTGGGTGAACAAATCCGCAACCTGTTCAGCTCTTAACACTTGTTTGAACTCGGCCACATGATCATAAGGATCTCCTGACCCGTCAAAATAATTCTTCATTGCCTTGATCATTTGAGTGGGTCTAAGAGTTCTTGGGTGCTCTCGGGGTCTAGGCAATGGAAAATCCTGTTCATCTCTTTGTTGCCTATGTGCTTGATGTCTCTCTCTTTCAGGTCTTTCATTTTCAAATCCTGACCTATTCCTGCCCACGGTGTGTGCAAAACTTACCTCAGGTCTCTCTCTAGTTCTTTCTCTCTGGGCTTCATGAGCGTGGGATGATCCTACTCCTTGGAGGCCATGGGAAACATTGGATCTTGGTGGAGGGAAAATCAATTCACTCTTCCAAGTATATGCATGTCTATCATGTTCTGTTACCAAGAATATCTTCTCTGATGTGTTATCCAGGTAGACAACTTTGCCTGGTATCTCAGGATCTTTGAATTCATAGATGATGACTATGCCCAATCGGCTAGGTTGATCTGGCTTGAATCTCCAAAAGGCTTCCTCTTTTTCTCTATTCAAGAATAGTTCTATGCTTTTGTTATCTTGAGGAATCCAATCTGGAGTGATCACTCTGGTCAAAACTGACTTGCCTCTAGGAGTCTGGGGTCCTTGTCCTACATTTCCTTGTTCTAGATCTCCTATCTCATTCTCAGGAATGATATTTCCAAACTCATCAGTCCTATCTGGTAGGTTGCTGACCACATACATGGTTCCTTCCTTATCAATGTATGAACCCTCTTCGAACTTGACCACTGGGTATTCAAGTCCAAAGGGTTGATCTGGATTTTTGAGTTGGACCACTGATCGCCTCAGGCCATCCTCATAGATGCGAGCACCTAATCGGTTGGTCCGAATATATTCCAACTGTGTCTTATACGGACTTTCTGGTGTTTGTAGATGGGCAGTCCCTGAGCCACCTGCAGGTTTCCCCATGCTAAAAGACATTTCTGAGTCACTTGTGTCTGACTTAGTCCGTAAGGATGACCACTTAGTTGTTGTGCCCAAGACTTAGCTGTATGGTTGACACTGGACTGAGAAGATCTAATGCTTTTTCTATCCTTGCTAGGTGTCTACTAGATCTCAAGTTCATAAGCTTTGGCTAAGAGTCCAAAATTTCCCCTTGGTATTGTTCAAAAAATCCTTTGGAGTCCCCTTGGGTTCCAGGTCCCACTTGAAGGTCAACGAGCTATAGAGCTCAGAAAACGGACTTTGGATGAAAAAGTTATGTCAAATCTGGCTCCTGGGGGTCAAAACAGGCAAACAGGACCTTCTGGAAAAAATCACGATTTTGTGAAATCAAGAAAATCGTGATTTTGTGAAATCAAGAGAATCGCGATTTTGTAAATAACATGCACACACATATACACACGCGCGCACAAGGTAAGATCAAAGAGAGGAACAATGGAAAGCTTTGATTGCAAAAGAGTTCTCTTACAAAAGCTCTATTCTATAACAAGCTAACCTCAAAAATGAGCTCTCTAGCTCTTTTTATAGTTTTTTGACTAGTTTTGGCCCTGTCCAGACTTAGTGTCCGGCATAGTTAAAAATTAGGTTCCAGGGCTTATTTGAGCGCTCTAACGGAGTCTAAAAATTATGAAAATTGGTAGCATGATAGTTCTAATACTCCTCAAGCTCAAGGACTCCTTGGCTTCAACAAAATGGAGTTACAAAAATAGAAAATGGTATTTACAATGGTTTTTAGTGATGAAAATCACTATTTTTGTAGGGAATTCTTGTGAAAATTTGACATACACTTCTTGGAGCTCCCTACTTGCTCCTTCTTCTTGTGTGTGTCCACCTTTCTGATGTGCTTCCATGCTTGTGCTTGACTTTGAGTTCCAACAGATGGTCTGAGATAATCGCGATGGTCTGGGACCGTTGCGATGGTTTGGGACCGTCGTGATGATCCAGGTGAACCGTCGCAATGGCGTGGCACAATCGCGATTGTTCGAAGGTGCGAACTATCGTGATGGCATAAATTCGAGTAGTCGCGATGGCGTGAGTGTGAACTGTCGCGATGGTCTGGAATGAACGATCGCGATGGCTCGATCGGCGAACAATCATGATGGCGTCAGTCAACGGTCAACGTGAGCCGTCGTGATGGTCCAAAGTGAACCGTCACGATGGTCACAGATGCGATGGCGTGAGCCAATCGCGATGGTGCGGGCGCGATGGCGTGAGCCAATCGTGATGGTTCAATTTTCGAGGTGTCGCGATGGTCTGAGGGAGCGAACTGTCGCGATGGTCTAGCTTGCCACGTGGCAGCGTCGACGCGATGGCATGAGCCAATCGCGATGGCGTGGGGTCGACGGGATCGTCACGATGGTCCAAGTGAATCGTCACGATGGCTCAAGTGAGCCGTCGCGATGGTCCGGTCGAGCCGTCGCGATGGTCCGGTCGAGCCGTCGCGATGGTGTGACACAATCGCGATGGTCTGAGCCAATCGTGATGGTCCACCAAAATGCAAATTTTCAAGATGCGTCTGTGGATTCCTATGTGCGCAAGTGTGCTCTACACACTGGTGTGGTTGCCTACCTCAAACTCCGAACTTTGCAGACCATCGCGATGGTTTGACATAGTCGGCAATTTCTGACAGAGAGTACATTTCTTACCTTTTTGCAGCTTTCCTGATGCTCTGGAGCTCTGTACCTGCAAGAAAACTCAAAAACACACAAGTACACACAAGCACAAAAGCTCTCTCTCACTCTCTCGCATGCACAAATGAGGGGAAATGAGGAGAATGGTGGATATGGTGAATTTTTTTATTTTTTTGGAGATGAAGATGATGATGCGGTGATGAAGATGGAGTGTGGGGGAGGTGAAAAACACCAAAAACTAACTAAAAACAACAACAAAAACTGAAATTTTTACCTTCCAACGCCACTTCTTGCTATACTCTTACCATCACACATTCGTCCTAGACTCGATCCCCGGCAACAGCGCCGAATTTGGTGTTGCTCTAGCACAATGGTGAGAACCACGTTAAGAAGCTCCACCTCCTTAATGTCAATCCGCGGAAGAGATAGGAGTGATATGAAGATCGTGAACGTGAGATGAAGTGAGAGTGAAGGCAATGGACACCTCATTATGATGAGGAGGGTTATGATATTTCAGTGTTCATGTGTCAGCCCTTGCTAGAAGAATGTGATCCTAGTGATGTCATAGAAGAAGAAGAGAATGACGATGATATAGAGTCCATTGTGATGGATAGTTGCTTTAACTCAGAGTAGCACTATCTAGAAGATATAGGAGTGTTCACCCTGAAAGAAGAAGAACCTCTCACAAGTATTAAAACGGTAAATTCAAAGGATGGAAGTGAGAGCAATCAAAAGAAAAAGAAAAGAAAAGCAGTGAAACAAGAAGAGGAGGAATCACTGTTTGAAGTACCAGAAAACTTCAAGAAATATGAAGTTGACGACCAAAAAATTTTGGTACGAATGCCTAAGAGAGAGGCCATCATAGGAGAATCATATGATAATAAAGAAAAGACCAAGAAAATTGTAGTGACCATTGAAGAGAACGAAGAGAGATGCACATATATAGGAGATGACCTAAGTGCAAGAGAAGAAATGGAGCTCGTAGCTCTATTAAGGGAATATAGGGATGTGTTTGCATGGTACTATAGAGACTTGAAAGGGGTAGATCCAAGAATTTGCTCTCATACTATCCACATGACTGCTGATGCCAAGCCCACCAAACAGAAGCCCTACACATATAATGATACATATGTAGCCAAAATAAAAGACGAAAATGATAGACTGATTGAAGCTCGATTCATCTATGAGATTGAGCATACTGAATGGGTGTCCCCCATTGTAGTGGTGCCCAAGAAGAACGGGAAGTTGCGAGTGTGTATTAACCTTAAAAAAGTTAATGCTGCTATGATCAGAGATAGTTATCCACTTCCAATCACGGAACACGTATTGGAGCGTGTTGCAGGCAAGGAAGTTTATAGCTTCCTTGATGGATTTTCAGGTTACAATCAAGTAGCCATTGCCCCAGAAGATCAACACAAAACAGCTTTTGCCACAGAGTGGGGAATCTTTGCATTTCGCCATTTGGTCTCACCAATGCACCTGCAACATTCCAAAGGCTCATGTGTCATGTCTTCAAAGAGTTCTTACGAAAGAGCTTAGAAGTGTATGTGGATGTTTTATGTGCTCATTCCCAAGAAAGAAGATTTCACATCCCTGAGCTCAGACAAATCTTCAACAAGTGTAGAGAATATCGAGTGTGTCTGAACCCAGAAAAGTGTGTGTTCATGGTGATTCAAGGTAAAGTCTTAGGTCATATTGTTTCTAAGAATGGAATCTCAACAGATGAAGATAAGGTACGAGCCATAGCGGAGCTCCCAAGGCCAAGGAATGTTAAAGAGGTACAAGCCTTTATGGGTCATTGTGGATATTACCGTAGGTTTATCCACATGTACGCGATCATAGCTAGACCCCTTTATGCCTTGTTGTCTAATTTTGAGTGGAATGACGAATGCAAGAATTCTTTCAATGAACTGAAGAAATGTTTGTGCACAGCACCAATACTGACCACTCCTGATTGGAATAAACCATTCCATGTCCATGTGGATGCATCCAATCACGCCATAGGATGCGTGCTAGCACAACCCAGAGGTGAAGGAAATTTAGATTTGCCCATAGCATATGCTAGTAGACAACTAAACCCAGCTGAAAGAAATTATACCACAACCGAGCGAGAAGGCTTAGGCATGGTATATGCTATCAAGAAGTTTAGACACTATTTATTGGCCAATAAATTCAAGTTTTTCACTGATCATCAAGCTTTGTTATATTTGGTCAATAAACCTTGCAATATTGGACGCTTAGTAAGATGGTTCCTCTTACTAATGGAATATGACTTTGAAGTTGTTGTCAAGAAAGGTAGAACCCACCTTCGGGCAGATCACCTTTCTCGCATCACTTCAGGAGAGTCACCGCAAGGAGTGTCTGATGAATTACCCGATGCTTATCTGTTCAATTTAGAAGTTGTTCCTAAATGGACAAATAAGTTGGTACCAGTCCTAACCTTCGGCCCAGCAAATAAGAATGTGAAAACATCACAAGAAGAAATTGTAAAATCACAAAAATATCACATATTGGCAGGAAGCATGTACAAACAAGATACTGAGGGTGTATTAGCTTGTTGTGTCGAGGATGATGAACATAGTAGTTGGTTGCAGCAAGCTCATGAAGGATTGCTAGGAAATCACTATTCTAAACAACGAACATTGCAGAATATGAAGCGTTTAGGATTGTATTTTCTTACATGAATGGATTAAGAATTGTCCAATGTGCAGAGAGAAACCCCCAGTGGAGCATGCGACCCTTTATCAAGTGTCATTAATTCCAGATTGGAGTGCTCCATTGGTAGATTTTATGAGGTCGGGAAGATTACCCAAAGAGGCTAGTCTAGCAAGAAGACGAAGCATGGAGCAAGAGGCTCAAGGCTATGCCTTAGTAGGAGACAACCTATACCGAAGAGGCAAAGATGGTTACTTAAGACTGTGCATTCATGAATCAGACTATTTAAAGGTCTTAGAGACTACACACAGTGGTGTTGCACGTGGGCATTTTGGTCCTGACCGAGTGATCAAGACCATTCTATTCTCAGGACTTTGGTGGCCCACTCTCCATATGGATGCACATACCTATGTGAAGAAATGTGACACATGCCAACGTGCACAATATCCAGTTAGAAAAGATGAGATGCCTTTGCGGCCAATGATGGGAGGGCGTGCATTTTCGAAGTGGGGCTTAGACTTCATAGGTCCTATTAACCCCCCAGCTAGAAACTCCCATGAAGAGTATATTATTGTCGGCACTGATTACCTTACAAAGTGGGTAGAAGTGAAAGCCACGACAAAGAATGATGCTCAGACTATGGCTAAGTTCTTATTCGAGAATGTGTTCACGAGATATGGGCTACCAATAGAGTTAGTGATCGATAGAGGCACGCACTTCTTGAACGAAGTCATTGAACATCTTCTCCAAGAATTCTTGGTGATACATAAGAAGTCCGCCCCCTATCATCCACAAGCTAACGGACAAGCCGAGAGCACAAATAAGATCCTATGTAATGTACTGACAAAACTTGTAAATAATAAACGCTCTGATTGGGACAAACAACTTCATCATGCTGTTTGGGCTTATCGAGTTGCCTACAAAACGGTACTCAACGCCACCCCATTTCAAATGGTCTTCGGACAGAATGTTGTGCTACCATTGGACTTCCTCATCCCAGCATTAAAGGTAGCACAAGAGCATGAGTGGAATGGACATGAATTGTCCTCTAGGATCTTTGATCTAGAACGCTTAGGTGAGATGAGGCTACGCGCGGCGGCAGGCATCTATGCTGCAAAGAAAAGACAAAAGGCATACTTTGATGCACACATCAAAGATAAAGGATTGAAAGAGGGAGACCTAGTGTTGGTTTATACACTAAAGCAACATGTCCACCAAAGTCGGCATCAACATCCGCAAATAACATCGAAAGCTTCGACGAGCGACAACCATGTGCTCCTTGCCTTGTCTTTTGCACCATTCAGGTCATGCATTTCCAACGTATGCATTAATATAGGGCCACATTACATGGCCATGCATAGACACAATTGAGAGTCCCATGCACGAGAGCACATTGACACATGTAAACCATTTTTGATACTAAACTTTGTCTTCTTGTTTTGTAACATTGTTCAAAAAAAAAAAAAAAGAGAGAAGAAAAAGCGGGAGAGGAAGAACTTGTTCCCAGGTTTGGCTCATGAAACATGAATGAGTCATGCTTAATTGAAGGTGTCAAGAACTTGGCATGAACATGGCATCCACAACTATGGTTTCCCCTTCCCATGGTAGGAGTGAAGAGCTTGAAGGTCCGTCACTTGAGTGATGCTTAACTACTGCATGTACGAGAAGATCCAGTGAGATATTTGCAAGAGGAATATAAAGAAATTCAATTCTCAGTATTTGGCAAATGAGGCTTTGAAAGGAGGAGACAGGATTAGCCACTCAAAAGATCTCATCAGTGGACCATCAACACGGACATTCATCAACAATGTTCCGTCCCAAAGGCCGAGTGTACAACATGAAGAAATGAACATCGATCGACCTTCTCCATGGTAATTATCTTTACTTTGGAATCATCATAACCATGATAGCTTAGGAAACCTCTTCGTCGGCATACCCTTGAGCACTTAGCTCAAGACCCCCCAATTTTTACACCATACTTCTTCCAATGCATCTTCCAAGTAAGCATGCAGAGGGCTACAATACAAGACCATGCACAAGGCACTTATTTTCCTCAACCCATGCACAAACACACTACCATCATTCATTATGGGTTATGCGTACTTGGCATGACTACTATGAACATCATCTTTGGAAGATCTAGAGGTCATCAATGGAGAATCACGACACAGTCATGCTGGAATCCAAGGAAGTCATGCTGGAATCCAAGGAAGAAGCACATACCAAGGGACTACAGCTTGCAAAGGCTCATAGTGACAAATGAAGAACCAGACAACCAACCTTGCCACAATGGGACGATAGACGGCTCTCGTTCCTACTGAACGGACACTACCTCTCAAGCACTACCTGGAACAACCATTACAACAAGGGTCTGTCAGGGACAACAGACTCGAGAGGGGGGGGAGTGTTGAAGCTGAAGGTCAAGGACAAAGCACAAGAGCACATTAAAGAGGTGGACACACAAGAAGAAGGAGCAAGTAGGGAGCTCCAAGAAGTGTATGTCCAATTTTCAGAAGAAATCCCTATAAAAATAGTGATTTTCATCACTAAAAACCATTGTAAATACCATTTTCTATTTTCGTAACTCCATTTTGTTCAAGCGGGGGAGTCCTTCAGCTTGAGGAGTATTAGAAGTATCATTCTACCAATTTTCATAATTTTTAGACTCCGTTTGAGCCCTCAAATAAGCCGTGGAACGTAATTTTTAACTAGGCCGGACACTAGGTCTGGATAGGGCCAAAACTAGTAAAAAAACTATAAAAAGAGCTAGAGAGCTCATTTTTGAGGTTAGATTGTTAGAGAATAGAGCTTTTGTAAGAGAACTTGATTGCAATCGAAGCTTTCCATTGTTCCTCTCTTTGATCTTACCTTGTGTGCGGGTGTGTGTATGTTTGTGCATGCTTGTGTGCTTTCACTCACACACTTGTGCCTTCACTTGCTCGTGGTCTTCATAGCGGTCCTCATGTCTCCACAGATTGACAAGTAAAGGAGGTGGTGCTTACGCTTGAGCTACAGTGGTGTTGTGATAGCACTTGAAGAACTAACTTGTAGGTGTGTTGGAATTCTTCCTGCAAAATATGATGGACTTGTAACTTCCCTTAATACTTAGGTTAGTGTTGGAGTTAGACATCTGTGGAATCACGCGAAGAGCACAAGGAAGAAGAAGAAGCTTGGAGCACAACACACAATACTGAATGTATTACCACTAGAATGTACAAAGATAAGTAGCCCATTAGGGCAATAGGTGTTGGGTGTGTGTAGAAGTGCGAGACACACGAGAAGCACACACAAGGAGCACAAACGTAGCAAAACGCACAGAGAAGACGATGGCTGGAATAGCTCTCTCTATTGATGATGAACTGAATTGAAGTCAGAGCTGAATAAAATCCCTAAGTAAAAAGTACCACCACATATGAGAGTATCAAGTATGTGGTAACATGGGGGAAAACCTCTAGCCAACACTAGAGTAAAAAGTGCCCATGTATAGGGAAAAGGTTCACATCAAAGCTACTTGAGGAACACATAAGTGTAACAAACCCCCCTAGAGCGAATTATGTGAACACATACAGGGAGTGATAGATCAGCTCCCACAAGATAATAAGCCTAAAGCTTTGCAAAAAGCTTCAAACTTTTCCCGTGGAAAAACTTTGGTGAATATGTCTGCCACATTATCTTGTGTAGGCACATATACCAAATCAATATCTCCTGCATGAAGGCGCTCTCTCACATAGTGATAATGCACCTCAATATGTTTGGTCCATGCATGGAACACTGGGTTTTGTGCAATAGCCAAAAGCACTCTGACTATCACTGAGAATATGTGTAGCAACATTAATCTCCATGCAAAGATCCATCAATAGGCGTCTTAGACATATACACTCCATTGTGGCTGTGAAAACTACCCTGCACTCAACTTCACAACTCGATGTCGCCACTGTAGGTTGCTTCTTACTCAACCAAGATATGCATGAGTCTCCAAGGAAAAAGCAATTACCACTAGTGGACATGCAAGTATCATAACAACCAGCCCAATCACTATCTGTAAAAGCATGCAAGCATGGATGAATATCTCTGCCATAAAAGAGACCTAAGCTCAAAGTGCCTTGTCGATATCTAAACACACATTTCACCGCTTGCCAATGCTTAGTGCTAGGGCTACGCATGAATCGACTCAATTCGGAAACTGCATACTGTATATCCGGCCTTGTGTTGCATGCATATATAAGACATCCCACAGCTTGCTGGTAAAGAGAAGTGTCAAATGCATCACTGGAATCCTCAACTGAGAACTTAAATCCTGTCTCAACTGGTGTGGAAACTGGCTTGCAATCCTCAAAGTCAAAACGTTGAAGTAGTTTTTCAACATACTTTGCTTGATGCATAATAATTCCCCCCTCAACGGATACAAACAGGATGCCAAGATAGTAGATGTAGCTCAAGCGTAAGCACCACCTCCTTTACTTGTCAATCCGCGGAGACGTGAGGACCGGTATGAAGACCACGAGCAAGTGAAAGCACAAGTGCGTGAGTGAAAGCACACAAACATGCACACACATACACACGCGCGCATAAGGTGAGATCAAAGAGAGGAACAATGGAAAGCTTCGATTGCAAAAGAGTTCTCTTACAAAAGCTCTATTCTCTAAACAAGCTAACCTCAAAAATGAGCTCTCTAGCTCTTTTTATAGTTTTTTGACTAGTTTTGGCACTGTCCAAACCTAGTGTCCGGCCTAGTTAAAAATTAGGTTCCAGGGCTTATTTGAGGGCTCAAACGAAGTCTAAAAATTATGAAAATTGGTACGATGGTACTTCTAATACTTCTCAAGCTCGAGGACTCCTCGGCTTGAACAACATGGAGTTATAAAAATAGATAATGGTATTTACAATGGTTTTTAGTTATGAAAATCACTATTTTTGTAGGGGATTCTTCTGAAAATTTGACATACACTTCTTGGAGCTCCCTACTTGCTCCCTTTCCTTGTGTGTCCACCTTTTGATGTGCTTCCATGCTTTGTCCTTGACTTTGAGCTTCAACACTCCCCCCCCTCTCGAGTCTGTCGTCCCTGACAGACCCTTGTTGTAGTGGTTGTTCCAAGTAGTGCCTTGAGAGGGAGTGTCCCTTCTGTATGAACAAAAGTCATCTGACTTCCAGATGTGTCTGGTTCTTCTTCTATCACTGCGAGTCTTTGCAAGTTGTAGTCTCTTGGTATGTGCTTCTTCCTTGGATTCCAGCATGACTGTGTCGTTGTGAGTCTCCGTTGATGTTTTCTAGATCTTCCACAGTTGATGTTCATAGTAGTCATGCCAAGTACTCATAACCCATATTGAGTGATGGGTAAGTGTGTTCGTGCAAGGGTTGAGGAGAATATGTGCCTTGTGCACGGCCTTGTAATGTAGCCCTATGAATGTTTACTTGGGAAATGCATTGGAAGAAGTATGGTGCAAAAATTGGGGGTCTTGAGCTAAGTGCTCAAGGGTATGCCGACGAAGAGGTTTCCTAAGCTATCATGGTTATGATGTTTCCAAGGTAAAGATACTTACCATGGAGAAGGCCGATGGATGTTCATCTCTTCGTGTTGTACACTCGGCCTTTGGGATGGAACATTGTTGATGAATGTCCGTGTTGATGGTCCACTGATGAGATCTTTTGAGTGGTAGATCTTGTCTCCTCCTTTCAACGCATCATTTGCCAAATACTGAGAATTGAATTTCTTTATATTCCTTGACACACAACGTTCGATAACTACACCAAGCTTAGTTTCACATATTCTCTTTAGCTCACCATAAGCAGGAGTCTTCTCATCTAGTATACATACAAAGATTTGCAGGGTACCAGAACTACCCCTTGCAGATATCTCCCTGGATGCTCTCGGACATGCAGTAGTTAAGCATCACTCAAGTTGGGGACCTTCAAGCTCTTCACTCCTACCATAGTAAGAGGAAACCATAGTTGTGGATGCCATGTTTATGCCAAGTTCATGACATCTACCAGATAAGGCAGCAATTATATCATCTGCTAACCGAGACACACTTCTATCCAAACAGATAAATGCCTAGTAATCAACAGTTCCACCTTCAACTAAGCATGACTCATTCATGTTTCATGAGCCAAACCTGGGAACAAGTTCTTCCTCTCTTTCTTCTTTTTTTTTTTTTTTTTTTTGGGAGGAACAATGTCACAAAACAAGAAGACAGAGTTTAGTATCAATCAATAAAATCTTTGACATATGTCAATGTGCTCTTGTGCCTGGGATTCTCAAGTGTGTCTATGCACGGCCGTGTAATGTGGCCCTATATTAATGCATACTTTGGAAATGCATGACCTGAATGGTGCAAAAGACACGGTTGTGCAAGGAGCACATGGTTGTCACTCGTCGAGGCCTGATGTCACCTGTAGATGTTGATGTCATCTTTGTTGGAGGTATCCATTGGATTTCAAGATGACCACTGAACCTTCCTCTTGATAGGGATCCATGTTAGAACCGCATTTGGCACTGTAGAGGTTACTTCAGGCGTCTTCCTTGTTGGATGCTTTCGGAACTGTGGTATCCAATGTGCTACTTGTACTTTTGGCTTCCAAACTTATAGACTTTTTGCACGTCTTCCTACTATTGTTGAAGAGCTGATTTGATCTTCTTTCGGTCTCTGTACGTGGTTCTTACCCCTTCCTCTTTTTGGCTTCGTTGTTGAGACCTTTTGCATGTGGGAGAACATAGGTTGTTGTGGATGTAAGAGCTTCTTAGGTACCCACATCTGTAATCGCCCTTTTGTTGAGCTGTAGCTAATTTCTTAGGCACCCAAACTTGTTGGATACCTTGTGATTGAGCTTGTCCGAGCTGCTCCCTTTGTCTTCTGGCCTGGTTGACTTGCCTGGATGGGCTTTGTGGGGGCAAGGCTGGTGGTTGCTCTCCTTTGCGTACCCAGATCTGTTTCATACTCGGAACTGCTTTCTTGTCGAATGGTGTCTTTCTATTTGATGTAGCAGTTGTCGTGAACGGTTGTGTTTGCTTGTGTGGTGGACTCACTACTGTGGCTACTTGATTCTTTGGAGAAGAAGAAAGATCCACCCGCCTTCGAACCTGTTCTTCCACGATTGACTCCTTCTGCATCATAGAGTTTTGACACATACAACATCTTCTTCCATATGATTAGTCTTAGAAGAACTACAAGATGTGACATCTGGATTTGTGAGCATGCAATTTTCTAGTTCTAATGTAAAGCATTGTCCCTGGACCCAAACTTGAAGAAGTTGACTTCTTAGGTTAAAGTTGACTGCATTGTCATAAATCCAATCTTGTCCTAAGACAAGTGGTTCTGTAAGGTTCTCATCTTGACACACTAGCACTTTGACTTTCATTGGAACATCTTGCAGGTAGATGGGAAGTTCCACCTCTCCCAAACAAGGGGTTTCCACACCTCCCAATCCTATGAGATAAGCTTCTATGGGATTGATGTTCAACTGCAAGTTTTGGCAGTAGGATAGTCTAACTGCACTACTTGCTGCACCTAAGTCAATCAATGCTTTCACAGTCCTTGCATCCTTTCCTTGTCCTATCTCTATGGTCACAAAGGGTCTTCAGTCAATGACTTGAGAAGTCGCTATGCCTGACTTTTGGCACATATCCATGTGATATTTTGGGGCTTTTGAGTTGACATCTAGGCCTAGTCGCCTTAACTTATTTCGCCTTATGCGCTCTCTAGCCTCGGCTTGTGCTTCTTCTCTCACCCTTAACTCCTCTTCTTTTCGCTTCTTAGCAGTGTTGAGTCTCGTAAGCATATCCTCTGGAAGAGGTTCTTGGTATAACTTGACTCTACAACCACTTATATAGTTTAGCAAGATGTCTCCTTCTAAAGTGGCCAACTGAACTGCACCGCTAGTGGATATTCTATTAATGATCATGGGTCCATATCCTCTTTTTTCCAACTTACGGGCATGTTGTTTTAGTGTATAAACCAACACTAGATCTCCCTCTGTCAATCCCTTATCCTTGATGTGTGCATCAAAGTATGCCTTTTGCCTTTTCTTTGCAGCATAGATGCCTGCTGCCGCACGTAGCCTTGTCTCACCTAAGCGTTCTAGATCAAAGATCCTAGAGGACAATTCATGTCCACTCGACTCATACTCTTGTGCTACTTTTAAGGCAGGGATTAGGAAATCCAATGGTAGCACAACATTCTGTCCAAAGTGAAGTATTTCGATGGCGTGCACCGCACTGCACTCTCCTTCTCGAGAGCTCCACGACGATATGCTCGGGAGTAGAAAACCGAGCTCCTGACGCCACACACAGTACTCCGCACAGATGTTGTAGAATACGCAAAAAACGCAGTACACAGGGGAGCACGAAGACAGACTTCTTAGGTCTTACAAATGCGGTCGAACTTACAGTCTGTGACTGACCAGGCCACTATATGTTTTATTAAAGAACATATACAAAGAAGTGTCCGGTGGCCATTTGGCCTTTCACATGGACACTAACGGTAACAATCTCCCACTAAAGGCCAATATGGCCAGAGTAACTATGGGAGAAAAAAGAAAGAATGATAAAGAATACCTGAGTGTAAGTATACAAACTATACCTCCCACCTGATGGGCATGTTACACAGTATACAAGTGACTGCGTAAGATCAAGAATCAAGTAACCCCCATCAAGTGACAACAGTGTCGAAAGCTATCCTGTGGTAGAGCTTTAGTCAAAGCATCTGCAGCATTATCTCGAGTGTGAACCTTCTCAAGAATAATGCTCTCAGTGGCTAAGCAATCTCTAATGAAGTGATACCTCACCTCAATGTGCTTGGTCTTTGCATGATAGACCGGATTCTTAGCCAAAGCAATGGCACTCTGACTATCACTGAGCAAGTGAGGTACATGCTGAGGCAAACCCATATCACAAGCAAGACGAGAAAGCCACAATGCTTCCTTACATGCCTCACTTGCTGCAACATACTCTGCTTCTGTGGTGGAAACAGCTGTACATTCTTGAAGACGAGATCTCCAAGAGATAGCACCTCCAGCAAAATGAAAAATGTACCCTGATGTAGACTTACGATTGTCTACACAACCAGCATAGTCAGAATCTGTGTAACCAATAATGGATGCTTTCCCTCTACCTAAGCATAGACACTTGTCCTTAGTGCCACTCAGATATCTCAAAATCATTTTGACCGCTTCCCAATGTTTCTTGCCAAGATTAGACATATATCTGCTCACAACTCCCACTGCAAATGCAATGTCTAGTCTCGTAGCTACCATAGCATACATGAGACTACCAACAGCAGACTGATAGGGAATTTTGGTCATGAATTCCTTTTCCTCATCTGATTTGGGGCAGTCATCCTTGCTCAATTTCACATATGTGGGTAAAGGTGTACTCAATGCCTTTCCACCCTGCATATTGAATCGATGAAGTACTTTGGATATGTACTCACTTTGAGACAAGTATATGCATCTTTTACTCCTATCACGAGTAATGCGCATGCCAAGAATATGTTTGGCATCCCCCAAATCCTTCATATCAAATGTCTGACTCAACTTCTTTTTGAGAATTGACAAATCATAAGAGGACTTCCCAGCAATCAACATATCATCGACGTAAAGTATCAAGCATATCAAGCTGCCATCAGAACATCTCTTTGTGTAGAGACAATGATCCTCATTGCTCCGAGAATAGCCTTGGGACTTCATAAAAGCATCAAACTTTTGGTACCATTGTCTAGGAGACTGTTTAAGTCCATACAAGCTCTTCTTGAGCTTACAAACTAGACTTTCCTTGCCAGGAACTACATAACCCTCTGGTTGTTCCATATAGATCTCATCTGTAAGATCTCCATGCAAGAAAGCTGTTTTCACATCCATTTGGACTAGCTCTAAGTCCTCCATTGCAACGAATCCAAGCAACATGCGCAAAGTAGTCATCTTGACCACTGGAGAGAAGATTTCCTCAAAATCAACACCATGTTGTTGCTTAAAACCCTTTGCAACAAGTCGTGCTTTATATTTTGGAGAAGCACTATCTGATGTGAATTTCAGCTTATATACCCATTTACATGGTAAAGCTTTCCTGCCCTTTGGCAAAGGTACTAAGTCCCAAGTACCATTCTTGTGAATAGAATCCAACTCACTCTTCATGGCACGCTCCCACTTGACATGATCCTCTGTCTGCATAGCCTCTTTGTAGCAAGAGGGCTCACCGGCATCTGTTAGCATAACAAAATCTAAACCTGGAACATATCTATCAGGTGGATATGAGACACGTGCAGAACGTCTCAATGGTTGCTGAACAGGAACATGTGCAGACTGATCTGAATGGACATTCTCTTGAACATCCCTATGTGCAGCATTTTTCTGCATGCTAACCGGAGGACTAGTATCCTCAAACACCACTCTTCTCACTTCAACCTCCTTAATCGGTTGTTTATGCATCTTAGACTCATTAAAAATGACATCACTACTTATGATCACTGACCGTGTTTCAGGATCCCATAAGCGATATCCAAATTGTCCTTCTCGACCATATCCAAGAAAAATGCATTTCTTTGACTTATGGTCCAACTTCTGTCTAAGATTCTTGGGTATATGAACATATGCTTCACACCCAAAAACTCGAAGATGATCATAATATGGTGGTTTCCCTATCCATAACTCTTGTGCCACTTTCAGACCTTTGGCAGTACTAGGTGAAAGGTTAATCACATGAACTGCAGTCAATACTGCTTCTGCCCAAAAACCTTGTGAGAGGTTTGCATGATGCAACATAGAGACTACTCTATCTTGAATAGTTCTATTCATCCTCTCAGCTACACCATTCTGTACTGGGGTATAAGGAGCTGTAAACTCTCTACGAATCCCTCTACACTGACAGAAAAGGCTGAATTCATGTGAGGTATACTCACCCCCATTATCTGAACGTAAAGCCTTAAGCTTAGTTCCTTTTTCAGTCTCAACTGAAGCAAGCCATTTTCTGAAAGTAGGGAATACATCATCCTTCGATTTGATAGGATATACCCAGACTTTTCTAGTAGCATCATCTATGAAAGTGACAAAGTAAAGAGAACCACCTAAGGACCTAGTGGGCATAGGACCACACACATCTGTATGAACAAGATCTAAAGGCTGAATTGAAGAGTCAATGTGCGTTTTATGCACATTTCTAGTTTGCTTTCCATATTGACAATGCTCACAAAATGAAAAATCAGAGAAAGATAACACAGGTAAGTAGCCAGAACGAGAAAGATTTTCCATTCCACTACGAGATATATGGCCCAAACGACCATGCCAAATACAAGCCATAGGCTGTTTAGTAACAGCTAACAAGTGTTCTTTCTGTGATACAAATAAAGGGTAAAGTGAGCCAACTTTCCTTCCTTTTGCAATAACCATATTGCCCTTTGATATACGAAAGGATTGAGCATAGAAGACCACCTTGTAACCAAGGTCATCAAGTTGACCAACTGACATCAAACTGCGTGATAACTGAGGTACATGGCGTACATTATGCATAGTAAATTTTGAACCGTCAATGAACTGCACAACCACATCTCCAATCCCCACAACATCACACTGATAAGAGTCACCAAGTCTCACGGTACCAAGAGACTTTGCTGCATAATTAGAGAACCATTCTCTATGTGGTGTCACATGGAAAGAAGCACCAGAATCTAGCAGCCAGGTGTGGGAAAGAGAATCAGCCATAAGTGCCTCAGATGGCACAGTACTATCAAGTGTCAACACATCAGCATCATCAGAAATAGCATTAATTTCTTCAATCTTCACAGTCGAAGTAGATGGTGCAGGTAACTGTTTAACATGCCCATCAACATTCTGTCCTTTGCCTTTAGCATTCTTTAATGCATAACAGTCTTTCTTCATGTGTCCTTTCTTATGACAATAATGGCATTCAATATCCCTCTTCCTTGATTTACTTCTGCTCTTATTCCGTTGACCATTCTTTTCCTTGTTCTTGCTCCTGCCACGTTGTTGATTCTTTCCTTGGTAAGAATCACGAACATTATATGCATCTCCACTCTGAGTGCCAACCATAGATTTTCTACGAATCTCCTCACTCAAGAGTGCTCCACATATGTCATCATAGACGAGTTTACCACCTGGTGCACTATTGCTAATAGCTGTGCAAAATGTATCCCATGATGATGGCAGGGTGCATAACAGCAATACTGCTTTCATTTCATTGTCCATATCCATTTTCTGAGCCTGTAACTGGGAGAATATGGCATCAAACTCATTTAGATGAGCAGCAACACTATCTGTGTCCTTCATACGAAGGTCGTATAATTTTCTCATCAGATATACTTTATTTGATGCCGTCTCTTTTTCATATGTATTGCATAACTTCTTCCAAAGCTCCTCTCCACTTTCACAGTCTAATACTGTAAAGTAAACATTATCTGCTAGGTGCAAGCGAATGGTAGACCTGGCCATTTCATCTAACTCATCCCAATCATCTTCATCCATGTCAGCAGGCTTCTTTGAAATCCCATTTACTGGCTTCCATTGCCTTCTTTGAATCAGCACATCTTTGATCTGATTCTTCCATAAAGCAAAGTTTGTGCCATCAAATTTTCGGATCTCAAAATGGTCTTTGCCCTGCAAGTTATAGCTCCTCCTCGGAACGCTAGCACTAGACCCTGATCCACCGGATGTGCCTGAGACCTCTGATGCCATGATCGTAGAGAACTGAATAGAATGATAATGGAGCTAGAAGAGTCCAAACACCAACAAATAAGTGTATCAAGGAGTAAATTGACCACTATATAGTTGACTAAACCAGAAATCTGGAAAAAATTTGCCAGAGTATCCTCTGCAAAATTAGCATATGACCAGTGTCAAAGTATCATAAAACTGCAAGTACTAACATGTCTACCTGCATAGTGAATCACTGACTCCACTGCATATAATCAGTTACCCAATAGAAGCCAACTAGGCTTATCGAGCACCTATGAACAACTATCATACATCTCCTATGGCGAGGCTCGGTAAGTCTTCCACCTGCATCACCGAAGAGACCCCGACATCTGGGTGTCTCCCAGTTAAGAAAACCTCACCGCGACCCTCTTTATCAAACGTAAAAGGCTTTATGCAAAGAACGTAACCGCTATATCAATGCCCACATGGACGTACATAAGCGGTATCCACAGAAGCGTACATGGTGTGTATGTGCTCAATATATGCAGTAAAATGACACTGAAAGGCTGAATACATAGCCCAAAAAAACTAGCCAATAACACCTGCAAGTGTCTGTCAACTCTGATGTTTTAGGCTTTAAAAACCTGCACAAATTTGCAGCGACTGCTCCCACCAAAACTGAAAACCCCTCGAGAAACCTGTAGTTTTACGAGTGTGGCTGAAAATACAGCCCCAAAGGTTGATATTTATTGTCTGAGAAGTACAAGGAACACTCTTCTTGATGTTCTTGGACCTGTGTGAAGAGAACTACGTGCGAAAGTACTCCGAAATGGCTCCAAAAACACCCCAAAATTGCTTCAGAAATAGGCTTTAAAAGCAAAAATGAAGCTTTGAGGGACCAAAACTTGTTCAAGGTAATGTCAACCTTAGTCTTTCCCCTTCATCAAACACCACAAGAGTGTAGCTTAGTGGCAAGAGATTGCCACGGTTAAGCGAGCTCTGGGGGGAACAGTACTGGGATGGGTGACCTCCCGGGAAGTACCGGGAACCTCTATATTCCTTGATCGTTGAGGTCCTCCCTCGCGTGCAGCCAACGGCGCCAACGGTGACTTCGGTGACTCGGATGACAAGGTATGCCAAGGTCTATGCCTTGGTCGCCGCCTTAGACGCCGCCTGGGAGAAAGCCTGGTCGCTTCGCTCGCACAAAAGGAACAAAGCTTTTTGCCTCTAACTGCTCTGATACCAGTGAAGTATTTCGATGGCGTGCACCGCACTGCACTCTCCTTCTCAAGAGCTCCACGACGATATGCTCGGGAGTAGAAAACCGAGCTCCTGACGCCACACACAGTACTCCGCACAGATGTTGTAGAATACGCAGAAAACGCAGTACACAGGGGAGCACGAAGACAGACTTCTTAGGTCTTACAAATGCGGTCGAACTTACAGTCTGTGACTGACCAGGCCACTATATGTTTTATTAAAGAACATATACAAAGAAGTGTCCGGTGGCCATTTGGCCTTTCACATGGACACTAACGGTAACACAAAGACCATCTGAAATGGGGTGGCATTGAGTACCGTTTTGTAGGCAACTCGATAAGCCCAAACAGCATGATGAAGTTGCTTGTCCCAATCAGAGCGTTTATTATTTACCAGTTTTGTCAATACGTTACAGAGGATCTTATTGGTGCTCTCGGCTTGTCCATTAGCTTGTGGGTGATAGGGAGCAGACTTCTTATGTATCACCAAGAATTCTTGGAGAAGATTTTCAATGACTTCATTCAAGAAGTGTGTGCCTCTATGGCTCACTAACTCTATTGGTAGTCCATATCTCGTGAACTAGAACTTAGCCGTCGTCTGAGCATCATTCTTTGTTGTGGCTTTGACTACCCATTTTGTAAGGTAATCTGTGGCTACAATGATGTACTCTGCATGGGAGTTTCTAGCTGGGGGGTTAATAGGACCTGCAAAGTCTATACCCCACTTTGAGAATGCACGTCCTCCCATCATGGGCCTCAAAGGCATCTCGGCTTTTCTTATAGGATATTGCGCATGTTGGCATGTGTCACATTTCTTCACATAGGTATGTTCATCCATATGAAGAGTTGGCCACCAAAGTCCTGAGAATAGAATGGTCTTGATTACTCGATCCGGACCAAAGTGTCCACCTGCAACACCGTTGTGTGCAGTCTCTAAGACCTTTAAATAGTCTGATTCATGAACGCATAGTCTTAAGTAACCATCTTTGCCTCTTCGGTATAGGTTGTCCCCTACTAAGGCATAGTGTTGAGCCTCTTGCTCCATGCTTCGTCTTCTTTCTAGACTAGCCTCTTTGGGTAATCTTCCCGATCTCATAAACTCTACCAATGGAGCACTCCAATCTGGAATTAATGACACTTGATAAAGGGTTGCATGCTCCACCGGGGGTCTCTCTCTGCACATTGGACAATTCTTAATCCACTCATGTATTTCTTTGTCCATGCTAGGCCAATACACTCCTAAACGCTTCAGATTCTGCAATGTTTGTTGTTTAGAATAGTGATTGCCTAGCAATCCTTCATGAGCTTGCTACAACCAACTACTATGTTCATCATTCTCGACGCAACAAGCTAATACACCCTCAGTATCTTGTTTGTACATGCTTCCTGCCAATATGTGATATTTTTGTGATTTTACAATTTCTTCTTGTGATGTTTTCACATTCTTATTTGCAGGTCCGAAGGTTAGGACTGGTACCAACTTATTTGCCCATTTAGGAACAACTTCTAAATTGAACAGATAAGCATCGGGTAATTCATCAGACACTCCTTGCGGTGACTCTCCTGAAGTGATGCGAGAAAGGTGATCTGCCCGAAGGTGGGTTCTACCTTTCCTGACAACAACTTCAAAGTCATATTCCATTAGTAAGAGGAACCATCTTACTAAGCGTCTAGTATTGCAAGGTTTATTGACCAAATATAACAAAGCTTGATGATCAGTGAAAAACTTGAACTTGTTGGCCAATAAATAGTGTCTAAACTTCTTCACAGCATATACCATGCCTAAGCCCTCTCACTCAGTTGTGGTATAGTTTCGTTCAGCTGCGGTGAGTTGTCTACTAGCATATGCTATGGGCAAGTCTAAGTTTCCTTCACCCGTGGGTTGTGCTAGCACACATCCTATGGCATGATTGGATGCATCCACATGTACATGGAATGATTTATTCCAATCAGGAGTGGTCAGTATTGGTGCTGTGCACAAACGTTTCTTCAGTTCATTGAAAGAATTCTCACATTCATCGTTCCACTCAAAATTAGACAGCAAGGCATAAAGGGGTCTAGCTATGATCGCGTACATGTGGATAAACCTACGGTAATATCCACAATGGCCCATAAAAGCTTGAACCTCTTTAACATTCCTTGGCCTTGGCAGCTCTGCTATGGCTCGTACCTTATCTTCGTCGGTTGAGATTCCATTCTTAGAAACAATATGACCTAAGATTTTACCTTGACGCACCATGAACACACACTTTTCTGGGTTCAGACACACTCGATATTCTCTACACTTGTTGAAGATTTGTCTGAGTTCAGGGATGTGAAATCTTCGTTCTTGGGAATGAGCACATAAATCATCCACATATACTTCTAAGCTCTTTCGCAAGAACTCTTTGAAGGCATGACACATGAGCCGTTGGAATGTTGCAGGTGCATTTGTGAGCCCGAATGGCATAACACGAAATGCAAAGATTCCCCACTCTATGGCAAAAGCTGTTTTGTGTTGATCTTCTGGGGCAATGGCTACTTGATTGTAACCTGAAAATCCATCAAGGAAGCTATAAACTTCCTTGCCTGCAACACGCTCCAATAGGTGTTCTGTGATTGGAAGTGGATAACTATCTCTGATCGTAGCGGCATTAACTTTTTTAAGGTTAATACACACTCGCAACTTCCCCTTCTTCTTGGGTACCACTACAATGGGGGACACCCATTCAGTATGCTCAATCTGATAGATGAATCCAGCTTCAATCAGCCTATCAATTTCTTCTTTTATTTTGGCTGCATAGGTATCATTATATGTGTAGGGTTTCTGTTTGGTGGGCTTGGCATCAGCAGTCATGGGGATAGTATGAGAGCAAATTCTTGGATCTACCCCTTTCAAGTCTCTATAGTGCCATGCAAACACATCCCTATATTCCCTTAATAGAGCTACAAGCTCCATTTCTTCTCTTGCACTTAGGTCATCTCCTATATATGTGCATCTCTCTTCGTTCTCTTCGATGGTCACTACAATCTTCTTGGTCTTTTCTTTATTATCATATGATTCTCCTATGATGGCCTCTCTCTTAGGCATTCGTACCAAAATTTTGCGGTCGTCAACTTCATATTTCTTGAAGTTTTCTGGTACTTCAAACAATGATTCCTCCTCTTCTTGTTTCACTGCTTTTCTTTTCTTTTTCTTTTGACTGCTCTCACTTCCATCCTTCGAATTTACCGTTTTAATACTTGTGAGAGGTTCTTCTTCTTTCTGGGTGAACAGTCCTATATCTTCTAGATAGTGCTGCTCTGAGTTAAAGCAACTATCCATCACAATGGACTCTATATCATCGTCATTCTCTTCTTCTTCTATGACATCACTAGGGTCACATTCTTCTAGCAAGGGCTGACACATGAACACTGAGATATCATAACCCTCCTCATCACAATGAGGTGTCCATTGTTCTTCATTGACAGCAATGTCCATGGTGGCTAAGATTTCTGGCCAGCCATGAGGCTCAAATTCCTCATCTGGAAAGATCATCGGTGTATAGGCTGGGTCTTTAACTGGTCTATCTCCTGGTGAAGTTCCTTCTTCTCTCGCTTTCAAGCGTTTTTCCTCTTCCTCTGCGACCTTGCACATCCACAAATGAGTATCTTCATGCAGCCATGATGGATCACGTGAACTTTCAGAATGCACAGAGATGGAATCTTCTCTCGCTTTGTGGATAGGATTCCACTGTAGGGTTGGCACATCTCTGAAGGAGTAATCCTTCAAATTGACCTTGGTGGTGACCCCTAAGTGTTGTAAGTACAAGGAGTTGGTTCCCCAATCCTGTACTATTTGCAATTGTCGTAGGAAGGGTCTTCCTAGGATCATCTCATAGACGTTATTTTTCTCAAAGTCACATATAGCAAATGTATGTTCAAACTCCACGCCACAAGTGGTTAGAGTTATCCCTTCAAGCAATCCTAGAGGTCTTTCAAAATGACCGTCGGCCATTTGAAGCTTCATTCTAGTTGGTCTTAATGTGGGTTTGCCCCATTGCTTCCACAAGGAGGTGGTTGCAATAGCAACACCAACACCGGAATCTATGATTGCTTTGGTTGTGTAACCTTGGTAGGTGATTGGAAGATAAGTATTACCTTCTTCACCCTCACACATGTCCCCTATTTTGTCTAGAGGTATCTCTGGTACCCTTTGCTTAGACCTTGCTTTTGGCATGTTGGAATCAAGTTCTCGAACCTGATCCTTCACATGATTCCATAGCTCAGGTTTTGCTTTGAGAAGCTCTTCTACAGTGAGATGACACTGAACCTTAGTGTTCTTCACGACATCAGTGTTCCTTGGAACCACTGAGTCTTCATTTCTTACTAGTATTGTGGGAGCTCTAATCTGGAGAGATTCAGATTCCCATGGGCCTGGAAATTGAGGCAGTTCTTCTAAGGTATTAGATTCAAAATCTAACTTTTCGTCTTCTTGTTGTTCTGCTTCATCTCCGTAAATAGATGGAATGTCTTGGGGAAATTGATCATGAAGATCATCAATCTCAGGAATAGGAGGGGAGTTACCCTTCTCCTTGGCCCATTTATCTTCTTGTATTTCCCGCAAGAACTCTTGAGAGTACTGTTGAATTGAAGGAGGTATTCCGGCATCCGTGGAATTAGGAACATAAGCTCCCATTGGTGGTGAGCTTCCTCTTTCAATAACTGGTTGAGCCTGTGGAGGTAAAGAAACTTGTGGTTTGTTTACCAATTGCTCTAATCTTTCTAGTAAGCCTTGGAAATGCAAATCCGGTTTGATAGAGTTTGTCTGATTGAACTTTTGACTAGTCTCGAGTATAGCTTGAGCTTGTTCTACCATTTTCATGCACATTTTCATCCGTTCAATCTCTAAATCTACTCTAGGGTAACTCTTGTCTTGGTTTGCAGCTGTTGGCCCTTCTTGAAGCCGAGCCTGGTAGGCCTTGAACATCATGTCCAAGCCTTCTAGGGTTGGATCTACAAGAACAAACCCTCGTTGTTGTCTATTTACAATGGGTGGTGGGGTGGGATGAGGTGGAGTGGATGGAGTTTCGGCATGCGAGGGGTTTTGAGATGCAACGTCTTCTATTTTTGTTTTTGTGTCTTTCAAGCTTTCTTCTAGTTCCGATAACTTTTTATTCCACTTACGATTGGCCTTTTCTCTGGTATCCTTCCATGTTCTTGTTTTCCTCTTACTAGGCTCTCCTGATTCACTCGACTCCGATTGTTCTACTGGTTTATCTTGTTTTAATGCTTGTGCCCTAGTAACTGCCTGTACAGGTGCCACATTACTGCTACTTGAACTTGAATCCGCCACTAAGCCTACCACATTAATGGGTGTAATCTTGGGTGCACTGGAGGGGTTTCTTGGACAATCTCTGGGGAGATGGTCTTTTCCACAATCAGGACAAAAAGCTTGTATTGTGATAGCCTGTCCTTGACTCGGAGATGATGGGTGGGGACAATCACGAAGGAAATGGTGGCCCTGACATCTAAAACATGGTCCTCTAGGGGCTTGTGGTCTTACTTGTCTCAGTTGGGGCCTAGGGTTAGCATTTGCGTACATGACATTGGAATATTCAGGCTCCCAATTTTGTTCCATAGGTTGTGCCTCATATTGATACGGGTAAATCTCACTATGTTCAGGTGACTCTGTGTAATAAGCATGTGGACTACCTTCATGGGAGTAGTCTTAACTATGAGCATGAGAGTCATTATCTGGTATCAATGGGGTTAGTGGGACCAATGCTCTATTTGGATTTTCCTCTCCCACGGCATACTTGACTAGAATCACGTTGGCAGGAGTTGGTGGTTGGTTTCCCAAGACTGGTTGTGGCCTATATTGTGCCTGATATTGCTGATGTGGTCGATAATATGGCTGTTGGTATTGGTTTTGATACCTACCTGGTTGGTAAGGTTGTTGATAATTCTGTCTAACAGCCTGCCTATTATAGGGACAATCTTGAGCCGTGTGGTTCGTATATTTTCTCTCAATAGTGCAATATGGAGCATTCCTTTCTCTAATGTTTTGGTTTTGCATTGGGCATACGTTAGCCATGTGGTCACCTCCGCAAGTATAACACCGATTCAATGGGGTGACTCTCTGTGTTTGTCTATTTTGGACTCCCAGCTTCTTGGCAACTTGCTCAGCTATCTCTTCTATTTGCGTGGAGATTTTTGAAGTATGACTAGTAGAACTATCCGAATCTTTGTAGAGTTTGGACAATCCTAACTCCTCACCCAAGTTATCTTCTATGTCAATGCACGTCCGCACACACTCTTCTATGGATCTAGGCTCTTTCAAGTACACATATGATCTTAACTTAGTGCTTAGTAAGCCATCTAAAAACAAAGCCACTTGTTTGGCTGGTGTGGGTAACTCTAGAGGAGGGCATCTCTCTAGATACTGTCTGAACCTTCTACCTGCTAGCCGCACTGTTTCTTGGGGTGTCTGCTTGAAGCAGTGGATCAAAGATGATGTGTTATGCCTAATACCACTCTTGGAAAATTCTACAATGAATTCTTCTAGCAGTTGACCTATATCGCGATAGTTGCGACTACTCAGTGGTTGAAACCAAGCTAAGGTAGTGCCCTTAAGAGTCAAACCAAATGCCTCGTACTGGGTGAACAAATCCTCAACCTGTTCAGCTCTTAACACTTGTTTAAACTCGGCCACATTATCATAAGGATCTCCTAACCCATCAAAATAATTCTTCATTGCCTTGATCACTTGAGTGGGTCTAAGGGTTCTTGGGTGCTCTCGGGGTCTAGGCAATGGAAAATCCTGTTCATCTCTTTGTTTTCTATGTGCTTGATGTCTCTCTCTTTCAGGTCTTTCATTTTCAAATCCTGACCTATTCCTGCCCACGGTGTGTGCAAAACTTACCTCAGGTCTCTCTCTAGTTCTTTCTCTCTGGGCTTCATGAGAGTGGGATGTTCCTACTCCTTGGAGGCCATGGGAAACATTGGATCTTGGTGGAGGGAAAATCAATTCACTCTTCCAAGTATATGCATGTCTATCATGTTCTGTTACCAAGAAAATTTTCTCTGATGTGTTATCCAGGTAGACCACTTTGCCTGGTGTCTCTGGATCCTTGAACTCGTAGATGATGACTATGCCCAATTGACTAGGTTGATCTGGCTTGAATCTCCAAAAGGCTTCCTCTGTTTCTCTATTCAAGAATAGTTCTATGCTTTTTTTGTCTTGAGGGATCCAATCCGGAGTGATCACTCGGGTCAAAACTGACTTACCTCTACCTCTAGGAGTATGGGGTCCTTGTCCTACATTTCCTTGTTCTAGGTCTCCTATCTCATTCTCATGAATGACATTTCCAAACTCATCAGTCCTATCTAGTTGGTTGGTAACCACATACATGGTTCCTTCCTTATCTGTATGAACCCTCTTCGAACTTGACCACCGGGTGTTCAAGTCCAAAGGATTGATCTGGATTTTTGAGTCGGACCACTGATCGCCTCAGGCCATCCTCATAGATGCGAGCACCTAATCGGTTGGTCCGAATATATTCCAATTGTGTCTTATAGGGACCTTTTGGTGTTTGTAGATGGGCAGTCCCTGAGCCACCTACAGGTTTCCCCATGCTAAAAGACATTTTTGAATCACTTGTGTCTGAACTTAGTATGTAAGGATGACCACTTAGTTGTTGCGCCCAAGACTTAGTTGTATGGTTGACACTAGCCTCAGAAGATCTAATGCTTTGTTTATCCTTGCCTAGGTGTCTACCAGACCTCAGGTTCATAAGCTTTGGCTAAGAGTCCAAAATTTCCCGGTATGGTTCAAAAATCCTTTGGAGTCCCCTTGGGTTCCAGGTCCCACTTGAAGGTCAACTTCAAATTATCCTATCTCAAAATCAACGCGTTATTCTTGAAAAAAACAGTTGAGATCGTGTAGGATTTGAAACGAGCTTTCCAACGAGCTATAGAGCTCAAAAAATGGACTTTGGATGAAAAAGTTATGTCAAATCAGGCTCCTGGGGGTCAAAACAGGCAAACAGGACCTTTTAGAGAAAATCGTGATGTTGTGAAATCAAGAGAATCGCGATTTTGTGAAATCAGAGAATCGCGATTTTGAACACAAAATCGTGTTTTTGAAAATCGCGATGTTGAGCACAAAATCGTGCTTTCACAAAATCGTGTTTTTCAAAATCGCGATGTTGAGCACAAAATCGTGCTTTCACAAAATCGTGTTTTGAAAATCGCGATTTTGAGCAGAAAATTGTGTTTTGAAAATCGCGATTTTGAGCAGAAAATCGTGTTTTGAAAATCGTGATTTTGAGCAGAAAATCGTGTTTTGAAAATCGCGATGTTGAGCACAGAATCGTGTTTTTTTTTAAATCGCGATTTTGAGCCTTGAGAATCGTATTTTCACAAAATCGTGTTTTTGGCTGAAAATCATGATTTATGAAAATCGCGATTTTGAGCACAGAATCGTGTTTTTTTTTAAATCGCGATTTTGAACACAGAATCGTGTTTTTTTTTTTTCCTTTTTCACAAAATCGTGTTTTTACTGAAAATCGTGATTGGTGAGAATCGCGATTTTGAGCAGAAAATCGTGTTTTCACAGAATCGTGTTTTCTTAACATGAAAATCGCGATTGTGTCTCAGAGAATCGTGTTTTCACGAAATCGTGTTTTAGAGAATCGTGTTCTCACAGCATCGTGTTTTTGGCTGAAAATCGTGATTTGTGAGAATCGCGATTTTGAGCATAACCACAGAATCGTGTTTTCTCAGAATCGTGTTTTCTCAGAATCGTGTTTTGACATGAAAATCGTGATTTTTCAGAATCGCGATTTTGGGCAGAGAATCGTCTTTTCACATAATCGCATTTTTTGCATGAAAATCACGATTGCCAACAGAAAATCGTGTTTTCATAGAATCGTGGTTTGGCTGAAAATCGTGATTTGTGAGAATCGCGATTTTGAACACAACCACAGAATCGTGTTTTCACAACATCGTGATTCTCAGAATCGGCTGAAAATCGTGATTTGTGAGAGTCGCGATTTTGAGCACAATCACAGAATCGCGATTCTGAGAATGACCACAAAATCGTGATTCTTTCAGCCAACTTTTAGGCGGGAAAACAGAAAATCGTGATTTTTCAAAAAATTTTGAATTTTCATAGAATCGCGATTTTCATCACAGAATTGCATTTTTTTGGCGAGAAATTCAAATTTCTAAGCGCCGGCAATGGCGAGCTCCGTATGAGCAAAAAATCATGAAAAAAACACAGCGCTTGCTCTCCCTTGCACCTCCTTACTCCTTCCCACACAATAATGCATGAAAAATGCTATGAAAATGGTGAAAATGCACTAAAAAACAAGAAATTTCTATGAAGAAGAAGATGGAAGAAGGTGGAGATGATGATGATGATGAAGATGAAGAGGAAAAAACAGAAAATGAACTGAAATGATAGTTTTTTTTTACCTTCCAACGTTGCAAATCTACAATCTTACCATCACAACGCTCATCCTCGAAGCTCTTTCCCCGACAACGGCGCCAAAATTTGGTGTAGCTCAAGCGTAAGCACCACCACCTTTACTTGTCAATCCGCGGAGACGTGAGGACCGGTATGAAGACCACGAGCAAGTGAAAGCACAAGTGTGTGAGTGAAAGCACACAAACATGCACACACATACACACACGCGCATAAGGTGAGATCAAAGGGAGGAACAATGGAAAGCTTCGATTGCAAAAGAGTTCTCTTACAAAAGCTCTATTCTCTAAACAAGCTAACCTCAAAAATGAGCTCTCTAGCTCTTTTTATAGTTTTTTGACTAGTTTTGGCCCTGTCCAAACCTAGTGTCCGGCCTAGTTAAAAATTAGGTTCCAGGGCTTATTTGAGGGCTCAAACGAAGTCTAAAAATTATGAAAATTGGTACGATGGTACTTGTAATACTCCTCAAGCTCGAGGACTCCTCGGCTTGAACAAAATGGAGTTATAAAAATAGATAATGGTATTTACAATGGTTTTTAGTTATGAAAATCACTATTTTTGTAGGGGATTCTTCTGAAATTTTGACATACACTTCTTGGAGCTCCCTACTTGCTCCCTTTCCTTGTGTGTCCACCTTTTGATGTGCTTCCATGCTTTGTCCTTGACTTTGAGCTTCAACAGTAGCTCAAAAGACCAAGATAAGTGACATCAAAAGTATGCTGCAAATCAGCCATAAGAATGTCACCCATTCAAGAGTATGTCATCGACATAAAGAACAAGCACTATAAGATCAGCCCTTTTTTGCGTACATAAAGTGTGCTTTCAATCAGACTACGTGTGAAGCCAAGAGCAATCAAGTGCTTATGGATTTTGTCATACCATGCACGTGGAGCTTGCTTGAGACCATACAAAGCTTTATGCAAGAGACAAACCATATGCTCTTTCCCTTTCATAGCAAATCGAGGAGCTTGCTTCACATAAACCTCTTCTTGCAAATCACCATTCAAGAAGGTTGTTTTTATGTCCAATTGATGCACTTTCCAACCTCGATGGCGAGCCAATGCAACCACGGTACGAATGGTGGTCATGCGTGGAGTAGGTGCAAAGTTTTCTCATAATCAATGCCATATTGTTGCGCATATCCTTTGGCAACCACTCTAACTTTGTAGCGATCAATGCTACCATCAGATTTTCTCTTAATCTTGTAAACCCACTTTGTACCAATGGCATTCTTTCCATTTGGCAATTCACATAACTCCCAAGTACCATTCCTATGTATGGAATACATTTCTGATTGCATAGCACTCATCCATTGTGGATCTTCATATGCATCTTCAAAAGAAAGTGGCTCTTCATTACATGCTGTAGCAATAAGAGAATAATCCACAAAATTACTTGATGCATGGTGAGAGCTTGATCTTGTTCTACCAAGTAAAGGTGCACTCAATTTGTTGTCCTGCAAAGTTTGTTTTAGCCACTTTGACATAGTTTGTGCACTCTTGATAGACATGCGTTCATTATGTAATACATCTTCAACATGTACATCATGTGTGGGCTGAATTTCATGCTCATTTTCAGCCATATTTTAACGCAAATGTTCAGCCATATGTGGCTGGAAATTTCCAGTAGTTTTGACAATTTTTGGCTGAAATTTTTCAGCCATGTTTGGCTGGAAATTCTCTATATTTTCAGCCCTATTTGGCTAGAATTTTTCAGCCCTTTGAACCTCAGTTGGCTGATCTACATGGCCATATTCAAGCGCACCATTTTGGAATAAAGGCATGAGTGTATCGAACACATCTTGTGAGCTAACGGTTGGCTGTCTTTTTGCATTCAAGTAGAGGGAAAAGTGAATTTTCAGCAAATACCACATCTCGACTCATAATAATTGTACTCATCAATGGATGGTACAAACGATATCCCTTACTTTCAGCACTATAACCAACAAATATACATTTCTTTGCCTTGTCATCAAGTTTGTGACCTTGTTGTGATGACACAAGAGCATATGCCAAACAACCAAACACACGCATATGACTAACCATACGCTTATGACCATTCCAAGCCTCATAAGGAGTGATGAATCTCAATGCTTTTTTAGGGCAGTGATTCAACACATAGTTTTCACACATGACCGCTTCCATCCAAAACTTATCAGGAAGATGCTTTCCTTTAACCAAACATCGTGCCATTTCAAGTAGAGTTCTATTTTTACGCTCGGCAACACCATTTTGCTGAGGTGTATATGGCACCATACATTGGTGTGAAATACCTCTTTCATGAAGAAAAGCACCAAACTCATGTGACATGTATTCACCACCACGATCCGTGCATAGAGTCAAAAGCTTTTGTGAAGAATTATTTTTAGCCATAGCTAAAAGTGCTTTGAAGCAAGAAAATACCTCATTCTTTGCTTTCATAGGATACACCCATGTATGGCGAATAGCATCATCAATGAAGGTAACAAAATATAAATGCTTCCCAAAAGATGGAGTCTTGACGGGACCACATACATCACTATGAACAAGCTACAATTTTCTTGTAGTGTGTGTATGACTATCTTTTGGAAAAGAAGCACGATGCATTTTTCCAAGAATGCAACATTCACATGCATGCTTTTCAATGGACTCAAGTGTAGGCAAGCCAATAACCATGTCCCTCTTTTGCAAGTAGAGCAAACTATTGAAGTTCAAGTGACCAAAACGAGCATGCCAAAGCTCCATTTCAGCCATGGAAGAAGTATGAGCAACCAAGGCATTCGAGGAAGCCCTCTTCTATGTATCCATGTGATACAAACCATTACATAATGTACCGAACATCACGATAACATCGCCATTTATGAAATCATGAACCATACACTTATCATCAACAAAGTGTACATGAAGTCCAGCTTTGGCAATCAACATAACTGAAATTAAGTTGTTCTTTATATCGGGCACATACAATGCATTTTTCAAGAGAATCACACCTCCATTTGCAGTCCTAAGCTCAATTTCTCCTACTCCAATGATAGGATAAGAGGCATTGTTTGCACGCACCACATGTCCTCCTTTGGGTGCATCTTTCAAAGAGGCAAAAAATCTTTTGCATGATGTTATGTGCTTTGAAGCACCACTATCAAAGAAGCAATCCGAATCTGCCTCACTCACAACCATACATCTAGAATGCAAAGAAGCATCGTAATGACAGGTAACAATACATGCCCAAAAATCTTGACCCATGTTAGCTTCATCATTCTTTACATTTGTTGAACTTTCAGCAATAGACATGCAGGATTCCTTCATCTTTTAATTGTGTTTAGCAAGCTTTCTACACTCACCAATAGTATGACCAGCCTTCCGGCAATATTTGCATCTCTTCTTCTTTTGCAAATCAGCATCATTAGAGGAATGAAAGGAAGAGGAAGATTGAGGCTTTGGTTTTGATGAACCCAAAGCTGAACCATACTTGCTTTTCCCCTTTTGTGAGATAGCAAGTGCTTGTGTTCCCTCAATCAAACCACTCCTATTCACTCTAGATTGCTCTTCTTGCAAAAGAAGAGACACAACCTCATCAAATGCATACATATTAGGATTTCCTTTTGCAACCAAACGGAGTGTAGTAGCAAAGCTTTGAAAAGATGTCAAAAATCCTTTCAACAATGTAGAAATAAGTGATGCACCCAAAATGATATCATCTATGTTTGCCAATTGCTCTTTCAAGTCCTTGATGTGTGTCACATACACATCCACAGACTCATTTTCAGCCATACATACATCCTCAAGTTGCTTCCTCAAGTATGCAACACGTCCTTCATTATGCACAGCATAAAAAGAAGCAAGAGTGTCCCATGCCTGTCATGATGTAGAACATGACCGAATGTGTGGAACTACATGACGCTTCACAGAAAGAGCAATCAAAGCATGAGCTTGAGCATCTTTTCCATCCCATCTAAGTTGTTCCTGTGTAGTTGGAGAAGGAGAAACCACTGTAGTTGAAGAAGAAGCTCCAACTGTGACAGTACACTGTGAAGTAGAAGAACCTGCAGGTCTTCGATCTACATCTGCCACTATGTTCCAAAGTTGTTTTGCAACAAGAACATGCTTCATCATGTAAGAACACATTGGATAGTTGGTCCCATCAAGCTTGTCTTTAGCTTGAAGCATGCCAAATAAGTCATTGCTGCCCGCCATTTCACGAAGGAACAAGAATGTGATAAAATCTTTACTTCGATGAAAGCTAAAATGAATGCTGAAATTTCAGCTCACAAATCGTCACTCTGATGGCGATTCTAACTGTATGAATGGCTTCAAAATAAGGGTAAAACCCCAACGCACCTGGTGGAAATGGTTCTTGGCTGCTGAAATTCATAGTTCTATGCTTCGAAGTCGATTTGCACTGTTAAAAGTGCACGCGTGTCGCGACTCGAAAAACCGAAACTTGAGAAGGAGCTGAACCTGCTCTGCTACCACTGTTGGCTGTGTGTAGAAGTGCGAGAGACACACGAGAAGCACACACAAGGAGCACAAATGCAGCAAAACACATGGAGAAGACGATGGATGGAATACCTCTCTCTATTGATGATGAACTGAACTGAAGTAAGAGCTGAATAATATCCCTAAGTACAAAGTACCACCACATATGAGAGTATAAAGTATGTGATAACATGGGGAAAAAACCTCTAGCCAGCACTAGAGTAAAAAAGTGCCCATGTATAGGGAAAAGGTTCACATCAAAGCTACTCGAGGAACACATAAGTGTAACAATAGGCGTATATACAAGCTAGGGGAAAAAACCTCCTAAAGAGGGAAAAAAGTGCCCCGACGGTCCTAGAGTGTTCACACACATCAGTACCTAAATATATCAACAAATCCCCCCTGGGAGTGATGTACTGAACAAGGAGCTGGCTATCATGTATAAGGAAGTGCCAAGCTATGTGGAATCAATCCACAAAAGGAAGTAAACCCAAAGCTTTGCGGAAAGCTTCAAACTTCTCCCTAGGCAGAGCCTTCGTAAAAAGGTCTGCAATGTTCTCCTGCATGGGCACATATGCCAAGATGATCTCCCCAACAAAGAACCTCTCCCTGACATAATGATAATGCACCTCAATGTGCTTAGTGCAAGTATGGAACACAGGGTTCCTTGCAACTGTGAATGCGCTCGGACTGTCAGTGAAGACGGTGGTGGTAGAAGACTGACCAACACCCAAATCAACCATAAGGCATCTGAGCCACACACACTCAACGGCCGTTGTGAAAGCTGCCCTATACTCAGCCTCACAACTCAAAGTGGCCAGAGTAGGCTGCCTCTTGCTCAACCAAGATATACATGAGCTACCAAGCATGAAGCAAAAGCCACTAGTAGACACATGAGTGTCATAGCAACCAACCCAATCACTATAAAAAAAAGCATGCAAATCTTGCGGTAGTGATCTCCCCTTGGGATAAAACAATCCAAGTAGCTCGGTACCACTCAAGTAGCAAAGGACGCACTTAACCCCTGCCAATGCTTGACACTTAGGCAATGCATAAACCTACTCATCTGTGAGATAGAAAACTGAATATCTGGCCAAGTAATGCATAATTAAATCAATCATCCAATAGCCTATTGATAGAGAACAACATCAAATGCATCTCCAGCGTCATGAAGACTCAATCCTAAACCTGTCTCCGTAGGAGTGGCCATAGGCTTAGAGTCTTCAAGGCCAAAAAACTACAATAATGTGTCAATATATTTTGTTTGACCAAAATCCATTCCACCATCAGCTTGCATAAACTGAACGCCCAAATAGTGATGCAAATGCCCCAAATCAGACATCTCAAATGAGGCATGCAAATCAACCTTAAAATCAGCAATATGCGTTAATGTCCAAACTGATGTACATTCCAACCATGAGGAGCTGCAAGTGCACAGATGCTGCGAACAACAGCCATTCGGTAAGTAGGAGGAAAGGTTTCATAAAAATCAATGCCTCTTTCTTATGCATAACCCTTTGCAACAAGCCTAGCCTTATACCTATCAACCGTTCCATCAGGTTTATGCTTCAGCTTGTATACCCACTTAGTGCCAATGGCCTTCTTGCTAGGAGGCAAGTCACATAAAGACCAAGTACCATTTTTCGTGATAACATCATATTCAAATTGCATTGCAGCCATCCAATGTTCAGAATTTCGTGCTTCATCAAATGAAACAAGTTGAGTGTCATCAGAGATACTAGAGCCAGCCATAGCATAACAATCTGATGCAAAAGAGGCACGATGAGAGCTTGAGTGAGTACAATATGACAGAGGTGCATCTAATTTGCTATCATGCAAAGTCTGCACTAGCCATTTTGGCATAGTTTTTGCCTCCTCAATATTATTGGAGTTAGACGTCTGCGGAAGCACGCGAACAGCACAAGGAAGAAGAAGAAGCTTGGAGCACAACACACAAGACTGAATGTATTACTAGAGAATGTACAAAGATAAGTAGCCCATTAGGACAATAGGCGTATATACAAGCCGGGGGAAAAAAACCTCCTAAAGAGGGAAAAAAGTGCCCCGGCGGTCCTAGAGTGTTCACACACATCACTACCTAAATATATCAACAAATCCCCCTTGGGAGTGATGCGGTGAACAAGGAGCTGGCACTCATGTATAAGGAAGGGCCGAGCTATGTGGAAATCACTCCACAAAAGGAAGTAAGCCCAAAGCTTTGCGGAAAGCTTCAAACTTCTCCCTAGGCATAGCCTTCGTGAAAAGGTCTGCAATGTTCTCCTGCGTGGGCACATATGCCAAGCTGATCTCCCCAGCAGAGAACCTCTCCCTGACATAGTGACAATGCACCTCAATGTGCTTAGTGCGAGCATGGAACACAAGGTTCCTCGCAATTGCCAATGCGCTCTGACTGTCAGTGAAGATGGTGGTGGCAGAAGACTGGCCAACACCCAAATCAGCCATAAGGCGTCTGAGCCACACACACTCAACAGTCGCTGTGAAAGCTGCCCTATACTCAGCCTCACAACTGGAAGTGGCCACAGTAGGCTGCTTCTTGCTCAACCAAGATATACATGAGCTACCAAGCATGAAGCAAAAACCACTGGTGGACACACGAGTGTCATAGCAACCAGCCCAATCTGAGTCAGAAAAAGCATGCAAATCTGGCGGTAGTGATCCCCCCTTGGGATAAAACAACCCAAGTAGCCGAGTACCACTCAAGTAGCGAAAGATGCGCTTAACCGCTTTCCAATGCGTGACTCCTGGGCAATGCATAAACCTGCTCATCTGTGAGACAGCAAATTGAATATCTGGCCGAGTAATGCATAAGTAAATCAAGCATCCAACAGCCTGCTGATAGAGAACAGCATCAAATGCATCTCCAGCATCATGAAGACTCAATCGTAAACCTGTCTCCATAGGAGTGGCAATAGGCTTACAGTCTTCAAGGCCAAAACGCTGCAAAAATGTGTCAATATATTTCGTTTGACACAAAGCCATTCCACCATCAACTTGCATAAAATGAATGCCCAAATAGTGATGCAAATGCCCCAAATCAGACATCTCAAATGAGGCATGCAAATCAGCCTTGAAATCAGCAATATGCTTCTCAAGAGGACCAGTGAGCAGCATGTCGTCTACATAGACAACAATGATCAGAAGCACATCATTAGCACGCTTAACATATAAGGTGCTTTCAGTTGGACTGTTCTCAAAACCATGTGCAATCAGATAGGCATGTATCTTCTCATACCAAGCACGTGGTGCTTGCTTTAAACCATATAACGCCTTCTTTAACCTGCACACCTGGTTTTCATGCCCTTTCTGCACAAAGCCACGGGGCTGAAAAACATACACTTCTTCATGCAAGTCACCATTCAGAAATGCTGTTTTAATGTCCAACTGATGTACGTTCCAACCATGATGGGCTGCAAGTGCACAAATGCTCCGAACAGTAGTCATACGGCATGTAGGTGCAAAGGTTTCATCAAAATCAATGCCTCTTTCCTGCGCATAACCCTTTGCAACAAGCCTAGCCTTATACCTGTCAATTGTACCATCAGGTTTACGCTTCAGCTTGTATACCCACTTAGTGCCAATGGCCTTCTTGCCAGGAGGCAAGTCACATAAAGACCATGTACCATTCTTCATTATAGCATCATATTCAGATTGCATAGCAGCCATCCAATTTTCTGAATTTTGTGCTTCATCAAAAGAAACAGGCTCATTCTCATCACAGAGACTAGATGCAGCCATAGCATAGCAATCTGATGCAAAGGAGGTACTATGAGAGCCTAAACGAGTACGATATGACAAAGGTGCCTCTAATTTGCTGTCACGCAAAGTCTGCACCAGCCATTTTGGCATAGTTTTTGCCTGTTCAATATCAGCTCTCTCATCAACAAGTGCATCATGTAAATCTGCATCAGAAATGGAATGATCTGCATCATCATATGAAACCTGCAAAGGCTGAGAAGTTGCCTCATTAGGACCAACACTAGCCTGTCCACTTGTAAAAAGAGGCATCAAAGTATCATACATGTCTTTGGAGCTAACAGATGTCTCCTTAGTACATGAAAGCAATGGCTGAATAGCATCTTCCACAAAGACAACATCACGGCTAACCAGAATGCGTTTAGTCTGTGGATGATACAGACGATAGCCTTTACTTTCAGAACTGTACCCAACAAAAATACATTTTACTGCCTTATCATCCAATTTTTTGCGATGTTGTTCAGGCACTAATGCATATGCCAAACAACCAAAAACACGCAGATGAGCAACAGATGGCTTGCGGTCATGCCAAGCCTCATATGGAGTGATAGACTGCAACGCTTTGGTGGGACACCTGTTCAGTACATATGCTGCACACATGACAGCCTCAAGCCAGAAACTATGTGGTAAAGCCTGACTTTTGACCATGCACCTCGCCATCTCCATGAGTGACCTGTTCTTTCGTTCACCAACTCCATTCTGTTGAGGTGTATACGGCACTGTACACTGGTGTTTTATCCCATGTTCAGCCAGAAATGCATTAAAATCTGAAGACATATATTCCCCCCCTCGATCAGAACAGAGGGTGCCCATTTTACATGCTAACAGATTTTCAGCCAAAACCAAAAACTGTTTGAAGCACATGAACACTTCGGACTTTGCTTTGAGTGGATATACCCATGCATGCCTGGAAAAATCATCAATGAAAGTCACGAAGTAAAGGTAATTTCCAAAAGAGGGTGTCTGCATAGGACCACAGACATCACTATGTACAAGCTGCAATTTCTGCATAGCCCGAACTGAACCATCTTTTGGAAAGGAAGAACGCTGCATTTTGCCCAAAATACAGCCTTCACAAACATGTTTTCCAGGTGCCTCAAGTTTGGGCAAAGAGGACACCATTTCAGTTTGCATCTGACATAGCCTGAGAATCATGAACTGCACATGCCGAATCATTCACAGATCTTTCATAGTCTATGAGCTTATACAACCCACGACATAAAATGCCAGAAGCAATAATCACATCGCCATTTGAGAGATCATGGACTGTACACCTGTCATCAACGAATTTCACAACCAAGCCAATCTTGGCTAATGCAGAAACTGATAACAGGTTCTTTTTGATCCCTGGCACAAATAAAGCATCTGACAAAGTGAAAGAACTACCATCAGCAGTAGTCAGAATGATCTTACCAACTCCCATAACAGGATAAGAGGAGTTATTGGCGCATGTGACAGTATTCCCTGTAGGGGCAGGCTCGAGTGAAGAGAAGAAACTGCGCTGCGAGGTAATATGTTTGGTCGCCCCACTGTCAAAGTACCAAACATCTGAGTCTACTGCAGACATGCACTGATCATGAGAAGATGGGTCAAAACTGCAAACAGTAGTAAACGCCCATTCTTACAGTACTTGCAGAACAATTTCTGCTTTTCTGATTTCTTCTCATCTTTATCCTGGTTCTTCGATTGTGCAGCATTTGCAGATTTCTGCTTACTAGTAGAAGAGCTCCATTTTCCTTTGCCCTTCTGACTAGCCAGGAAAGCTTGATCTGCAACATGCATAATGGACCTGTTCTGCCTGGACTGATCTTCCTGCAACAGAACAGAGACTAATTCCTCAAATGACAAGGCATTCGGATTGCCTTTCATCATCAATCGAAGAGTAGAGGCAAAACTCTGATATGAATCAGGAAGGCCATTCAGAACGGTTTGCACAAGTGAGCTATCTGGTATAACCTCATCAGCAAAAATCAATTGTTCCTTCAGGTCTTTGATCTTTGTAAGAAAATTGTCCATAGAATCACCTTCATTCATGTGCTCACTCTCCAACTGTTTTCGGAGGTAAGCAACACGAGCCTCATTCCTAGCCTGGTACAAAGTGGTAAGTGTATCCCAAGCATCCTTTGCTGTTCTGCAAGAGCGAATGTGAGGAATAATGGCACGTTTGACAGACAAAGCTATCAATGCATGTGCCTGGGCATCTCTGCCATCCCAATGAATCTGCTCTGCAGTAGGTGCAACAGAAACAGCAGCACGAACAGGAATCTGCGGAATATCATCTTCGACACCATCTTCATCAGCTCCAACACCTGTATTTGCAGTACCTGTCGTTACAGGTGTAACAGGACGTCTTTCAACGCCCTGCACAATGTTCCACAATCCTTTTGCAACCAGTACATGTCGCATCATATAAGCCCATAATGGGTAGTTGGTACCATCCAACTTATCCTCAACAGCCAACATACGGAATACATCACTGCTTTCAGCCATGGCCGGTGACTAAAATACCTTGATGCAGAAAATTGATTGTATCTCAAAAAGTTGAATGGAACTGCCTAGACGAGTTCTGCTAGACCTGTAGCAGACTTCGAGACGCTTAAATTGGCGAACAGAAACTGGTATATACTTTTGGCACAAAAGGACGAAATATCCTGCACAAGCGCTGCAATAGTGCGTTCGGAGGCCGAAACGAGCTCAGATCGCGATTTCGGCACCACATAGCAAAGCTATTTTGATCTCGGAAACACCCTGAGTATGCTCACCAAATTTCGTGCGAATCTGAGACTGCAAACAGAGGAGTGTCGACGGCGCCCTAGAAGAAGCAACGACCTGCTCTGATACCAATTGTCGGAGTTAGACGTCTGCGGAAGCACGCGAACAGCGCAAGGAAGAAGAAGAAGCTTGGAGCACAACACACAAGACTGAATGTATTACTAGAGAATGTACAAAGATAAGTAGCCCATTAGGGCAATAGGCGTATATACAAGCCGGGGGAAAAAAACCTCCTAAAGAGGGAAAAAAGTGCCCCGGCGGTCCTAGAGTGTTCACACACATCACTACCTAAATATATCAACAAATATTAGCTCTCTCTTCAACAAGTGCATCATGTAAATCTGCATCAAAAATGGAATGATCTACATCATTACATGAAACCTGCAAAAGCTGAGAAGTTGCCTCATTAGGACCAACACTAGACTGTCCACCTGTAAAAAGAGGCAGCAAAGTATCATACATCTCTTTGGAGCTAACAGATGTCTCCTTAGTACATAAAAGCAATGGCTGAATAGCATCTTCCACCAAAACAACATCACGGCTAACCAAAATGCGTTTAATGTGTGGATGATATAGATGATAGCCTTTACTTTCGGAACTGTACCTAGCAAAAATACATTTTACTGCTTTATCATCCAATTTTCTGCGATGTTGTTCAAGCACTTATGCATATGCTAGAAAACCAAAAACACGTAGATGAGCAACATATGGATTGCGACCATGCCAAGCCTCGTATGGAGTGATAGAATACAACGCTTTCATGGGACACATGTTAAGTACATATGCTGCATGCATAATAGCCTCAAGCCAGAAACTATGTGGTAAAGTCAGACTTTTGAACATACACCTCACCATCTCCATGAGTGACCTGTTCTTCCATTCAGAAACTCCATTCTGTTGAGGTGTATACAACACTGTACACTGATGTTTTATCCCACATTCAGTCAGAAGACATATATTCCCCCCCTCGATCAGAATGGAGGGTGCCCATTATAAATGATGACAGTTTTTCAGCCAAAACTAGAAACTGTTTGAAGCACATAAACACTTTGGACTTTTCTTTCAATGGATATACCCATGCATGTCAAGAAAAATAATCAATGAAAGTCACGAAGTAAAGATAATTTCCAAAAGAGGGAGTCTGCATAGGACCACAGACATCATTGTGAACAAGCTGCAATTTCTACATAGCTCGAACTGAACCATCTTCTAGAAATGAGGAACGCTGCATTTTTCCCAAAATACAGCGTTCACATACATGTTCACCGGGTGCCTCAAGTTTGGGCAAAGAGGACACCATTTTAGATTTCTACAGGCATGGAAAACTAGTAAAATTCAGATGACCAAAGCGTGCATGCCAAAGCTTTGCATCTGACATAGCCTGAGAATCATGTACTGCTATGCTAAATCATTCATAGATTTTTCGTAATCTATGAGCTTATACAGCCCACGAGATAAAATGCCAGAAGCAATAATCATGTCATCATTTGACATATCATGAACTGTACATCTGTGATCAATAAATTTCAAAACCAAGCCACTCATAGCTAAAGCCGAAATTGATAACAGATTCTTCTTGATCGTGGCACAAATAAAGCATCTAACAAAGTGAAAGAACTACCATCAATAGTAGGCAAAATGATCTTATCAACTCCCATGATAGGATAAGAGGAGTTGTTGGCGCATGTGATAGTATTCCCTATAGGGGGAGGCTCCAGTGAAGAGAAGAAACTCTGTTGTGAGGTAATATGTTTGGTCGCCCCACTATCGAAGTACCAAACATCTGAGTCTACTGCAGACATGCACTGCTCATGAGAAGATGGTTCAAAACTGCAAATAGTAGTAAACACCCATTCTTCATCCTACACAAGTTTAGGAGACTCTGTTCTCATAGTAGAGGCCTCTGCAACAACCATTTCGGCCTCTTTCTTCTTTGCCTCTTTAGTAGCCAATTTTGGACAGTTCTTAATGACATGACCATTTACTTTACACTATTTGCAAAACAGCTTTTTCTTTTTTGATTTCTTCTCATCTTTGTCTTCCTTCTTTGAATGTGCAACATTTGCAGATTTCTGCTTACTAGTAGAAGAGCTCCATTTTCCTTTGCCCTTTTGACTAGCCAAGAAAGCTTGATCTGCAATATGCATAATAGACCTATTCTACCTAGACTGGTCTTGCTACAACAAAACAAAAACTAATTCTTCAAATGTTAAGGCATTTGGATTTCCTTTCATCATCAAACAAAGAGTAGGAGAAAAAGTCTGATATGAGTCAGGAAGACCATTCAGAACAGTCTGCACAAGTGAACTGTCAGGAAGGACTTCATCTGCAGAAATCAACTCCTTTGTCATAAAATTGTCCATAGAATCACCTTCATTCATGTGCTCACTCTCCAACTGTTTTTGGAGGTAAGCAACACGAGCCTCATTCCTAGCCTGGTACAATGTGATAAGTGTATCCCAAGCATCCTTAGTTGTTCTCCAAGAGCGAATATGAGGAATAATGTCACATCTGACAGACAAAGCTATCAATGCATGTTCCCGAGCATCTCTGCCATCCCAAGGAATTTGCTCTATAGTAGGTGCAATAGAAACAGTAGCACGAACAAGAATCTACAGAATATCACCATCTTCAACACCTTGTGCATCAGCTTCAATACCTGTAGTTGTAACGCTTGTAAGTGTGATAGGACATTTTTCAACATCTTGCACAATGTTCCACAGTCCTTTTGCAACCAATACATGTCGCATCATATAAGCCCATAAAGGGTAGTTGGTACCATCCAACTTATCCTCGACAGCCAACATATGGAATACATCACTATTTTTAGCCATGGCAGGTGACCAAAATACCTTGATGCAGAAAATTGACTGTATCTAAAAAAGTTGAGCAAAACTGCCAAGATCAATTTTGCTAAACTTGTAGCAGACTTTTAGACGCTTATATTGCCAATCTGAAACTAATATATACCTTTGGCACAAAAAGACAAAATAGCCTACACAAGCACTACGATAGTGCATTCAGAGGCCAAAACGAACTCAAATTGCAATTTCAACACCACAGAGCAAAAACATTTTGATCTCTGAAACACTTTGAGTGTGTTCACCAAAATTTGTGCGATTCTGAGACTGCAACCTGAGAGGTGTTGACGATGCCCTAGATGAAGCGGTGACCTGCTCTGATACCAATTGTTGGAGTTAGAAGTTTGCGGAAGCACACAAACAACACAAGGAAGGCAAAGAAGCTTGGATCACAACACACAACACTGAATGTATTACCACTAGAATGTACAAAGATAAGTATCCCATTAGGGCAATAGGGGTATATACAGGCGGGGAGAAAAAACCTCCTAAAGAGGGAAAAAAGTGCCTCGACATTCCTACAGTGTTCACACACATCACTACCTAAATATATCAACAGTTAGATCCTTGCTTCTTGCCTTTGAAGAGTTTTTCGCAATGCTTATGGAAGAAGAAATTCTTTTGAATCATAAGCAAGGCTTAGAAAATGTAGAATTTTTTAGCAAATGCAAAGGGAGAAGGCCCTTTTGATCATTGAAATAAGAAGCCAAAGAAGAAGAAGTTCACCAAAAGTTGTCTCTATTGCAAAAAGAAGGGTCATGCCATAAAGGATTGTAGGAAGAAGCAAGATGACAAGAGCAATCATACTCTCAAATCCACATGGAAGAATAGGGAATTGGAAAATAACATAGAACTTGAACTATGATTTTCCATAGAGGAGGTATGTACATTATCTCAAACTTGTGTGATTGATGGATATTAGATAGTGGAGCATCTCACCACATGAGCAACAAGATGGATTGTCATAGTTCCTAAAGCCTCTATAGGAACTAATCAATATAATGGTCGAAAATAAATCCAAATGTCTAGCTCAAGGGACATGAACCATCTATTTTGTTGCTACCACTAGTGTTGAGAGAAATAAATGAAAGTAATACTTCAAAAGATAAATGTATATGGGGGTTAGGAGACATTGTATAGAGATGGTGAACCAAATCTTAGATGCCTTCTCAAAGGTATTCTTAAGGAGAAGGATATGGGAAACATCACATGTGCATGGCTATGTACATTTAAACCATGAGTTTCAGTGGGGGAAGCTGCTTCATCTCTTCTATTATGTCTTTAGACACCATTTAACTTGAAGCTGATCTTGCACGAGGTATTTGCATCGCGGAGCACACCCGCACTCACGACCTCCTACAAAACTATATCACACATACACCGCAACAAGGATCTATCGGGGACGATAGATGCGAGAGGGAGGGGGCGTTGGTAGTAACCAAAGGCACAAATGAAGAGGAAGCATGTGAAGGCTCACTACAAAGAGTTGTGGGGAGCCAGACAATCATTTTTTCCAAAGAAATATGTTTTACATTACTCGTTCAAAACCTCAAACAGTGATTTTCATCACTTTTGTAACATATGTATCATAAAAACACCCACTTTTGTATTTATTAGCTCCATTTGAGGAGTCCTCAAGCGAGGAGCTTAGGTACAACAAGCGCACCAATTTTGACTATTTTTAGATCTCATTTAGACCTCCAAAAAGTGCCTAGAACCTATTTTTTAACTACGTCAGACACTAGATGTGAAACGGGTCAAAACTAGTCTAGAATCTATACAAAGATCTAGAGAGCTCATTTTTGGGGTTAGCTTGTATGAGTTGAGAAGAGCTTAGAGCTATTTTGAGTTTGTAAGAGAGTTATTGAGTAATAGAGCCTACTTTCAACCTTCCATTGTGTTCTTGCTTGTCTCTTACATGTGTGTATGTATGTGTGTGTGCATCTCCATGCTTCTCACCTTCACTCTCACTACTTCTTGCATTCACGATCTTCATATCACTCCTATCTCTTTCGTCAATTGACATTAAGGAGGTGAAGCTTCTTAATGTGGTGCTTACCATCGTGCTAGAGCAACACACACCATTCAATTGAACGATCAAATAAGGATAATGCTAAAATAAATGTCGCCTTCCCGGTCCAAAACAATTGAACATCCAAAACAAGAACAAGATAATGAGGAAGCACAGGATGAACAAGAACCTACCATACTATTGATATATTTAGGTAGTGATGTGTGTGAACACTCTAGGACCGTTGGGGCACTTTTTTCCCTCTTTAGGAGGGTTTTTTCCTTTTGCTTGTATATATGCCTATAGCCCTAACGGGTTACTTATCTTTGTACATTCTAGTGTTAATACATTCACTATAGTGTGTTATGCTCCAAGCTTCTTCTTCTTCCTTGTGCTTTTTGCATGCTACAATGCAATCTCAATATGATGCTCGCATGAAAAATGGTACCTGGTCTTTATGTGACTTGTGTCCTAGCAAGAAGGCCATTGGCACTAAGTGGGTATACAAGCTGAAGCATAAACCAAATGGAACAGTTGACATGTATAAGGCTAGGCTTGTTGCAAAGGGTTATGCACAGGAAAGCGGCATTGATTTTGATGAAACCTTTGCTTCTACTTGCTAAATGACTACTGTTCATAGCATCTATGCACTTGCAGCTCATCATGGCTAGAACGTACATCAGTTGGAAATTAAAACAACATTTCTGAATGGTGACTTGTATGAAGAAGTGTATGTTTTTCAACCCCGTGGCTTTGTGCAAAAAGGGCATGAAAACCAAGTATGCAAGTAAAGAAGGCATTATATGGTTTAAAGTAAGCACCACGTGCTTGGTATGAAAAGATATATGCTTATCTGATTGCACATGGTTTTGAGAATAGTCCAACTGAAAGCACCTTATCAATTACACATGCTAATGATGTGCTTCTAATCATGGTGGTGTATGTTGATGACATGCTGCTCAATGGTCCTCATGGCAAGCATATTCATAATTTCAGCATGCTATCTAGTACATGATTACAAAGTTTCATTAGCATTGCTTTTCGGATTGTGAGATATTAACTCATCTTTGCTCACTGGTCTGTTGGCTGTTGAACCCCAAAACTGTCGGGATGGTCTTATGATTTGCTAAACATCTTTCTCTATAAGTAGTCCATCATTTTTTATGAAATCACCCATGATTGATAGCTTACTAAGCTAATTAGAGTTTCCCAAAAGGAATTAAGCCAATTGCTACTGTGCTCAGAGAACTGTTCAAAACATTGAACAGGTGTAGGAATAAAAATAGCAAGTTTCTTGATCTTGAATCAACTCCTACCTAAGTCTTTTGATCCATTGATTAGTGGATCATGTTCCAAGCAATATATATGATTATTTGTGATCATTAACTAGCTAAAGAGGCCCAATATACTCTCCAACAATCATTCTTAGCAGGTGTGAAGTAGGATCTAGCAAGACCACTTCATCTCTTGTGACTATCCATCATCTCCTCCAACAGTGGTATCAGAGCAACAACAAGCAAGATGGGAGATGGATTTCCATACTTCATTGACAAATGGGACAGAAATAACTACTCAGCATGGTCACTAAGGATGCAAGCCTACCTTCAAGGGAGAGGTCTATATGGATACATCTCAGGAGATGAAGAAATGCCAATCTTCAGGAGCAAGCATCAACCTACAAGGGAAGAGCAAGAAGGTTGACCACATGGTGTGGAAAGGATGCTCTTGCCAGATCTCATCTACTAAACTCAATCTCTAATTTCTTATTACCACACATTAGGAATTGAAAGGCCTCCCAAGAGACTTGGGAAGTACTCTCATCATATTTCTCCTCAAACACAAGAGCTAGGAAGAATTAGTTATGGATGGAATTTACAACTCTAAAGAAACAACCAAAGCAAGGATTGGCTGATTATGTAACCAGGATGAAAGATGTGGCTGACCAACTTGCAAGCATTGGAGAGGAGATAGAAGAAGAACAAATAGTAAGGCAGATCATTAATGGTATCAAAGCTGATGACAAGTGGGAGTCATTCACCATAGCAATGGACCTCTACATGGATATGCAAATACCTAAGCTCAACACCTTGATGGGGTAACTCTTCACCCATGAGAAAAAGTGATGGAGAGTGTTAATCTCCAAAAGAACGAGTTATCCTTGATGTTAGAGCACCTCTATATCAAGAAGAACTCAAAACCTTAACCAATTTTGGAAGACCAATGCCAAATCATCAAGATTCTATCTAACTGTGAAGGAAGTCACTACACAGAAATGTTTGCTGCACTTAACTCATTCATTAGCTGACCAAATGTGTAAAGTTTCTCACGAAACTTTGTACAAAGTGTTGCCTAAAGATTGTGCACCTTCTGCAACTTATAACTTCTCAAAATGTTTAGTAAATCTTGAGATTTACTCTAAACAATTCACCTATGTCTAAAACTGCACTTCTTTACAGTCGACTTTGACACCTGCAACTTCTAATGCATAGTTCTCTTAAACTAGAATCCATTTATTCAAATGCTTTTAGCCATAGGTAGCTTACCTTCCAACTTAAAGAATGAGTGCTTTCTTGATCAAAACTTTACACTGTTGAAGGAGAACTGACCAAAACATTATCATCAAATTTGCACTTACTCAACTATAGAATTAGACTTGTACAAAAGCATTTCACAAGATGATAAGCACAGAAGGAGCTCTCAGTAAAATATTGGGCACAACTTTTCTTCTTTTCAGGAAAACTTTACATCTGCTTGATGAGAGATATTCTCTTCACTTCTAAAATGTCTAATGACTCTTAAAACTTGTCATTCATCATCTCTCTATTATGCCCCAACTTTCTACTTGTATATATAGGCATATATGTAGAATATCATGATCATAACAAAAGTATAATTGAGCTAATTACAAGTTTAGTGTACATGTATATAGACGACTTCATTCTCTGATCATGCACTAACTTCAAGCTTCATATATTGGTCTTTGCTTCATCCTTTAACTTCACACTTTTGTCCAAAACATCAATTGATGGTTTTCATGAAGCAATAGCTCCCCCTCAATCATCAATTGAGGTTTTCTCCATCTTCTTTATAGCTGCCATGTCTTTAAATCTTTGTAGCTTTGGTCCATCCAAGCTTTTTGTTAGCATATCTGCAATCTGATCTTTTGTTGAAGTATGTATGACTTCAATCTCCTTATCAATCACCTTCTCTCTCAAGAATTGATATTGAATCTAAATATGTTTAGTCGTGGCATGAAAAATAGGTTAGCAGCTAGATACAATGAACTCATATTATCTCCATGAATAGTGGGTGTGCTTTGAATGATGTCAAAACTCTTCATGAGAGTCTTCAACCATATGACCTCCTTTGCAGCTTCAGCCATACCTTTATACTTTGTTTCTATAGATGACAAAGCAACTGTGTTTTTCTTTTTAGAACACCAAGAGATTAACTTATCTCCCACATAACATAAGTACCCATAGGTTGATCTCCTATCATCAAGATTACCTCCCCAATCTATATCACTATAAATCTTGATGTTGGTATATGATGTGAAACCCTAATACAAACCTTCCTTGAGTGTACCCTTAATGTATCTTAACACCCTTTGTCTTGCAACCCAATGTTGTTTTCTAGGACAATGCATGAATTGAGACAACAGTCCAACTGCATATGACAAATCACGCCTAGTTAATGTAGCATATATTAGACTACCAACTAGACTTTGATGGATCTTCCATTTTAAACTTGATTAACAAGTTCTTCAAATACCTTTCTTGTGTCGCATATACTCCATGTTGAGTATATGAGACCTCCATGCCCAAGAAATATGACAAGTCTCTCGAGTCACTAATCTTGAACTCTTTCTCCATTTGCTTCTTGAGACTTTGTATGCCCTTCTCATCTGTACGTGTAAGAATTGTGTCATCAACATATATGCACATGTAAATGAACCCATCATCACTTGCTTTAACAAGCAAACTACTATCTGCTTTAGACACTTGGAAACCAAGCTCCTTTAAGAACTTCACAAGTCTATAATTCCATGCCCTTGGGGCCTGCTTCAAACCATACAAAGCTCTCTTGAGCTTACATGCATACGTAGGATACCTTTTGTCTTTGAACCCTCATCATCTGAAATGTAACCATTTAAAAAATCATTCTTCACATCTAATTGACATAGTTTCCAACCTTTACATGCAACAGTGACTATTATTGTCCTTATGGTTGTCATCTTTGCCACAGGACTATAAGTCTCATCATAATCTATACCATATGTCTCAGCATACCCTTTCACAACAAGTCTAGCTTTATATCTAGACACACTCCCATCTGCATACCTCTTTGTCTTGTAGACCCATTTGCATCCAATGATCTTCTTACTATTTGGTTTAGGAACCAAGTCCTATGTCTCATTCTCCATCAATGCATCATACTCTTCCTACATAGCTTTCTCCGAATTTTCCTTACCTTTTGCCTCTTCATATGTAGATTTATAGAGGTGGGTCAGGGGGTTTGACATGGGGTTTAGGTCTCCAAACTTTGATGCTGGAATCGTTGCTTTTATTGGCGATGATGTGTGAAGGTTTGCGTACTGGAGTGTGTTGGGTTTGGGACCTTTTGGGTACCCATTTCCAAACATTCCGAGGCGTGACCAAGAATGTGGTGGTGTGTAGATGTTTGTCTTTGGATGGGAGCCAATAGGACTCGTGAGTGTTGGTTTGATCTAGTGATTGGAGGTGAAGTTATTTGAGCTAGTAAGCAGGTCTTGGGCACCCATATTTGTCTAGCCTTTGGGATAGCCTTCATTGACTGCTTTGGAACCCAAATAGAAATGGCTTGTCTAGATTGATGCCTAGGGTACTCCTTCGCTGTAGTCCTCGACACTGTAGCTTGCTTGATGCTTCTTTGGAATCCTGTCTCCAAAGCCGAAGGTTGTTCACCTTTGCGTATCCAGATCTGCTTCATGCCATGGGGTATTCCGTATTGTACCGGTTGGTGTTCCTTCTTCTTGGTCCTCGGGCTCCTCTGTATCGTGTATTTTTCGGCTTGCTTTCCTCAAATTCTCTTTGGAAAAGAAGGGAACTCCTCGTTGACTTCTGTACCTTCGTCATGAGTGGCAATCTTTTGCACCATAGAACTTTGGTCAAGAGTAGCATGGTTCATTTCAGGTGGACTCCTGGAAGGACCAAGATTCGGTGCCTCTTCTCGCGGCCTATGTGCTTGACTTTCTAATTCAATTGTTATGTGGTTTTGGCCTACCCATGCCTGAAGAAGTCCACTTCTTAGGTTGAGGCTGACTGCATGATCATAGATCCAGTCTTGGCCCAGGACAAGAGGTTCGGTAAGATCCTCGTCTACACACACTAGCACTTTGACTGCCATTAGCACCTCTTGAATGTAGAGGGGAAGTTCCACCTCACCAATGCAAGGGGTTTCCACACCTCCCAATCCTATGAGATATGCCTCTATAGGATTGATTTGTAATTGCAGCTCTTGGTAGTAAGAAAGTCGAACTGCACTAGTGGCTGCCCCTAAGTCAATCAAAGCTCTCACTGTTCTTACACTCTCTCCTTGTCCTACTTCTAGGGTTACAAAGGCCGTCGGTCGATTATTCTATGGGAATGTCCACCTGAAGCCTCGCACATGGCCATGGGATAGCCTAGAGATTATGAGTGTCCGGCATAGGCTGGTCTCTGCCTTGTCTCCTCAATTTCATTCGTCGGATGCGTTCTAAAGCTTCTGCCTGTGCTTCTTCTTGAATTCGTTTCTCTTCTTCTTTACGTTTCTTGGCAGTGTTCAGTCAATTTAGCATCTCTTCAGTCAAGGGTTCTTGATATAACTTGACTCTACATCCACTTATGTAACTTGGTAGAATATCACCCTCTAGAGTGGCTAGTTGAACTGCTCCACTTGTGGAGATCCTATTGATATTCATTGGCCCATAACCTCTCTTTTCTAACTTCCGTGCATGTTGCTTCAAGGTGAAGACTAGGACTAGGTCTCCTGCTTTCAAGCCCTTATCCTTCACGTGTGCATCGAAATATGCCTTTTGCCTCTTCTTGGCTGCATAAATTCCTGCTGCAGCCCTCAATCGTGTTTCACCTAATCGTTCAAGATCGAAGATTCTAGAGGACAACTCATGGCCTGTCCAATCATGCTCTTGTGCTACTTTCAAGGTTGGTGTAGAGGAGGTACTGGGGTATCCACTTTCAACAATATCAAATTGTATACATTTCCAGTACTCCGTCTACTCAAGGGGGGTTCTCCTTAGGGAAGTATACCCTGTGACATTCTTGTGTGCAGGTACTTTCACTGATAACAGAGAAACCAATAGAAGTGAAAATGTACAGTTATAGAGAAAGGATCAATGACAAGTGCTCTTGAGAGAGGAAATCACTTCGTAACTTTGAAAATGATTACAGAGAGCTAAAATACTACAAAAGGATGTAACAGTGGGCTAGCATGCCATTCCAAAACTAACTAGCAACAATACAAGAGTGAGACCAACAAAGTGAATACAATACCGATGCACGCCGATGGCTAGATCCAAGCCACTCAATCACCCTGTAATACTAATCACCAACTCCACTGGGAGGCCCACGCTCTGTATAATCATCACAGAGTGACCTCCAACAGTGTGCCTGTAGCAACAGAGTGCAGAGAGTAGACCAAGAAAATAGCCTCAACTAGCATCAACAAATGATGGTAGTGATGATACGCAATAGTCCTCCTGATTCAGATTACTCTCCTCATGAATGCCAAAATGAGTGCCAAACATCTGTTTATATAGACTCCAGAGTGGCCAAGGGTGGCCTTGCCAAATTCCAGCCTTAAGTGCCGCGCGCGCCAAAGTGGTGGTCAAGAGGTGGAGGAGAGGACTAATTTTGGCTCTGGTAGCCAACTTCAATAAGGCCCCCAATTTTAGCTTCTGTCACCGCCAAAGCTAAGTGGCAATATTCCCTGCATTACTTTTTCATTCTGACATAGCATTAATAATATATATTCCACTTCTTGTGGAGCCCGTCATAAGTCGGTCGTCGCCCGCCAAGGATATCAAGAACAAGTTAGTCGCCTTAGTAGCATGATGGTGGTCGCCTTTGTTTGGTTGCCCCAAATGGAGGAAGGGAGGAGGGAGGGTCGCCCTGGGCTAGGGTCGCCCCATGATGAGAGAGGTGAAGTCGCCCTGGATGGAGGAAAGGAGATGAGGTCGCCCTAGGCGAGGGGTGACTAGGAGGAGGCTCGCCCAAGTTTAGAGGAAGTGGTTGCCTTAATATTAGTTGGCAATGAGAATGGTGATCGCCCAACCTTGCAACAAATGCCTGGATGCTCCTTGAGATATGACTTCGCGACAATATGTGTTCCCATAAAGGGCGTGTGTCGCCCAATTAACACAAAAAGGGGGAGAGGGTCGCCCATGGTGGGGGTCGCCCAAGGGAGAAGGGTCGCCCAAGGGTAAGAGAGTGGGTCGCTCACTTCAAGGAGATGTGGCCAGTAGGAGGAGTGTCGCCACGGGTGAGGGTCGCCCAAGAGTGGATTTGGAGAATGGTCGCCCAAAGTGGGGGGTCTCCTAGGTAGAGGGTCGCCCAATGGTGGGGGTCGCCTAGGTAGAGGGTCGCCCAATGGTGGGGGTCGCCTAGGTAGAGGGTCGCCTAGGTAGAGTGTCGCCCAAGGTGGAGGGTCGCCTAGGTAGAGGAGATGGGTGGTTGCTCAAGTTGCTTGTAGAAGGTGGGTATGAGCATAACGTATAAGATTGGAACTCCCTAGAAGAAGTTCATATGGGTGAAGGGTTGAACAAAGGGCTACAGCTTGCCCATAGAGTGTGTTTTTTGCTACATACCTGCACGGTTAAGAGTCACCAAAGTTGTTTGTCTTGCATCCACTTCCTCCCAAAGGCTTTGCTTCAAGTTGCTCATGCTTTAACACTTCCCAGAAGCTTCTCCTCAATTAAAGTCAATCAAATGCTAGCAAGCTCACCTGCTCTACAGTTGGTATCAAAAAATCGAATGGTAGCACTGCATTCTGGTCGAAAACCATATGAAAGGGTGTGGCTTGGAGTACCGTTTTATAGGCAACTCTGTATGCCCAAACAGTAGTTTGTAGCTGTTTGTCCCAGTCAGAGCGTTTGTTATTCACTAATTTGGTTAGCACATCTTTCATACCATTGGAAGATCTAACACATGACCTCTTTCCTATCAATCCAACACATGCGCAATTTGAGGAGTTTTTGATAACTCTTGGTTGGAAGGTGGAACTCTTTACGAGAGAAAAGTACATAGATCCATTGTAGACAACCATCTTCTAGCACCCCTACATGGAGTTGAGTTGTCTCTAAACACGTAGAGTTTTTTAACTCGTTTTCTTTGAAATATACGCTATAATTTAGACTTGGAACAGCTTACTCTTTTCACAATTTTCAATTGGATAAATGGAACCTGAGTGAATAATTCCCAAAAGGAATTTTATTGCCGATACTTGGGCAATCTACAAAGTAGTTCCAATCGCACATACTTAGACAATCATGGCCAAGCTTGATCGAGTCTAGTTGATCTTGTGACTAAAATAAAGAATAAGTCTTTATAATTAAGATCTCCTGAACTATCAAAAGCTTCTTTGCTTACTCGCGGGATTTTTAGAGATCTTTTCTTGAACTTCAGTCCAAGCATACACTGATGCCTCTTAGATTCCAAAGCTAAGAATCTTTGATATACCTTTAAGTTATATCACTATTTGGACTTAAGTACCCATACCAAAGGTTTGGGAATTACTATGAACTACTTACTATCAACTTACTTGAAAGATTTCAGTCTCATATCTAGGGAGATTTTTCTTTCAAGAACTTTAGATTCCTGCCAAGGAATCGAGTAATACTAAGGCAATGATTCATCTAGGAATCATTTTCTTTACTAGAATGATTTTGAAAAGAAATTCTTGACTTTTGGAGAAGACCAAGACTTAAAGCTTTTTTTGCTTGTCCAAAAGATATTTCTTTTTTAACCAATGAAATAGTTAACTAGACTATCTCATTTTATTGGGTTATTTTTAGGAAATAGCTTAATTCCCAAAGATTACTTTGACGTATCTTTTAGGAAAATATCTTGATTCCCAAAGATTAATTTGACTTGGTTTCTTCTTTAAGCTCGAATTAGCTTAAACAAAACCAAGCATACTTTATATCTTGGCAAAACATCTATATCCTAAAGAGTTTTTGCCTTCTTCATCTTTCGGCAAAACAATCCATCAATTTCTATCCCGATTGATGGGTATGTCCGTTTTTGGAAAGATGTGCTTAACAAGAGGTCTAAGCTATCATTTTTCCAATGGCTTATCTCTTTATACACCTTTTATTAGAACATCATCATTCCTTGGTCCTATCATATATTATGAATTTATGTGTATTTTGGGAAGAGTTCATGAATCAACTAAGATCCTCTACTTGGAATGTCTGCCTTCCCAAAAATAAATTCATCTCGAGTATGGTAGGAGAATGATCTCACTTGTGGAATAGAAGGCTTGACTATTTCATTTTAGTGTTTCTCTTTTAGAAAATATCTGAATTCCTAAAAGTGTTTCATCATGAGATACGAATCTTGAAACGACAAAGAAACTTCTTAGAACTTTTGAAATCTTCTAAATAGAAGAGTGCTTCCAAAGTTTCCATGTTTTCATGGCCCTATGCATCATTACCAGAGATGCAAAACATGAACGAAACACAAATCTATTGAACTTCAAAGTTCAATTTGTATGTAAGTTCATCGATTTGGTTGTTGAGTTCCATGGAATCGAAGAGTGCTCATGGAACTTGGAAATATAGCTGAAATTATCATCCAATCTTGGAATGCTTGAGAAGTTACATAAACTACGTAACTAATCAATTAAAGCTTATCCGCATGACTTTCTAAATATCACCTATACTTAGAGTAATCATTATAAGCTTATCTTCATGACTCCCTAAGTACATCTTGGACTTAGAGTCATCATACATCACAAAAAGTTTGCAAGTAATTAAATTTTCTTGGTCATCAAGAAAATTTAATACTTAACTTTCTATTAGTGCCTATTTATACCTAATAAGACATCAAACATACTTAATTGTCATTAAGTATTTATTTTTGATAACGGAGTATCAACTTGGGAAGAAATTGACTAGCTACTTGAGCTTCAAACTAGAACTAGCATGTCTTTGCAACTAACTAGTCCTCTTTCTTCCCTAATGTCAAGCCATGAGCTTTATAAAGTAAGATAAATACTAAGAGAGTACATTTCCATATCTACTTGCAAACAACATGCCGTTCTATCATGCAAATGCATGTGCCTACATGCAAATGCATATGCTCACATGCATATGCATGCATGTTCTTTGCATGCCCAAAAAATAATGCAACAATCATGCATGAGCTTGATGCATGACTTTTCCTTATACTAAGAATGTATATCATGCAATCTTGATGCATGTATATCCTTTCCTTTGTCCTAATGCACTATGATATAAAAACATATCCTCATGGTGCAATAAAAAGCTTACTCAATGGAAAGGAAATCTAGAATTAAACTACCAAAATACATTCTTTGATGCACAAGGATCTTTTTTTTTTTACAAGTATTTACCTTGGCTCTTTCAATGTGAATCTAGGATTAAGTGTAGAATAATGAAAACAAGATAAATCAAGCATTAAGGCCAAGTAGAAACTAGAAAATACTTAAACTTTGATCATAGCTTCGTCCATCCTCTGATCCTTGCGAGGAGCTATTCACCATCCTTCAAGGCCTTAGTGAGCATCGTCTCAAGCATGAGGCTTGTGCTTTCTTGGTTACTTCATGGCTTCGGCTTGAACAAATCTCGAGATCAATGCGCAACTGCAATCATCTCGTCGATATGTTTACTTTTGGCTTGTGAGCTTCTCCAACGCCATGCAGAAAAACTTGAGCAAGAATGATATAGTTATCTCGGACATGCGTTGGTATTGAAGAAGCTCCAACAGAGCCGAATATCAATCAAGATAACAAATAGCAATTGATATCTAAAAGCCCCTTTCTCAAGCGGATAAAGCAGAACTTCGTAGGATTTGAGATCACGGGATCGACCCCTGGCTAACGCATGTGCACATCCTTTTTCTTTGTTTCATACAAAAACAAAGTAGCGCCTAAAGCTTGCACGAGGGTCGACGTTGTCTGTCTCTAGTGGATAGATGAACACCATCCACAGAGCGAGGTAGCAGGTTCGATTACCACCCATTGTGCCTTTGGTCGTAGTATCTCACGTTTTGCCACCATAGGCTCTATCTTTGAACTCAAGGCAGCAGCGCGCAGAGATCCAAGTACAGATAAATTGTACTTCATAGATAGATCAACCAATTCCTAGATGATGATTTAGAGAGGCACAACACTCTATCAATCAATATAGCTTCAACTGACAATAAGCGTTCATAGGAGAACTTCGATGTGATGCATTGAATTGCTGGAGTGCTGCCTTCTGAAGTTGATGCTTTACTTATTGATTGAGATTACTCATGGCACCATGGGCATGTGGTTGAGACTCAACACCTATAACAGGTCTTCTCGGGCTCCAATCCTAGCCATTGCAACTGTCCATGACTAAACAAACTTAACAAAATTTTGCTTCTCTAATCACCTCATCGAAGAAAAGACTTGCTATCGTGACATTCACTCGAACGCAGAACTTCCATCTTCTTACAATTTATCGTGGAATATGATTCCAAGCAAGATGAATGTTAGTTCAAACATGAAGAAGCACATGATGAGAGTGAGGTATCCATCAAAGCTTCATGAGAGTAAGGAGATAATGGAAGCAGGTCTCCATGAAAGGTTCATGGCTCTGATACCAATGCAACAGAACAAGGATTACGACCACCACATGCTAGAGAGATGACTCTCCTCCCAACCAAATGCCTCTATATATAGCTCTCTCCTAGGGACTGCCTTCTTGGGCAGGTGGATACTAGCGAGCCATGTGTCAGCCATGTAACTGCATGTCCGCCAAGTGTCCCAATCAACTAACTCAAGTGGATGTTTCTAGAAGGCTCTAGATCTCTTTGGGCAAAATACTATCCCCATGTCCCCCATGGGGATTGAACCCAAGACCTCCTCCTTCACATCCTTGATACTTAACCACTAAGCTAAGTGGATCACTTGTTCACAAGAGCACAAGACCTCCTAGTAAGTCTAAACTCGAGATCTTTGGTCATACACATGGATGAACAAACAGTGTTCGATTTCAGATCTGTATGAACCGGTCAGAACCCCTAGATCATAAACTTACTTTATTACAGACACCTGTTAAGTACATATGTTGCACATATAACAACCTCAAGCCAGAAGCTATGATAAAGCCTCACTTTTGACTATACACCTTGCCATCCCCATGATGGACATGTTCTTTCTTTCGGTAACTCCATTCTATTGAGGTGTCTAAGGCACTGTATACTAATGTTTTATCCCAAATTCAACCAAAAATTCATTAAAAGCAAAAGACATGTATTCCCCCCCTCGATCAAAACAGAGGGTGCCCATTTTACATGCTCACAAATTTTCAACCAAAACCAAAAATTGTTTGAAGCGCATAAACACGCCAGACTTTGCTTTCAATGGATACACCCATGCATTCCTGAAAAAATCATCAGTAAAGTCACGAAGTAAATGTAGTTCCCAAAAGAAGGTGTCTGCATAGGACCATAGACATCATTGTGAACAAGCTCCAATTTTTGTCTAGTTCTAATTGAACCATCTTTTGGGGAGGACGAATGCCGCATTTCACCCAAAGATACAACCTTCATAGACATGTTTACCAGGTGCCTCAAGTTTTTAGGAAGAGAGGACACCATTTCAGATTTCTGCAGGCATAGCAAACTAGCAAAAATTCAGATGATGAAAACGTGCATTCCAAAGCTTTGCATCTAAGATAGTTTGAGAATCTTGAACTGCACATGCTGAATCATTGAGAGATTTTGCATAGTCTATGAGCTTATACAACCAATGATATAAAATGCCAGAAGCAATAATGATATCACCATGTGAGAAATCATGAAGTGTACACCTGTCACCAACAAATTTGACAACCAAGCTAATCTTGGCTAATGCTGATATTGACAAAAGATTTTTCTTGATCCTTGGCACAAACAAAGCATTTGACCAATGTGAAAGAATTACCATCAAGAGTAGTCAGAATGAGCTTATCAACTCCCATTACAAGATAAGAGGAGATTCTAAAGCATGTGAGAGTTTCCTTGTAGGGGTAGGTTCAAGTGAACTAAAGAAACTATGCTACAAGGTAAAATGTTTGGTTGCCCCACTATCAAAGTACCAAGCATTTGAGTCTACTACAAAAATCAATTGCTAATAAGAAAATGGTTCATAATTTCAAACACTAGTAAACACCCGTTCTTCTTGGTATTTGTGTGTGAATGCACTTAGGAGCTGTTGGAGTTTGAGGTCTGTGGAAGCACATGAACAACACAAGGAAGAAGAAGAAGCTTGGAGCACAACACACAATATTGAATGTATTACCAAATGAATGTACAAAAATAAGTGACATGTTATGGTTATATGAGTATATATATGTCGGGGAAAAATAACCTCCTAAAGAGGGAAAAAAGTGCCCTCGCGATCGAAAGTGTGTTCACACACATTGTTGGAGTTAGACGTCTGTGGAAGCATGTAGACAGCACAAGGAAGAAGAAGAAGCTTGGAGCACAACACACAATACTAAATGTATTACCACTAAAATTTACAAAGATAAGTACCCATTAGGGCTATAGGCATATATACGAGCCAGGGGAAAAAAACCTCCTAAAGAGGGAAAAAAGTGTCTCGGCGGTCCTAGTGTGTTCACACACATCACTACCTAAATATATCAACAAATCCCCCCTAGGAGTGATGAGGTGAACAAGGAGCTTGCACTCATGTATAAGAAAGTGTCAAGCTATGTGGAATAAATCCACAAAAGGAAGTAAGCCCAAAGCTTTGTGGAAAGCTTCAAACTTCTCCTTAGGCAGAGCCTTTGTGAAAAGGTTTGCAATGTTCTCCTACGTGCGCAATATGCCAAGCTTAACTCTCTAGCAGAGAACCTCTCCCTGACATAATGATGATGCACCTCAATGTGCTTAGTGTGAGCATGGAACACAGGGTTCCTTGCAACTTCCAATGCACTCTGACTGTCAGTGAAGATGGTGGTGGCAGAAGACTGATCAACACCCAAATCAGCCATAAGGCATCTGAGCCACACACACTCAATAATCCCTGTGAAAGCTTCCCTATACTCAACCTCACAACTGGAAGTGGCCATAGTAGGCTGCTTCTTGTTCAACCAAGATATGCATGAGCTACCAAGCATGAAGCAAAAACCACTAGTGGACACATGAGTGTCATAGCAACTAGCCTAGTTAGAGTCAGAAAAAGCATGCAAATTTGGCGGTAGTGATCCCCCCTTGGGATAAAACAACCCAACTAGCCAAGTACCACTCAAGTAGCGAAAGATGCACTTGACCACCTCCCAATACTTAATACCTAGGCAATGCATAAACTTGCTCATCTGTGAGACAGCAAACTGAATATCTGGCTGAGTAATGCAAAAGTAAATCAAGCATCCAACAACCTACTAATAGAGAACAACATCAAATGCATCTCCAACATCATGAAGACTCAATCGTAAACCTGTCTCCATAGGAGTGGCAATAGGCTCATAGTCTTCAAGGCCAAAACACTGCAATAATGTGTCAATATATTTTGTTTGACGCAAAGCCATTCCACCATCGACGTGATAAAGTGAATGCCTAAATAATGATGCAAATGCTCCAAATCAGACATCTCAAATGAGGCATGTAAATCAGCCTTGAAATCAGCAATTTGCTTCTCATGAGGACCAGTGAGCAGCATGTCATCAACATACACCACAATGATCAGAAGCACATCATTAGCACGCTTAACATATAAGGTGCTTTCAATTGGATTGTTCTCAAAACTATGTGCAATCAGATAGGCATGTATCTTTTCATACCAAACATGTGGTGCTTGGTTTAAACCATATAATGCCTTCTTTAACCTGCACACATGGTTTTCATGCCCTTTCTGCACAAAGCCATGGGGCTGAAAAACATACATTTCTTCATGCAAGTCGTCATTCAAAAATGTTGTTGTAATGTCCAACTGATGTACATTCCAACCATGATGAGCTGCAAGTGCATAGATGCTACGAACAGTAGTCATTCGGCAAGTAGGAGCAAAGGTTTCATCGAAATCAATGCCTCTTTCTTGTGCATAACCCTTTGCAACAAGCCTAGCCTTATACCTATCAATTGTTCCATCAGTTTTACGCTTCAGCTTGTATACCCACTTAGTGCTAATAGCCTTCTTGCTAGGAGGCATGTCACATAAAGGTGAGGTAATATTTTTCATGATAGCATCATATTCAGATTGCATTGCAACCATCCAATGTTCAGAATTTTATGCTTCATCAAACAAAATAGGCTCAGTCTCACACAGAGACTAGAGGCAACCATAGCATAGCAATCCGATGCAAAAGAGGCACTATGAGAGCCTCAACGAGTAAGGTATGACAGAGGTGCATCTAATTTTCTCTCACGCAAAGTATGCACGAGCCATTTTGGCATAGTTTTTGCCTCCTCAATATGAGCTCGCTCATGAGCAAGTGCATCATGTAAATCTGTATCAGAAATAGAATGATCTGCATCATCACATGAAACGTGTAGAGGCTGAGAAGTTGCCTCATTAGGACCAGCACTAGGCTATCCACTTGTAAAAAGAGGCAACAAAGTATCATACATGTCTTTGGAGGTAACAGATGTCTCCTTCGTACATGAAAGTAAAGGTTGAATAGCATGTTCCACAAAAACAACATCACAAGCTGACCAAAATGTGTTGAGTCTGTGGATGATATAGACGATAGCCTTTGCTTTGAGAACTATACCCAATAAAAATACATTTTATTGCTTTATCATCCAATTTCATGCGATGTTGTTTAGGCACCAATGCATATGCCAGACAGGCAAAAACACACAGATGAGCAACAAATGGCTTGTGACCATGCCAAGCCTCATATGGAGTGATAGACTGAATTGCTTTATTGGGATGCCTGTTAAGTACATATGCTACACACATGATAGCCTCAAGCCAGAAACTATGTGGTAAAGCCTGACTCTTGACCATACACCTCGCCATCTCCATAAGTGACCTATTTTTTCGTTCAACAACTCCATTTTGTTGAGGTGAATACGACACTGTACATTGATGTTTTATCCCACATTCAACCATAAATACATTAAAGTCAAAAGACATATATTCCTCCCCTCGATCAGAACAGAAGGTAACCAATTTACATGCTGGTAGATTTTTAGCCAAAACAAAAAATTGTTTGAAGCACATAAACACTTAGGACTTTGCATTGAGTGGATATACCCATGCATGCCTAGAAAAATCATGTATGAAAGTCATGAAGTAAAGATAGTTTCCAAAAGAAGGTGTCTGCATAGGACCACAAATATCACTATGTACAATCTGTAATTTTTGAGTAGCTCGAACTAAACCGAGGAACGTTGCATTTTGCCCAAAATACAGCCTTCGTAAACATGTTTTTCAGGTGCCTCAAATTTGGGTCTAGAGGACACCATTTCAAATTTTTGTGTGCATAGCAAACTAGAAAAATTCAGATGACCAAAGCGTGCATGCCAAAGCTTTGCATCTGACATAGCCTGAGAATCATGTACTAAACAAGTCGAATCATTCACAGATCTTTCATAGTATATGAGCTTATACAACCCACGACATAGAATGCCAGGAGCAATAATCATGTCACCATTTGACAAATCATGAGTTGTACATCTGTCATCAACAAATTTCACAACCAAAACAATCTTGGCTAATGCTGAAACTGATAACATATTTTTCTTGATCCCTGGCACAAAAATAAAGCATGTCAGGTGAAAGAACTACCATTAGCAGTAGCCAAAATGATCTTACCAACTCCCATGATAGGATAAGGAGTTGTTAGCACATGTGACAATATTCCCTATAGGGGCAGGCTCAAGTGAAGTGAAGAAACTGCATTGCGTGGTAATATGTTTGATTGCCCCACTATCAAAATAGCAAACATCTGATTTTAATGCAAACATACACTACTCATGAGAAGATGGTCAAAACTACAAGCGATAGTAAATACCCGTTCTTCATTCTGCACAAGATTACGGGACTCTATTTTCGGTGTAGAGGCCTCTGCAACAACCATTCCAGCCTCTTTCTTCTTTGCCTCTTTAGCAACCAGTTTTGGACAGCTCTTAATGACATGATCATTTGCTTTACAATATTTACAAAATAATTTCTACTTTTCTGATTTCTTCTCATCTTCATCTTCCTTCTTCGAATGTGCAACATTTGCAGATTTTTGCTTACTAGTAGACGAGCTCCATTTACCTTTGCCCTTTTGACTATCCAGGAAAGCTTGATCTACAACACGCATAATGGACTTGTTCTGCCTAGACTGATATTTCAGTAGCAGAACAGAAACTCACTCTGCAAATGAAAGGGCATTTGGATTGCCTTTCATCATCAAACAAAGAGTAGAAGCAAAGCTCTGATATGAATGAGGAAGTCGATTTAAAACGGTCTGCACAAGTGAGCTATCTGATATAACTTCATCAACCGAAATCAACTGTTCCTTCAAATCCTTGATCTCTGTTAGAAAACTGTCCATAGAATCACCTTCATTCAAATGCTCACTCTCTAACTATTTTCGGAGGTAAGCAACACTAGCCTCATGACAAACAAGGCTATCAATGAATGTGCCTGAGCATCTCTACCATCTCAATGAATTTGCTCTGTAGTAGATGCAGCAGAAACCGCAACATGAACATGAATCTGAAGAATATTAGCATCTTCAACACCATCTACATCAACTTCAATACCTGTATTTGCAGGTGTAAATATAGGACGTTTTTCAAGACCCTGCACAATGTTCCACATTCCTTTTGCAACCAATACATGTCGCATCATATAAGCCCACAATGGGTAATTGGTATCGTCCAACTTATCCTCAATAGCCAACATACGAAATACACCACTGCTTTCAACCATGGCCACTAACAAAATACCCTGATGTAGAAAAAATGACTGTATCTGAAAAAGTCGAATAGAACTACCCTAATGAGTTTTGCTAGACTTGTAGCAAACTTCAAGACGTTTGTATTGGCAAACCGAAACTTGTATATATCTTTGGCACAAAAAGATGAAATAGCCTGCACAAGCACTTCAATAGTGTGTTCGGAGGCCGAAACGAACTCATGTCACAATTTTGGCACCATAAAGCGAAGTTGTTTTAATCTCCTAATCACCCTGAGTATGCTCACCAAAATTTCATTTGATTTTGAGACTGTGACCGGAGGGGTGTTGACGATGGCCTAGATGAAGCGATGACCTGCTCTGATACCAACTGTTGGAGTTAGACGTCTGCGGAAGCACACGGACATCACAAGGAAGAAGAAGAAGCTTGGAGCACAACACACAATACTGAATGTATTACCACTAGAATGTACAAAGATTAGTACCCGTTAGGGCTATAGGCGTATATACAAGCTGGGGGAAAAAAACCTCCTAAAGAGGGAAAAAAGTGCCCCGACAGTCCTAGAGTGTTCACATACATCACTACCTAAATATATCAACACACATCACTACCAAAATTGATTTATTTTGTTGATATATTTTGAGAGTGATGTGTGTGAGCACACTTAGGGCCTGTTGGAGTTTGAGGTCTGTGGAAGCACACGAACAACACAAGGAAGAAGAAGAAGCTTGGAGCACAACAAATAATACTGAATGTATTACCAAGTGAATGTACAAAGATAACTCACTCATTAGGGTTATAGGCATATATACAAGCAGGGGGAAAAACCTCCTAAAGAGGGAAAAAAGTGCCCTGATAGTCCAAAGTGTGTTCACACACATAACTAACCAAATTGATTTATTTTGTTGATATATTTTGGTAGTGATGTGTGCGAACACATTTAGGACTTGTTGGAGTTTGAGATATGTGGAAGGATGCGAACAACACAAGGAAGAAGAAGCTTGACACACATCACACAAAACTGAATGTACAAAAATAAGTGTAGTGTATATACAAGTGGGGGGAAAACAATTTCCTTAAGAGGAAAAAAAGTGCCCCGACAATCCTAAGTGTGCAAATTGATTTATTTTGTTGATATATTTTGGTAGTGATGTGTGCGAACACATTTAGGACTTGTTGGAGTTTGAGATATGTGGAAGGATGCGAACAACACAAGGAAGAAGAAGCTTGACACACAACACACAAAACTGAATGTACAAAAATAAGTGTAGTGTATATACAAGTGGGGGGAAAACAATTTCCTTAAGAGGAAAAAAAGTGCCCCGACAATCCTAAGTGTGTTCACACATATCACTCCCGAAATATAAGGATCACTATGACTACCCACACGTATGTTTGTAATAAAAAAACGTGTTGAGACACAAGTTTTTATGTCTAAACATCAGAAACGTTGTTGTATCTACCAATAGAGCAAAGTTTAGCACCAACAAACATTAACAAATGACCCCAACATTGCTTCTCTAACAATACTTAGCATCGATCTCCAATGAAACAATGTGTAGCTACAAATTTGGTCATGTCAACATGATGGAAGAGTACTATCATCTTGAACTTTCCTTAATTTATGCATCCCCATCTTGGAAAACTGAAAGAGCCTATATGTGCCCCCCCTCCCCCTTTTGAACACCCTTTTGAACAGATGTGTCTCACATTTATGAATTGTACCCATGAGAACCTTCAACTCCTCATTCCACTATCCTCTTCTTCTTACCCTTTTTATCCTAGTGGGTCTCAAAGCAGGGTTCCAACTAAGATAATTGCTCCAAACTGTATGTGCACATTTTCTGACATCCAGATTTCACTATATGAGGTAGATGCTCCAACCCGTATGCGCACATCACAACCCATATGCTCCAACCCGTATGCGCACGAATATCACAATTTACCTTTAGAAGTGGGTCAAGATTGGATAGAGGATCACATAGTAGACTTGAGCCTTAGGAAGCGACTCCTTTATATTTGGGATAAATCATAACATGTAGTATCTTACAATTAACCAAAAAGGTTATGAGTCATGACCTTTCTCATCACTTTTCCACACACTCCATATGTGCTTCCAAGGTTGATGAGCGTAATGATTCAATATCGTCTAGTTGGAGCCCCCTTGTTTTCCAAATGAAATTGAACATATCACGAAGGCTTGAATTCAGGATTAGCACCAACCACCAAGTCATAGAATCAAGTACTACCTCCATCATCCTCAAACATCATGTATGAAAAGGAATCAAGCTATGTAAAAAATGAGAAAAATTTGGTTAAACAATGACAAGCAATAAATTGATCCCCTAAGGAAGTCACAGTCATGATGTAGCTACTTTTGATGGTATTTCCTAGGCTTTGCACATATGAGTACCTGTGAGATTATCATCATGGAAGACCAAAATCTTGATACAAGTTGAATATTGATTAAGATATGTCTTCTGTTTCAGCACTGATGTTCAGTTTTATAGGATGTGCATTGTGCGCTACTCAAGCCTCATGCCATATACTTCTACATCCACATAAAGAAAATCTATAATTTTATAAGGGGATTTCATCCTGTGACCTAAACTCTGATGAGCCGGGATTATTGAACTACATTTACAGGTTGAATGTGCATAGCATTCATAGGTCCATCCATCCATAATCTGACAAGGCAGGTCATACAAACCAGTACATAGGCAGGTCATATTATCTCTATCCAAATTCTTTATAAGGACTCTGTTCAAATTCTCATAAGAATGCCCTATAAATTTGGGATAGCTTGATAATGAACTGACTTGATCAGCCAACAGGCCAACCTGTTTTGATGACCTGAAAGCTCACCAAGGTTCCATGGTGAACTGATTTGATCAGTCCATAGGCTAACTAGTTTTGATGACCTGAAAGTCCACCTAAGTACAACATGACAGCAAGTCGCATGTTGACCTCAAGCCCATACAGCTTGGAGTCCTCATGTTAAGCCCCTAGGCAGATATTGAACCCTCATTCAAGGATTTGGGCATTTTACCGCCAAGCCATGCCTGTTTGGCATCACATCTTTCCGAATTAAAACTACAGAAAGATTCAAATGATTTACTTAAGGAGTAACTACATATGAGGTCGCGCCTAAAATAGTATTCCATAAAACTGATGAAATGATTATTAAATGGGGATTTCGAACTATTCCATACCTCTTGCTTCGGAGAGGAAGGAGTTCCTATTCTCTTGCGTGGTATTTCTTTAATCACAAAGCGTTTATCAATGGCATCTGTACACCTCCCTCTCTCTCTCTCTCGTACCTGTAGCCACGGGCGCCTGCAGATGACTTCGAGACTCGAAAATGGACTCAACGAAACTGAAGACTAATGAGCAGCCGCATGTATAGCACAAAAGACTAAAGTTTTAAAAGTTAGAACTAGGGTTTGTTGAAAATAGGGCTATTTTTAAAAGTTCCCTATTCACTAAATATAGGAAAAACTTATGGATTTCTCTAAATATTCGCCATTGGGCTAATATTCGCCCTTAATTATTTCCATGATATCCTGGCTCAGCAAGAAGCTGCCTATTGTGGACACTTCGAGTTGTGAGGCTAAGTATAGGGCAACTTTCACAACGACTATTGAGTGTGTGTGGTTGAGATGCCTTTATGGGTGATTTGGAGGTTGGTCAGTCTTCTGCCACCACCATCTTCACTGATAGTCCGAGCACATTGGAAGTTGTGAGGAACCCTGTGTTCCATGCTCGCACTAAGCACATTGAGGTGTATTATCATTATGTCAAGGATAGGTTCTCTGCTGGGAAGATCAGCTTGGCATATGTGCCCACGTAGGAAAACATTGTAGACCTTTTCACGAAGGCTCTACTTAGGGAGAAGTTTGAAGCTTTCCGCAAAGCTTTGGGCTTACTTCCTTTTGTGGAGTGATTTCCACATAGAAAGGCACTTCCTTATACATGAGTGCCAGCTCCTTGTTCACCGCATCACTCCCAAGGGGGATTTGTTGATATATTTAGGTAGTGAAGTGTGTGAACGCTCTAGGACCGTTGGGGCACTTTTTTTCCCTCTTTAGGAGGTTTTTTCCCTCGGCTTATATATATGCCTATTGCCCTAAGAGGCAACTTATCTTTGTACATTCTAGTGGTAATACATTCAGTATTGTGTGTTGTGCTCCAAGCTTCTTCTTCTTCCGTGTGTTGTTCGCGTGCTTCCGCAAACATCTAACTCCAACACAAACAAAATAAGGAAGAAGAAGAAGAAGAAGCTTGGAGCACAACACACAATATTGAATGTATTACTAAGCGAATGTACAAAGATAAGTGATCCATTAGGTTTATAGGCGTATATACAAGTTGGGGGAAAAAACCTTCTAAAGAGGGGAAAAAGTGCTCCAACGGTTCTAAGTGTGTTCAAACACATCACTAGCAAAATATATCGACAAATCCCCCTTGGGAGTGATGTGGTGAACAAGGAGCTGGCACTCATGTATAAGGAAGTGCTAAGCTATGTGGAAAGAGACCAACCCACAAAAGGAACTAGTAGGCCCAAAGCTTTGTGGAAAGCTTCAAACTTCTCTCGAGGCAGAGCCTTTGTGAAAAGATATGCAATGTTATCCTGTGTGGGCACATATGCCAAACCGATATCCTAGCACATAACCTCTCCTTGACATAATGATAATACACATCAATGTGATTTGTGTGAGCATCGAACACAAGGTTCCTTGCAACTGCCAATGTGCTCTCATTGTCAGTGACGATGGTGGTGGTAGAAGACTAACCGATACCCAAATCAACCAAAAGGCATCTTAACCACACACACTCGACACTCAGTGTGAAAGTTTCCCTTTACTCAGCCTCACAACTAGAAGTGACCACAATAGGCTTCTTCTTGCTCGACCAAGATATGCATGAGCTACCAAGCATGAAGCAAAAACCACTAGTGGAAACACAAGTGTCATGGCAACCGGCCTAGTAAGAGTAAAAAAAAAGCATGTAAATTTGGTGGTAGTGATCCCCCCTTGGGATAAAACAATCAAAGTAGATGGGTACCACTCAAGTAGTGAAAGATGCACTTAACTGCCTACCAATGCTTGACACCTCGACAATGCATAAACCTGCTCATCTGAGAGACAACAAACTGAATATCAGGCCGATTTATGCATAATTAAATCAAGCATCCAACAACCTGGTGATACAGAAAAACAACAAATGTAGATCCAACATCATCAAGACTCAACTGTAAAATAGTTTCCATAGGAGTGGCAATAGGTTTGCAATCTTCCAAGCCAAAATGCTGCAATAATGTGTCAATATATTTTGTTTGACACAAAGCTATTCCACCATCAACTTACATAATTTGAATGCCCAAATAATGATGCAAATGCCCCAAAGTTGACATCTCAAAAGAGGCATGCAAATCAGCCTTAAAATTACCAATGAGAAGCTTAGGACCAGTGAGTAGTATGTCATCAACATAGACAACAATGATCAGAATCACATAATTTGCACACTTAACATATAAGGTGCTCTCTATTGGATTGTTTTCAAAACTGTGTGCAATCAAGTAGGCATGTATCTTTTCATACCAAGCACATGGTGCTTGCTTCAAACCATATAATGCCTTTTTCAACCTACACACTTTGTTTTCATGCCTTTTCTACACAAAACCATGGGGCTGAAATACATACACTTCTTCATGTAAGCCACCATTCATAAATGCAATTTTAATGTCCAATCAATGTACATTCCAACCATGATGAGCTGGGAGTGCATGATAACTGTTCCATCATGCTTATGCTTCAACTTCTATACCCATTTAGTGCCAATGGCCTTTTTTCTTGAAGGCAAATCACATAAAGACCAAGTATCATTCTTCATAATAACATCATATTTTGATTGCATAGCAACTATCCAATTTTCAAAATTTTGTGCTTCATCAAAAGAAACATGCTCATTCTCATCCAAAGACTACTAGAGGTAGCACTTGCATAGCAATTTGATGCAAAAGAAGCATTATGAGAGCCTAAATGAGTACAATATGACAAAGGTTCAGAGGTGCATCTAATTTTCTATCTCGCAAATTTTGCACCAACCATTTAAGAATAGTTTTTTGGCTCCTTTATATTAGCCCTCTCATCAACAAGTGCATCATGTAAACCTCCATCAGAGATGAAATGATCTGCACCATCATGTGGAACCTATAAAGGCTAAGAAATAGTTTCATTTGGACTAGCACTTGTCTGTCCACCTGTAAAAGGAGGTAGTAGAGTGTCATACCCATCTTTGGAGCTAAATGATTTCTACTTAGTACATGAAAGTAATGGTTGAATTGCCTCTTTTGTAGCCAATTTTGGACAACTCTTTAGGACATGATCAATTCTTTTCCAGTATTTGTAGAAGTGTTTCTGCTTTTTTGTTTTCTTCTTGTCTTTGTGTTCCTTTTTCGACTATGTAGCATTAACAAATTTGTGCTTACTAGTAGATGAGCTCCATTTACCTTTGCCCTTCTGACTAGCTAAGAAATCTTGATCTGCAACATGCATAATGAACCTCTTTTCTACTTGGATTGATCTTCCTACACAAAACTAGAGACATAGCTAAGTGCCTTGGCAATCCAAAGTGTGTTCACATACATCACTACTGAAATTGATTTATTTTGTTGGTATATTTTGGTAGTGATGTGTACACTTAGGACGAGTTGGAGTTTGAGGTATGTGGAAGCATGTGAACAACACAAGGAAGAAGAAGAAGAAGCTTGGAGCACAATAGACAATACTGAATGTATTACCAAGTTAATGTACATAAATAAGTGACATGTTGGGGTTATAACCATATATACAAGCTGGGGAAAAATAACCTGATAAAAAGGGAAAAAGGTGCCATGGCGGTCCAAAATGTGTTCACACACATCACTACCAAAATTGATTTATTTTATTGATATATTTTGGTAGTGATATGTGTGAACACACTTAGGACCTGTTGGAGTTTGAGGTCTGTGGAAGCACACAAACAACACAAGAAAGAAGAAGAAGCTTGGAGCACAACACACAATAGTGAATGTATTACCAAGTGAATGTACAAAGATTAGTGATCTCTTGGGGTTATAGGTGTATATACAAGTCGGGGAAAAAAAACTTCCTTAAGAGGGAAAAAAGTGTCCCGGCGGTCCTAAGTGTGTTTACACGTATCACTATTGAAATTGATTTATTTTGTTGGTATATTTTGGTAGTGATGTGTGTGAATACACTTAGGACCTGTTGGAGTTTGAGGTCTGCGAAAGCACACAAACAACACAAGAAAGAAGAAGAAACTTGGAGCACAACACACACTAGTGAATGTGTTACCAAGTGAATGTACAAAGTTTAGTGATTTGTTGGGGTTATAAGTGTATATACAAGCGGGGGAAAAAAAATTTCCTTTAGAGGGAAAAAAAAGTGCCCCTGACAGTCCTAAGTGTGTTTCACACATATCACTCCCGAAATATATCAACACTCGGGTTGTGTATTCAGACTCACAATAGAACAAGACGAGAAAACAATAGGTTCAAAATATGAGTTGATAACTTGATATCATGAAACGCCTTTGGTTGGGGGAGTTCGGATGAATAAGGGTGTGTTCAGATAGGGTGATAGAATTTTCTTGATCTAATTGGAGTTCTGCCGTGTTTCATTCACACAGAGCGGTGGTAATATGTCAAAAGCGAACTCTAACTGTGATATTATTTGTTGAATGACGTGAATAACCAATAAGAATGGGTTGTGAGAGCGGCACATAGTTATTCCGAGGGGGGAAGCTGTCTCAATCAGTGGTGGACCAGGAACACGTTCCTTTTTTTTTCATCAAATAAATTGCTGACATCTGTACAGTGCCGTTGTGCCGTCGGGCTGTGTGAACGCAGCTCATAAACGTTTCCGCGCGGGATACACTTGGAATAATTGAGAGAATTTGGGAGCGCGCCACTCTATCTGGAGCCCTAAAATTTGGAAACGCCTTTTAAAAAAGGGGTCCTCTAGATAAAAATAGTTGACGCCGAGATAATTTAGGCCCTCCCTCGCGCCATAATCCAACCATTTGAAGAGCTTTCGTTAAGATGATAGGAGCAAGGAATCTCGCGCGTAGATTGCATATTCTGCGCAGCTATCGGAACTGCAGTTCGCTCTCTAGCAAAGGTTACTTGCATTACAATTACTATCACTTTCACTTTTTTTTTTAGTTACTCAGTGTTCATTAACATGGTCACACGGATAATAGTGTCGTGATACTACCTACTTGCATGTGCTTCTGACCGGGTTTGCGAGTGTTAACGAAAAATCAGTTTCTCAATTAGCGATGAGAGAGAGAGACGAACGATTTATTCATGTGCTTATGCGTTCGAGAGTTTCACGTGTTCACACTCATCGTAAGGTATTCAGATAACTTCAGAATTGTTATTTTCAGCATTTTACCATGAACTAAAGCAATTTAGTATTTTGAAATTCAGAGTTCTTTATACGAACAAAAACTTAGGTGTTTTTGAAGTCAGGGTTTCTTCATGAAAAATATGAAAAAAGAACCAAAGTTTAAAATAAATTTCCTTCATTTTGTGAAGACTATGATTTTTGACATCTATTTTATTTTAATTTAAGTCGCAGGTATGTAGTTTTGTAACTATTTGTTTGATCACGACTTTAATTATGCGACACTTAAGGAAATCGAGAGAATGTTTTTTCAATGAAAAAGACAGAATTTTCAGTAGGCTGAAAATGGACCCACAAAATCTTTCTCTAGCTTAACGTGCACACTCAATTAAGATATCTGTCCAAAAAATGTCTCTTTTCAATAAAGAAGTGCACAATAAGAATCATGAATGCATTTCTAATGTAAAAGTTCGGAATAGATGAAAAACTTTGAAAAGAAGCACGAGACGCTATTTTCATTTATCAAAAGCTAATTTTTGTTTTCAACTTGACTTATAAGTAGTTGTTTACTTAAACTAAAAGCTAAGTCTGTTTTTACAATGATGAATTAGAAATGCATTAATAAAAAATGGTTTATGCGTTTCTTATTGCAGACAATCATAAGTTTCGTCTAACAAACTAGGCCCAACTTTCTCTTTGAATTATGGTGAATAAAATGCATGTCTTGAGCTCCCTGGAATGAACAATCTATTGATGTATTTGAATTTCGACATGTTATTGAATTCGGCCAATTCCTCTAGCCATTTTTCGCATGGATTTTTTCTTTCAAGTCATTTATAAAGCATTGTGTAATGTGACCAATATGTCAATAAGTGAGCTTATCTTCCACATTGTTGTTGAGAAAAGTTAACTTTACTGCTTATGTAGGTTGACTTGGTCGGAACCCTAATTTTAGGGTTAGTTTACATTTGATGCCAATTCATTTTTTTCCAAATTCCTCCAAATTTCTATTTTGGTGGGAAAGCTTTCGTGTTGTAGAAATTGATGTTGGGTAAAGTCTTTATTATATGCTGTGATATGAAAAAGCTCTTGAATTTTGATTTGTAGTTTTTGCAACATATTTTTACATAGTTATGATTCTTCCTTCGAAAATGAACATGGATGTTGTTGGAAGTGGGGTGGGCCTCAATAATAATGAATCATAGATTTACAAGATCTTCCAACACATGAACCTTAGCATACACACCTTAATACTCACAAAGATGATGAGTGAGAGATAGAGGGAGAATAGACAGGTTTTTCAAACTGAACTGTAAGCTAGAATGCTCATCTACACTATCTTATATTCAAATGTCAAATTATAATGTGTGAATATGATACAAACAAACAAGATCTTTATCTAGGTAGAAATAGGAACTAGGTATAAGAAATTGTGTGCCTAAGAGGTATGAAGAGTGTGTGTATGTGTGAGAATATGGAGAATATGAAGAGTTTAGAACTCCTTTACAGTAAACCTGAATTCTGATTATCTCTAAATTAGAAACTAATGAATGAACAAGTGAGGACACATGTAGACTTGTTACTCTGAGTATGTTGGTTGACACGAACTCCTCTAGATGTCTCAAGATGTAGAGCACAACTCCTCCAAGAGTATAGAACTCTTTCTCTATGAGGATCTCCTTGATCTGTTCCTTAGCCTTGCGTTGACCTTGTGCTAGAGCTTGTTTGAGCTTGAGAAGTTTGACGAACTATGATTCTAATCCTCTTTATATAGTTTATGAGCTCCATAAAAAACTACGATCACTAAATCTACACAACACGAAAAGCATTGCAATTTCTGCATTGAAAGAATCAATCGTATCTTTTCAAATTTGATGGCAATGCGATTATTGATTAAAAAACCAATTATGCTTCCATCGTACGTTGCCCTTATTGAGTATCGGACCCTAGTGGGTTGGATAGAAGGTATATGTTTTATCCAAAACATCCCTCTTCCATTTCTTGAAGAGAGAGCTACTAAAGAGACTGCTTATGCTTGTATTTGACATTGTCTCTAACAATCCCCCTTCAATGTCACAATGGTACAAGGTTTAATAACTTGCAAAACTTCTAATGTTTGCAAATATATCCATTAACCATCTTTCAGTGAATCTTAAGCTGATTGTGCATGAACTTGGATGCTTTAGATTGCAAATTGAATGTTCGATCGTGTATTACATAAATATATCAAGCAACCAACTCCTTGACTATATAATGCAACATCAAATGGTTCTGAATTTACTTCCTACTTTAATGACGCATTGACATCCATAGGTGTTTGCATAGGCTTGGAGTATGTCATCTCAAACCTTTCCAATAATTTCTCAATGTATTTCAGCTTTGTCATGTAGATCACCAATCTTTATGTGTCCAAACTCCTAATCTCTATGATGAGCCTTATCTCCATTTTCAATGTTATCGTCATCATGAAGAGAGCATATTAAGGACCCTCCTCATCATCTACAAATCTCTTTGTGATGAAAGTTGTGGATGTGAGGGCAAGTTCCTCATCTTTTAGGTGAAGTTAGTAATCACAAAAGATGAGAAAACACATTGGAATATTGGAGTTTGAGGTTTGCGGAAGCACGTAAACAACACAAGGAAGAAGAAGATGCTTTGAGTACAACACACAATACTTAATTTGTTACCAAGAGAATGTACAAAGATAAGTGACTCGTTAGGGTTATAGGCATATACACAAGCGTTGGAAAAAACCTCCTAAAGAGGGAAAATATTGCCCCATCACTCGTAGTGTGTTCACACACATCACTACCTAAATATGTCAACAAATCCCTCGTGGGAGTGATGGAGTGAACAAGGAGCTTGCACTCATGTATAAGGAAGTGCCAAGCTATGTTGAATCAATCTACAAAAGGAAGTGCAATGTTCTCTTGTGTGGGAAGAGAACCTCTCCCTTACACAATGGTTGTGAACCTCAATGTGCTTAGTGAGAGCATGGAACACAGGGTTCCTCGCAACTTCTAATGCGCTTTGACCATTAGTGAAGATGGTGGTGGATTAAGATTGACCTACACCCAAATCAGTCCTAAGACGTATGAGGCACACATGCTCAACAGTTGCTCTGAAAGCTTCCGTATACTGAGCCTCACAACTAGAAGTGGCCACGGTAGGTTCCTCCTTGCTCAACCAAGATATGCATGAGCTACCAAGCATGAAGCAAAAAACCATTGGTGGACACATGAGTGTCATAGCATCCAGCCTAGTCAGAATTAGAAAAAGCAAGTAAGTTTGGCAAACTATTCAAGTACTCGGGTATCACTCAAGTAGCGAAAGATGCACTTCAGTGCTTTCCAATGCTTGACACTTGGGCAATGCATAAACTTGCTCATATGTGAGACAACAAACTGAATATCCGATTGAGTAATGCATAAGTAAATCTAGCATCCAAAAGCGTGCTCATAGAGAACAACATCAAATGCATCTCCAGAATCATGAAGACTCAATCGTAAACCTATTTGCATAGGAGTGACTGTAGGTTTGGAGTCTTCAAGGCCAAAACGTTTCAATAATGTCTTAATATATTTTGTTTAACACAAAGCTATTCTTCCATCGACTTGCATAAATTGAATGGCTAAATGATGATGCAAATGCCCCAAATATGACATCTCAAATGAGGTATGAAGAGAAGCTTTAAAATTAGCAATATGCTTCTCATGAGGATGAGTGAGCAGCATGTCATCAACATAGATAACAATAATCAAAAGCAAATCATTTGCACACTTAAGATATAAGGTTCATTTGCACACTTAACATATAAGGTGCTTTCACTTGGATTGTTCGCAAAACCATGTGCAATTAGGTAGGCATTTATCTTTTCATACCAAGCACATGGTGCTTGCTTGAAAATAAAGCCTTTTTCAACCTGCACTTTTTGTTTTCATGCCCTTTCTGCACAAAACCACGGGGCTGAAAAACATATACTTCTTCATGTAAGTCAACTTTCAGAAATGGAGTTTTAATGTCCAATCGATGTATGTTCCAACCATGGTGAGCTACAAGTGCACAGATGCTATGAATAGTAGTCATTTGGCATGTAGGAGCAAAGATCTCATCAAAATCAATGCCTCTTTCTTGAGTATAACCCTTTGTAACAAGCCTAGCCTTATACTATCAACTGTTCCATCAATTGGTCCATCAGGCTCATGCTTCAGTTTGTATACCCACTTAGTGCTAGTGGCCTTCTTGCAAGGAGGCAAGTCACATAAAGACGAGGTACCATTTTTCATGATAGCATCATATTTTGATTGCATAGCAACCATCCAATTTTCAAAATTTTGTGCTTCATCAAACGAAATAGGCTCATCCTCATCACAAAGACTAGAGGCAGCCGTAGCATAGCAATCGAATGCAAAAGAAGCACTATGAGAGCATGAAGGAGTACGACATGAAAGAGGTGCATTTAATCTACTATCTTGTAAAGTCCGCACCAACCATTTAGGCATAGTTTTTGCCTCCTCAATATCAGCTCTCTCATCAACAAGTGCATCATGTAAATTTGCACTAGAAATGTTGAATGATATGCATCGTCACATGAAACCTGTAAAGGCTGAGAAATTGCCTCATTTTGATCAGCACTAGATTGTCCTCATGTAAAAAGAGGCAGCAAAATGTCATATATATCTTCAGAGCTAACATATGTCTCCTTAGTACATGAAAGTAATGGCTGAATTGTATCTTCCACAAAAACAACATCATGGCTAACCAAAGTGCTTTTAGTTTGTGGATGATACAGATGATAGCCTTTGCTTTTAGAATTGTACCCAACAAAAATACATTTCACTGCTTTATCATTCAATTTCTTGCGTTGTTCAAGCACTAATGCATATGCGAGACAATCAAAGACACACAAATGAGCAATAGATGGCTTGCAACCATGCGAAGCTTCATATGGAGTGATGGATTACAATGCTTTAGGGGGACACCTGTGAAGTACATATGCTGTAGACATAATAGCCTCAATCCAAAAACTATGTGGTAAAGCTTGACTCTTTACCATACACCTCGCCTCTCCATGAGTGATCTGTTCTTCCTTTCAGCAACTCCATTGGTGTTGAGGCGTATAAGACACTGTACACTGATGTTTTATCGCACATTTAATCAGAAATGCATTAAAATCAGAAGACATGTATTTCCCCCCTTGATCATAACGGAGGGTGCCCATTTTACATGTTGATAGATTTTTAGCCAAAACTAGAAACTGTTTGAAGAACATAAACACTTCGGGCTTTGCTTTGAGTGTATACATCCATACATGCCTAGAAAAATCATCAATGAAAGTCACGAAGTAAAGATAATTCCCAAAAGAGGGTGTCTGCATAGGACCACAGACGTCACTGTGAACAAGCTGCAATGTCTGAGTAGCTTGAATTGAACCATCTTTTGGGAATGAGGAACGCTCCATATTGCCCAAAATACAGCCTTCACAAACATGTTTACCGGGTGCCTCAAGTTTGGGCAGAGAGTACACTATTTCAGATTTTTGCACGCGTAGCAAACTAGCAAAATTGAGATGACCAAAGCATGCATGTCAAAGCTTTGCATCGGACATAGCTTGAGAATCATGTACTGCACATGCTTAATCATTCACATATTTTTCATAGCCTATGACAAGGTAACATGGGAACGCGTCCCCGGGTCTTAAGGACGTCGGTATGCTGTCCTCATGCATGAAGAAGATAGGATGAGTGTAGTGGACGGGGGACGTCCCGATCAGACCATGCATAATAGGATGCCATCTCGGGAACGCGTCTCGGGGACGAAAATCGGTGAGAGATGAGAACGGAGGTGGTCAACAGATTTGGCGGGCTTTTTTGAGTGATTTTAAATTTGAAAATCAAATTTTGGTTTTGATTTTTTAAGGTTTAAAGTTGGCGCCTTTTTTTAGGAATCTCGAAGCTTATGTTCTCAGCTTTCCATTCATCTTGATCTTCTTCGAGAATTTTGACATGCTCTTCTAGGGCTCTTATTCTGTCTATGGCCTTCCTTATTTCTTGATTGAGTACTCTGTCTGCCTCCTTCTTTGCCTCTCTAATTGCTTTAGTTATCATGTCCTCCACTTCTTTTTTTTCTAACCGTGCCATGTTGTTGTCTGCTTATATATCTAACAGATGAAAGTGGTGTCCACTTTCGTTTGAAATTTATCACCACCTAACTTTTGTCAATGGGTTTCTGGCAGCAAACCCTAACACCTCTGAGTCATGTTTCACAAGGAGAACAAAACTTTTAAACAACTCTTGGGTACCAACTTCTTGGCCAGAATTCAGATCTGCTGTACTTCTTGGGCAGAATTCAGATCTGCTGTACTTCTTGGGCAGAATTCAGATCTGAGAGAGAGAGAGAGAGTGATATTAACGACTTCCAAAGGCCAAACTTGGCCTATGAGACAAAACCATGTATAACTGTAGTAACTCCTGTGTAGAAATAAAACAGAATAGTACTCGCTACACAAAACTGTAGGCTGAAAAAGGTTGGAAACAACCAAAGGATAGTGTATGAGGTGATGGAGAGGTAGTGGGGATAATGTAGTGGTAGTGGGGATAATGCATGGGGAGATGTGGCTCAAACTCTACAGATAATGGCCACCTAATACATGGGGGCCCCATGACGGAAGTGAATATGTATATCCTAGCTACACATAATGGGCAGAGGTGGGTGGAGTATGTGGTACATCGGTGGCGGTTTGACTCTTGAGTGCCTCATGAAGGAAGGCTACCCAGGTTGTGGTGGTGCAGCTGTGCTTCATCATGTGGTCATGGGCTACTGTGACAACCCCCCCCCCCCCCCCCCCCCCCCCCCCCCCGCCCCCCCGCGTATTTCTATCTAGCCACTTTTGGTGCTTGGGCAGTTTGCTGTGCGGCACAAAATTGTGTGCAACGATAGGGGGACATGGTGAGCCTCCGAGACCAAGAATTATAGTGACGCTCAAGCGAACTCAAGCGACCTTTGCGATCTCCATGTAGTAGCCCTCGTGCTAGTCCCTTCCGCACACACCTCTCGAAAGTGCCATCGTGCCATCGATGGGCCGTTGTACACGTTTGCCCGCGACTCTTAACACGGGCCGGCTCACTTGTAAGCGTTTGCCTGCGACGCCCAACGCGGGCCGACTACGACTGTTCCATTGTAATCGTTTCTTTTAATGCAAGCTCGTTTTTCCTTCAACAAGTGAATTTCAGCTTTCAAGCAAGGGAACACACACTCAAGTAAGTCATCCCATTGACGGGCCGGTGCGAGTCGTCGAGCGAGCCCAGGGTGCTTGCTTCTTTTTCATCACAGCTACCATGATGCGTGAGATATCCTCCTTGTATAGTCGTGGTCGTCCGTATCCAGCCCTATGCGGTTGACGTCGCACTCTCTGTGATACTGCCTACCGGAGCGTGAACCCTATGCCCCTCGAAGGGGGGCTTGTTTGATGTAGCCCATCTCGCATAAAGAATTGAGTAATGGTTTGTTGGGTATTTACATGTGTCTGATGCATGGGCTGTAGCGACTTCTCTCGTCTCTCATATGCTGTCGTGAGGAAAAGTCCCAACCTCGGCTTGTCTCCAGTGGTCATGCACAATTGTAGTGACTCCTCTATGTGGAACTGTGCTCGTAGATCTGAGTATGCTCGACATATGAACACAAAGTGCTCCTCATTCTCTATCTTTGTATGGCATATTGGGCACCGCAGACTGGTTGAACCATTTGTCGGTCAATCGTTCAAGTGTTGATGGGAAGAGTGCAAGGAACGCGTCTTGTCGTTGTTGTAGACCCCTTCTTTTACAAGTTGAAAGAAGTCTTCGTACGTTGTCTTCAAGATCCTCATTAGCACCACCATGAAATGAAAAAAATCTAATGTTTATCCTTGACAGCAGAGCGGAGAGTTCCTCGGCCATAGTGGTAGTAGGAAAAGTAACTTGGGGTAAAGACTCTTGAGTCTTAGCTTTGTCCTCTAATCCTTCTAATCTGGTGACTAGACTTGAGGTGGACATACTTATTGGTGTTAGATAGGGATCTTGCCTTCTTCTCTTGTCGTTGTTGTAGACCCCTTCTTTTACAAGTTGAAAGAAATCTTCGTACGTTGTCTTCAAGATCCTCATTAGCATCACCATGAAATGAAGAAAATCTAATGTTTATCCTTGACAGCATAGTGGTAGTAGGAAAAGTAACTTGGGGTAAAGACTCTTGAGTCTTAGCTTTGTCCTCTAATCCTTCTAATCTTGTGACTAGACTTGAGGTGGACATACTTATTGGTGTTAGATAGGGATCTTGCCTTCTTCTATGATAGCTCTTAATCGGTGTCTTCTTGGGGCTCAATTGATTCTCCTTACTAGCTCTAGTGTATTTGTCATCGACCATCTTGGGAAATTTTTTCCTAGAGTGGAGAAGGCCACATTCCTAGCTTAGTCAAGCTCAGCAGAGGACTAAGCTCAGTAGAGGAGGGTGATGGAGTAGTCACTCGACAATGGAGGATGGGAAGGAGTAGTTGCCTAAGTTTTGGGGAGGAGGATGGGAAGGTGGATGGAGTCGTCGCCAAAGGAGGATGGAAAGTGAATGGAGTCCTTGTCCAGAGGAGGATGGAAAGTGAATGGAGGAGTCGTCTAAATCTTGGGGTACACATATGGAGGAGTCATCGAGGTAGTGAGGGAGGAGACGCTCCAATCGTCGAGATAGTGATGGAGGAGATGCCCAATTGGGAGTGGTGGATGGAGTCGTCGTCCAAAGTGGTGATTGAGGAGGTAGGGATGGAGGAGACTCCCAGAAGAGGCTAGCCTTGGCCTTTTCCCTCTCATCTTTCCTTGTTTAACTATCCATCTTGTGCACCTCTCCTCTCCCTTCAACTCTTTCCCCCCTAGGCCCTCACCATATAAACCTCTTCACTTCTCCATCAATTGTGCTCTTTCTTCCTAGCCACTTCTATCCCTACCCATACCAAGATGATTGGAAGGACATTTACCTAAGCAACACACACAGGGAGACTCTCTCCTCCTTCTCAAGGGTGACTCTCTCCACCTTCTCAAGGGAGACTCTCCATAAGGATGACTTTCTCTTCTTCTCAAGGATGACTCTCCACAACGAGGAACTCATTCCACCTTCTGTAGGGAGATTGTCCAACATCTCACCTTCAAGGCGACTCACATCACCCTCTCTCGTTCTCTCCTCCTCCTTTCCTTCTTCACAACTTCCTCTCGTGTCCATCGCTCCTCATCTCTCTCCCTCCATGAGAATACCATTTTCTTTTGCATCTTCATCTCTGCACAAGGGAGACTCTCTCCACCTTCTCAAGGTGACTACTCCCTTCCTCCATCTTCTACATCTTGCAAGAGTAGTCCACCTATTCAAGGGAGACCCCCACACCCCTTACACCAAGGTGATTATTCTATCTTATCACAAGGCGACTACACCCAATTTGTAGGGGGGCTTCACACTCTAGAGGGTGAATTAATCTCTAGACTCCACAAGTCACACCATGTCGGCAAATTCCTCTTCTTGGCAACATCCACCAAGCGACTAGAGGTATAATCTACCATTTCCATGATGGCATTTGATGCTTAAGAGGATATGCGAAATGCCCCAAAGTTTAGACCCGACTCCGAAGACAGTTCTGGGGATATAGGATTTGAGTGACAATTTTGGGGAGATAGGATCAAAGCACACGGCCCCGATACAGGAGCAACAACACTTGGATATTGAAGAATGCAAGCAAAGGATTGAGATGGTTCCTTCCCAGAGCCAAGAAGCCAGCCAAGAAGAAGACAACTATTTGAATGGAGAATCCAACGACTCACTCCAAGAAGTATCTCATGAGAAGGATTCTGCGTAGAATCAAGCTCAATCAAGGTCTCTCCCTAAGACCGCATGAAACCTTAACGAACACTTTCACATAAACAAAGACAGTAGATATGGGCCTCACACGTCTTGCAGTCGTTTCCATGTCTACCATGAAAAACACTCTGGCAATAGACACAAAATTCCTTACTCTCTTCAAGAGCTGTTCTTGTTCAATGGAAAGATAGCACAAGGATTTCTAGCATCAGTTTTGGGGACAAGATAGATTGTTCAATGTTGATTCTCGAAAAGTTTGATTGTTTTCAAGAAAGAGTGCCAAGGATACGTTGGTGGCATGTGCAGCTATGTTCACGATAGACGAAATTGATCCCCTTGTGGCATAGACTAGCTTTATTTAAGGGATATTTTCTTCTCATAGATAATTTGCATTTCACAAATATTAAGGAATGCGAGCCTCTCGATTGTTTTATACATGCAAAGCTGTCTTCATACCAAGGGCCCATACTTCCAAGCTGTTTGGGGCCCCAATGATACCACGGATTCACAGGTTATAACTACGACAATCTCGAGTTCCTCAATCACCTCCTCCTCTAAGATATTCACTAGAAGACTCATACTCATGTACAAAAAGATTCTATCACAAATCTGTCGGCAAAGCCTCGTGACCAACAAGGTTATGCTCCTACATCAAAGTGGGTATGCAACTCTTCTTCCCCATCCTTCCCTCCTATTCGCTTCGTTCCCTCCACTTCACGCTGTCCTGAATCTTCTCTCTACTCATCGATCCTCTCTGTGTTGCTCTCCATCTCATTTAGCCTCTCCTATCATCCCTTCATCCACAACAGAAATTGTCGTATCATCTCCACAACATAGCAACCTACATAGCTATGCCGTACCGATTACTTCTCCATCTTCTCCTCCCTGTTCCACCCCTAAAGCTTCCGCTATCATTGCCATGCATACACATAACCCTTCATGTCCTGTCCATTTGTTCTCCTCTACACTCATCACTACACCTTTATTTGTCACCACTTCTTTTCTCATATTCAGGATAGAAACTCATACATGACCCTTCCACCTCGAATACCTCCATACATGAGTTTTACACCTACCCTACAACCTGAGATTTACCCGGAGTACCTACAGGCTCCCTGCAATCTACATCAATGCGGGTAATTGCATGAGATTATCTGCAACTCTCACCCCTACAAGAACGCTGGGATTCAAAAAATTTGGCCTCCTGTTCTGGATGTCTTCAAACGCAAATCACAAATGAAGGTAGCAGAAGCTATCTTTGAGAGGATAATGTTCACACAATAGAAGAAGGCCAAAAGTTGGTAGATTTGGATGCTAGATCCAGGCAGCACATTAGGCTTATTTCATTAGAGTTTCTGCGATGTGCACAGGTCACTAAGGACATAATCATTAAGATAAAGAAACTTGATAAAAAAGGAGATTATTTCTATTATTGCAGACGACCACATCAAAGGCTTGGAAGGTGAACTCAAAGCAGCACAGTCAGAAATTGAAGAATTGAAGAAGGAAAACTCAACTTTGGGAAAGGAGCTGGATTCCCTATAAATCATGTTTGGATCTTTTCTGTTCCATGATGTCTGGAGACCCAGAGGAGAAACACACTCAGTAGCAGAGGTAGAGCAAGAAACCAGCAAAGGACTAGTTGCACTAGCTGTCATATATTATTTACCACAATGTTTTAGATGTTTCATTTTTGCACAATGTCTTAGCTTTCATGGATGTATCTACTTTCATTAAAAACCTTTTGTAATGATCATATATGTATTCCCTTCTTTGATTGTTGTTGTCGTGTCTCAAATTTCACTTTGCAACATTTCTGAGTTCCGTCTCTTTTTGGGATGGAGAGACTATAGTGGTGGACAACTTGTAGACAATTAAATTTGTTTGAGCATAAAGCACAAGGTAACATTACAACAAGGGAGAAACTGGGCAAGAAGAGGGCAAGAGGCAAACAATGGCAACCTGGCAACCCTTGCGGAGTACTGGCAATGTGGCCGACTGGTATGCTTGGGTGAGGGCGATTGGCATGCCTCGGCAAGTTGGTAGCTAGGTGACTAAGATGGATGGGCGATTGGGTGACTGATCTTTGACCAGGGATACCTGACCGGATGGCTCAAGGGAGAGGTGGGACCCCAACCGCCATGCACTTGCAGTTGGTGCAATTGCCAGGCCAAAGACAATCGCAACTCTAACTTCCTCACCTTGGCGACCACTACTTCTGTAACAATCTCCTAAATATCTTCTACCCTCTTAGTCTATAAAAAGGATTCATTCATAATGCCAAAAACAACACATTGTTGGAGAGATACCCAGAGAGTGATAGTCCCCCTTTGATAAGTGTTCTGCATTTTACCTGTCCCTGTGGCTGCAAGGAAGTTCCTGCAAGTTGGTGCTAGCCAGAGGTTACCCTTGAGAAGCATTTGGAAGTAGTAGAATATTGTATTCCTTCTATTTGGCAAGTGAATTAGTGTTTCATACGTGTCTTTGAGCATCCTCGCATTTTCCAGCGAGTAGTAATTAAAAAATGTGCGATGAAGCTTACTGTACAGGCTTTATGGTGCTTTTCCAAAGGAAGACAGCCAATAAATTTGCAATGAAAGACTGGGTTTTAGATGGAATTAGTTAAGCTTTATTTGTTTATTCAGTATTTTGTGATATATACTTAATTAAAGGTTGACAGTTCTTCTAGTTTGTCCATGTTAAGGGCTATAACTAGAAGTCAATATGAAGTCGAATTTGTGAGGTTTAATTTTATGTTCAATAGTTTATTTTTGCAGCACATATAATGAACATCTTTGAGAGAGAGAGAGAGAGAGGGAGGGGGGGAGGGAGGGAGGGAGGGAGGGAGCCTGTATTAGAAGCAGATGAAAGCTGTAAGGACTATCCATTGCATGGAATTCCATCGTTGATTTTAACTCATGAAACATTATTTGAGCTACAGTACCTTATTTCTTTTGCAGGTGGGGAAAGGGAGAATGACTCAAACCATATTTGTGTTTCAGACAACTTCACTGATCATAAGGGGATGCAACTATGTTTCCTTGGCACCTCATCATCAATCCCTACTTTGAGAAGGAATACTTCATGTCTTGCCTTGAGATTGGGTACATCTCATCTTTGTGGGGGAGAGGATGAATGAAGTGTTTGTACATTCCCTTGATTTCCGTTGCTGTTTAACTGGGGAATCTTGCTTAACAGAGAAACAAACTTATCTCTTTGACTGCGGGGAGGGTGCTCAAAAACAATTTTACAAGGCCCACTTCCAATTTGGCTCTGTAGGGAGCATATTTATAACACACATGCATGGAGATCATGTATCCTCTTTGAAGTCGAACCATATTCTAATAAATCAATGGAGAAAGCTTTTGACTTTCTTTTACTTCAACATTTCCTTATCTTTGTTTTAGATATTTGGTCTTCCAGGTTTGTGGTGATGCATTACTGTGTTGTTGGTATGGATTTAAACCTCTCTGATGTGTTGTAGAACTCTCTTCAGGTCTTTTATCAGGTTTAGGTCTAACAACGAATAGTGCGGAAGTTAAAAATATCTACGGTCCGGAAGGGCTACGCAGATGGATACGTGAGACTTTGAGAGCTTGCCATGGGGGGATTCACTCCAAGTATGCTGTGCATGAATTCAAAATGGGAGAGGTGCAACTTTCGTGTATGATGTACATCGTTTCCTGATCAGATTTTGAGTTAAGACCTACACATTTTGAGTATGTTTGTCATAGAAACCCAAGTCCAGACGGGGAGCAAAACAGGATGACAGGCATGATGATGAACTCATTGGGCAAGACTTATATGCATGTGCTGATGGTTTGTGGCATTTGTAAGTGCAATATTTCTAGCTAAGCTACTTGAAATTTTTTTTTTACTGTTGAGGGTACTTGTATTAAGCATCTGTTCCAGTTTCATCAAAGTTGCCACTTTTAAACACAGATATGAGGACGAACATCATAGTGTGAAGGCTGGCATGGTGGAGCATAGTATACCTTGTTGGGGCTTTATTTTGGAAGAAAAGCCTTGGCATCTGAAGTCAGTGTCTCTTCCAGAATGTTATGCATGTCTGGATCAGTTCTGATAATTCCTCCATTTGTATTGCCTATTTTTGGCAGATTCGATCCTCAGCTAGCATCCGCGTTGGGTGTCGAAGAAGGTCGTCGTTTTGCCATGCTGCAAAAAGGCCGCTCTGTTATGTCAATATATGGATCTAAGGTTCTACATACTTCAATTCCTATCACTGATGAACCTGTCCTTGACCTCTAGTATGTTTATGGTTATCTGCGAATACTAGCAAGATTCAGAAGCCAAGTTGTTGTCATGACAATGCATTGAATAGTGACTAGGCAAATGGGTCGTGGACCGCTCGTTGGCAACAGCAGTCTGAAGTTCTTTTTGGAAGATAAACAATTAGTTATATATATGCTATATGTCATTCAAACTGATCAATTTGGAAGCTATTCTGCTGCAATAAAGGGAGTTGTCTAGCAAATACCAATGCCAGCTAAAAGGTTTGCTATTATTTTTATCTACAGATCGATCCATCTATGGTGCGTGGTGATCCAAAAAGGGGCCGGAAGATAGGTATAAGTTATAATGGATTTTTCTAGTCCAAAGAATACAGTTCTTTTGTTACTAGTTGTATGAATCATGAAATGACGTTAAATCGATTCATGCAGTTTGAATTTTATGAATGATCTATGAATGTTACAGCCTTGATGTGGAAGATCATATCTGAATGATGCAGTTTTTTGGTGCAGCCATTCTAGGTGACACGAACAATCCAATGTCATTGCTTGAAGCAGCCGAAGGGGCAGATGTTCTGGTACATGAATGCACTATGTTGGAAGAAGATGCAAGCGAAGCAGAACTCCGCGGTCATTCAACAGCTAGTAAGCTGCAATCTAATGCCATTTTCGTGATGATGCTGGTGTCATCTCTCCTTTAATACGTTTTTGCAGGTATGGCTGGGAAATTCGCCAACGCTATTGGTGCAAGATGCTTGGTGTTGACTCATTTTGGTTCTAAATTTGAGGTGAGCCTACCCTTATTTATCCCCTCCCACCCCCTTCCTCCTTTTGCTCCCCCCCCCCCCCCCAAAAAAAAAAAAAAAAAAAACAAAAGAAAAAAACAAAAAAAACAGACACTCCTTCAAAGTCACAGACACCAAAATCTTATCCACTACACCCTCTTCAATTCCATACCAAAGAACTTAGGATCCCAGTTGTTACTTTCTTGATTCAATCTCATGTTGATTACCTTATATTGGCAAATAGGGAAATCCCAATCACATACAAACATCCGTCCAAGCAGCAAGGCTTGAATTTGGGAGAGAGAAAGTGATTGCTGCAGAAGACTTTATGGGTGTCACAGTGTCCCAGACAGATGAACCAAGCGTGAAATGGGTTAGACTTCGTGAAGGAGATAGATCTTTGACACCTGTTCCTGCATCGAAACGTGTTCCTGCATGGAGGTAATGTTGCAAGGCCTTTTGACACTTCAGCTGAACTGTTCTTTATATTACATGTATAGTCAAATGACAATTTAATTGTCAATTTTGGTTACCATTTGAAAGATAATGAAAGAGAATTACTGAGCAAGAAAATTCCTGAAATACCTCATCCCATGGTCTACAAACCCTACAGTGTAAATTTAGATAGATATATAAAGTAATTTGTATGTGTACAAAAGTCCAAAGAATCATGTTTGTAACACTTCTGCTTTTGTTCTCGACGTAAATGAGGCATCAATTACTGTGAATCACTCCATGATTCTGACTTGCTTGAGATATCTCTTTCATCCATACGAGGCATTTTTCATTTTGTTGGTGTCTTCTGAAGTGAGTAGAACATGGCATTGATTCTCTTTTTTTTCTTGGAACTCTTATCTCTATAAAATCATTTTCTGGAAGCTTCATTTCAAGGATAGAGAGTTTACAATGCAATTATTTCTGCTAATATACAGTTTCAGAAATTTTTCGTTTGTTTTTAGAAGTACATGTATTGTCAAAAGGCTGCTCCATGTTTGGGTATTTGTTTTTGAATTTCCTAAAAGTTTGTTAACTCCTTAAAGTAATATCGACCTCTCCTGCAGGAATTTTTCTTGAAACATGAAGGCTCTCAGCATACATCAAGGTCTCGCATTACATCCCACTGTAATCTGAGGACATATGGTTCAGAATCCAGATATATCATGGTCTCAGCTTATGGGTTAGAACTCTGACCAGCAACCGTGGATACTTGTTCCAAAATTATTTGGAAAATTACGAGTCATGGAAGTTGCGAACTTTTTTAAAAGCATATTTGACCAGATTATTCATGTGGAGATTCACATGCAGTGGGTGCTGAAGCTGAAAGTAGTTGATGGAAACTCTTAACTATGCTATTGTGGATCATAAAGCAGCTGCAAAATCATGCTAAAAATACAAAGAATGTATGATGGGCCAGGTTGTGATAATGCATATGAAGGGATGATATTCTCTTGGAGAAAGTAGAGACTCATGATAGCACAAATCTCATAGAATGAGAATGAGCTTGAGTAAATAATGTGCAGGAAGTGAAAAGAGATCTTATGGAGTAGGGGGCAAGTAGCTTGATGTGAGATTATGCAAGGACTCATGAGTATAGGAGGTTTAAAGATTAGAGGACTAGAATGGACTTTCAACACCTCCCCTCCACGTGATAAATCTTTTGTTGTGGGAATCAAAGGTTTTGAGGGTTTAGCAACATACAACATACATTCCAACAGAGCTTTAGATGGAGCGAAGAATGGCATCCCTAGCATTCAGATCCGAAACATCTGTTATGGTGTTAGGATTCAAGATCATATGACATATCATGGTCATGGTCTATGCTTGACGATTTACAACTCGGGGTAGTAAGTTTTTATAAAAGGATTATGGTCATCTACAAATGATGTTTTTTTTCCTGTGTGCTACCTGTTTATGTGGCCTTTATATTTGCCATCCTTCTTTGCCCTTTCAGGTGTTTTGGGTTCTAGAGTAATCGAGCTGACTTCTTTAATTATCTTCGATTGATGGGATTCTAGAGATAAGATTTTTTTGTGGTCATTTTTGGACTTTGGAGTCCTTCTTGAAGGAGTTTGTGTGTGCTTGATATATATGTAATGATTATGCAAGCATGGGGAATATCTCCCTATATTTAGAGAAGAGATGAGAATTGGAATGTAGACTACATGTTAAAAAACTTATAATTGGTTACTGTGCAAGTTTTCTTGTTTGCCATTTATAATTTATACAGCGATAAAAAGTAGATGCCAGATGGCTAATGAAGTGGGTACTAGATTGCAGCAAGGTTGGGTCTACTAATCATAAGATCTAGTTGGCTAATCTTGACTTGATGGAACTATGGTCAAGAACAGACTACTCTGGGGAACATCAACTATGTGATTCACAGGTTCATTTTAATAGTTTGAACATGTATAGAATGCTTTGAAAGTTTTTACAGACTACTCTGGGGAACATCAACTATGTGAATTGCATCAGGTTCATTTTAATAGTTTGAACATGTATAGAATGCTTTGAAAGTTTTTACACCACCCAAGTGATTGAAACACACACACACACACACACGCACACACACACACACACACACACACCCACCCCACACACCTCCCCCCCAACACACACCAAAAAAAAAAAGCTCATGGTGGGTCAGTAGCCCTCCACCGTCCCACCTAAGCAATGGATCACTCAAGTAGTGGACCAGGGAATCACCAGCCAAGCAGGGTAAAACAATCCAAGCAAAGCAAAGTGGCACAGGAGGTAGACAAGATGGACCACACCCACATTGAACCACACTTGCCAGGACCACACTCTCCCAAGGTAAGAGAATTTTCCATGTTGCACTAAGTTACTCACGGAAAGTATGCATACACTCCAAGGAAACTTCGGGGTAAACACCCATCCAAATGGGTAGGGTCGAGGGTTTGGCATTCAGGCCGTAATGTTAGTTAAGCAGAACAAAAAAAAGAGGAAACCTCTGTTCACCCCGTAGCATAGTAAGGTGCTCTCCGAACTGAGCTGGAGAGTCTCCTCTCACTTGGCTCACCAACCTGAACTTTCATTGTTACGATTTCAGGTATTTACCTTGGGTGGATGGGATCACTTTGGACCAGTCACCACACTCGCCAGGACTGCACTCTAGCAGTCGGACCAACCAAGGTGGATCATAGTCAAGGATTGGACTAATGACACAGTCTGGAACTTCCAGATCAAGGCGGTGTCGTGAAGGACAGTATATTAGATATTAGCCTGGGTCACTGTCACGACCACAACCAGATACAAATCAAGACCCTCTTAGTCTCTTTATAAAAGGGAATGGTACGTAGCAATTAGACAGTTCCAGTTCTAGTTTGTTTAAGTATACTTCTGTAGATGCTTGGCACCTGTGAGCAGCTACAGGAAGGAGTGAGAAGTAAGAGGCATCTGTGAATATAGATAGAAGGGGACAGCTTTAGACTATTTATGTGGACTCAAGGAAAGGTTCAGTAAGTGCTTATCTATGCCGTTGATGCCATCCCTGGAGCACCTTGGGTGTATACTTAGCTACTTATTCCAATCATGTACTATTAGGTAAGCCACTTGCTGGTTGTTGCACTACAAAGGAGTGAGTGGGTTTTCTTCCAACAGTGTGTGATTTTGTCAAATTTGTTTATTGACAGTGATTTTGCCTAACACTTCTCAGTGTTGCTTACTTGACAAAGTTTTTGAGATCAGATTCGTGCATACTACACTACTCTCCCAACCCCCACCTTCTGGGACATCACTTGTCTAGATGTAGGGTGGGACCGTGAAGCTTTTGGAGTATTGAAAAGTAGACATTTACTTGCAACTCTTCTTACAACTGTTCTAATCTTGTAGCCCACTTGATCTTGATCATCTTTGGTTCTTGTCCGATCCCACTCAGCTAACCAGTCCACTTGCCCAAACAGTCCACTTGCCCAAACAGTCCACTCTCCCAAACTAGTCCAACGCACACCAGTCCAGTCACTTCACTCACCCAAACTAGTGCAACTCTACTAACCAAGTAGTCCCATTGAGCCAACTAGTCCCCTTGCCCAACTTCATCAACTTGTCCCATGTGGATCACAATGATAAACTTGTCCATCATTAAACTTTCCACTAAACTAGTCCAAGGTGGGCTAGGATAGTTAATATTTTCTTTTATTTTATGATTAAACCATGATCCATGGCTCACAATAAACCTCAACATATCCATAACGATGGATTATTGAGACAAACGACAAAAGGCAAAGGATTTTGTGTGGAAAAGACAGAAAAGACCAAGGATTTTGTTTGGAAAAAAGGGTTTGTACTCTACTACATAAGAAGAAAATGCACAAATTCTACTTGATAGGAAGGTTTGAAAAATGGAGAGGAATTGGCATTCTTACTTTCAAGAATCAACTTCAGATTTTTGGCCTTTAAAGGAGAGGCTTACAAATTTTAGATGACCAAGTCATAAGGTTTTTACACAAAGAATCATTTCATTACTTGGGAGGACTTTAGGCTTGAATGCATGACGACCTTTTGATTAGGCAATTCTACATAGAGGACAATAGATGTGCTAGAAAACATGTAGGGGATATGATTTTAGAGCTCATGACTGAAGCATGATTATGGTCAAGAAGTGGGTGCAAAATGTTGTGCACAAGCCATCACAAGAAAACCTTCTCAATTTGCTTAGGTTTTTCAAAGAACTTCAAAACTATTGCTACAAGAATTGGGGTAGCAAGAATGCACTTTGGAGCAAACAACGATACAGAGAATTCCGTGAAGGAAGTTTTTGTACCACAACAAACCAAGAGAATTAGAGACATTGAAGTTACAAAGGGCATTTGCAAAGAAAGGGAAACTCTAGAAGAACTCCCCAATGACCTTGCTCAAGTGTGGGAAGTAGAGGAGCTCATGATCATCAAGGAGGCATGTACCAACATATGTGCAATCCATATAATAGAGGGGGCCACTTGGTGAAGGAATGCCCACTGAATATTAGTTGCCAATTTTGTGGAAAAGGAGAAGATAAGGCCATGGATGATGATTTGGTGAAGTGTCTTTGAATTCCAAACGAGATTGTGTAGTTTGGGTGGACTTGACCAAGAGTAGTTGCTTCGCAAGCCTGTTGTTTAGCCAAATACCACGAAGTATGCCAATGCTATGTAGGGCAAGGTAATCAACAAGGTAGACTAGGGCAAGCCCATATCGAAAGACCAATCATGTGTTTTAGATGTAGGGAGAACTCTTAAAATCCATTTAGGTGGTAGCTCCAATACCCACTATGAGACTTATGCCACGTAGGTGACATTAGTGAAGCAGTTGGTTCTCCCCATGTCATCATTTTCCAATAAGTACACAAAGATGAGGATGACCAAAAGGGCAAACATGAGGGGGAGGTATTGACAAAAATGTAAGGATGTGATGTTCGAAAATATGTGTACATGTACATGTAGGGAAATCAATAGACATGCACAAAATATGAGATGTGGACATAAATCAAAGCAAAGTAAATAAAGCAAATTATAATGCATCATTGAAGATTATAACATGTTCAAACTAAGTTTTTTGCATTGAAATAGTTGGTAAGAGCTTTGAAAATATGTTGAAGAGGATGAAACCTTCGTACAATAGACGATTGTAGGCCAGCAATATCGCGTGCACACACATGCACACATATATGCACACATATCTACATTTACACACACACACACACACATGTATGTATGTATGTACATATGTATGTATGTCTGTATATTTGATTGCATGTATGTATACACAGAAAGAGATATGCGCACACACATGCACATGCACATACATACATACATACATACATACACACACACACACATATATATATATATATATATATATATATATATATATATATATATATATATATATATATATATATATATATATATATATATATATATATATATATATATATACACACACACACACACACACACACACACACATATCTACACGTGCGTGCACACACACACATACAATACATACATATATATATATATATATATATATATATATATATATATATATATATATATATATATATATATATATATATATATATATATATATATATATATATATATATATATATATATATATATATATATATAAGGTAAGATGTTCACAAGGCACCAAGATGTCACGTGGCTATATGCCATACTAGGAGTGGTCGTTCTCATAAAATGATCCGAAGACGTCATTTTTTGACCTTAGAAGTAGGATAGGGCCAAAAAGAAAAGAATATAGAACCCTTGATTGACTGAGGTGCAACCACTAGTGCAGTTAGATTTTCTTACTATCAAGACTTGTAATTGAACATCAATCCTATTGAAGCTTATCTCATAGAATTAGGAGATATGGAAAGCCGTTGCATGGGTGAGATGGAGCTTCCCATCTCCATTCAAGATGTCCAAATGACATTTTGAGTGCTAGTGTGTCAAGATGAGGACCTCACACAACCTCTTATCTTGGATCAAGATAGGATATATGAGTATTTGGTCAACTTAAACCTAAGAAGTGGACTTCAGGTTTGGGTGAACCGATAACGTATTACAGCTGAACTCGTGAACCATGCACTCACTGAATCAAGTAAGGCACCAATTCTTGGCCCTTCCAAGAGTACACATGAAGATAAGATTCTATTCTTGTCCAAAGTCCTATGATGCAAAACAAGGCAACTCATGAAGCAATAACAAAAGCTAAGATGGAACTCCCTTCTTTTCCAAAGATGGTCAAGGTAAAACAAGCAAGCAAACCCAAGAAGCAAATGGAGCAGGCAATTGAGTCTCATACTTAGAGACCAGTTCAAAAGAGTGTGACTCATGGAGTGCATCAAATTTGGAGGCACAAGAGTGAGCAACGTGCTGCTCCCTTAGTAGGATCACAAGTATGTAGCAAAGGAATGATGCAGTCAAACAAAACATCATGTGATTATTGAAGGAGCTAACCACGATGCATCAAATCTATTTAGATACCTAAGCAATCGATGAAGACTAACCTTAAGGCTAGAAAAATCTGGGTGCGTAAGACCTACTTACATGCTCAAGTTACTATATAGAAATTATTAGGGTTAAATTAGTTCTCACAAGCACTCACCCCACCAACATCTAGGATGAAATGTAGTATCACCACACCAACACGTAAAACTACACCTAGAGTTACTTGGACATGGGTACCTAAAAAGTCCCATGTTCAGGTGGAGTTACCCTTGACACCTTTAAATATCATCAATGGAAAAATCTCTAACCCCATAAGGGAAGTGTGGAAAGTCAAACCTTGTAATAAACCCCCTAAACCAATAGTGTAAATACCCTTATAGAAGGATAGATTCATTTTGAGTACATTGCACCTCCAGAGTATGCATCTAGGGAATTTACTAAGCTCCTAGCATCCACTCAGATTCGCACTACACACATGTCACCCTCACTAATGCACTTACCGAAACGAACATCATGTTGGTATTGTAAAGGGGACAAGGTATCATCTTGTTTCCAATGCAAAGATAATATGATGTTCTTCTTTTTCTTCTAGTAGATTTAGAAGCATCAACCATTGCTAGCACTATGGTTGAAATGGTAGGAACCAGTGTGCAAGCAAGGACTAGTCAACAAACCATAGACATAGAGAGCTTGCTCATAGTAGATGGACTTAAGGAACGACTAGAGGATATGAGGTAATTGTAGGTCATCCCAAGTCAAGATTCGTGAATGGGCCATACAAATCAAGTAAGCAAGAACTATCATTGGTTTAGTGAAGTGGTCAAAATCCTCGAGGAAGGTGTTTGGGAAGCACGGATTGAATAAATAATATATGTGGAAGGTACCACTTTTTCACAAGAGGATTTGAACATATGCAGAAGTCAGTAGAGCTACGTCTAGTATGGCTGAAAGCAGGTGTGGTAGAGTATTTAAGTATCAAGCTTCCAAAGCCCTACTTTATGCATTGTTACTATCTCATCAACTCCCTGATGCCCAACAAGGACCCTAGAGCATCCAATACCATTGTGATCCCATCCTTAGTGCATGGCAACGAGTTAAAGCATTTTCATTTAACCAACAACCTAGTACATGAAGTGTTAGATATGCAAGGTATGCACATCCCCAATGAGGGAAGGTTTGGTTTCCAACAACATGAAGAATTCGAATCTTACAAAACTTAAGGATATGGTAGCCATGACATCCAGCATCACGATCCACCTACGGATGTGCATGCAGCATTTTGCCTTTCTAGGGTAGGATAGATTCACAATGCCTCACAAGAAAGTCTAGTTCAGTTTGTATGTAATAGATACACAAAACATGACCATCAACCTACCGCACTGGATTATTGATCGAATCCACCAGGCGCACAAGTGATGGCCATGGAAGATAGTGTTGCACGGGTGCTGTGCTCTTACAAGAATCATCTATAGAGACCTGGCTTACGACATACTGCTTCAATGGGCACCGTCTAGGAACAAAGTAGAATAGTTTAAGAGCAAGAAATCCTTTGCACCACCATTGAAGAGAATGAGAGGATCTATACCATGTGCTCAACCAAGAGGAGACACATTGACTCTGGATGTAACTCCCGTACCACAAAGGGTTGTACGAATATTTACGCTCAAACTACCAAGGAGAAATACAAATGGACCTAGCTTGATTTCCCCCCTTGTGCCATTTGGTTTAGAATTCCCTCGAGGAATCCGTCTAGAAGAGCTTAGTAATGAAGACTTTGAACGGATTCTCTAAGATATGAACCTAGATTCTAAACAAGAAGGGGAGGATGACCATCAATAGTAACAAGAAGTACAACAAGGACTAGCAAGTGAAGAAGAATAAGAAAGGAAGAGGAGCATGCCAACAAAGATCATGAAGACCAACAAGAAAGGGGAGAAACTCAAGGTGACCTTGCCTACATTACACAACTACAAAGATTATATGACACCATGGTGAGCATACGAGAGTGGCACCGCCTATCATTTATCACATGCAAATCATTAATTGATCAGATCCTAAGTGAACGAGCGGATCCCCTTTTTATTGAGAAACTCCAACTTATGACAGACCTTAGGTGTCACATAGGCTATTTATACCATGCTACAAAAGCCAACACCTCGTGATGACCTACAATGTGTCGAGACATGATCATGCCCTGGTAAGAACATAATGATCTCTGTATCTAAAGGTGAAGCGACTACAATTCAAGAGGCCACCTCAACAACTACCATTGACCTAACATCCGAGACTTTTGTTCAAACTTTGGCAATCTCCCCTTTGAACCCTCCATCCCCTCCCATCACTATTGATGTATAGACAACCACATAAACCACTGTAACCACTCAAAGCACCGAACCTATCTTTCACACTTTTCCCAATTTCTTGCCCCACAGAGACACCACCACAATCACTACAGAAACCATCACATCCACAATGACCTTTAGTTTCCATGCACCTACTTCCTAAGCCACACTCTTTTCCACCATCACCAACCCATTGTAAATTACCTCTATTGAATTCCTTTCACGAGTCATAGGTCACCCTGTTGTAACCAGTGTACTAGGCAATCCTCGCCCCACTGAAGGAAGTATTGGTTTCCCTGTCACCCCTCACACCCAAGTCCCATTCACCGTAGATCCTTATCATTCCATTCTCCAACGCCCAACAATTACTGCCACGATACCACAATTCTAGATTTAGTTCATGGAAGCCCTTGCTCGCGCTCCAACCATTTTCTTTGGGCTCAAGACTAGTTATAACATTAGTCTATGATACCACACACACCTCACCTATGATTCTCATTTTTATGGTAGAATGCATACGCATAGTATTGTCTGACCACATCTCTCCACCCATTGCACCACCCCCCCCACCTACACTTCCATAATCTCCCATTCCCCCTCCAACATCACCAACACCCAACCTTCATGCACAACATTCACATCGCCCATTTCCATTCCCTTGCTCCCTGCATTTCCACTTATAACTATTGCATCTACATATGTAAATAATATTATTAATACTATGATTCAATGTGCTAATTAGTTACAAGACTACTAGTAGTTGGAAGCTCGAAATTCCATTCTCTAGGAAGAATCTTAATGACTACAAGCTCGAGCGATGGCACTAGAAGAATTAAACCGTGTACTACAAGATCAATATCTTACCCTCCAACAAGCACACAATGAACTCGAGTCCAAATTGCAAACTATGGATATAGAGACAATCAAAGATATGGAGATCACCGTTACACCAAAAAATGGACAAGAATGCAAAGTTATAGCAAAATATGGGCCTTTTAAGAAGACATATGTCAACAATGATGGAGGAAAACAAACAAATACAACAATCGAACTAGGAAAATTTGGATGCAGCTATGGAAGGAACCCCTCGAGCAACTATTAGTCTATCCAAATTTCAAGCCATCCCTTATGAAAACATGGGAATCTTCCTAGATGAGCATGCAAACTTCCTAGAGTCATATGCAAAACTAGAAGAGGAGTGTGGAGAGCTCAAATAGCAGCTAACCAAAACTAGTACAAAGATACCTGAAGCTATTCCCTTACCATAGGACACTAAATAAGTTGAAAATCTTCAAAAGCAAATAGAGGAATTACAAGCCAAGTTAGCATATTATGATCGACCTCCTCACCACTAGTAGAACCAAAACTTGACGAGCTAGTTGAAATCCCTGTAGAGGAAACATTCAAGAGGCATATGAACCCATACCAATACCAGGGGGTCATAGAACAGAAGAAGGTCAGGACACTTTCAAAATTGAAGTACCTCAATGGCTTAATCATGTAGAGGAAACAAGCAGAACACATTATAATAGAGTGGCCATACAAATTCTATCATTGTCAAACCTTGAAGAAATTATATTGAAGTCAAAGTATTTTTAGAACTTGTCCCATCAAGTTGGAGTATGTGCCTTACTTTGTACTTCTCGTCAGCTACAATGCACATAAGGGAACCATTTTTCAACCAAAATGGCAAGCGAGATTACTAGAAACATACCCCAAATATGATGTGCGCATAGTTCAATGCACCTTTGTAAATAAAATACAATTTACGATACTTCCGAGTACGACAATGACGGCCATGGCTAGAGTTCATGGTCAAGGTAAACACCACTAAAGTTGGATTTGATTTTATAAATTACCCCTACTTTGCTCTATCAAAAGGGACACCTATAGTGGCATACATGATCTCAATGATAGACCTTTGGACACCATGATTCAATAATGTACCTGGCATCGTTGCAAAAATGTGTATGAAGATCTTTGAACTCATGATGGTGGTGTTCAAAACATTTAGAAATGTGAAGGTTCCATACATGTTAATAGTGGGCTTTAATGAAGAGAACCTCGACTTGGTTTATGATATGAGCAGAACTTCTTGTGTCAACACCATCTAGGCTTGGCATGCTAGAATCGAGTACATGCCTGCTTGTTATAAGCAGACCTTTGAGGAAATGTTATCAACTCTAGGTTCTAGGAAGATCACTGCAAAATTTTTCAGACCAACACATCTTTGGCATCTTTTTGCAGTAGAACATGCCCTCCATGCCAATCAGTTACACATGCCAAATCTAAATGTTCTAGGTCCTGTAGATTAGGAAGGTTTGATGACTAATTTAGCATGAGGCCTTCGAGCCAAAGAGCATGAAATAGCTATTGATGTGCTACAATATTACATCTAATGCCCGTTACCACAAAGGTTTGTCAGGGAGGACAAATATGAGAGAGGGGGGGTTTTGGTAGTAGCTAGGGTGGTTCAAAAGACTTGAAAAGACAAGGAAGCATGAGGAAATCGAGTCAAAGATAGTCACGATAAAGGAAAGGACAAGAAGGACCCAGTTGACAAGAAAGTCAATGTAGATCCAAAGAGTAGGCCAAACAAATAATTTTTCAAACCAAACAACTATCAAATAGTGATTTTCATCACTCCACCACATTGTACATCCTATTTTTGATAATTCTAGCTCCATTGTTTTCAATCTAAGGAGTCCTAAAGCTTGAGAACTACTAGATCTATGTATGCACCAATGTTCATAATTTTTAGAGCTCATTTGACCTCTAAAACAGCTCACGAAACTAATTTTTAACTAGGTCAGACACTAGGTTTGATTGAGCGCAAAACTAGTCGAAAACTATAGAAGGAGTTAGAGAGCTCATTTTTGAGGATGAATTATTGGGAATTGATGCAACTAGAGCACATTGTAAACTTTTTTTTTGACTAATTAAAGATTCCATTGCTCCTCTTTGTCTTCTCGTGTGTATGTGTGTGCATGCATGTGCATGTTGGTGTGGTTTTCACTCACAAACCTGTACTCTCACTAGCTCATGGTGTTCATACCACCCTCATCTCTCCTTAGATTGATAACTATGAGGTGGATCTCCTCACATTGATACTCATGATTATGATAGAGTGACAAAGTGCTTAGAAGTATGCTATATGTTTAGTAGAGCTCGACATTGTAATTTTGTTCAACTTTTTGAGATACACTCATTTTTTTGCATCAAGGTATTTTAGTCATTGGTGATGGCTGAAAGCAAGACAAAGATCAAAGATTTTAAAGAACCATTTTTTTTTGTAGATGAAGTCTTGCGAGGTAGTTCACTTGTGCAGACCGTTCTTATGGTCTTCCTAATTCATAATAGAGTTTTGCTTCTACTCTTTGGTTGATGATGAAAGACAGTCAATGCCTTAACATTTGAGGAGTTAGTCTCTGTTTTGTTGTAAGAAGATCAAGCCAAGCAAAATAGGTCGATTATACATGTAGGAGATCAAGCTTTCTTAGCTAGTCAGAAGGGAAAAAATAAATGGAGCTTATCTACTAGTAAGTAGAAATTTGCTAATTTTGCATAATCGAAAAAGGTAGTACTGAAGATAAGGCTAGCCAGAGGGCTTATCATTTACTCAGTTGTGTTAGAGCTTTTTCTTTTGGGGGTTCTTGTGGTCATGGCTAGAGCACCTGAATTGTCATGGAAATCCTTTCACATTCCATGAGAAATCAATTAATGCTTGGTCTTGTTATACTCATTGTTCACTCTATCTTAATGCATTACATGGATTTTTCTAGACATAATACATGTTGCTTGAATTCACATTGCCTTGAAAGTCTTCAATAAAGATATGCTTGCAGTTGTATGAGTCCATGTGTAAAGGTTCATTTGTGTTTTGCATCCTCATGGACCTGCATGTTTGCAAGTGAACAGATCCCATTGCATTATTTTATGGTGTTTCAGTTTTTGCATGATCAAATCTATGTTTGTAAAAAAACATGTGTGCATGAGTGCTTATGCATAATAGCCTACATGCACGAACGTGCGTGTGTTGTGCGTATTTGTTTGTATATTTGCAGGTGAAGGTCGTGATTGGGTCAAAACAAGTACTGATTACAATGGGAAACAGTGATGAGGATCGATGAATTCCTACAATGACATGATATCGATGTGAGATAGAATACAACTAAGTTCTATCAACAATAAACTATGCATTGAACTTTACACCATTCTTCATAACAAATAGGTTCAAGGCTTTATATACTCACATTGGTTCTCATGCTAATTTGAGGAGACTCACAACTCTTTGAAGTTTTCTCATAGAGCCAAAGAGTGCGATACACACAACTTCAATTTCTCCCTCTTTTCTATGAACCCCGATGACACTGTGTCTCCAAGAGTTCTGACTTTTTTCTACAAGTGTATGAGAGCCTATGGTTGCTCCTTGGGTACTTCCAAAATAGGAAAGGTATCAATGTCTATCATTTAGTGGCTAGCACCTACCTCAGAACTTGTGCTTGTGGCTTTAGCCATGATGATAGTGGTAGTTAATGTTTTGTGAATCTGCTAGAAGAAAAACATCACATTAGTATTGTACCAAAAAGTAGATGAGGCCTTGTTCCCTTTACAATACTAATGTGACATTCATGATTGTTATTGGGTTAGCGGGTGTGATGTGTGAGGTGAGTGTGGGTGGAAGTTAGTAAGGTTCGTAGATGATCCTAGATGCATACTTGGGGTATGCAATGTGCTCAGAATGCATCTACTATTATACAAGGGTGTTTACATAGTGGGTTATGGGGGTTTGATAGATGATTTGACTCTGCATACTTCCCTTATGGGATTACAAGTTTTGCATGTGGTTATGTTTAAGGGTTTCAAAGATGATTCTACTTGGACCTAGGACTTTTTAGGTACCCACTTCAAAGTAATACTAGGCTTGATTTGACTTGAATATGTGTTTACATTGACTTTTCTTATTGGGTTTTGTGGGGTGGGGTTAGGTGAGAAAGGATTCAACCCTAAAACCTTGTGTGTGGTTGTTTGAGCTTGCAAGCAAGTCTTAGGCACCCAGATCTCTCTAGGAGCGGGGTCAACCTTCATTGATTGCTTAGGTATCTAAATGGAGAATACATGCTAATGAATGACATCTTTGATGTAGTGCCCTTGGTTGCTTTGATTTTGTCACCTATGTTGTAAGCACTGGTGGTCCTGGCAAGGGAGCACATGGGTGATCACCCTTGCATCTCTAGATTTGCTTCACACCATGAATCACCATGCCTCGAGATGTTTGCTTTTTTTGAGATTCCATAGTCTTCTTAAGTTGCTTCACACATTTCCTTGCTTGCATTACAATGAAAATTGGCATCTTTGGAAGAGAAGGAGTTCCATCCTCTCTCCTACTCATTCTTCAATATTCGCATTCTTCTACATCATCAAGATTTCGACAAGAACAACATATTTTTCTTCATGATTAACGATGGAAAGACCAAGGGTTGGTTCCATTCCTATATCAGTGATTGTGCAACTTCCTAGTTTGACTGTGATGCATTGATTATTCACCCACACTTGAAGAAGTCCACTCCTTAGGTTTAAGTTGATTGCATGCTCGTAGATCCAGTCTTGAACGAGGATGAGAGGCCCTGTAAGATCTTGTTCATGACACACTAGCACTTTGATTTCCATGTGGATGTCTTGAATGAAGATGGGAAGTTCCACCTAATCCATGCAAGGGGTTTCCACTCCTAATCATTACAAGATAAGCTTCAATAGGATTAATTCACAATTCCATGTCCTAGCAACAAGAAAATAGGACATCACTAGTGGTTGCCCCTTAGTCAATCAAGGCCTTAGTTCTCTTTACAATCATGCCTTGTCTTGATTCCATGGTTATGAAAAGTTTTCTATCAATTATACAATGAGAGGGAACACACTTGTTTTGGCACATAGCCATATGATACCTTGTGGCTTCGTAATGAGCATGCCTAGGCTGATCTATACCTTGTCTTCTCAACTTCATATCCTCTAAGACCTCTACCTTTTCTTGTTCATGGATTCATTTCTCCTCTTCTTTGTGCTTCTTGGTTGTGTTGATCGGAATTAACATCTCTTCCATCAAAGTTTCTTGATAAAGTTTTACTCTACAACCATTGATGTAACTTGGTAATATCTCACCATCTAAAGTAGCTAATTGGATGGCTCCACTTGTTGATATCGTAATGATGATCATAGTTCCATAGCCACACAACTCCAAATTTTGAGCATGTTGCTTCCATGTATATACCAGGACTAGGTATTGCCCTTTCAGGCCCTTATCTTTCACATGTGCATCAAAGTATGCCTTTTGTCTTTTCTTTGGAGCGTATTTCCCAACAACTAATCTCAATCTATTTTCTCCCAATCATTCTAAATCAAAGATCCTAGATGATAGCTCATGGCCATTCCATTGACACTCTTGTGCCACCTTTAATGTGGGTATTAAAACATGAAATGGTATACATTCTAGCCAAATACCATGTGAAAGGGAGAGGCATTTAGTACAATTTTATAGGCCACTCAATATGCCCAAACAACATGATGCAGCTGTTTGTCCCAATGAGAATGTTTGTTATTAATGAGATTAGTCAA